>CM060920.1:915361916-916561916 GCA_030737875.1 Allium sativum | reverse complement strand
AACTATCCGACGCTTTCCTTTACGCGGAAGTTACGGGTCTTCACATTTCTTATTTATCTTTGTTATTCAAACTTAAGTTTTATATATTTATAATTCTATACTTTATATTTATATAGTTTAAAACTTTTTAATTTTATAAATATGTTTATATAGTTTAAATTTATGTTTTCATATGATTTTCTACTATATAATATTAATATACAACATTATATTTTTATTCAATAATTTCCAGAATTATATTTATATCAAAACACTTGAAAAATGTTTAAAATTCAAATTTACACTAGAGTATGTCGACATACATAAAACGCTATGTCAACATATAACTGTCAGAAATTTAAATTTCAAAGGAATTGTCTTTTCACCATTTGAAACATTTCAGAAACATTGCAACCTTTCACACACTATAAAAAGGGATTGAATTCGAATTTTTAGTCATCTCTTCTTCTCCACTTTCACTCTCTTTCATTATATAATTATTTTTAATCATTTTTGTGATTTCTACACTTATATTCTACCGAATTCAATTCCGTTTTGAACAAACTTCTTCTCTTCTCACTCTCTAATCATCTCTCTCTGTATCAAGGGATATTGAAGAGTTATCGGACTATTTGTAATTGTTTGGGTTTTTTTTGAGTTGAATCGGTGGTATTCCTTATAGCCTACGGAATCGGTGGTATCACTTGTAGCTGTGAAATAAAGGAGGTTGTAATTGACTATTGATAAGTAATAAAACTCTACGCAATCCAGCGTTGCGTGGGACTGGACGTAGGAGCAATCCGAAGCAGTATTAAATCCGGTATGTTCTTTCCTTTTCTGCATTTTTATTTCTTTTTATTTTGCATTTGTTTTTGAATCTATGTCTTTGATTATGTTTATGGTATTTGATTCATCCTGCAGTTTACATAAGTTTTAGATTTTGTTTAAAGTCTCAAAAACACTATTCACCCCTCTCTAGTGTTTGTTTTGCCTTAACGATCCATTCCGCAATTCCGAACAATTGGTATCAGAGCAAGGTCTTTCAAAAAGTTCATAATCTGATTTTTGAATGTTTTTTTTTAAACATGGCAAATTTTGGAATCTATGTTAATACTAGTGTCAATTCATACATTTTATCAATATTGAAAGAGTCTGCATATAATAATATTAAAGAGGCATGTGATCTACTGAAATATTGTTCAATTCAGAAAAGGATGAGTTCTATGGCTTTTGAAAATTTAAAAGTTGAAAAGATGGGTAAAGTAGCTGTTGGTAATTCAAAATATGAAAAGGTGGCTGTTGGAAATGCAAATCCTGAACTGGTGTGTTACATGACTGTTGAAAATTCAAATTCTAGAAGGCAGTCGGTGGAAATGAAATCGGACAAATGGATATTGGATAGTTGCTATTGGAGACATATGACTGGAAATCTAGAACTACACAATAATACGAAATATGTAGATGGTGGAATAGTGAACTACGGAGATAACTCCAAAGGATACATTATTGGAATCGGCAATGTCGGTAATTCTGAAACTCCTACTATTTCTGATGTTTTATTAGTTAGAAATTTAAAAGACAATTTGCTAAGTATAAGTCAACTTTGCGACAAGGGTTATAAAATAAATTTTGAAAAGAATAAATGCTTTATAGAAGATAGGAATTCAAAAGTTATATTCGAAGGAGATAAAAAGAAAAATATTTATATATTGAGTATGAAAATCTCCAACGATAATTTATGTCTTTTGGCCAATACAAGTGATCCCTGGATCTGGCATAAGAGATTTAATCATACAAATTTCAAACACATTTCTAGGATTTCTAAATTAGGTTCAGTTAGAGGATTACCCAAAATGAAATTTAGAGTTAATAACTTAGGCAACGCTTGTCAATTCGGAAAATTAAAGAAGAGCTAGTTTAAATCAAAAGAAGAAATCATTACTTCCAAACCATTAGAGTTAATACACATTGATTTATCTGGTCCATCCCAATTTCAATCGATAAATCATAATAGATATGTGTATGTAATAGTTGACGACTTTTCTAGATTTACTTGGACTTTGTTTCTAAAAAATAAAAGTGATGCTTTCGATCAATTTAAAACTTTTTCTAAAAGAATTCAAATTTTATTATTACTAAAAATCAAAAAAATACGTAGTGATCATGGCGGAGAATTCGAAAATGAAAATTTTGAAAAATATTATAATAAAAAGGGAATAACCCATAAATTTTCAATTCTAAGAACCCCTCAACAAAACAGAGTAGTTGAACGTAAAAATAGGACGATACAAGAATGTGCAAGAACTATGTTATCCGATAGTAATTTACTAAGGAATTTTTGGACTGAGGCAGTTTTGCGACAACTTGCTATATTATTAATAGAATTTCAATTAGACCTTTAACTCATAAAACCCTATATGAACTTTGTATAACAAGAAACCAAAAGTATCATATTTTAAAAAATTTGGAAGTAAATGTTTTATACTGAATACAAAAGATAATTTAGACAAGTTTGATTCAAAATCCGATAAAGGAATATCTATTGGATATTCAGAAAGAAGCAAGGCTTATAGAATTTTCAGTACTCGAACCAATACCATAGAAGAAACATTAAACGTATCTTTCGACGAAAATTATAAGTATAACTCAAAACAATGAAGACGATTGTGAAAACGAAATTCATGAAGTATATCATGAAGATACTCAACCAAATAAAAGAATTAGATTATTCAGAGATCATCCTATAGAAAATATCTTAGGAGATATTGAATCCGTTGTGAGAACTCGTAATCAATTAATAATATGAGTAATACTGCATTTATATCAACTATTGAACCTAAAAATCCAAAGAAAGCTTCTTTCGATGATTCATGGATACTTGCAATGCAAGAAGAACTGAATCAGTTTACTAGGAATGAAGTATGGGAACCTATTCCTATGCCAGAGGATAAAACAATAATAGGTACCAAATGGGTCTATAAAAATAAAATGAATGAACACGGTGAGATAGTGAGAAATAAAGCACGACCAGTAGCACAAGGTTATACTCAGGAAGAAGGAATAGATTATAATGAAACTTTTTCCCCCGTAGCAAGACTAGAGGCTATTAGGATTTTACTAGCTTATGCAAACTATAATAATTTCAAATTATATCAAATGGATGTCAAAAGTGCTTTTCTAAATGGAATTGTCAAGGAAGAACCAGAAGAAGAAGAAAAAATGAAGGAAGAAGAGCATCAAGAGACTCAACAAACGATTACGGAAGAAGATGATAAGGTTGAATGTGTAGGAGAGATCTTATTCGACCAAAATGGGAATGTGATTGAATGGAATGGAAAATTTTGTCTTCATTATCCAAATTGTCCAATTCACAAATCTCCCATTGTAAAAAATAATTAGTGATTAAGGGTTTCGTTGATTTTCATTTTATTATGTCTCTACGATGTATCGTACATGTATAAATTTGTGTAGTTGTACAAATTCGCGTTGAATGAAATTATTATTTATGTCTATAAATAGTTATAACTCCTTAAACATAAAACAAATATAAGATTAAGAGGGAGTATACTACTTAGAATTAAGTAGGTTAGTTACTTAAGTTCTATTCAGGTAGTTATACAATTTAGGGCGAGTACCTTTAAACTTTCTTTTTAATAATGCCAAAAGGGGAGAAATTATAAAATGTAGGCATAATTTATAGGATTCTTACAGATAGGGGGAGTATTAGAAGGATCATCATCAATAGGTATGTACAGGTATGATATTTTATAAACTAAGGTTGTCATCATCAAAAAGGGGGAGACTGTTGGAGAATGGAGTTTTGATGACAACAACCTTATTTCAATTAACATTGATTATAAAATATATACTAACACTTTTTGTATAGAATATATACACACACGCGCACACACACATATATGCAGGAAATATATACAGGAAATATTTTTGAAGATTGTACAGTTTAAAGATATTATAGATTCAGAATTCAGAGAAATTTCAAGACTCATGAGTATTCAAGATTTCGAGAGTTCAAGACTAATATAGTTATCGAGTCTAGATTATGTAAGACTCTAAATAACACTCCAAGTTATTCTGATTTTCAAATTCTATCCTCAATTCTCTCTATTTATTTTTTATTTTTCTATTTTCCTTTCTTATTTATCTTTGTTTTTCAAACTTTAGTTTTATATATTTATAATTCTATACTTTATATTTGTATAGTTTAAAACTTATAATTTTATAAATATGTTTATATAGTTTAAATTTATGTTTTCATATGATTTTCTACCTTATAATATCAATTTACTATACAATATTTTTATTCAAGAATTTCTAGAATTCATATCAAAGAACTTGAAAATGCTTTAAAATTCAAATTTAAACTAGAGTATGTTGGCATACATAAAACGCTATGTCGATATATAACTGTCAGAAATTTAAATTTGAAACGAAGTGTCTTTTCACCATTTGAAACGTTTTAGCAACATTGCAACCTTTCGCACACTATAAAAAGGGCTTGAATTTGAATTTTTAATCATCTCTTATTCTCCACTTTCACTCTCTGTCATTGTATAATTATTCTTAATCATTTTTGTGATTTCTACACTTATACTCTGCCGAATTCAATTCTGTTTTGATCAAACTTCTTCTCTTCTCACTCTCTAATCACCTCTCTCTGAACCAAGTGCTATTGAAGAGTTATCGGGCTGTTTGTAATTGTTTGGGTTATATTTGAGCTGAATCGGTGGTATCCCTTATAGCCGTGAAATCAAGGATGGAATCGGTGGTATCCCTTGTAGCCGTGAAATCAAGGATGAAATCGGTGGTATCCTTTGTAGCCGTGAAATCAAGAAATAATGCAATTTAAGTCGGATTTTCCTAAAACGAAGAACATTTGCTCTCTAATAGTAATGGTTTTCAAATAGAAAAGGAAATTTTGAATTTCAATATATAATTTTCAAGAGATGTTCAAGTCAAGTTTTAAATAAAATCGTGGTTTTGTTATTCGATGATGGTGATTGGAAATTTATATAAATGGCTTTATGAAAATTATTAAAAATGTAGAAAAATTATATTAAATGATTTTAAAATGATTTGGCTAAGAAATGTGAAATTTTGAACTGTACTTTGAAATTGGTGTTTTTTCCCCAGCGTAACTAAATAAATACGGTAAAACGAACACTTCGAAAATTTAATTTAAATGAACCAAAGGTTTCCAACTTTAAGTTTAGTGGATTTTGTTGGGAATATTCTTCGAATTTTTGGTATTAATTTCGTAGATGAAACTCATACCATTTGAGGAATCGAAAAGGTGGATACACTGCTATTCTGCTTATAGTATTTGTTGAATACGAGAGTTGGTATTGAATATGGGTTAATATTATTTCTATATAAATCTTATATTTAATATTAACTAGTTTTGGATTGATGTGGACGATGTCTTTAATAACATCATCCTTAATCCAATAAGTTTAAGTTAATCTGTTTATCAAATATAAATGTGTTTTAAAAGATATGTTTTGATAAATCTTTTGAATAAGTTAAAAAATTTCAAATATTAAATAAATTGGATTTGGATAGAAATAATCCTCGAAGATATTGAATATCGTTGCCCAGACGTGTACTACTTGATGAATTTGCAAGATATTTATATCTTTATTCCACTTATAGTATTAGTTTATTATGAGAATTTACAACTTGATATAATTTTTATGTATTGAATATAAGTTGATATAATTTCTATTTAAAACTTATAAGTAATATCAATTGGTTTTGGGTTTGTTGTGAACGGTGTCTTAAATAACATCATTCTTTAACCCAGTTAAAGATTATATTATGTTTGGAAAGTTAGAAATTTATAATCTTAGTCAAGATTAATTAAATCTTTATTTTTAAGATTTATAAGTTTCGAAGTTTAAGAATTATTTTCTTAAAGGATAAGAAATGAAGAATGTAATTACGATTTAAAGCTTGGTCACAGTTATGTATATTTTGAGTTAGCACCTAAAACTAAAATAGTTTTATGATGTTGTCTTGTACCAAGTCCCACAATGTCATTAATCTTTACAGTCCTCTAACTGTTAAAATTATTATTACATGTAAAGACCAGGATTTTTGACTGTTCAAGTTGACAATGATCCTCAAATGTCGACTTAAACAAATCAAAAATACAGATAATTATTGGGATTAAAAATAAGAAAAAGAAGAAAGAGGAAAACAATCATAGAATCTCACAACGGAAGGATAAAATATAACAAATAAATAATAGTTTATGAAGCTGTTAAAACATACATTTGATTATACATTTACAACGATTATCAAATTTAATTAACATACAACATACCAATATATGTAGCGCAATAATATAAATGAATACGTCAGTTAGGCTCCATCTTCATCTTCATAACGGTGTCTTCATTAACTGAAAAACTCAAGCTGACCCGAGCACAAATGAAAAGACAAAATCGCACAGATCAAGACTAAAATATTCTCATATCAATTAAATCAAATGATGTGTTAATATGAGTGTAATAACTTAAGAGATGTTATGGGAATTTCCATCTCCTAAGGATCCGTTAAACTAGATACTATATAATACAATATGCTATTATAATAATGTCTATGGTTAAATATAAAATATTAAAATAGTGTAAGAGTGATTACATTTTTACCCTTACACTTGTTCGTACATTATCCTAAACATTGCATAAAAAACACCAGTAAGGTTGGTGGATAGGGATGCGTTGCTATACGACAATGTTAAATCAAAATCGTAGGGGGCTCAATCAGGGTAATATGACAAGGAACACGTGGAATGCCTAGAGTAGGAATTTACTAGTCGCATATTCGAGATTGGTGGTAACGCATAGCCGCGACTAACGCCTACCTCGGACAACACTACCAAATAAAGGATGTGCATCTTTCAAATCGAATCAACCAAGGGACTATAGTAATAAAGGAAGAAGTGTTGCCGATGGGAGTAGCTAACCCCACTTGGTCTGGTATAGCCCTTCTTAGTCATTTTAATTATGACCCGAATGCCAAGGACATCCGTCATCGTTCTCTTACTTCATTCCAGTAGCGTTCGCCGAACCAACCTACTTCATTCTAGATTCTCCACCACGTACACAGTTGTTAAAGTGGTTTTCGGTATTGGCAGAGAGTATGACAATATCCGATCCCGGTATAACAACCCAGATTTTGGAGCCAACTTAAAATTTATTTTTAATTGAATTAATGGGTTTTTAATGATTAAAATAATTTATTTTAATAAATAACGACTTAAAAATATTTTTTAATTGAAGTTAGAAGGTATAAATTTAGAATTTAATTAAAATGAACTTGAAAATGCACGATGGTTTGAAATTTTGGTTTTAAACTTTAATTGAATATACAGAATTCAATATAAGTCAGTATTTGATAAAACAAGATACATTAGAATTTATTTAACTATATCTTTCTAACTAATGTAAGAAATTGAGATTTCACTTTATAAATTGTTAGTTATGTCTAGTTTAAATTTAAAATAGTCGCTATAGAATTTATTTATATTTTAATATATATATAACCCTTAAAAATAGCCATTTTGCAAACGACCTCCGTTTTTGATGAAACCACTTTTGTTGGATCCGGAATTTCAAATTATTATTAGGTTTAAAATTCAAGTCATTTGGAATTAGTATGTGAGCGTAGTAAATTTAAACGCGTTTTCGATTTTTGTTTAAATTTAATAAACCAGTTAAAAATCCATTTTTTAAACGATCTCCAAATTCGATGAAATTAATTTTGTTAGGACCGTATCGTCAAAACATAGCGAGATTTCCAAATTCATAATTTTTGGAGTCAGAAATTGGCCCTGGTTAATTAAAATGTATGTTCAAATTCAATGTTGACCATTATATTAATTTATATTTTAATTTTAAAAAAATTGATCAAAACAGTAGAATTGGCTTATGAAACATATCCCATTGTGTTTGGAATAGCGGTATTTGGTTAGGAACGACAGTCGTTGCATTTGACTTGGAGTTCAAATGTAAAATCTCGCTTTTACGAATTAGTTAATTATTATATATATATATAAAAGAAAACCCTCGTCCTCTCTCCCTCATTTATTTCCGTCGGCCCTAGGAATTAATGGCCACCGTCGCTCCAATATTCTTCTTACTTTTTCTCCTAATCCATTCCATGAATTTCCAAACATCCAAAGAGAAAATTGAAGAGGGCTTTGTGTGCTTCGAATCCATATGGGTATGATCGGGTTTAGTGGAGTACTTCTGTAACGTCACGTATTTTTACAGTATAATAATTAATTTAATTAATTATTTAAATAGTGATATAGAGAATTAAATGGTTGTTTAATTAAAAAATATCGAGTACTTAATCAATACAATTAATAGAATAATATATTTAATTCTGAAATGGTCAGAATTTGTAGAATTCGCAATATTGTGTGAATTGGATTGTTTATAATATTTAATTCCGTTTAGAGTTGAATTATATTAACGAATATATTTATAAACAATGCTATAACGTATAAATTATATTATAATTAAAATCAAGCTCGAAATGGCGCAGCAGTTCATAATTTGGTGATTCGAACTTTAAATGAATATACAGAATCTGTTTTAAGTCGGATTTCTGTGAACCAAGAAACATTCGGAGCTGGTGAAGTATATTTTTCTAATGGAAGAGAAAAATCGGGATTTCATCGAGTAGATTTTGATTTATGATCAAATCAAAATTTTGAAAAGTCTCTATGGAATTTCTTTATAATTTATAACAACTTATTTATATTATAAATGGATTTTCAATATAAATTGAATACTGATTTAATCTGGATTTGAAATGTCGAGTTATAAATTCAGATAAGAATATTTTGGAGTTGTATGATATTCTATTGTGAATATATACGATAATATTAATTTGCTAATATTAATTTAAATTATTTTTAAATATATTTAATATTTAAATGGATTTATTTAGAGCTTTAAAAATATCCAGTTTTGCAAACGAGCTCCGTTTTCGACTAAACTAATTACGTTGGATCAGGAATATTAAATTATTGTTATATTTCAATTTTCGTGATTTTTGGAGTCAGTATGTGGCCATACGGAATTTTAATGTGAAAAACAGTCGATAATTTGATTTTAAAAATACGCTGTGTGAGTAAATGGACTCGGAATTTGATGAAACAAGTTTCGTTGGGTCCGTAATGTCGAACTGTAGCTGCATGCCCATTTTCATGATTTTTGGGTATCGTATGTGATCATACAGATTTTTAGAATATAAATACAAGTAGTAGAACAATATTAATTTATATTTAAATATATAAGAAGCTTCTTCGACAAGCCAAATCCTATCCTAGAAATACCTTACCCTTAACCTAATATTTTTCATTCCACAGTCAATGAGTTTTCCGCCTCCAATCTTCTTCAGGAAAGAAAAAAAACTAATATCATAGCTTTGCAAAAATCAATGGAACTTAAACAAAAATCCATAAATCTTGTAAACATTATATTTGTGGTGCTGTTTCAATTCTCGTCAGCATGGTATGCCTTTTTGTGGGATCGACTATGTTTGTTCTCACTGTACCCTATAACAACGTCACTGGGGTTATGCATTTTGTGTCGATAGCACATCGATTCGTATATTCGAGTTTTTCTTTTTAGGTTTAGGGTATGATTTAGCACTTAGTTGCAAAGGCTTGGAGCGTCAGGTGAAAATTTTGGTCGGGGGTTTACTGCAAGGCGTGGGTTCGTTTGAAAGTCGACATGTATTATGGGGTTTTGGTGCATTGATTTGGGTAATGGTCGGTGTATTCGTGTTTATATAGGAGAAACGAGTTGTTTGGGGTTTTTGGTGAATTTTTGAATATGAAGGAGTCGCATGTTTTTGGGTGGTGCCAGCGTGCGGGCTGAGATCGGACATTGGAAGTGATGCACGAGTGGAGGGAGCTAGACGTAGTATGATGGAGATTCGGAAGGGAAGTGCGATGGTGATAAGGGTTTTGGGAGTGGTGGAGTGATGGAGGAGCAGTTGGAGTTGCGAAATGGCTGTACTGGAATTCACGAGTTCATTTAGGGAAGAAAGGATATCGGGTGCGGGTCTGGTATTTTAATAGGGTGATGGGCCTTATTTCAAAGGTTAAGCCCAGTTTGAATAAATAGTTGGTTTATTTATAATTTAAATTAGTATAAAAACTTTAAAAATGCATAACTCTCTCGTATGATATCGAAATTCAGTAAAATAAGATCCATTGGGATCGTATGGACGAGGGCTACGAAATGGAACTGACTGGGAGTGAATTGGGGCTCATTACAATTTATAGCGAAATAAATTGTCTGTTTGAATCAACCGACAGTTATCGTTATTTAACGATGATCATCCAATGTGAGTAAATCTCATTAACTTTATACAATTTTTATTTTTATAAATATAATCTGGTATTGATAAATGATGATTGATTGTTGTGTGTTGATTGTTTGGTTGAATTGCTGATTTATTGTTTGAAATTATAGATAATGATATATTATATATATAAATTGTTAATCAAATATTGATTCTGTTTATCAAAATATTTCATATTGAAATGAAATCAATGTTATTTATATTGTTTAACATCTGTGATGCAGGGAAACAAGTTGGAGGGATCCAACAGGATTCCTCATTATTTATAATACTGTTTGTTTTCATATATTGTGATATATGGTGTGATATATAATCTGTGATTGATTATGGGTATGTAGATGTTGTTGATCATGGCTATTTGGTATTTTAAATACCATAAGAAATACTGGAACGTGAAAAGGGAATTTTCAAAGTGTAAATTGAAAATAATATATTTATAAAATCAAAGAATTTTATAAATGGAGATATTTATAAAATCAAAGAATAGTATAAAAGGAATATTTATATAGAAAGTAAATAGAATTATAAAAGGATTATTTATATAGAAAATAAATAGAAGTATAAAAGGAATATTTGTTTAGAAAATAAATAGGATTAAAAAAGGAAATTGACGAGATATAAAAGAATTATGAGAAGATTATTTAATGTGGATATTAAATTGAAATCTATTTTAACAAATAGATTGAGAAGATTAATTTATAAATAATGTTTTATAAATAAAATAAAATATTTATCATTTGATAAACGGAATAAATAAGACTGAATTTATATAGAGAAGTAGGGATCGGTTTTAACATCGATATTTTAAATGGAATTTGAGCAGCATTTATAAAGGTGATTATAAAAGAGATTATAAGTATTAGAAGAACAAAATGAGATTTTATACGAATAATTCTATAATTAGAAGTATAAATTGAATTGGATTTGGGATATTGTTTTTAAATACGTAATCAAACCGTTTTGATTGCAAAGAAGAAATATTATTCACATTTAATGTGAATAAAGGATTCAAGTAAATATTTTGTAAATAAAATATTTTAAAGGAATTTGGGGTTTGAATTAGGAATTTAAATGTAATTACTGAAATTAGAAACTAACTGGAAATTAGTTGAGTTGAATGGCTTTCTGGGTATCGATCTGATGTTGGTTTCGGCCTTTGGGGTTTATACTTAGGAAGTTGTTCTTTTACTATTTTACAGTTAGAGACTGATAGAGGTGGGAAGATATTGATGCGTGAACCAGAAATGGAAACGTTTTCCAAAGTTAATAATGTATATTTTATAATTTTAGAAAATAAGGAATTTATGAATATATTGAAACAATAAATGGGAAATTAGGAAATGAAATGATGATTGATCGGTAAGATTTCCATTTGGGAATATGACCGTTGTTTGTACATATGTTTTCCTTTGATTGTTAAATCACCGACAATCAAAGATCTTAACCATTTCTGTTGTCAATACGGAGAGACCGGGATCAGATATATTATCTGAAAAACCACTACGTATGGCATTAGCATTGCGAATCAAATATGATGAAGATAATTGAAGACGGAGAGATGCAAGGGCTGTTCAGTAAATCCTAGGTAGAAATTGCCTAAAATGGATTTACAAAATAGTACCTTCGGTTTGTCCAGTCCCAGGACGACCTGTACGGAAGAATGTCTGACAGAGTATATTCAATAGATCGCATAAGTTGATCTCTTCAAACGTATTTACGTTTGGTGGCGGAGGAATTCGTTTCTCTTAGCTGTATACCCATGGTATTTTTGGGGGAAATCAATTTGTGATTTGGCGGGTATGACTAGGTGACATTCAAAGTAAATAAAGTTGTGATCTATACATTATTTCCTCTAGACTCACAACTGAGAAATGTATAAACTCGTGTAGGTCGCATGGCTAAGTGATTAGCTGCCAATTAGGATGTATTGTCACATAATCTAGAGAAATTCCATTTTACTTCTATAATCTATTTTGATGCTGTCCCTTTCAGGAAACGGTTGCTGATCCCAATCGTTGGTGATATTACATTCGGTACACTCAAGCGAAATGAGTGACCGGTCATGTTTAGCCTGGGTTATAAGATGTACTTGTTGAACCCGGTGTATTCCTCTCTAGAGATACACTGTCGGAAGGTGGTCCCGTACCATGCCAGTTGGAATTCATTACCCAATAAGTGCCCGCGGTTTTTGATTATATATTATGTATGTGGAAAGTGTGATGAAAGCGTTCTGCTAGATGATTATTATATTGTGGCTGATAGACATTATTATAATATCCAAAGAGTTTTGTTATAAAGATTATCGCTTCTTTCAAAAGGATTTTTGAATGATTGAATCAAGTGTTTTGGATTCTCATAAGGGAAAAACCTGTTCCGTGTTATACGGCATGGTCTTATGAGATATCATTTATTTTCTCAAACTGTTTTAAATTGTTTACTCACACCAGTCCTATGACTGACCCGGAGTTTATTAATTTTTTTTTGCCCTAAACTCTTGGGTGCCCAATTTTGTACGGGCAGTCAAGTAGTCAGGATTTTACAGATACTGAGAGCTTGGAGCAGGAGGCTTCAGGATTATATAGCAATTGTTTATTTCTGTTGTGTTGTACCTTAATTGCGATATATATATATATATATATATATATATATATATATATATATATATTCAAGTACGGATTTGTATTTCAAAGTTATGCTATATAGTATATTTTATTCGTTCCGATGTGAGGTTCGTGTTACTCTGATGTTGTCTCTATGTTCTTCTTCTTATTCTATTCTAATTTTCTATCTTATCTATTCTCACCCTCCAACTTCTTTCATTAACTATCCAGTATTTCCGATGCTTGCGTAGTCGGCATTGAGTTTATGTCGATAACTAGGATCGCGAAAACCTAGGTCGTTATAGTGGTATTAGAGCTGAAAGTTAAGTAATTACCTTGGCTCTGTTGCGTGACTCGGTAGAGATGGGGTTAGTAATACCCTAGATTGAGTTTGAGTGTATATATTATATATATATATATATGAGCGCGTATTTTCTATAAAAATGGTTTTATATTGTAGAGATTTATTGGTCGAGTTGTTTATGGATTCTGATCGATCAGTTGGATCCACTGTATCGGTAGGAGTTTCTAAACACTTGAATATAATGAACCGACACGGTATGTTTTGAAAAGAGGGTAAATGAAATAATTCTACCCAAAATTATATTTCGATATAAAAGAATGATTAATATTGGAAATATTATAATATATTCGATGTGTTGGTGGTTATAATCGAATTAGGTTATAATTGAAATGGCTGTGTAAATAACCAATCAGAATTCATATAAGTGTATCTGAATTTAAAATCAGAATTGAAAATAAAACCATGGAAATTTGGAATGGTGTTTGTAATGATTTGGAATTAATATATGAGAATTTTAAAATCTTGGGAGATTTTAAAATTGTTTACAAGCACTGTGAAGGATATTTTGAAAATGATTTCAAAATGAAGGTGTTTAAATATGGTTTTGAAATTGTTAAAGTATTGAACTCACTTCGATAGCTGGAAAATAACCCTGATGATGATGGCCACATCATCAGTGTCATTTTCGAGTTGTTAAATGATGGATTACTACCAAAGATTTTGTTTTTGAATTGTTTTGTGGAAAGCAAGTTGTTTTGAATCCTGAAAAGGGATATTTGGTTTTAGAAAAGCTAAAATGTTTAAAATTCCCTGGGAAAGATTGTTTGAATTTAAACAAATTAAATATGAATTTGTGAAAGAAAATTGAAATTGAATTAAAACCAGATAAGTGGAAAATGAATTGAGATAGAAAATATCGAATTAGTTTGGATTAGAGATAATCCGTAATGGAATCGGACTGGTAAGTATGAATTGAAACCGGAAATGGAATTTAGCTAGTATAAGCAAATGATTTGGTTTTGAGGATATATTGATTGGAGATTGATTCGGATAATATTGGTATATGCTAAATTGGTAACAGATGGAAATGATATAATGATATGCTCGACAAAAAGGTACAAGTTTATATTATATATGGGTTTGAGATTTTGATGAGCCGAATTTGGCAAGCTGCTTGGCTGTTTGATTTTCTTTTCGGTTGAAGACCGCTTGGCTGTTTGATTTTCTTTTCGGTTGAAGAAGACCGAGAGAGGCGAGTTGGAGTTTGAGCTATTGACCAGTGAAAAGGAGATGCTGGCAAAAAAATTCGAAAAATTAAGGTGTTCGAAAATTTTTAGAATTTTTGAAAATTTTCGTTAGCAGGAATGAATAAATATTTAATTGAAATTAAATTGGTTTGGTTGAAACTGATGTTAAGAAGTGAACAAATAATTTTTAACCAGTCAATAAGGTTTCTACCTTAGCAATTTCGAGGACGAAATTATTTTAAGGGGGGAAGAATGTAACGTCCTGTATTTTTACAGTGTAATAGTTAATTTATTTAATTGTTTAAATAGTCATTTAGAGAATTAAATGGTTGTTTAATTAAATAATACTGAATATTTAATTGATATAATTAATAGAATAATATATTTAATTCTGAAATAGTCAGAATTTATAGAATTAGCAATATTGTGTGAATTGGATTGTTTATAATATTTAATTCCGTTTAGAGTTGAATTATATTAACGAATATATTTATAAACGACGCTAGAATGTATAAATTATATTATAATTAAAATCAAGCACGAAATGGCGCAGCAATTCGTAATTTGGCGATTCGAACTTTAAATGAATATACAGAATTCGTTTTAAATCTGATTTCTGTGAAATATGAAACGTTCGGAGCTGGTCAAGTATAGTTTTCTAATGGAAGAGAAAAATCGGGATTTCGTCAGGTAGATTTTGATTTATGATCAAATCAAAATTTTCGAAAAGTCACTATGGAATTCCTTTATAATTTATAACGACTTATTTATATTATAAATGGATTTTCAATATAAATTGAATACTGATTTAATCTGGATTTGAAATGTCGAGTTATAAATTCAGATAAGAATATTTTGGAGTTGTATGATATTCTATTGTGAATATATATGGTAATATTAATTTAAATTAACTTTAAATATATTTAATATTTAAATGGATTTACTTAGAGCTTTAAAAATAGTCAGTTTTGCAAACGAGCTCCATTTTCGACGAAACTAATTTTTTTGGATCTGGAATATTAAATTATTGTTATATTTCAATTTTTGTGATTTTTAGAGTTAGTATGTGGCCGTACGGAATTTTAATATGAAAAACAGTCGATAATTTGATTTTAAAAATATGTTGTTTGAGCAAACAGACTCGGAATTCGACGAAACAAGTTTTGTTGGGTCCGTAATGTCGAACTGTAGCTGCATGCCCATTTTCATGATTTTTGGTTATTGTATGTGATCATACAGATTTTCAGAATATAAATACAAGTAGTAGAACAATATAAATTTATATTTAAATATATAAGAAGCTTCTTCGACAAGCCAAATCCTATCCTATAAATACCTTACTCTTAACCTAATATTTTTCATTCCACGGTCAATGAGTTTTTCGCCTCCAATCTTCTTCATGAAAGAAAAAAAATATCATTGCTTTGTAAAAATCATTGGAACTCAAACAAAAATCAATAAATCTAGTAATAATTATATTTGGGATCTTGTTTCAATTCTCGTCAGCTTGGTGTGCCTTTTAGTGGGATCGACCATGTTTATTCTGGCTGTACCCAATAACACCGTCACTATGGTTATGCATTTTGTGCCGATAGTGCATCGATTCATATATTCGAGTTTTTTTTTGGGTTTAGGTTATGATTTAGCACTTAGTTGCAAAGGCTTGGAGCGTCAGGTGAAAATGGTGAAAATTTTGGTCGGGGGTTTACTGGAAGGCGTGGGTTCATCTGAAAGTCGAAATGTATTATGGGGTTTTGGTGCATTGATTTGGGTAATGGTCGGTGTATTCGTGTTTATATAGGAGAAACGAGTTTGTTTGGGGTTTTTGGTGAATTTCTGAATATGAAGGAGTCGCATGTTTTTGGGTGTTGCCAGTGTGCGGGCTGAGATCGGACATTGGAAGTGACGCGCGAGTGGAGGGAGCTGAACGTAGTATGATGGAGATTTGGAAGGGAAGTGTGATAGTGATAAGGGTTTTGAGAATGGTGGAGTGATGGAGGAGCGGTTGGAGTGAGGAGTTGCGAAATGGCTGTACTGGAGTTCGCGAGTTCATTTGGGGAAGAAAGGATATCGGGTGCGAGTCTGGTATTTTATATGGTGATAGGCCTTATTTCAAAGATTAAGCCCATTTTGAATAAATAATTGGTTTATTTTTAATTTAAATTAGTATATAAACTTTAAAAATGCATAACTCTCTCGTATGATATCGAAATTCAGTAAAACAAAATCCGTTGGGATCATATGGATGAGGGCTACGAAATGGAACTGACAGGAAGTGAATTGGAGCTCGTTAAAATTTATAGCGAAATAAATTGTCTGTCTGAATCAACCGACAATTATCGTTATTTAACAATATTCGTCCAATGTGAGTAAATCTCACTAACTCTGTACAGTTTATATTTTTATGAATATAACCTGGTATTGATAAATGATGATTGATTGTTGTGTGCTGATTGTTTGGTTGAATTGCTGATTTATTGGTTGAAATTATAGATAATGATATATAAATATATATAAATAGTAATCAAATATTGATTCTATTTATCAGAATATTTCATATTGAAATGAAATCGATGTTATTTATATTGTTTAACATATGTGATGCAGGGAAACAGGTTGGAGGGATCCAGCTGATTCCTCAATATTTAGAATACTGTTTGTTTTCATATATTGTGATATATGATGTAATATATAATCTTTGATTGATTATGGGTGTATAAATGATGTTGATCATGGTTATTTGGTATTTTAAATACCATAAGAACTACTGGAATGTGAAAAGGGAAATTTCAAAGTGTAAATTGAAAATAATATATTTATAAAATCAAAGAATTTTATAAATGGAGATATTTATAAAATCAAAGAATAGTATAAAAGGAATATTTATTTAGAAAGTAAATAGAATTATAAAAGGATTATTTATATAGAAAATAAATAGAAGTATAAAAGGAATATTTGTTTAGAAAATAAATAGGATTAAAAAAGGAAATTGACGAGATTTAAAAGAATTATGAGAAGATTGTTTAAAGTGGATATTAAATTGAAATCTGTTTTAACAAATAGATTGAGAAGATTAATTTATAAATAATGTTTAATAAATTAAATAAAATATTTATCATTTGATAAACGGAATATATAAGCTTGAATTTATATTGAGAAGTAGGGATTGGTTTTAACACCGACATTTTAAATGGAATTTGAGCAGCATTTATAAAGGTGAATATAAATGAGATTATAAGTATTAGAAGAATAAAATGATATTTTATATGAATAATTCTATAATTAGAAGTATAAATTGAATTGGATTTGGGATATTGTTTTTAAATACGAAATCAAACTGTATTGATTGCAAAGAAGAAATATTATTCACATTTAATGTGAATAAAGGATTTAAGTAAATATTTTGCAAATAAAATATTATAAAGGAATTTGGGGTTTGAGTTAGGAATTTAAATGGAATTACTAAAATTAGAAACTGACTAGAAATTAGTTGAGTTGAATGGCTTTCTGGGTATCGATCTGATGTTTATTTCGGCCTTCGGGGTTTATACCTGGGAAGTTGTTTTCTTACTATTTTACAGTTAGGACTGATAGAGGTGGGAAGATATTGATGCGTGAATCAGAAATGGAAACGTTTTCCAAAGTTAATAACGTATATTTTCTAATTTTAGAAAATAAGGAATTTATGAATATATGGAAATGATAAATGGGAAACTGGGAAATGAAATGATGATTGATTGGTAAGATTTCCATTTAGGAATAAGACTGTTGTTTTGTACACATGTTTTCCTTTGATAGTTAAATCACCGACTATCAAAGATTTTTACAATTTCTATTGTCAATACAGAGAGACCGGGATCAGATATATTATCTGAAAAAACACTCAGTATGGCATTAGCATTGCGAATCAAATATAATGAAGATAATTGAAGATGGATAGATGCAAGGTTTGTTCGGTAAATCCTAGGTAGAAATTGCCTAAGATGGATTTACATAATAGTACCTTCGGTTTGTCCAGTCCTAGGATGACCTGTATGGAAGAATGTCTGACAGAGTATATTCAATAGATCGCGTAAGTTGATCTCTTCAAACGTATTTACGTTTGGTGGCGGTGGAATTCGTTTCTCTTAACTGTATACCCGTGGTATTTTTGGGGGAATTCAATTTGTGGTTTGGCGGGTATGAAGATGTGACATTCAAAGTAAATAAAGGTATGATTTATACGTTATGGCCTTTAGCCTCACAACTGAGAAATGGAATAAAATCGGGTAGGTCGCATGGCTAAGTGCTTAGCTGCCAATTAGGGTGTATAGTCACCTGATCTAGAGAAATTCCATTTTACTTCTATAATCTATTTCGATGCTCTCCCTTTTGGGGAACGGTTGCTGATCCCAATCGTTGGTGATAATACATTCGATACACTCAAGCGAAATGAGTGACCGGTCATGTTTACCCTGGGTTACAAGATGTTCTTGTTGAACCCGGTGTATTCCTCTCTAGAGATACACTGTCGGAAGGTGGTCCCATACCTTGCCAGTTTGAATTCATTACCCAATAATCGCCCGTGGTTTTTGATTATATATTATGTATGTGCAACGTAAGATGAAAGCATTCTACTAGATGATTATTATATTATGGTTGATAGACACTATTATAATATCCAAAGAGTTTTGATATAAAGATTATCGTTTCTTTCAAAAGGATTTTTGAATGATTGAATTAAGTGTTTTGGATTCTCATAAGGGAAAAACCCGTTCCGTGTTATACGACATGGTCTTATGAGATATCGTTTATTTTCTCAAACTGTTTTAAATTGTTTACTCACACCAGTCCCATGACTGTCCTGGAGTTTATTTCGTTTTGTTTTCCCTAAACTCTTGGGTGCCCAATTTTGTACAAGCAATCAAGTCGTCGGGATTTTACAGATATTGAGAGCTTGGAGTAGGAGGCTTCAGAATTTTATAGCAATTTTTTATTTCCGCTATGCTGTAAGTTTTGTGCCTTAATTATTATATATATATATATATATATTCAAGTACAGATTTGTATTTCAAAGTTATGTTATATAGAATATTTTATTCATTCCGATGTGAGGTTCGTGTTACTCTGATGTTGTCTCTATGTTCTTTTTCTTCTATTCTAATTTTCTATCTTATCTATTCTCACCTTCTAACTTCTTTAATTAACTATCCGGTATTTCTGATGCTTGGGTAGTCGACATTGAGTTTATGTCGATAACCAAGATCGCGAAAACCTGGGTCGTTACAACTTCGCATGAATTTCTGGCCTAAAGCCATTCCTTTTGAATGGAATTTGTGGGATCTAGGGGGTTTTGAGTTGGGCCCCACTAACGACGATGGTTGGTGGCACTCCAACGCTTCGGGGGGGTGATGGATTGGGGTCTCGGTGTGTGTGCGGGGAGTAGAGAGAAGGGTGGAGGATGGGTTCGGTTTTCGCGCAATGTACCTTAACGATGGAAGAAGGATAATAATGAAATTAGTTTAAAATTGATAATTATTTATTTATTTACGTAATCAATGTTTAAAATATTATAACTCTTACATACGAGATCGAAATTCGACGATTTCAGTTGTGTTACGATCGTGACAACAAATTCTACAACACGGAACTGACCAGAATGGAAACAGAGCAAGTTGAATTTTTTGCTAAATTAAACGCGTGTTTAATTTAGTTTAAAAACAGAAATCCTCCATTAAAGACCGACGGAGTGGAAACCAAAGTGAGAACTCTCTCACTAAAATATTTGTATAGTTATTTATTTTATAACTAAATATAAAGATCGCCAATGTTGATTTTTATCAGTTTTAATTATCATAAAAATGTTGTACGGTGCATGTTAGCTCACTTCACTATTGTTTGGAAACCCATGGATGATTTAATTGACTGTATTCTGTTGTGATTGGGATTTTGAACATATTAAAAACAATTTAATATTATTTTTTGGTAGTTGAAAGTGGATATAAATATCCATTTATAGATTTGAACAATGAAAATTAGTTAATTTGAAAAATAACTCGAATTGAACTATTTATGATTGAATTCATTATTCAGTAATGAATTTAAATTTATTATTGTTGTTTGAAAACCCCATACGGTTCTGGGGATGATAATTAATTCACATGTCCCTTGGATTTGACTAGATGTCAACCGATTGATTGACAGACTGTTGTAAGCATTATTTAAATATTTAATTTTTATATAGTTGTAAATTGCACTCTGGATGTGAATTGAAGGTTTAATGGTTGTTTATCATGGCCCGTACAGTAGATTTCCATAAACGGCCATCGAACTGCACTTACAATGACCTTTTCCAAATTGATTTGGACATAATTCCAAATCCAACCATTAGATTTCTTATTTCTTGTATTTGTTAGAAAGATCTTTTCAATAGGAACCCAAAGGTTTCAATTTTAGGAGAATCTGACGGTCGGATCTACCATAACGTCCATTCTAAGTCAATGGTCGAAATTCGCGAACTGCCGCGGTGCGACGCGATCTATACAGGCCATTATATTATATATATATATAATATATTTCGTCGATTTCCATTGAAACGTATTTTATAAATCGTTTTAAATTCATTTTAAAAATGATTTCAACATCATTTCAAATTTCAAATCAAATTTGAATATTCCATAATATATTCGTTTTAAATTCATTTTAAAATGATTTCTATTCCATTTCAAATTTTCAAATAAAAATTTAATATTCTTTACATAAATTCGTTTTAATTTCATTTCAAATCGTTTTCAATTCAATTTTCAAATTCAAATCAAAATTTAATATTCTTTATATAAATTTGTTTTAAATTCATTTCAATTCAATTTTCAAATTCAAATCTGTGACGACCCAAATTTTTGGTACATTTTGAGCTGACCAAACCACCCAGTCCAACCCAAATTGCATTGGAAACTCAGATGCCAATTGAAACACCCCACCTCCGTTAAGGTCACTCAAAAAGGGAATGCCATAATTTCGGTGGAGCAGTATAGGTAAAAGATGCAGATAAATTACAAGACAGACAATTAAAGCAGCGGCAAATAAATAAAATTTTATTTCATTGATAAATAGCTTGTACAAAGATTGTTTTACAATACTAAAGAATCCTGTCTTGGTTACAAAAATAAAGAAGCATAAAATGATTTCCGCAAATAAAGCATGAGCCAGCCATAGCAGTAGAAGAGAGAGTCCAAGGCAACGCATCAAAGAGTCTTCAAGCTTGGAAAGAGTAACAGTCCAAACAAACCTGAGCTATTCCCTCCCTGACTACCTGGAGGGGAAATGGAAGAAAAGAGGCGAAAGCAAACTAGGTCAGACATAAAGTCTGGTAAGTCCAGTGATTCTTAGTATTTAAACGAGGAAAAGGGTCATGACATGAATAAACTAAATATAAGACTAAACCATAGTAACAAGATAATATGGGATAAGCATGGGATATGGCAAGATAAACTGAATGTATTGATAAACTGAATGCGCTTCTACACCTTCTCTGCTTCGCAACTACTCTGTTTATACTGATTTTTATATCTCTGCACTCCTAACTGGTGTCCAAACTAGTAATCTATGATCATATGATAGCATGATCCCAATCCCCGTATTTGCGGTTGCCTTCAAGTGTGCTTTTATTATGGGGATTCTGTTTATTACCTAGATCTAATCTAGGGCTTACTATCGAGTGCTTACTAGATTCAACCACGGTTTACGCTACCCAGGGCCACTGGGGTTTATGCTACCTATTGAATGCTTCTCGGATTCAGGGTTTATGCGACCTAGGTCCAACTAGGGATTATGCTACCTACTTTATATTAATCTTCCATGTGTCTGCGTCTGTCGGCCCTCTCTTGTGTGTAGATACTCTGTGTTGGCCCCACCATAAGGTGTATCAAGCCTTATGATAGCGACCCGACATGATTCAAGATGCACAGTGTATAACTACTGGTACCCAGTGCCTGCTTTTTCCACTCCGGAGTACGTGCACGCCCGTAAACCATCGTAACCTACACTGACGTACCCCCTGCAGCTATTTTTGATCGCTTATAGTCAGCCCAGTAATCGTGCCCCACCCTGCTTAGTTTCAGGGTACCATGATACATCTATGTGGGTTACTGCTGAAATGGGTCCCCGTTACTAGGGTTTCCTGCTGGTTAAGTTTGTGGGCCTATATACACAAATACTACCCACATATACGAGATGTACTTAACCCTCCCACCGATTCTAGCATGTTTTCTTAACGGTTAAGTTTTGTGGGCCTATATTTACTAATATTACCCAACAACCCGACGTGCACTTAACCTTCCCACGGATTCAAGCATGTTTATTTAATGGTTAAGTTTTGTGGGCCTATATATACTAATATTACCCACCTACCCGACGTGTACTTAACCTCCTACTCGTCAAGTCGTGTTGGCTAAGTGGTTCTTATTAACTTAACCTTTCTTGCTTATCATGTTGGATTGGTTAAGTGTGATTTATTAACTTAACCATGTTCATTCATCAGGTTATATTGGTTAAGTATTTCCCATTTAACTTAATCCCATTCGCTCATCAAGTTATATTGGTCAAGTGTCATTAATCAACTCAAGCTGACTTAACCCATCCACCCGTCACGTCATTTTGGTTAAGTGTTTCCTTCTAGTGTTGACTTGACCCTACCTCAAATCATGTTATATTGGTTAAGTGTTGTTCTAGTGTTAACTTAACCCTTCCCATACATCATATTATATAATTGGTTAAGTGTTTTCCTCTTGTATTACTTAACCCCACCAGATGTCATTATATATTTTGGTTAAGTGTTACCTTAGTTAACTTAACCCTATCATCTGCTTAATTAACATGTTACAACGGCTAAGTGTTCTAAATTTACTTAACCTCACCCACTTGTCTAATTAACAATTTATTACGGTTTAAGTGTTTTCCCTAATTACTTAACCTCACCATTTCTAGCTTGATTCATTCATGAGCCTTTAACTAATTAATTAATTAATTAAAGCATCAACCACTCACATTAGACAGATATTGTTGTGGTTACTAGATGTGTCGGTCGGTTCTGGGCAGGTTTACACCACAACTCAGTCTAACCTCGGGTCTTTCTGGGCTTGGTGCACTAACCACCCACATTAAACAGGTATTGTTGTGGTCACTGGATGTGCCGGTCGGTTCCGGGCAGTTTTACACCACAACTCAGTCTAACCTCGGGTTAGCCATATTCGTTTTTTACTAAATTTACATATTTACTATTTATGTAAATTTTTCGTAAATCAATTTAGCCTAGATCAAATTTATTTGTCATGCAAATTAGCATATTTATATTTTATGCCCAAAACTTGATTTACCTATCAATCAGCCCAACTTGCAGTTTATACCAATTTTAGATTTAATATTCCCCTTTTACAATTCATGCCCAATCTAGATTAATATTCCAATTTACGGTTCATGTCAATACTAGATTTAATATTCTAGTTTACCGTTTATGTCCAAAACTTGGTTTACACGCGAATTACACCTTTTGCGGCCAATTAAATTTTATCAACTTATGCCCAAGTCTAATATGCATGTAAATCATTCACTATTATAGCCAACTTAGACTATGCCAACATATTTATTATGCCAAACTAACTTAATTAAGCTACGCCCAAATTCCCGCGCCGTAATCGTATGTATAACATGATTTCCCAAGTTTCTAAGTACTCATGAAATGATACTAATAGTATCAAAGCAAGGAATAGGGGATAAGCACGAGAATTGACATAAAAGAATAGCCATGCAAGAATGAACCAAATACAAAAATAATGGTTCCAATGGGTTTGATGTACATAACAATGAATAGGAATAAACTAGACAAGTTACACCCCAAAAAAATGGGATCCAACATAATTAAGGGAATAGGCCTAGGTGATTTAGTCCAACATAATGTCAGTTCGAAGTACAACCTAATAGGTTAATGGGAATAGGCATAAGTCACTGACTACAATAGTTATAGGCAATTAACCACAATAGTCATGGGCGACTAATCACAATAGTTTCTTAATCAATGTCATATGCAATAGTCTCATTGTGATAAATCTTGGTAATAGTCTCATAGTCATGAATCATATGCAATAGTCTCAAAATTATGAATCATAGTCATAGTCATAGGCAACAGTCTTATAGTCATAGTCATATGTAATAGTCTCTTTGTCATGGATCATAGTCATAAGCGATAGTTTCATGGGCAACAGTTTCATAGTCATTGTCTTAGGCAAAAGTCCCATAATCATAGTCATTGGCAATTAGCCACAATAAGTTCTAGGCCACAATCACGGATCAGATCCAAAGGCATAGATAACGTTAGATTTGACATAAGCACGAATCAAAGATAATTAACTTGCAAATTGGTATAGTTCTATATTTTGATTCATTACATTCACAATTCCAATTACACGTTCAAATCTAAGGAATAACCGAACTTACAGTGATCGGTTTAGAAAAGGCGATTTGCTATGATTCGTGTGACATTGCTTGAAGCGGAATGCCTATTGTCCAACTTGAAGCTTTATCTTGATTTGAATCTCCAATTTGAAGAAGAATTATAACTTGTTTTAATGGAGAATAAGATTTATTTTAATTAAGATTGAGGAAGAGTATAGGCGTAACGAAGTTGTGTGGTGAAAGTGAAGTTTGGGGGCATTTATATAGCATAGAACTCATGAATTTGGTCCAGAAATTAGCCCGGATACATATAAATGAAATCTGCCTCGGATCTGAAAAAACAGGGCAGGTTGACCCCCAGGTCGACCTATAGGGGGGAGGTCGACCCCCTGGTCGGCCTGGGTCTTCGGCGGGAAATTTCCCGCCCAGCCCGCTTCTGGGTTCTGTTTTGAATTATGAATTCAGTTTCGAGCTGTTTTTAAATTTGAGCTGAAACTTCCGAAGGCCATAACTTCTTCATACGAAGTCCGATTCACGCAAACTCGGACTCTATCTCAAGCAGAATTCCGAGAAGAACGCAATGGCATAACCCGTTTCCCTTAATTCTTCTCTTAAAAATTAAGTATATTTGTGATTTGTTACATTAACGTTTACAGAAAATACGGGGTGTTACATTCTCCCCTCCTTAAAGGATTTCGTCCCCGAAATCTTCAAGTTAAGAAGAATGTGTCCTAACATCCAGCATCCATCTACTCAACCATTCAATCACAGGCATCCATTGTCCCTAAAAAGGATTTCTAATGCTTTCATGATTCTATGCATCGTGTGTGTACATTTCCTTATCTAAGGTAAAATCAGGCGGTCTACTAATTTAGTTGACCTCCTTAATGCGAATTATGTCAGTGCCATGAGTCCATCATGTATGCAATTATCCCTAGTCATGTAAGTACTATATGCGTGCATATTCATTCATCCATATGCAACTTCCATATGATAACACATCAAGTTTTAATCCATCTACAAATACATATATGCATATGCAAACATGAAAGTGACTGAGTCGATCTAGTGCCTAATGTATGTATATGCATCCACGAGCAACCACTAGCAACCACTTGCAACCATCAATCATAACATGTTTCAATTACAAGTTTACATCCAATTGGTTTCCTACCTAAGGATCGAAGATACGACCTAGGGGACATATTTGAAAGATAAACATTTCAGAGAAAGTGGAACCAAGGATATACCCTCAAAAAGGGTATGATGCGCGTACCTGGTCTTCAGTCTTTTAAGTCGCATCTTCTTGAGCTTCACTCCACTGTACCTTAACTAATTTAACTTCACGATCGCGAAGCTTCTTGGCCTCTATTTCCAAAACCCACTAGTAAAGATTGGACCTCGCTTACTTACTATGCTAGAGGGTATCCAATGTAGTCGAACTATCCTCCCGAGAAAAACATATGTTAATCATGATACCAAGTGTATATACCTAAGATGAATAGAGGTCTCTCCTCTACTTAGCTTATCCATCGTGCTGCAAATCTGAGGGTCTAAAGCTAATGGTTACCGTGTGCTTATTACCTCTCTTAAGGTCAGTCTAACTTAGGGTGCCAGCCCCAACCATTTATTTCTCACGCAAACCATCCTAGTCGAACTCGACATCCCTCAAGCACAAACCCCAAAGGCCTAAACCAACATAAGACAAGCACCCAAGGGATACCTCCTCCGAATTTGGACGATCTATGTGAGATGATACTACCAAAACAACCAAACCATTGAGAACTTTACCGACTCTTGCTATCCTCGCCAATCTTGCTCTAGAATTATCGTTGATCACATAACTGGCTTTGCAGTGTCATCTAGATACATGCGGAAGTCTGTCTTGAGTTTTAGGGGGAAAACCCCTACCCTAATCAAAATATCTTGCGTACTCATGCACTACCACAACGGATCGAAAATCGTCGATAGATAAGTAAAGTGATTCTAGGTAGCTAAGACAAACTGATCCCTTAGGATCGTACGAAATCTCAAGGGTATTCTCGAGGCAAGTCGAAAATCTAACTACCCCTGTTTCATAATTACTAGCTAACCAATCAATGCCTAGAATCAACCCATAGCCCAAAAAAAACATAAGCATACATATAGCTATTCTCAAATCCTCACAAGTCAAAGATAGATGGGCCGAACCAGCAATTGGATTCGAGACTATAATGGGATCCTCTACTACACAATATCTAGGGTGTAGAGACTCAACTATGGAAGCAGATATATACAGATGTGAAGCGCTAAAATCGAAAGGAGTACCAACAGGATAATCAAAAAGGAAAAAAAAACTCTTTCAACCGAAATCTTACTGCCTCTCTCTTAAGTATGCTGGCGGTGAGAGCATGCACTCGCCTTCCGAAAAATCCTATCCCTTGTTCCTGCCCTTGTCCTCAATTATATGACTTGTTATACCCTAGTAAAGATACTTCCTCTTGTCTTAGGTTTTACTTTTTTTTTCCTCCCCTCCTTTGTGAGCCAAGTCCATATCCATGGGTTCTTCATCCTTGTGTTGTGCTCCGTAGCCAGACCCCCTTATTCACAACTTTTCCATCCTTGTGTAACTTGTTGACATGTCTCTCGAAAGCTGCTTCCATCGCACGGAGAATCCTACAAAGCTCGAAAGAAAATTAGCCGCAGGTGAAACTGCTACGGCTACAGATGAAAGTTGGGCACTTGTTTGCCCTTTGACAAGTGTCGTAGTCTTGGCGAGCCTAAGAAACCATGTTGCGATGAGGTTACCTACCAAAAAGCCAGGAGCCCCATAGACTCAAGAAAGAAGGAAACAAGGATTCAAATAGAGGATCAAAAGATAGTGCATACGGATTTTGGGGAATATGCCTTTAAAACAAAGCTTTTCTTTTGAAAATGCTTCTTTTAAAATCATTTGAAAATAATTTTTCAAATCTTTTTATCTGATCCGGTAACCTTCGGCTCTGATACCAAGTGAAACACCCCACCTCCGTTAAGGTCACTCACAAAGGGAATGCCTTAATTTCGGTGGAGCATTAGAGGTAAAAGACGCAGATAAACTACAAGACAGACAATTAAAGAAGCGACAAATAAATAAAACTTTATTTTATTGATAAACAGCTTGTACAAAGATTGTTTTACAATACCAAAGTATCCTGTCTTGCTTACAAAAATAAAGAAGCATAAAATGATTTCCCCAAATAAAGCATGAGCCAGCCATAGCAGTAGAAGAGAGAGTCCAAGGCAACACGTCAAAGAGTCTTCAAGCTTGGAAAGAGTAACGGTCCAAACAAACCTGAGCTATTCCCTCCCTGACTACCTGGGGGAAACGGAAGAAAAGAGGCGAAAGCAAACTAGGTCAGACATAAAGTCTGGTAAGTCCAGTGATTCTTAGTATTTAAACGAGGAAAAGGGTCATGACATGAATAAACTAATTATAAGACTAAACCATAGTAACAAGATAATATGGGATAAGCATGGGATATGGCGAGATAAACTGAATGTACCGATAAACTGAATGTACTAATAAACTGAATGTGCTTCTACTCCTTCTCTACTTCGCAACTACTCTGTTTATACTGATTTATATAACTCTGCACTACCTAACTGGTGTCCAAACTAGTAATCTATGATCATATGATAACGTGATCCCAATATTCGTATTTGTGGTTGCCTTCAGGTGTGCTTCTATTATGGGGATTCCGTTTATTACCTAGATCTAATCTAGGGCTTACTATCGAGTGCTTACTATATTCAACCAGGGTTTACGCTACCCAGGGCCACTGGGGTTTATGCTACATATTGAACGCTTCTCGGATTCAGGGTTTATGTGACCTAGCTCCAACTAGGGATTGAGCTACCTACTTTGTATTAATCTTCCATGTGTCTATGTTAGTCGGCCTTCTCTTGCGTGTAGATAACGTGTGCTGGCCCCACTATAAGGTGTATCAATCCTTATGATAGCGACCCGACACGATTCAAGATGCACAGTGTATAACTACTGGTACCCAGTGCCTGCTTTTTCCACTCTGGAGTACGTGCACGCCCGTAAACCGTCGGAACCTACACTGACGTACCCCCACCGCTATTTTTGACCGCTTATAATGAAACGACCCGAACTTCCCCGGTCTCCGAAGAGAAGAGAAAGAACGAATTGTTTTGAGAACACGACAAAATAGAACGCAGAAGGAAGAAAATTTCATTGTTTATTTCAACAATGCGTTAGATTACGAAAATATACAGAGTATAAATGAATATTACACAGAAATATCATAGATTTAAATTACATTTAAATACATAGCAGCGGAAAATAATACAATACACAACTGAAGGAGACATACGGATACAAAGCTTTCCGGATATCATTCCAGCTGTAAACCAGGATCCTGTGAATATAAATCTGCAAAACCAAAACTACTAGCTGCCCGTGTCAAAATAAGGGCACCCAGAGTTTAGGTTAAAACAATAAACTCCAGGTCGGTCATGGGACTGGTGTGAGAACTAAAACAGTTATTAATCTTTATTTTAAAGTTAGATAAATCAAGGGACCACGCCGTATAACACGGAACGGGTTTCCTCCGAAGAATGCTAGTGCATAAAACAACAGCGCAATGCTAAATAAAGAATAATGGAGCTATTATAAGACCCAGTTCCCATCACACAATGCAACGCAAGCCGGAGGATAGGGTTTTTACCTTATAATAGACAAGAATGCTTGATACGTTTAAAACAAATCTTTTATATCGCTATAAGTGAAGAAATCAATTTCAAATCTTAAGTATCAATCATAGGCGGCATGAATGCCCCATACCACTATGTCGCCATATATAGGTTATACAATCAAAATCGCAAAGTCACGTATTTGGAAATTGGGTTTCCATCAGTGAACCGAGGCAAAAGATAGTCCTCTACCGATTCGAGACTCTCTAGCCCGAGCCTCAGGCAAGTACTCAGTCAAGCCTTAGGAGCCACAGGGTCGATCCACCGATGTGGATTAAAATGCCTGAACACTACGATTCCCTGCCCTTTGGGGCGTAAATGAGTCCAATGACCCCATCGGACCCGGATCGTCCGATATATCTGAGGCGCCTCGCAACAGCAACAACCACACAGGTGAAAAGTATATAAATATCAGGGCTGGTAGGTCACTGACACCACCCTAGCTAGAAAGAAACGCATCCCTCCCTGGATCCTTCTCCCGTTTCTGGTTCACAACCGGGGTGTGAGGCTCGTGAATCAATGCTACACAAAGCTATGCCACACAGGTCGTGCTTTGATCTTCAACCACAAGACTTTGCTTTTCAACAGAAGCCTTGATCAATTGCCACTTAGGCATGCCACACAGGTAATTCACTCCATGCGATTGATATCCATCAATATATAACCCCTGAGCTCGTACGTCTCAGAGAAGGGCGTTAAGCAAGAGAATAAATTCTCCGCCACCAAACAGATGTATATTTAATAGAAATCAATCACACAGACTAAAATCCAATGTCAGACACACAATCCATTTACAAGTTCGTTCTGGGTCTGAACGAAACCGGAGGCACCTAGTACCCCGCATATCCATCGATCTCCATGTACGTCTGGACGATCACCAACTGTTTCCATCTTCTTGGGTGTACAGCCCAATCAAGATCATCAGTAATCACCCAAACGACGTGAAGACTTCCGGTCTTTAACCACCGTCTTCATCTTTGACACCACGTCGAATCAGTTATTCAGAATGGGATAAACCCGGTCTTTCTGAACAACTCGCGTATATATATAATAAACACGTGTCACACAAACACAACAAACGCCTCATTCCAATTCAGAATATTCTTTTATTCAAATATTCTTATATTTTGGGAAAGGTTCCCATAAATTTTATCAAAGATAAATTCTTTAAATTTATTCTTTAATCTTCTTTGAATATCAATTCAAACTAGTCGGGATTAGCGAACCACACCGAAGTAATCATTTATTTTATTTCCCAATCCCAACCTATTCATCCCATGAAGCAAAACTGGCAATACTTCATATCTAACACCACGGTGTTATCGGTAAATTCAATTACCATTACATGTTCAAATCTAATTAAAGATTTAACTATCGCCTGGAGCAAAACTGGTGATACACCATTTTCGATATTTTCAATCTAATTAAAGACTCATTAAAACTCCACTTAGTTTTAATCTTTAAATGGGTTAAAGAATCGGTGTCATTTAAAACACGGTTCACGATAAACCCAAAATCACATTCCATTAATTATCGGGTTAAAGAACAAGTGTTATTTAAAACACTGTTCACGATAAACCCAAAAATCAATACCAATTCAATTCCAATTAAATATTATTTAATTGGTACACTTCATTAAATCTAAATAAAAAAGATTTAATCTTTTCTCAACTGGGCTTAAGAACAGTGTTAATGAAGACACCATTCACGACAGACCCAAATCACATTTGATATTAAATACAAGGCTCTGAATAGAAAATATATCAGCTTATATTCAATATCAAATTCTACGACCAACAAATATCGTATTGGAAATAACGATATATGTATCTTTCAAATTTCCATAACAATATCAGTATAATCACGAAATCCAACATCGAAATATTCCGGAGACAATTTCGATTCAAATCCCTTCCAATTCAATTATTGGAAATTCTGGTTATATTTCAAAACCATTTCAAACTCACTTTATTTATTTTAAAAATAAATAAATTACTATTCTAGTTCAAAACTAGTTCATTTCGATAAAAAACTATTTTTATCTTTTCAAATATGGAATTTTTCATCCCAATTCTTCCTAAATCATTTCTTATGATTTTACACAAATTATTACTATTTTTAATAATTTTATCAAGGCCCGTACAGTCGATTTCCATCAACGGCCATCGAACTGCACTTAAAGCGACCTTTTCCAAATTTGATTTGGACATAATTCCAAATCCAACCATTAGATCTCTAATTTCTAATATTCGTTAGAAATCTCTTTTCGATACGAACCTGACGGTTCCGTTTTTAGGAGAATCCAACGGTCAGATCTCCCACAATATTCGTTCGAAGTCAATGGTCGAAATTCACGAACTGCCGCGGCGCGGCGCGTCCTATTCAGGCCATTATATTATATATATATATAATATATATAATATATACTTCATTGATTTCCTCTCGAAACGAATTTTATAAATCGTTCTAAATTCATTTCCAAAACAGTTTCAACTTCATATTCAATTTCAAATCAAAATTGAATATTCCAATATAAATTCGTTTTAAGTTCATTTCAAATCGATTTCAATTCAAACTGATTTCTAATTCAATTTCAGTTCGTTTTCAATTCAATTCAATTTCAAATTTGAATTCATTTATATTCAATTCTAATTCATTTATATTCAATTTCAATTCGAATTCATTTATATTCAATTTCAATTCGAATTCATTTCTATTCAATTTAATTCGAATTTCAATTCTTTTCAAAATATCAGATTTTGAAATCACTTTCGATATTCATTATAAAATGAATAAAATCGATATAAATATCGTTCACGTCAAAATGGCGTCAATCTAATCAATACGGCTTCATATATTCCTATTTTCAAATATTCGATTTCAAACATTTCTATTTCAAATATTTCTATTCAAATATTTCTATTTCGAAACTGGAATGAGGCCCAATCAATTACCATATAATGTTAATTATATGGATTTTCTACAACACATGTATACAATAACAACGATGAATAATCAACCATCATCCAAAGTGCATTCTACACTGTATAAGCATCGAATATAAATATTCAACGCTTATAGCAGCCTGTCAACCAATCGATGGACATACAACTAATTATTAGGATTAGTGTACGTCAAATAATATCCCAGTACCTGTGTGGGGTTTCAAACAATCAAACACAGAATTTATTTGTGCAGTTGGGCGATGTGTAAAATTTATCGTCCCAATCAATATCAGTCAAAAGTGTATATATAAACAAATCGTTCGATTTGTTTATATTAATTTATTTCATATACACGTTAAAATTCTATTTTTAACTATAAAATATTGTCCACTATAAAATATTTTATTTCATTTCACATCACATCACACAATCAACTACACATCAAAATCAAACAACCAAGCATACAAGCCGTCCATGGTCTGTGGACGATGGGTGTCGGGTGCTACTAAACACCGTTCGCATCCTAGTATATATATTTCAACTAGAAAAATAAATTAAAGGTGAGAAGTTCTCACAGATTAGCTAATCCAATCCCACGACTCTTCATATGTAGGAAATCTTCACCATCTCTTCTTTTGTCACTTTCATTGCCCGTAGTCACTACATATATAAAAATCACATTTTTACTTCGCTATTCAATATATAAAAATCGAATTTTTACTTCGCTATTCAATATATAAAAAATCGAATTTTTACTTCGCTATTCAATATATAAAAATCGAATTTTTCCTCGCTACCCAACATAGGTAAAAATTATATTTTTACATCAACAAAAATCGTATTTTTCTATTATGAAAATTCTAACCTTTCTCTCATGAAAGATCACAACTTTCTACTAATAAAAATCCGATCTTTTACATTATAAAAATCCGATTTTTAACTTGTAAAAATTTACACTTCCTCCTAAACAAAGAAATCGTATTCCTTCTATAATTATATATATATATATAAACTAAAAAGAATCTTAAATAAATTAAAAACTCACGGTTTTCTACGTTGAAATGGAGGGGGGCTGTCTGCTGCGAACTGTCGAAGGAGAGGAGATCGCATGCGTGCTGGTGGGCCAGCGGAGCAGGCGGAGGTCGGGATCGAGGTGGAGGAGGGTTCGTTGGGTGGTGCGGAGGTCGACGACGAGGCTGTGGGGAAGGAGGGGAGAGGATCGAGCTCGAATAGGAGAGGAGGGGAAGCTTGAGGAGGAAGAGAAGGGGAAGGCGAAGCGCGAGGGGGGGAAAGGTCGGCGGTGGCCGATCCCGTCGCCGGTGGAGCGATTTGATTTTTTTCTTTCTTTTCTTTAAAATGAACGGGGCGGTCTGAGGAGAGATAAGGGGAGAGAGAGAAGAGAGGGGTTTAATTATTTTAATATTTTAAATTTAAAAAATGTTGACTTTTCATTCGAATTCTAAACGGGACCCAACGCCTATTGCCCATAGCTAATTACCCCCATTCCGAACACAATGGGACATGTATCGTAAGCTGATTCGATCGTTTCGATCAGTTTTCGTCAAAATCAACATATAACTCTATATATTGAATTTTAAACGTACATTTCAATTTACTGGGCCCACATACGGACAAGAAAAATTCCCTAAAAATTATTTTCTAGCTTCGTATTGACGATACGGTCCTAACAAAACTAATTTCGTTAAATTCTGAGACCGTTTGAAAAATGACCATTTTCCAATCGATTAAAATCAACTAAAAGTGGTCAAACGCGTTTTCCTTTGCCACGCTCACATATTGATTCGAAAAATTATAAAATTTAAAACCTAGCAATAACTTGACATCACGGATTTAACAAAAGTGGTTTCGTCGAAATCCGAGGTCGTTTGCAAAATTCCCATTTTTAAGGGTCTGAATTTCATAGCGACTATTCAGAAATTTCAACTGGACATAACTTTTGATTCCAGCTTTGAAATTTTGATTTTTCGGATTCGTTGGAAAGATATTCACAATTAGATTCCATTATTTTTGGTTTCACTAAAATCCGGTTTATTTTGAATCCTGCACATCCATTTGAAGTTTGAAATCGAATTATCGAACAACCGCGCCATTTTCAATTCCTTTTATAATTATAAATAATTATTTATATTCTAACGACGATCTATATAATATATACGTTCGAATTATATTCAAAATAAATTTCTCGTCGATATTATTTAAAATAATTCATTTTAAATAATCAAAATTCGCTATAATTTCCAAAATAAAAATTTTAAACTGGCCCAGATTTCCGGGTTATTACATATAATCAGCCCAGTAATCGTGCCGCAACCTCCCTAGTTTCAGGGTACCATGATACATCTATGTGGGTTACTGCTGAAATGGGTCCCCATTACTAGGGTTTCCTGCTGGTTAAGTTTGTGGGCCTATATACACAAATACTACCCACCTATACGAGATGTACTTAACCCTCCCACCGATTCTAGCATGTTTTCTTAACGGTTAAGTTTTGTGGGCCTATATTTACTAATATTACCCACCAACCCGACGTGCACTTAACCTTCCCACGGATTCAAGCATGTTTATTTAATGGTTAAGTTTTGTGGGCCTATATTTACTAATATTACCCACCTACCCGACGTGTACTTATTCTCCTACTCGTCAAGTCGTGTTGGCTAAGTGGTTCTTATTAACTTAACCTTTCTTGCTTATCATGTTGGATTGGTTAAGTGTGATTTATTAACTTAACCCTGTTCATTCATCAGGTTATATTGGTTAAGTATTTCCCATTTAATTTAATCCCATTCGCTCATCAAGTTATATTGGTCAAGTGTCATTAATCAACTCAAGCTGACTTAACCCATCCACCCATCACGTCATGTTGGTTAAGTGTTTCCTTCTAGTGTTGACTCGACCCTACCTCAAATCATGTTATATTGGTTAAGTGTTGTTCTAGTGTTAACTTAACCCTTCCCATACATCATGTTATATAATTGGTTAAGTGTTTTCCTGTTGTATTACTTAACCCCACCACATGTCATTATATATTTTGGTTAAGTGTTACCTTAGTTAACTTAACCCTATCATCTGCTTAATTAACATGTTACAACGGTTAAGTGTTCTAAATTTAATTAACCTCACCCACTTGTCTAATTAACAAGTTATTACGGTTAAGTGTTTTCCCTAATTACTTAACCTCACCATTTCTAGCTTGATTTGTTCATCAGCCTTAGTTAATTAATTAATTAAAGCATCAACCACTCACATTAGACAGATATTGTTGTGGTTACTGGATGTGTCGGTCGGTTCCGGGTAGGTTTACACCACAACTCAGTCTAACCTCGGGTCTTTCTGGGCTTGATGCACTAATCACCTACATTAGACAGGTATTGTTGTGGTCACTGGATGTGCCGGTCGGTTCCGGGCAGTTTTACACCACAGCTCAGTCTAACCTCGGGTTAGGCATATTCGACTTTTACAAAATTTACATATTTACTATTTATGTACATTTTCCGTAAATCAATTTAGCCTAGATCATATTTATTTGTCATGCAAATTAGCATATTTATATTCTATGCCCAAAACTTGATTTACCTATCAATCAGCCCAACTTGCAGTTTATACCAATTTTAGATTTAATATTCCCCTTTTACAATTCATGCCCAATCTAAATTAATATTCCAATTTACAGTTCATGTCAAAACTAGATTTAATATTCTAGTTTACCGTTTATGTCCAAAACTTGGTTTACATGCCAATTATACCCTTTGCGGCCAATTAAATTTTATCAACTTATGCCCAAGTCTAATATGCATGTAAATCATTCACTATTATAGCCAACTTAGACTATGCCAACATATTTATTATGCCAAACTAACTTAATTAAGCTACGCCCAAATTCCCGCGCCGTAATCGTATGTATAACATGATTTCCCAAGTTTCTAAGTACTCATGAAATGACACTAATAGTATCAAAGCAAGGAATAGGGGATAAGCACGAGAATTGACATAAAAGAATAGCCATGCAAGAATGAACCAAATAAAAAAATAATGGTTCCAATGGGTTTGATGTACATAACAATGAATAGGAATAAACTAGACAAGTTACACCCCAAAAAAATGGGATCCAACATAATTAAGGGAATAGGCATAGGTGATTTGGTCCAACATAATGTCAGTTCGAAGTACAACCTAATAGGTTAATGGGAATAAGCATAAGTCACTGACTACAATAGTTATAGGCAATTAACCACAATAGTCATGGGCGACTAATCACAACAATTTCTTAATCAATATCATAGGCAATAGTCTCATAGTCGTAAATCTTGGTAATAGTCTCATAGTCAGGAATCATATGCAATAGTCTCAAAATTATGAATCATAGTCATAGTCTTAGGCAACAGTCTTATAGTCATAGTCATATGTAATAGTCTCTTTGTCATGGATCATAGTCATAGGCGATAGTTTCATGGGCAACAGTTTCATAGTCATAGTCTTAGGCAAAAGTCCCATAATCATAGCCATTGGCAATTAGCCACAATAAGTTCTAGGTCACAATCGCGAATCAGATCCAAAGGCATAGATAACGTTAGATTTGACATAAGCACGAATCAAAGATAATTAACTAGCAAATTGGTATAGTTCTGTATTTTGATTCATTACATTCACAATTCCAATTACACGTTCAAATCTAAGGAATAAACGAACTTACAGTGATCGGTTTAGAAAAGGCGATTTGCTATGATTCGAGTGACATTGCTTGAAGCGGAATGCCTATGGTCCAACTTGAAGCTTTAGCTTGATTTGAATCTCTAATTTGAAGAAGAATTATAACTTGTTTTAATGGAGAATAAGATTTATTTTAATTAGGATTGAGGCAGAGTATAGGCGTAACGAAGTTGTGTAGAGAAAGTGAAGTTTGGGGCGTTTATATAGTGTAGAACTCATGAATTTGGTCCAGAAATTAGCACGGATACATAAAAATGAATTCTGCCTCGGATCTAGAAAAACAGCGCAGGTCGACCCCCAGGTCGACCTATAGGGGGGAGGTCGACCCCCTAGTCGACCTTGGTCTTAGGCGGGAAATTTCCCGCCCAACCCGCTTCTGGGTTCTGTTTTGAATTTTGAATTCAGTTTCGAGCTGTTTTTAAATTTGAGCTGAAACATCCGAAGGCCATAACTTCTTCATACGAAGTCCGATTCATGCAAACTCAGACTCTGTCACAAGCAGAATTCCGAGACGAACGCAATGTCATAACCCGTTTCCCTTAATTCTTCTCTTAAAAATTAAGTATACTTTTGATTTGTTACATTAACGTTTACATAAAATACGGGGTTTTACACCAATAGAAAGAATTTAGAGGGTGAGATAAGAAAGGAAGAAATATTAGAATAGGAGAAGAAGAACCAACACAGAAACAGAATCTTACATCGCTGCGGAACAAAATATAATATAGAAATAGAACTTTATTGAGAGCTTTTGAAAAAACCCTCAAAGTTATCAGAGTACATCAATACACCTGGACAGTTATAACAATCTGACCTCATATACATCACACAGCGGAAAATATAGTAATACACCTGAACTCTCCCAGCATGTCCTCTAAAAAACCCATAGCGTCTTAAACTGAACCTGCATACTCGGCTAACCCGAGCATTACAAACGACGGGTCAGTCTGGTGAACCAGAGTGAGAAAACCCACTAAGTTTAAATAACAACCATATTTATTTTAAAGTCAAAAATCTTTTTGAAAGAAAAGGATAATAGTAAGACTAGCCCACACATAAATACGGATGGTTTTTACCATACTATACCCCAAAAAAAAATTTGAAATCAATATTCATCTGGTATTATGATAATGTCTAAATACAAATAATTAGAATCTAGCAGAACGCTTGCATCTCACGCTCCACATATATAGTATACAAACAAAACTACGGCGCTTATTGGAGATTGGATTCTGACTATGACAAGGTATGGAACCACCTGTCGATAGTGTATCTCTAGAGAGGAATATACTGGGTTCAACAAGAACGTCTTGCAACCCGGCCCAAACATGACCGTCCATTCATTTCTCTTGAATGTTCTGAATATATTGCCACCTACGGTTGCTAGCAACATAATCGTTCCCGAGAGATACAGAAGTGAAAAGAAGAACAAATAAAGATATTCTCTAGATGGTGACAATACACCCTAATGGGAGCGACCCACATAGCCATGCTGCCTGCCCGATTTTTGTCATTTCCCAGGCTTGAGGTTATAAATATTTTAGAACACCTGGCCACCATTCACATTGAATGCCACATCGTCAGATCCGTCAAATCACTAATTGACGTCTACAAATCTACTCGGGGTATTAAAGGAGTGCCCCTCTTCACCACCAACTTTGTATATTTGTAAAAATCAACGTATGTGGTTTTTAGGAAATACTCTGTCAAACATTCGTCCATACAAGTCATCCAGAAACAGAATGAACCAAAGGTACTATCCTTCTGTATCCAATATAGGAATCACCCCATGTATCAGTAACGAGTAGTCCTTGCAATCCATAGATTTCAACCATGACCGAACCCCAGTATATCTTCGGGTCGAATCAGAGATTGTAAGTGGTTCTTCCGCTTTATGAAGATCTATGGTCTTCAAATGCTCCATCTCGATCGTTGTTTGATATCTTCTATATTTTCGTATCTGTTGGTTGGAATGGTTTTCGAATATACATTCGATCCCGGCCTTTCCGTACCAATAATCTTAAAGGTCAGATTTAATAGTCGGTTATCTAACTATCAAATAAACAACCATTCAATCATAAAATAATATTTACTGGTTCAGTACTCAGTATCACTTGGCTTCTTTAATTAAGAATAATTAAACAATGATTAACTTAAATATTTTAATATTGAGAAAAAAAATATCTCACTTCTTATTCTAGTATACTAATATTCGCAACTACTTTGTTTTAATATTTAGAAAAATACTATATAACAATATTCCATATTCCATTTGACTATTATTTGCAAACATTATTCATTATCTTTAACTGAGAAATCAGTTCAACTTACTATTTGACGTTACGCAACTCTTTTGTTTTCATTACTGGGAAAAATATCCAATCCTTATTCTTATAAAATAAACCATTCTATATCTCATTCCTTTACTCTTTGAAATTATCGCCCAATCTCCTTTTAATTCCGTTACTAGGGAAATATTATCTCATATTATTTCCGTTACTTGGGAAATCTCCTCATATATTCCCAAATCTGTTTATTTCCGTTACTTTGGAAATCTTATTATACATTCTCGCCATTGCCAACTAGCATCATCATTGGATAGTCCCAAGGTCGTTCAAGTTAGGATATTTTAATTACCTCTCAGACCTTGATCAACAACGTTCTTATCTTCAGATAAATACGAGTTGTAATGCAAAAACCGATATCTAATCTAATGTCAAAACACATCCCACTTAACTAGTTTATTTAAAATATAGCTTTATAATTCTTCTTAACTTTTTGTAAGTCTCTCTTTTAAAATATAATTAATACTGCTTAATTTGTCAATTAAATAATTTCTTACTAAACGTCACTCTTATTAACTCTCGACCTTTTTAAATAACTTCGTTTCCTAAACTGGATTACTATTTCAAATCCTATTTCCAACCTCTTTTACCAAGCTCAATTTCAATTCTTTTTCCATTCCCCTTATCTTTCGGGAAATCTCTTTCCAATTCCATGGATTTAACTTAACTCCATTATTTAGTATTTCCAATTCAAAAACATCGCTTTAATCTCACATTCCTTTTATAACTATGTTTATAAATCTAGGTTTAACATAAACCATGTACATCTTCGCCTCCTTCCACTTAATCCAAACGTTAAGTGACATTTCCATTTAAGCTCTCGTATCCGTTTAGAACTCTTTATTGCTTCATTATAAAACTCGAGTTCAAATACAAAATTTGTTCATAACTTCTTTTCAAAACTCAACTATATTCCATTCTAAAACAATTACTTACTTAAATGTATTAAAGAGGTAATTACTAAAATTAATCCAATAATTTACTTTTACATTTTCTATTGTAAAATCAGTGAAATACTTTATAAATAATAAAATCTCTTTTAAAATCTTCTTAAAATTTAAACAACTATTCGTTAAGTGATTTTATTTAGGTCGCTAAAAACAAACTAATTAAAAGTCAATCACAGTTAAAACGGTCAACTCGGTCAATTCAAAACACGATTATTTCTCTAATCCAATCCAGTTCATTCCTCTTTTAAATTAATTAAATAATATAATTAATTTAAATAATTGTTCCTTAGGTGCGATTAATCAAATACATAATCGCTAGGTTATTTCTTGCTCATTTGCCAATAATGCTTATCAACATAAGAATTTGTTTTATAACACAATTTCATAATTTCTTATAAACTTTAATTAATATTTATTTCCTTTTGAATAGTTTTCAAAACCTATTTTAGTCAAAAATATATTTATAATTTCAATATTATCGATTCACCGTCGATAAAATCCATATTTTATAAATCGATTGATTTATAGGCCATGTGATGCCAATTACCCCGCCAATACTATCCATTGGTGAACATCTGAATAAATGTTGAAATATGGTTCAAAAATCAACAATAATCAATCATTCATTTTCATTTAACTGATAATTTCTATAATGACCATCAATAATTTAACAGACCATTCAAACAATTCAAACACGTTTATAAACGTGACCCATCAAGGGAAACTACTTTAATTAGGTCAAAATATAACTATTCTGAATCAAAAATTAATGTATAACTAGCAACTGGTCAACCACTAACAACCAGAGCATGCAAAATAAAAACCCAATTCATATAAAATATAAATGGGAAGAGCTGAGTGAGTTTAACTCACATTGACTTAGTTTGGTCGTTAAACGTTGGTTTTTAATTAAATTAAACAACATTTAATTAAAAATTCTTCTTGCTTCCGGTCCTGACTGGTCAAGCTCCATCTCGAAATTCTCTTTTCTACGGTCCCAGTGCTGCTGACCACGCTAAAATCTGTTAACTTATGTGCAATATATCGTTTAAACAAATTAATAGAGAAATATAATTATTTAAACTTAAATTTTAAAAAATAAAAAATTCGGCCTTTACCTTAACTCGTTCGGCCCGCATAACCCTAACCTATTCCCTTAATCAGAACCCTACCATCGTCTCCCCTTTTCATTCCATCCACCGCCTCCAAGAAATTTTATTTCCAAATCCATTGCAAAACTCAACACTGTCCTCCTTTTTAAACCGCTGTCGTCTCCTCCAAGGGCCACCGAACCCCACCGCACTGACCCTCGCCTGACCGCCATCTTCCAAGCTTCAACCTCCCACCTGTCTCCTCTCCAGTACCAATCTGTAAGCCCCACGTTGAGCAAAAACACGTTAGCCGCTCACGTCCGTTCCCATGCCCAATACTCCGTCCACCACTGCAGATCTTAGACCACCAGCACGAAGCAACGCTAGACCTCCCTAGGTTTTCAATTTCAAACAAGAAAATCGGAGAATTCGTCAGGAGTACACCGAGTCGAAGCGCCTACATCCATAAACATAAATAAGTCCTTTACTTGATTTTTCAATTACTGTATTATTTTTATTTTTATTTTTCTGAGGATTCGAATGGGTTTCTTTCCACTGTATTGGTTTGGATTGTTTTTGGAATAATGAAACACCACTGCTTGTATACGTATTTATAGCATGGTTTTGGATCAGATTAACGTCCATCAGGGACTGATCGTAGCTAGGTTCAGCTACTACTAGCTGATGCCATTTGCGCCCTTTTCCCTTTGCAGATTTAGTACTGGTGATGGAAATTGAGAGGATGTGTGAGGGTTTTAATAGAGATTTTGGTGAAATCTTGTATTGGATTTACAGTCCTATTTATCTGTTCAAATGGGACATTGATCGAACTGCACATGAGTGTAGATTATGTTAGGATTGTGAGCTATGTGTAGTTATTCAAATCAAATCTTTGAAAACTGTATGTAAGATTTTTATGTCCCAGTTTTGAATACATTGCAGTACTGAATGTATATAGAATTCTCTGTATTTATACACATATGTATAGACTGTTTGATTTGTATAGATTTGGTGTATACAAATATACATATCTGTTCTTAGGTCATTGGTTTTCTTTCCTCTTTTCAGATTTATATACTGTTGATGGAAAAATGATGGCTGCGTGATGGTCTTTGCAGAAAATCTGGTTGATTTTAGTATAGGATTGTATAGTACTGTTGTGAAAAATAGTGATCGAAATCTTGTATGGCTGCTATGAGTTGTTTTATCAAATTCAGTGATTTGAAAACTGTATGTTAGATTTTAAGTTCGGATTTTTAATGTATGCAATAGTGAATTCTTATATATGAAATTTTACTGTAATGTATATAAATATATACATGTCTCTGTTTCATTTAGTTGTTCCTTTATTGTTTCTAGTTGCTTAGCTGTTTTCTGCGCGTATATATAGTTGTCCCAGCTAGTTTTCCCTATCTGTTCAATACACTGTTTATATGTAGAATTGTATCCTACTGTTTCCTTGAAAGGAACTATATATGAATTATTTAGCTATATATATAGACTCAACTATCTGTAATTATATGCATATTTTATTCTTATTTTTATTTCATTAGTTGTTTGGCTAGTTCGCTAGCTGTATGTTTTACTGTTCATCATTGAAAGAACAAGAACATGCTGTACTTGAAAATTAGAATGAACTGTTTTGTCCATTTGGTTCAGCATTTGTACAAACAAAAATATATGAATACACGTTCCTATATATTGATCTTTTCCTGTTTCCATATTGTATACATTTCAGTTTTATTCATGTTTATGGAGCAACCTCTTTATTTGTTACAAGTATGGTGAAAATATGAATTCATGTTTTATCGTTTTTCGGTATCAAGTGAAACGATGATGGTGTATATATATATACATACATATATATCCAGGAATTGTATTGAAAATATGGTCTGTGTTTATGTCGTACACAAGCTTCAGGTTGGATTATTATTTTAGATCTAATATACCTTGATAACATATAAATTGAATTCAAATGGCTAGATTAATGAAAATAAATAAATAAATATCCTCGTCTTTATTAAACAACCTCTTCAACAACAAACAGTATAGAATTTAAAGCTCAACATTAGAATTCTGGGTTTTAGATGATATTCCACTTACATAAAAATCTTTTTATATATAAATAAATAAATCGTTATAATTTAAAAACAATTCCAAAGCGACGATTTGAAAATTTGAATTGGACGTAACTTGCAATCTATAAGCTGAAATATCGATTTTCTCTTCCATTAAAAAAATATAATCAAATCGGTTCAAACGTTTCTTGTTTCACAGAATTCCGACTTATATCGGATCCAGTATATCCAATTAAAGTTCAAATCGAAAATTATGAACTACCGTGGCATTTCGAGCTCGTTTCAATTCATTTATAAATATATATATATTCGAACTCCATTTTATATAAATAAATTCGATTAAAAATCCATTATATTTCCAATATAATATATAAACTGATTTAAATATTCCAATTTAAATGGCAGAAAAATCTGGGATGTTACATTCTTCACCCCTTAAAATAATTTCGTCCTCGAAATTGCAAAGTAAGTAGAATATTCCGAACCAAATTATTTTAAAATTATTACTTTTGAATTATCATCAAAATAAATTCAAACTCTAAAAATTTCTGAACATTTCGCCAGCGCCTCCTCTGCACGGCTCGATCGGTACAACTACAAATACTACTCTGGGCCTCAACTTCTTCAAGAAGAAAAATCAAAATCCAAATGGCTATCCACTCAGGGTATAAAATCACTCGCTTAACCCATAATATAAGGTTTACCTATTTGTCGGGCATTTCGATTTCAAATTCCAATTTTTGAAGCATATCAAGTAGCTGCTCATCGTCTGCATTTCCAGTCTGCATAACCAAATCATCTCCACGACCTTCAAGATTCTGCACTTATTCCACTTGTAATGCAAATAGTAATCTGGGTTAAATAATTCTGTTCCACTTCACAACTAATCTTATTTCCAATTCAATCTACCGGGATTTATCTCCTTGCTTTCCATTCATACAATTTCTTATTAACCACTACTGGTTAAATTCAATTAATATTCAATATCTGGTTTGCATCTTCTTTGGTTTAACGTCCATTAATATCAATCAATTAATATCAAATTAATTCCTATTATTTATGCATTTAATTTTCAAATCCAAATTTATTTAAGTTCATTCCATTTGAATTCATTCTTAAATTGATTCTACTTAACCAGGTTCAGTTTCACTTTCATATTGATTTAATTGACTAATTGGGTTCCTACTCAGTTCAACTTTATTTCATAATTCAATTTGATTTCAAATCAAATCAATCTGAACAACCAAACAACCCACATTACCATAGTATAGAAAAGTATTTCCCTTTTCTATAAATATATACCTTAGGTAAAATTATTTCTTTTACCTCTTTTATAAAACAATATCGTGTCAATTCCTAGTTCGATATGGTTTCCCAATACTTGAACCGATTAATTAATACAAAACATTTTTATATAAAATCCATAAATACGCTCTCATAATATGTATACTCAATCTCAATCTAAGGTGTTACTAACCCCATCTCTATTGAGTTACGCCATAAAGCCAAGGTTACTATTCAACCAATAGCTCTGATACCAAGTGTGACGACCAAAATTGCCGGTACCTTTTGAGCTGACCAAACCACCCAGTCCAACCCAAATTGCACTGGAAACTCAGATGCCAACAGAAAGAATTTAGAGGGTGAGATAAGAAAGGAAGAAATATTAGAATAGAAGTAGAAGAACCAACAATGAAACAGAGTCTTACATCGCAGCGGAACAAAATATAATATAGAAATAAAACTTTATTGAGAGCTTTTGAAATAAACACTTACAGTTATCAGAGTACATCAGTATACTTGGACAGCTATAATAATCTGCCCTCATATACATCACACAGCGGAAAATATAGTAATACATCTAAACTCTCCCAGCACATCCTCTGAAAAACCCATAGCGTCTTAACCTGAACCTGCATACCCGGCTAACCCGAGCATTACAAACAACGGGTCAGTCTGGGGAACCAGAGTGAGAAAAACCCACTAAGTTTAAATAACAACCATATTGATTTTAAAGTCAAAAATCTTTTTGAAAGAAAAGGATAATAGTAAGACCAACCCACACATAAATACGGATGGTTTTTACCTTTCTATAACCCAAAATATTTTTGAAGTCAATATTCATCTGGTATTATGATAATGTCTTAATACATATAATTAGAATCCACCAGAACGCTTGCATCTCACACTCCACATATTCAGTATACAAACAAAACCGCGACGCTTATTGGAGATTGGATTCCGACTATGACAAGGTATGGAACCACCTGTCAATAGTGTATCTCTAGAGAGGAATACACTGAGTTCAACAAGAACGTCTTGCAACCTGGCCCACACATGACCGACCATTCATTTCTCTTGAATGTTCCGAATATATTGTGACCTATGGTTGCTAGCAACATAACCGTTCCTAGGAGATACAGAAGCGAAAAGAAGAACAAATAAAGATATTCTCTAGATGGTGATAATACAACCTAATGGGAGCAACCCATATAGCCATGCTACCTGCCCGATTTTTGTCATTTCCCGATTGATGAGGCTTGAGGTTATAAATCTTTTGGAACACCTGGCCACCATTCACTTTGAATGCCACATTGTCAGATCCATCAAATCACTAATTGACGTCCACAAATCTACTCTGGGTATTAAAGAAGTGCCCCTCTTCGCCACCAACTTGGTATATTTCTAAAAATCAACGTACGTGGTTTTTAGGAAATACTCTGTCATACATCCGTCCATACAAGTCATCCAGGAGTAGGATGAAATGAAAGTACACTCCTACTGCATCCAATATAGGAATCACCCCATGAATCAGCAGTGAGTAGTCCTTGCAATCCACAGATTTCAACCACAACCGAACCCCAGTATATCCCCGGGTCGAATCAGAGATTGAAATGGTTCATCCTCTTTATGAAGATCTATGGTCTTCAAATGCTCCATCTCGATCGTTGTTTGATATCTTCTATATTTTCGTATTTGTTGGTCGGAATGGTTTTCGAATATACATTCGATCCCGGTCTTTCCATACCAACAATCGTAAATGTCAGATTTGATAGTCGGTTATTTAACTATCAAATAAACAACCATTCAATCATAAAATAATATTTACTGGTTCAGTACTCAGTGTCACTTGGCTTCTTTAATTAGGAATAATTAAACCATGATTAACTTAAATATTTTAATATTGAGAAAAAACAATATTTCACTTCTTATTCTAGTATACTAATATTTGCAACTACTTTTTTTTAATATTTAGAAAAATACTACATAACAATATTCCATATTCCATTTGACTATTATTTGCAAACATTATTCATTATCTTTAACTGAGAAATCAGTTCAACTTAATATTTGACCTTACACAACTCTTTTGTTTTCATTACATGGAAAAGTATCCAATCCTTATTCTTATAGAATAAACCATTCTATATCTCATTCCTTTACTCTTCGAAATTATCGCCCAATCTCCTTTTAATTCCGTTACTAGGGAAATATTATCTCATATTATTTCCGTTACTTGGGAAATCTCCTCAAACATTCCCAAATCTATTTATTTCCGTTACTTTGGAAATCTTATTATACATTCTCGCCATTACCAACTAGCATCATCCTTGGATAGTCCCGAAGTCGTTCAAATTGGGGTATTTTAATTACCTCTCAGACCTTGATCAACAGCGTTCTTATCTTCAGATAAATACGAGTTGTAATGCAAAAACCAAAATTCAATCTAATGTCAAAACACATCCCACTTAACTAGTTTATTTAAAATATAGCTTTATAATTCTTCTTAACTTTTTGTAAGTCTCTCTTTTAAAATATAATTAATACTGCTTAATTTGTCAATTAAATAATTGCTTACTAAACATCAATCTTATTAACTATCAACCTTTTTAAATAACTTCGTTTCCTAAACTGGATTACTATTTCAAATCCTATTTCCAACCTCTTTTACCAAGCTCAATTTCAATTCTTTTTCCAATCCCCCTATCTTTCGGGAAATCTCTTTCCAATTCCATGGATTTAACTTAACTCCATTATTAAGTATTTCCAATTCAAAAACATCGCTTCAATCTCACATTCCTTTTATAACAATGTTTATAAATCTAGGTTTAACATAAACCCTGTACATCTTCGTCTCCTTCCACTTAATCCAAACGTTTAGTGACATTTCCATTTAAGCTCTCGTATCCGTTTAGAACTCTTTATTGCTTCATTATAAAACTCGAGTTCAAATACAAAATTTGTTCATAACTTCTTTTCAAAACTCAACTATATTCCATTCTAAAATAATTACTTACTTAAATGTATTTAAGAGGTAATTACTAAAATTAATCCAATAATTTACTTTTACATTTACTATTGTAAAATCAGTGAAATGCTTTATAAATAATAAAATCTCTTTTAAAATCTCCTTGAAATTTAAACAACTATTTGTTAAGTGATTTTATTTAGGTCGCTAACGACAAACTAATTAAAAGTCGATCTCAGTTAAAACGGTCAACTTGGTCAATTCAAAACAAGATTATTTCTCTAATCCATTCTAGTTAATTCCTCTTTTAAATTAATTAAATAATATAATTAATTTAAATAATTGTTCCTTAGGCGCGATTAATCAAGTACATAATCGCTAGGTTATTTCTTGCTCATTTGCCTATAATTCTTATCAACATAAAAATTTGTTTTATAACACAATTTCATAATTTCTTATAAACTTTAATTAATATTTATTTCCTTTTAAATAGTTTTCAAAACCTATTTTAGTCAAAAATATATTTATAATTTCAATATTATCGATTCACCATTGATAAAATCCATATTTTATAAATCGGTTGATTTATAGGCCATGTGATGCCAATTACACCGCCAATACTATCCATTGGTGAACATCAGAATAAATGTTGAAATATGGTTCAACAATCAACAATATTCATTCATTCATTTTCATTTAACTGATAATTTTTATAACGACCATCAATCAATTAACAGACCATTCAAACAATTCAAACACGTTTATAAACGTGACCCATTATGGGAAACTACTTTTATTGGGTTTAAACAAAACTATTGGTATCATAATGAAATTAAACGACCGATTAATTTCATTGGTTGAATCAACAATTAATGTATAACTAGCAAACGGTCAACCACTAACAACCAGAGCAAGCAAAATAAAAACCCAATTATATAAAATATAAATGGGAAGAGCTGAGTGAGTTTAACTCACATTGATTTAGTTTGGTCGTTAAACATTGGTTTTTAATTAAATTAAACATTGTTAAATTTAATTAAAAATTCTTCTTGCTTCCGGTCCTGACTAGTCAAGCTCCATCTTGAAATTCTCGTTTCTATGGTCCTAATGCAACTGATCGCGCTGAAATCTGTTAACGTATGTGCAATATATCGTTTAAACAAATTAATATAGTAGTTTAATTATTTAAACTTAAATTTAAAAAAATAAAAAGATTGGGCCTTTACCTTAACTCGTTCGGCCCGCATAACCCAACCTGCTTCCCTTAATCAAAACCCTACCATCGTATCCCCTTTTCATTCCATCCACCGCCTCCAAGAAATTTTATTTCCAAATCCATTGCAAAATTCTTTTAAACCACCGCCGTCTCCTCATACGGCCACCGAACCCCACCGCACTAACCCTCGCCGGACCGCCATCCTCTAAGCTTCAACCTCCCACCTGTATCCTCTTCAGTACCAATCTGTAAGCCCCACGTTGAGCAAAAAAAAGTTAGCCCTCATGTCTGTTCCCATGCCCAATACTTCATCCACCACTACAGATCTTAGACCACCAGCACGAAGCAACGCTGGACCTCCCTAGGTCTTCAATTTCAAACAAGAAAACCGGAGAATTCGTCAGGAGTATACCGAGTCGAAGTGCCTACGTCCATGAACACAGATAAGTCCTTTACTTGATTTTTCAATTACTGTATTATTTTTATTTTTATTTTTCTGAGGATTCGAATGGTTTTCTTTCCACTATATTGGTTCGGATTGTTTTTGGAATGATGAAACACCACTGCTTGTATACTTATTTATAGTGTGGTTTTCGATCAGATTAACGTCCATCAGGGACTGATCGTAGCTAGGTTCAACTACTACTAGCTGATGCCATTTGTGACCTTTTCCCTTTGCAGATTAAGTATTGGTGATGGGAACTGAGAGGATGTGTGAGGGTTTTAACAGAGATTTTGATAAAATCTTGTTTTGGATTTACAGTCCTATTTATCTGTTCAAATGGGACATTGATTGAACTGCACATGAGTGTAGATTATGTTAGGATTGTGAGCTATGTGTAGTTAATTCAAATCAAATCTTTGAAAACTGTATGTAAGATTTTTTATGTCCCAGATTTGAATATATTGCAGTACTAAATGTATATAGAATTCTCTGTATTTATACACATATGTATAGACTGTTTGATTTGTATAGATTTGGTGTATACAAATATACATATCTGTTCTTAGGTCATTGGTTTTCTTTCCTCTTTTCAGATTTGCATACTGTTGATGGAAAAATGATGGCTGCGTGATGGTCTTTGCAGAAAATCTGGTTGATTTTAGTATAGGATTGTATAGTACTGTTGTGAAAAATAGTGATCGAAATCTTGTACGGCCGCTATGAGTTGTTTTAATCAAATTCAGTGATTTGAAAACTGTATGTTAGATTTTAAGTTCGGATTTATAATGTATGCTACAGTGTATTCTTATATATGAAATTTTACTGTAATGTATATAAATATATGCATGTGTCTGTTTCATTTAGTTGTTCCTTTATTGTTTCTAGTTGCTTAGCTATTTTCTGCGCATATATATAGCTGTCCCAGCTATTTTTCCCTAGCTGTTCAATACACTGTTTATATGTTGAAATTGTATCCTACTTTTTCCTTGAAAGGAACTATATATGAATTATTTAGCTATATATATATAGACTCAGCTATCTGTAATTATATGCATATTTTATTCTTATTTTTATTTCATTAGCTGTTTAGCTAGTTCGCTAGCTGTTTGTTTTACTGTTCATCATTGAAAGAACAAGAACATGCTGTACTTGAAAATTAGAATGAACTGTTTTGTCCATTTGGTTCAGCATTTGTACAAACAAAAATATATGAATATATGTTCCTATATATTGATCTTTTCCTATTTCCATATTGTATACATTTCAGTTTTGTTCATGTTTATGGAGCAACCTCTTTATTTGTTAAAATGGTATGGTGAAAATATGAATTCATGTTTTATCATTTTGCCATATCAAGTGAAACACTGATGGTATATATATATATATATATATAAATACATATATATCCTGGAATTGTATTGAAAATATGGTTTGTGTTTATGTCATACACAAGCTTCTGGTTGGATTATTATTTTAGATCTCATATATTGAATTCAAATGGCTAAATTAACGAAAATAAATAAATAAATATCATCGTATTTATTAAAAAACATCTTCAACTTCAAACAGTTTAGAATTTAAAGCTCACCATTAAAATTCTGGTTTTTAAATGATATTCCACTTACATAAAAATCTTTATATATATGAATAAATAAATCGTTATAATTTAAAAACAATTCCATAACGACTATTTGAAAATTTGAATTGGACGTAACTTGCAATATATAAGCTGAAATATCGATTTTTCTCTTCCATTAAAAAAAATATAATCAAATCGGTTCAAAAGTTTCTTGTTTCCCAGAATTTCGACTTATATCGGATCCTGTATATCCAATTAAAGTTCAAATCGAAAATTACGAACTACCGCGGCATTTCGAGCTCGTTTCAATTAATTTATAAATATATCTATTCGAACTCCAGTTTATATAAATAAATTCGATTAAAAATCCAGTATATTTCCAATATAATATATAAATTGATTTAAATATTCCAATTTAAATGGCAGAAAAATCTGGGATGTTACAAAATCAAAATTTATTTTCCATATCATTTCAATATTAAAATGATAATATTTTCAAAATGTCAGATTTTGAAATCACTTTTCGATATTCATTATAAAATGAATAAAATCGACAAAATTCCCATTCATGTTAAAGTGGCGTTTAACTACTTAACACGGCTTCACATTTCAATATTCATCGAATATTATTTTAAAATATTCGTTAATTCTGAACTAGAATCAAATACAGTCAATTACCATATAATTTTATTTATATGGATTTCATACACACAGGTACACAACAATAATCAAACACAGTCAACCATCATCCAAAGTGCATTACACAACTGCATAAGCATTAAATATAAATATTTAATGCTTAAAATAGTCTGTCAACCTATCGATTGACATAGAACTAAATATTGGGATTAGGGTATGTTCAATATCATCCCAATACCCATGTGGGGTTTTCAAACAAAAAACGCTGATTATTATTTGTGCAGTTGGGCGATGTGTAAAATATATCGTCCCAATCCATATTAGTCAAATGGGTGTACATAAAAAATCGTCCGATTTATAAATGAATATTTATTTTATTCATATACACGTTAAGAATTGTATTTTTAACGATAAAATATTTATTTCATCACATGAATACTTTATTCAGTTCATTTATACAATAAAAATAATATTTTTATTATTCAAATATTTTTATTCAACACCAGAATATTTTATATAGTCCATTTCACATCACAATCAATTTACACAACACAATACAATCAAACAAGTCGTCCATGGTCTGTGGATGACGGGGAGTAGTTCATATTTGCAGTTATAAAATAAATAACTATACAGAAATAATTTTCAGTGAGAAGTTCTCACTTTTCTTTTGGCTTCGCCTACAATTGTAGCGAGCTCTAAAAATTCTCCGGTCTCTTCTAGAATGTAGAAGATGTCGTCTCGGTCGTCTCTTGTTTCACTGGATTTCGACAACAAACGAAAAAGATATGATTTTTGTACTAAAATCATAATTCGCAACACTTTTAACTATTGAAATCAGTTTAACTAAATCAAAGCCGTACCTTACAGCACCAGGTTCGAATCTAGGGTTGCGGTTTGCTTCCTATCCGAGGCGAGGGGCGATGATCGGGTGTTGGCACATCGAAGAGCCTCAAACATCGCGCAGATCGGTGGGTGCAACGTTGAACTCGATGGCGAACTCAAGGCTGGGCGACGCTCTGAAGTCGACAACTTCCCGGAGGTGATTCTCTCGAAATACTATGCGGTTGAGAGCGTGGTGGGTATGGATGTGAAGCACTGAAGCTCCTCTACAAAATCTTCAATAGGGGCCTTCGATTTTGGTGAGCGAATTTGAAGATAAAGAGGAGAGAAGGGAGAAAAGCTTTATCGTCGTTCGCTGGAGAGGGTTACGGGTCTGGAACGATAATGAAGAAGTCAACGCTTTATTCTGATTGGCCATTGTTTATTCATTTTATTTTTAATTTTATTAATTCGAAAAATACCCTCTAGTCCATATGAACTCCAATTTAAACCCAATGACTGTCTCCTTGAGCTAAATACCCATATTCTGAACACAATGGAATATGTTTCGTAACCTAATTCGGCTGTTACGATCAGTTTCCGCTAAGTTTAAAATATAAATCATTATATTTTAAATTCAAACGCACATTTTAATTTATCAGGGCCACATACGGACTCCAAAAATTTCAGAAAAATAAATTTGGCTATGTTTTGATGATACGGTCCTACCAAAACTAATTTCGTCGAATTTGGAGACCGTTTGAAAAATGGCCATTTTCCAGACGATAAAATTCAAACTAAAATTACCAAACATGTTTAAATCCACCACGCTCACATATTGATTCCAAAAATTATGAAAATTGGAACCTAGCAATAATTTGACATTCCAGATTCAACAAAAGTGGTTTCGTCGAAAACGGAGGTCGTTTGCAAAATGGCCATTTTTAAGGGCTATATTTCCATAGCGACTATTCTGAATTTTCAATTGGGCATAACTTTTTATTCCCGCTATGAAATCTTGATTTCTCACATCTATTGGAAAGATATTTTCAAACAGATTCAAATATTTCTTGTTTCACTAAAATCCAGTTTATTTTGAATCCTGTAAATTCATTTGTAATTTGAAATCGAATTTTTAAACTACCGCGCCATTTCAGGCTCGTTATATAATTAAAATAAATATTTATATTCTAACTTCGATTTAAATAAATTTATATGTTCTAATTCTATTCAAAAATAAATTTTTAGTCGTTAATATTTAAAATAAATCATTTTAAATATTCAAAATTCATTAAAATTGCCAAAATAAAAATTTTAAATTGGTTCTGATTTTCCGGGTTGTTACATACTAGCTGCCCGTGTGAAAACTAGGGGAATCTAGAGTTTAGGTTAAAACAATAAACCCCAGGTCAGTCATGTGACCGGTGTGAGAACTAAAACAGTTATTAATCTTTATTTTAAAGTTAGGTAAATCAAGGGACTACGTTGTCTAACACGGAACGGGTTTCCTCCTAAGAATACTAGTGCATAAAACAAACAGCGCAATGCTAAATAAAGAACAATGAAGCTATTATAAGACCCGGGGCCCATCACATAATGCAACGCAAGCCGGACGATAGGGTTTTACCTTATAATGGCCAAATAATTCTTGATATGCGAAATTCAATCTTTTATTATTACTATAAGTGAACAAATCAACTTCAAATATAAATATATCAATCATAGGCGACTTGAGCGCCCCATCCCACTATGTTGCCATATATGGGATTACAACTAAAACTGCAATGTCACGTATTGGAACTTGTATTTCCATCTATGAACCGAGGCAAGGGATCGTCCACACTGCTTCGAGACAATCCAGCCCATGTCTCAGGAACAGCCACAACTGCACCTTAGGAGCCACATGGCCGGTCCACATTTTAAGTGGATTAAAAATCCCTGAACAATACGTCTCCCCGCCCTATGGGGCATAAACTGGTCATATACCGACCAAACCATCCATCGGCACCGTAGTGACCGACATAACCGAGGCGCCTCGCATTCCAACAACCACGTAGGTAAAAATATATAAATGTCAGGGCGTGTAAAACCTTGACACCACCCATAAATAGAAAGAAACGCATGTTCTCCCTAATCCTCTCTCGTTTCTAGTTCATCCCGGGGTGTGAGGCTCGTGAATTAATGATACACAAAGCTATGCTATATTAAAGTCGTGCTTTGATCATCAACCACAAGACTCTGCTTTTCAACAAAAGCCTTGACCATTTTCCACTTAGGCATGCCACACAGGTAATTCACTCCATGCGACTGGTGTCTATCGATATACAACCTATGATCCCGTACGTCTCAGAGAAGGGTGAAGTAAGAGAATAAATTCTCCTTCACCGGGCAGATGAATATTTAATAGAGATCAATCAGCACAGAATAAAATCCAATGTCTAACACACAGTCCATTTACGAGTCCGTCCTGGGTTTGAACGAAACCGGAGGCACCTTATTCCTCGTCCCATATGTCCAATATAGGAGAGAGGCCCTTGCATATCCGTTGATCTCCAAGTACGTCTGGACGATCACCACTTATTACCTCGTCTTGGGTGTACAGCCCAATCAAGACATCAGTAATCATCCAAACGATGTGAAGACCTCCGGTCTTCAACCACCGTCTTCATCGTCGACTTATCGTCGAATCAGTTATTCAAAATGGGTATAAACCAGGCCTTTCCGAATAACTCGCGTATATAATAAACAAGTGCTATAAAAACACAACATATGCCTCATTCCAATTCAGAATATTCTTTTATTCAAAGATTCACATTTCTAGGGAAAGGTTCCCATTAATTTTATCAAAGATAAATTCTTTCAAATTTATTCTTTAATCTTCCTTTGGTATCAATTCAAACCATATTAAGGTTTCCCAAACTAGTCGGGATTAGCGAATCACACTGAAGTAATCATTTATTTAATTTCCCAATCCCAACATATTCATTCCATGAAGCAAAACTGGTAATACTCCATATCTAACACCACGGTGTTATCGGTAAATTTAATTACCATTTCACTTTCAAATCTAATTAAAGATTTAGCTATCGACTGGAGTAAAACTGGTGGTACTCCATTTTCCATCATTTTCTTGAATTGATGATTTTAATTATCACATTCACTTTTCAATCTAATCAAAGATTCATTAAAACTCCATTTAGTTTTAGTCTTCCCAAAAATCAATATTAATGATTATTCAAAGCTATGAAATTAATCTTATCTTTAACTAGGTTAAAGAACCAATGTCATTTAAAACATGATTCATGATAAACCCAAATATGTTCCATCGGTCTCTAACCGTAAATTAGTAAGAGAACAATTCCCTAAGTATTAATCCCGAAGGCCGAAACCAACATCAGATCAATACTCAGGAAACCATTCAACTTAGCTAATCTCCAGTTAGTTTCTAATTTTCTTTACTCCATTGGGTTTAAGAACAATATTATTAAAGATACCATTCACGACAAACCCAAAATCCCATTTGATATTAAATACAAGGCTCTGAATGGAAAATATATCGGCTTATATTCAATATCAAATTTTGAAATCAACAAATATCATATTGGAATAATGATATATATATATCTTCCAAATTCCTCCACAACATCCGTATAATCACAGAATCCAATATTGAAATATTCCGAAGATAATTTTGGTTCAAATCCATTCCAATTCATATAATGGAACTTCAACTTATTTTTAAAACCATTAAAATCCAATTTATTTATTTAAAAGGAATGGATTGTAATTCTAGTTCATGACTAGTTCATTTTGATAAAAATATATATTTATCTTTTCAAATATGGGATTTTTCATCCCTATTCTTTCCAAATCATTTATTATCATTTTACACAAATTATCAATATTTTTAATAATTTTATCAAGGCCTGTACAGTTGATTTCCATAAACGGTCATCGAACTGCACTTACAACGACCTTTTCCAAATTTGATTTGGACATAATTCCAAATCCGGCCGTATTAATACGAACCCAACGATTCTGGTTTTAGGAGAATCCGACGGTCGGATCTCCCGTAACATCAATTCAAAGTCAATGGTCGAAATTCATGAACTATCGTGGCGCGGCGCGTTCTATTCAGGCCATTAAATATATAATATATATATTATAAATTTCGCCGATTTCCATTTAAAAAGTATTTTGTAAATCGTTTTAAATTCATTTTCAAAACAATTTCAACTTCATATTCAATTTTAAATCCAAATTGAATATTCCATAACATTAATCTATAAACGATAATATTTTCACAACATTAGATTTTGAAATCATTTCCTTTTCGATATTCATTATAAAAATGAATAAAATCGATATAAATATCGTTTGCGTCAAAATGGCGCATATCTAATCAACACGGCTTTATATTTTTCAATAATTTCATGTCTGAAACATCCCACCTCCGTTAAGGTCACTCACAAAGGGAATGCCTTAACTTTGGTGGAGCATTATAGGTAAAAGACACAGATGATTTACAAGACAGATATATATAAGCAACGTAAAATAAAATTTACTTTATTTCAAACATGGTTCATAACAAAACATTACAACAAAATGTTTCAAGCCAACTTCCAAATCATTACATCATAATTCCTGTCTTAATTATCATATAAAGAAGCATAAAACAAAGTAAAACTGCATAAATCCCCAAGTAGTAGTGTATCCAAAGCCATAGCCAAAGGTAAGAGATTCCAAACTATACATCACAGAGTCTTCAAGCTTGGAAAGATGAACAGTCCAAATTAAGCTGAGCTATTCCCTCCCTGGCTACCTAAGGGGGGGATGGAAGAAAAGAAGACGAAAGAAAAATGGGTCAAACAAAAGTCTTAGTATGTCTAGTGACTTTTCAGTGTGTGAATAAGGAAAAGGTCATGATAGGATTAAATTGAAAATAGGACCATACCAGAATAACTAACTAACATAAACCAAGATAAGGAAGTTTAAACCGAATATAATATCACACCTATTCTACTTCTCTGCACCTATTTGTACTTGTCCCAACTGACACCCCACATACATGGTGAAATGATCCCTTTTTATCGATCGGTTCCTACTCGCATACATTAATCACGTGTGTCATTTGGCCCCGCTTGACTGTAGATACTTGTGCTGGTCCCACCATGGGGTGTATCAAATCCTATGGTGGCAACCCGATACGATTCAAGATGCACAATGTATGACTACTGATGCCCAGTGCCTGCTTTTTCCACTTCGGAGTACGTGCACGCCCGTACTCCGTAGGAACCTACACTGACGCACCACCAGCCGATGTTTTGATCGCTTACAATTCAGCCCAGTAATCGTGCTCCACCCTGCCTAGTTCAGGGTACCATGATACATCTAAGTGGGTCACTGCTGAAATGGGTCCCCGTTACTAGGGTTTTCTAGCCAACATGTTAAATTGGTTAAGTGTCCAAGTTTACCTAACCCCACCCATCAGTTCAGTTAACATGTTGAATTGGTTAAGTGTTTCCTTAATTGACTTAACCCTACTATTCCTGACTTAGCTTTAATTCATTTCATTAAAGCACCAACCACTCACATTAGATAGGTATTGTTGTGGTCACTAGATGTGTCGGTCGGTTACGGGCAGTTTTACACCACAACTTAGTCTAACCTCGGGTCCTTTTTGGGCTCAATGCACTAACCACCCACATTAGAAAGGTATTGTTGTGGTCACTAGATGTGTCGGTCGGTTCCGGGCAGTTTTACACCACAACTCAGTCTAACCTCGGGTTAGGCATATTCGTCTTTTATAAATTTACATATTTATCCTTTTATGCTTATGTGTAAATTTTGTCAATAATTTATTTTCATGGCCCACTTTCCCTCTAAATCAAATTCATAATTTTTGGTATGTAAATTATACCATTTCTATGCCATACCATTTACGTGGTTATGAGCCAAATATGTCAATTACATGTAGTTTCATGTTTTCCCCCAACGTTACCCCCGTTGTACGTTCGCAAAATTACATAGGATGTTAGGCTCGATATTTTAGCCCAACTTATAAAACAAAAAAAGGGAAAAGAGAAACTTTGCAATATTCCAACATCATACAAGAGTATGGACTAACTACACATGTGTCACATGAATTTGGCATAGAACAATATATTTTTAATTATGAACTTGCAAATTAGATATATGCAACATGAACCACAAGCATGTGAATTTACATAAAACTATACAAATTAAACTTGGCATATAGTGGTGAACTTGCATAGGGGTTGAATATGGTTATCATAGATCTAACATAAAAGCGTATGGATCTAACATAAAGGCATATGGATCTAACATATGAAGTTATAGATCTAAACATATAAGGTCGCAGATCTAAACATGTATGCATAAAGGATCTAAACAATTAGGCGTAAATGACATGGCTTAGCCTAAAACTAGTTTGTATCATAATATCATCGAGGTCGTGGATCTAAACATGCATGCATAATGGATCTAAACAATTAGGCATAAACGACATGACTTAACCTAAAACTTGTATGTATCATAATATCACCAACTTACATATGATAATTAAATTCCCAAATTCCTATACAACATCATAGGTTTATTCACCAATTTCCACATAACGTGATAGGTTCGATGGACCACAATAGTTCATAAGCATATATGATAGAATAGACATGAATAGACATGAATCAGCATCACATACAGCTTGATACAATTTTATTTTACAGTTCATTACAAACCATGTCTTTAATTTATTCACATCTGAAAGATAACTACACTTACAACCAAAAAGGTATTCTTGGGTTCTAGGATCTATATTCTGAAACTGAATTGCTCGCCTTTGATGTAGATCGTTGAGTTCTCTTAGTTGAATTAGATTAGATTTAATTGGATTTTGATGTAGCTTCTATCTTGCCTTTGAGTTGAAAGAGATGAAGGCTATTCTAGGTTCACCATTGACGGCATGGCGGCTCTTGGTATGAATATTTGTGATTTAGGGTTGAGAGTTAGGTTGCTTTATAGAGGTTTAATTAATTTAGAGCCGTCAGATTAACCCTAGAAGATATTAAGACCATCCAGTCAAGATAGGATAACACCTCAGCCCTAATGACTTAGCTGGGAGTCAAAAATCGTCATCTTTCAGATCTGCCTCGGGGGCGGGGTAGGTCGACCCCCAGGTCGACCTGTATGGGGAGAGGTCGACCCCCTGGTCGCCCTTCTGGTCGACCTGGCCTTTGGCGGGAAGTTTCCCACCCAGCCCGCTTCTGCTTCTGATTTTTAAATTTTGAATTTCTGAACTTTATTCTGAACTGTTTATTTAAATTTTCGAATCTGCTGAAGGTCATAACTCCTTCATACGGATTCCGATTTACGCAAACTCGGACTCTACCTCCAGCAGAATTCTGAGACGAATGCAATGACGTAACCCGTTTCCCTTAATTCTTACATTTGAAATTAATTAATCTTTAATTCATGACTTTAATGTTAACAGAAAATACGGGGTGTTACATTCTCCCCTCCTTAAAGGATTTCATCCCCGAAATCTTCAAGTCAAGAAGAATGTATATCCTGCCATCCAATCGTTTATCTACTCAACCATCAAACACAGGCATCCATTGTCCTTAAAAGACTTCTAATGCTTCATTATCATATGCATAGTGTGTGTACATGTCCTTATCTAATGCAAAATCAGGCGGTCTACTGATTCAGTTGACCTCCTTAATGCAATTCATGTCGGTGCCATGAGTCCATTATGTATGCAATTACCCCTAATCATACTTTCTACATGAGTGCACAATCATTCATACAAATGCAACATCCACATGATAACACATCAAGTTTCAATCATATATAAGTACATATATGCATATGCAATATGAAAGTGACTGAGCCGATCTAATACCTAATGTGTGTGTGTATGCGTCCACGAGCAACCACTAGAAATCACTTGCAACCACTTGCAACCATCAATCATAACATGTTTCAAATACATGTTTACATCCATTGGTTCCTACCTAAGGATCGAGGATAACACCGAGGAAAAATACTAAAAAGATTGATACGAGCATGAAAAAATTTAAGGAAGAAGAGACCAAAGATGTACCCTCAAAAAGAAAAGGGTAGGCTACGCGTATTTTGGCCTCAGTCTCCCAACTCGCGTCTTCCTCAGCGTCACTCCATTGAACTTTTACAAGTTTGACTTCGCGGTTTCGTAGCTTTTTGACTTTTGTACCCAAGATACGAGTTGGAACTCTTCTCACAGTCGCCTCTCATTCTACTTCTACGTCCTCTACTATGCTTGGTTCCACCACTTCCACAGACTCATGTAGGCACTTTCGTAGGTGAGAAACATGAAAGACATTATGAACTCCAGCCAATATTTCGGGCAGCTCTACTCTATAAGCCATCTTCCTAATCTTCTCAATGATAGGAAACGGCCCTACAAATCTTGGTGCCAACTTCCCTGTGGATCCGAAGCAAACGACGTTCCTCAAAGGAGATACTTTAAGGAAAACCCTGTCCCCAACCTCAAACTCAAGGTCGGTCCTTCTTTTATCTGCGATGACTCCTGTGTATCTTGGACAGTCTTCATTTTTCTTCGTATCAAGTCCACTTTCTCTGAAGTTTCTCTAATCATATCTGGTCCAAGTATGAGCTTGTCTGTAGACTCCCACCAACAAGTTGGTGATCGGCACGGTCTTCCATATAAGCTTCGAAGGGTGTCATGCCTATGGTGGCTTGGTAGCTATTGTTGTAGGCAAACTCCACCAAAGGAAGATGATCCTCCCATGTTCCTCCGAAGTCAAGAATGCATAGTCTCAAGAGGTCTTCTAATACCCTGTTCACCCTTTCCGTCTGACCATCGGTTTGGGGTGATAGGTCGTGCTTAAGCATAGCTGTGTGCCTACAGCCTCTTGCATGCTCCTCCAAAACTCGCTCGTAAAAATAGGATAGCGGTCACTTACAATGCTGGAAGTATCCCATGGAGTCAGACTATCTCTTTAAGATAAATGGATGCTAAAGATGAGGTAGTCCTCCTACTTTTAACGGGTATAAAGTGAGCGCTTATTGTGAGCCTGTCCACTATTACCCAAATACTGGTATTGACCCTTCTTGACCTAGGAAGCCCATCAATAAAGTCCATTGAAATGCCATCCCGTTTCCACTGTGGGACCTCTAGAGGATGAAGCAATCCACCAGGCTTCTTTTGCTCCACCTTGACTTGTTGGCATACTAAGCACTTTGAGACGAATTCAGCTACATCCCTCTTCATGCCATCCCAAAAGAAAACCCTTTTTACGTCTTTATACATCTTGTCTCCACGGGGGTGTATGGTCAACTTGGAATGGTGCGCCTCTCCGAGAACCTTCTTTACCAAATCCCTTGCCTGTGGGACGCATAGCCTTCCATCCCGCCTCAACCATCCCTTATCATCGATGGAGTATCTATTGAGGTGACTAGAAGTCTCACCCCTAATTAGCTTGTCCATCACATCAACTAGATGAGGGTCTTCACGTTGCGCGGTTCCTATCGAGTCCATAAGAGTAGGCCACACCTCAAGCGATGCTAACCAACCAGTCACATGATCGATGGAGGGTCTAAAATCAAAGTTGGCTATGTACTCCAAGCATTGCCTTTCTAAAAAGACAGGGCTTAAGGTCAGCTTCTTTCTACTCAAGGCGTCTGCTACTACATTGAAATTGCCAGGAGTATAGGAAATCTCAAAATCATATGAGGCAAGAAACTCCATCCATCTTTGCTGCATCAAGTTGAGATCTTTCTACGAGAAAAGGTACTTCAACGATTTATGGTCAGTAAACAATTCAAACTTCTCACCTAGGAGATAATGGCTCCAAGACTTAAGCGCAAAGACAATGGCAGCCAACTCTAGATCATGGGTTGGGTAGTTTTTCTCATGTACTCTGAACTGTCTTCCACCATAAGCTACTACCTTCCCTTCTTGCATCAAGATAGCGCCTAGTCCCATACCACATGCATCTGTATGTACGATAAACATCTTGCTTCCATTAGGCAATGTCGGAACTGGGGCTGTTGTCAGAGCCCTTTTCAAGTGTTGGAAAGTAATATCGCAATCCAAATCCCAAGTGAAAGTTAAGTTCTTCTTTGTCAACCTTGTAAGTAGAGCTGAGATTTTCGCAAAATCTTTGATGAACTTCTGATAAAAGCATGCTAGACCGAGAAAGCTTCGGACTTCGGTTGCATTCCGTGGGACCTTCCAATCTTGCACCGCAACTACTTTTGTGGGGTCCACAGCTAACCCTTCCTTGGACACCACATGTCCATGAAATCTTACTTTCTCCCTCCAGAAGTGGCATTTGGAGAATTTGGCTTTCAACTGATGTGCTCGATGAGTATCCATGACTTCTTTTAAATGTTGAGCATGTTCTTCCTCACTCTTCGAGAAAATCAAAATGTCGTCCACGAAGACCACTACAAACTTATTGAGGAACTCCCTAAACACCCTGCTCATTAAATCGACGAAATAAGTGGGTGCGTTTGTCAAGCCGAAAGGCATGACAAGCCACTCGAAGAATCCATCCGGATTTCTGAACGCGGTCTTATCAATGCTGTCTTCAGCCACTCTTAGTTGATGAAACCCGATAGCCAAATCTAGTTGGGAGAAAACCGATGCACCTACAAGCTGATCGAACAAGTCGTCTATTCTTGGGAGTGGGTGCCTATTTTTCTTGGTCAACTTGTTTAGCTCCCTATAATCAATGCATAGGCGAAGTGAACTGTCCTCTTTAGTTGCGAACACTACTGGAGCACCCCATTCAGAAATACTCTGCCTTATAAACCCCTTTTCTAGCAGCTCTTTAACTTGCTTGCTGAGTTCTTTCCACTCCCTTGGAGCCATGTGTCTAATGGGTAAAGCAACGGGTTTTGCATTATCAACGAGGTATATGCGGAAGTTTATCTCCCGCTTCGGAGGTTACCCTTTAACCTCTTCAAAGACATCCGGGTATTCACGGACTACTCTAACAGACTGCAAATTCTCAATAGACGCATCAAGAGATTCTAAATAGCTAAGCATAACAGAGGTCATGGGATTACAAGAAATGTCAAGAATGTTACCGAGGCGAGTCATGAGTCTAACCACTCTCCTTTCACAATCGAGGATGGCACCATTACTGGATAGCCAATCCATGCTTAGAATCAACCCAAAGCCTGTGAAGCCCAAAACATAGGCACTACATCTAAACCCAACACTTAGTACAGAAATTTCCAAATCTAAACAAATCATTGACAAATAAGTTGAGCCCCCAATTGGATTTGAAACAATCAAGGGATCCTCTACTAAACTGGTGTCTAGGTGCAGAGATTCAACTAATGCAGTATATATAAATGAGTGCGATGCGCCAGAATCAAAGAGTGTACGAACAGGATGATCAAAAAGATAGACTAAACTCTCAACAGAAACATTTCTACCTCGTTCTTGCGGAGGTGCCATGAGAGCGTGAACCTTCCCTCCAGAAGTAGATCCAGCTCTCTGCCCTTGCCCTTGCTTTCTTGGGCAGTCCCTAGCCATGTGTCCTGCCTCGCCACAATGGAAGCAGCCACCCATCTTCCTTTTCTTCTTCCTGCAGTCCTTAACCAGATGTCCAGGAATGCCACAAAAATTACACTTCCTCTTATCACGGGGTTTGTTGTTCTTCCCACCCTTCTTGGAATCTGTCTTCTTGCTTTGTGATCCTTCCCCTTTCTTATCTTGAGATGCTTCCACCTTTGTCTCTTTCTTTCCAGCCTCATCTTCTTCTTGTAATAGTGCCATGTCCACTAGTCTCTCATAAGCCACACTCATAGGTATATAGGACATAGCTACGTTGTGCAGTAGCTCATTCAATCCTTTAACAAAACGGAGAGCTTTCTTATGTGGAGTGTTCACTAACTCCAGTTCGAATCTGGCCAGCTGATTGAATTGGTTGACGTATTCCTTGACCGTCATACTTCCCTGTTTGAGAGCTAAGAATTTCTCTATCTGGAGGCTTCATTCAGCTTGTGAAAGAAATTTTATTTCGAACCTCATTCTAAAATCCATCCAAGTTTCAATTGTTCTTTCAACGTTAGTGACTTCCTACTAATAGGAGGCTTCGTTTTTGAGCAACCATACCGCCAACTGTATTTTCTGCCTATCATCCACTACAAAGATATCGAACAAATTCTCAGTTTCTTTGAGCCAGTTTCTTACTTCCAAGAAGGATTCATTTCCATTAAAGTTCTTTCCACCCATGGCTCGAAAGTCCCTGCATATTTTTGAGAAATCATTTGCACGAGGAGGAGGAGGAGGAAGAATCGCAGCAACTGGGGGAGGAGGAACGTCTGCTGGGCCTGTGGCATTAGCCCTAGCCTCTAGGTACCTTCTTAACCAGCCAGGTACCGGCACGCCCTCTGGAAGGTTAAGATCCCCAGACATGCTAAAACGAAAAAGGAAAGATTCAAAAAAAAGGATAGAAAGATAATGCATATGGCTTTGGGGGATTATGCCTTTTTAAAATAAAACACTTTTTCTTGAAAAATGCTTCTTTAAACTTCTTTTTGAAAAACAGTTTTTCAAAAAAAAATCTGATCTAGTAAACCTTTGCTCTGATACCAAGTGAAACACCCCACCTCCGTTAAGGTCACTCACAAAGGGAATGCCTTAACTTTGGTGGAGCATTATAGGTAAAAGACACAGATGATTTGCAAGACAGATATATATATATATATAAGCAGCGGAAAATAAAACTAAATTTATTTCAAACATGGTTCATAACAAAACATTACAGCAAACTGCTCCAAGCTAACTTCCAAATCATTACATCATAATTTCTGTCTTCATTATCATATAAAGAAGCATAAAACAAAGTAAAACTGCATAAATCCCCAAGTAGTAGTGTATCCAAAGCCATAGCCAGAGGTAAGAGATTCCAAGCTATACATCACAGAGTCTTCTAGCTTGGAAAGATGAACGGTCCAAATTAAGCTGAGTTATTCCCTCCCTGGCTACCTGAGGGGGGAAACGGAAGAAAAGAAGACGAAAGAAAAATGGGTCAGACATAAGTCTGAGTAAGTCTAGTGACTTTTCAGTGTGTGAATAAGCAAAAGGTCATGATAGGAATAAACTGAAAAAAGGACCATACCAGAATAACTAACTAACATAAACCAAGATAAGGAAGTTTAAACCGAATATACTATCGCACTCATTCTATTTCACTGCACCTATTTATACTTGTCCCAACTGGCACCCCATATACATGGTGAAATGATCCCTTTTTATCGATCGGCTTCTACTCACATACATTTATCACGAGTGTCATTCGGCTCCCGCTTGACTGCAGATAACTATGCTGGTCCCACCATGGGGTGTATCAAATCCTATGGTGGCAACCCGACACGATTCAAGATGCACAGTGTATGACTACAGATGCCCAGTGCCTGCTTTTCCCACTCTGGAGTACGTGCACGCCCGTACTCCGTTGGAACCTACACTGACGCACCAACTGCCAACGTTTTGACCGCTTACAATTCAGCCCAGTAATCGTGCCCCACCCTGCCTTATTCAGGGTACCATGATACATCTATGTGGGTTAATGCTGAAATGGGTCCCTGTTACTAGGGTTTTCTAGCCAACATGTTAAATTGGTTAAGCGTCCAAGTTTACCTAACCCCACCCATCAGTTTAGTTAACATGTTGAATTGGTTAAGTGTTTCCTTAATTGACTTAACCCTATTATTCCTGACTTAGCTCTAATTCATTTCATTAAAGAACCAACCACTCACATTAGACAGGTATTGTTGTGGTCACTGGATGTGTTGGTCGGTTCCGGGCAGTTTTACACCACAACTCAGTCTAACCTCGAGTCCTTTTTGGGCTCAATGCACTAACCACCTACATTAGACAGGTATTGTTGTGGTCACTGGATGTGCCGGTCGGTTCCGGGCAGTTTTACACCACAACTCAGTCTAACCTCGGGTTAGGCATATTCAACTTTTCTAAATTTACATATTTATCCTTTTATGCTTATGTGTAAATTTGTCAACAATTTATTGTCATGGCCCACTTTCCCACTAAATCAAATTCATACTTTTTGGTATGTAAATTATACCATTTCAATGCCATACCATTTACATGATTATGAGCCAAATATGTCAATTACATGTAGTTTCATGTTTTCCCCCAACGTTACCCCCGTTGTACGTTCGCAAAATTACATAGGATGTTAGGCTCGATATTTTAGCCTAACTTATAAAACAAAAAAGGGAAAAGAGGAACTTTTCAATATTCCAACATCATACAAGAGTATGGATCTAACTACACATGTGTCACATGAATTTGGCATAGAACAATATATTTTTAATTATGAACTTGCAAATTAGATCTATGCAACATGAACCACAAGCATGTGAATTTACATAAAACTATACAAATTAAACTTGGCATGTAGTGGTGAACTTGCATAGGGGTTGAATCAAGTTATCATAGATCTTACATAAAGGCATATGGATCTAACATAAAGGCATATGGATATAACATATGAAGTTGTAGATCTAAACATATAAGGTCGTAGATCTAAACATGTATGCATAAAGGATCTAAACAATTAGGCATAAACGACATGACTTAGCCTAAAACTTGTATGTATCATAATATCATCGAGGTCGTGGATCTAAACAAGTATGCATAATGGATCTAAACAATTAGGCATAAACGACATGACTTGACCTAAAACTTGTATGTATCATAATATCACCAACTTACATATGATAATTTCATTCCCAAATTCCTATACAACATCATAGGTTTATTCACCAATTTCCACATAACATGATAGGTTCGATAGATCACAATAGTTCATAGGCATATATGATAGAATAGACATGAATCAGCATCACATACAACTTGATACAATTCTATTTTACAATTCATTACAAACCATGTCTTTAATTTATTCACATCTGAAAGATAACTACACTTACAACCAAAAAGTAATTCTTGAGTTCTGGAATATGTATTCTGAAACTGAATTGCTCGCCTTTGATGTAGATCATTGAATTATCTTAGTTGAATTAGATTAGATTTAATTTGTTTTTGATGTAGCTTCTATCTTGCCATTGAGTTGAAAGAGATGACGGCTATTCTAGGTTCACCATTAACGGCACAGCGGCTCTAGGTATGAATATTTGTGATTTAGGGTTGAGAATTAGGTTGATTTTATAGAGGTTTAATTAATTTAGAGCCGTCAAATTAACCCTAGAAGCAATCAAGACCACCCAGTCAAGATAGGATAACACCTCAGCCCTAATGACTCAGCAGGGAATCAGAAATCGTCATCTTTCAGATCTGCCCGGGGGGTAGGTTAACCCCCTGGTCGACCCCTAGGTCGACCTGTATGGGGGGAGGTTGACCGCCTGGTCGACCTCCTGCTTGACTTGGCCTTGGGCGGGAAATTTACTGCCCAGCCCTCTTCTGCTTCTGATTTTTAAATTTTGAATTTCTGAACTTTAGTCTGAACAGTTTATTTAAATTTTCGAATCTTCTGAAGGTCATAACTCCTTCATACGGATTCCGATTTATGAAAACTCGGACTCTACTTCAAGCAGAATTCCGAGATGAACGCAATGGCGTAAGCCGTTTCCCTTAATTCTTACATTTGAAATTAATTATTCTTTAATTCGTGACTTTAATGTTAACAAAAAATACGGGGTGTTACAGTGTCCATCCAAAATCGGACATCAAAATCAGATTTTGATTCTTTTCTAAATATTATTTTAAAATATTCGTTATTTTAAAACGTTCGTTAAATTAAAATATTCTTTTCTTCTAAATTGGAATCAGACACAGTCAATTACCATATAATGTTGATCATATGGATTTCACACAACAAATGTGTATAACAACAATAATAAACAATCAACCATCATCTAGAGTACAATCTACACTGTATAGGCATTAAATATAAATATTTAACGCTTACAACAGCCTGTCAACCAATCGATCGACATACAACTAAATAATTGGGATTAGTGTATGTCAAATATCATCCCAATACTCATGTGGGGTTTCAATCAACAAACACTGAATATTATTTGTGCAGTTGGGCGATGTATAAAATATATCGTCCCAATCAATATCAGTCAAATGGGTGTACATAAAAAAATCGTCTGATTTGTAAATGAATATTTATTCTAAGTCATATACATGTTAAAAATTATATTTTTAACGATAAAATATTTTATTCGACGCATGAATATTTTATACTGTCCATTTATACAATAAAAATGAAATTTTTATTCTTCAAATATATTATTCAACATATGAATATTTTACACAGTCCATTTCACATCACAATCAATTTTTCACACAGAATACAATCAAAGAAGTCGTCCATGGTCTGTGGATGACGGGAATAATTCATATATGCAGTTATGAAATAAACAACTGTATAACAATAATTTTGGTGAGAAGTTCTCACATTGGGTTCTACTCCGTCAGTTTTTTCTGAACATTTGGTTTTTAGTTTGCCTGATTTCCAATGTGCTCTGTTTTGGACGCGGTCAATTTTATTGCGAAGCTCTCGTCAAAAGGATTCCAACGGATCCTGTTTCACGTGATTTCGTCATCGTATGCGAAAGATATTAACTTTTATTCATTAATGACATTTTAAATATAATTAATTAGTTTTAAACCTTTCTCCCTCCATAGTTTACACAGGCCGACATCGATTTTCCTCTATCGAAAACTAGGGTTGCGCCTCGCTCAAGCCACCGTCTTCTAGAAGCCTATCAGACCCCGCCATGTGAACCGCTGCCGCACGAGCCACCATCCCCCACAATTCAGGCCAACTCGGTAGACCCCCTGTGCTGAAACGTGATGCGAACGGCGCAACTTTGCACCTCAATTCCGAGCTCCACACGCAATAATAATTGATGAACTTTGTATGGATTTAAAGCCCCCAAAATTCTCTTTGATTTTTGTGCTTTGAGCTCCCTGAAATGATTCAAGGTTTGAGAGAAAAATGTGGAAGAAAATCGGAGCAACACTGCCATTCGATTAGGGTTGACAGCGGCTTTGAATTAGGCTAGGGTTTCCAGAGTGCTTTTATAGAAATTTTTATATTATTTTATTAATATTAATTTCCAAATTTAATTGTTTATCAATTCTAACTCCAAATCGAGCCCAACGACTGTCACCCCTATCTAAATACCCCCATTTCGGACACAACAGAATATGTTTCGTAAGCCCATTCGACTGTTTCAGTCAGTTATTCTTCAAATTAAAATATAAAACATTTAATTTTAGATTTGAACGTACATTTTAGTTTACCGGGGTCACATACGGGAACCAAAAATTCCAGAAAAATAAATCTAGCTATATTCTGACAATACGGTCCTAACAAAACTAATTTCGTCAAATTTGAAGACTGTTTAAAAAATGACCAATTTCTAGCCGATCCAAATTGAATGAAACTATTCAAACACGTTTTCTTTTATCACGCTCACGTACTGATTTCAAAAATTATGAAAATTGGAATCTAGCAATAACTTGACATCTCGGATCCAACAAAAGTGGTTTCATCAAAAATAGAGGTCATTTGCAAAATGGATATTTTTAAGGCCTTTAAATATAATATATATATATATTCCACAACGACTTTTCTGAATTTTAAACTGGACGTAACTTTCAATTTATAAAGTGAAATCTCAGTTTCTTACATTCTTAGAAAGATATCATCAAACAGATTCAAATATTTCTTATTCCATCCAATTCTGATTTATATTGAATTATGTATATTCATTTGAAATTTGAAATTGAATTTTCGAACTACCGCGCCATTTCGGGCTCGTTTATAATTAAAATAAATTTATACGTTCTAACATTGTCAAAAATAAATTTTTCGACGTTGTTATTTAAAATAAATCATTTTAAATATTCAAAATTCGTTAAGATAACCAAAATCAAAATTTTAAATTGGTTCTGATTTTCCAGGTTGTTACATAAGGCATCCATTGAAATCAATACATCTAAACAGTTCAATATAATATTAGTTTACTAGTCATCAGGTATGAGGTTTTTAAACTAGAAATTAAATTCTAACTGTACAGTTTATATTAATAATTAAATTATACTGTCTGTGCAAGTTAACACAAATAAGCAATTTAAACAATAAAATAACAAACAATACAATCATATCATATCACAAATTTAATTTAACTACCAATCAAATATTTTTGTTACGTGTGAGTGGGTTTATCACACACTTTTGATTTCAAATGAGATTGAAATTCAAATTTTAGCCCAAAAATCAATTGTCCCAGAATAAGTTCACGACAGCTCCATGTTGTCCGGAATTTCGATACGAACTCAACGGATACAATTATGCGTCAATCTAAGTTCGTATGCAAAAGTTATTCAAGTTTAAACATTCGAATTTCAAATTATAATAAAATAACTAAATATACCCTTCACCCACTTATAAACTACCATGTCGGCTCCTTTATTGGTCCACTCTCCTTCGTGCAAACCTTTCTACTGACCGAACAAATCCAACAGCCGCCAATCCGACGCTGCCACAATCTTCGTCGTTCGAGACTCCACTTGCGCCTCCAATCTCCATCGCACTCGATAGTCCCCACAAACTCTAGCGCGCCATAGACTGCGCCACCTTCATGGCAAAATCTGGCGAATTCTGGTCGAAAAAATATTAATCATCCATATGGATTTGAAGATCCCTTCAAGCTCTAGGATTTTCGTTTTCAAAGTTTCCAATTTTTTTGAATGGATTAGGAGAAAATAAAGAAGAAAGAATCGAAAGTTTGTGGTCGCTAGAATTATTAGGGCCGGCATAGAAATTAGGGTTCCGAAATTGAATATAACAATATTACTTCTCGATTTGCGGTATTTAAGCAAAAAATGGGACTATGTCCAAATCAAGCCTACTTATAGCCTACCTATAGGTTTTAAGGCCTTCTGAACGCAATGGAACAGGTTTCAAAGCCCAATTCCAAAGTCTTTAGCAGTTTTACTTTAAAATTTGGTTATTCTAATTAAATTGTACATACAAATTTCTACATGTTTTAAATTCTTACAATCAAACGATAAACCATATGGCTACGAAATTTTAGATCTTACAATAATTTATGATTCTGGATGCAATGAAACTAATTTCATTGAATTTCGAGATTGTTAACAAAACGCCAAATTTCACATATTTATTAATAAAATAAAACATTCAGTTTTCACTTATTTACTTTAAAATTAAATTCAATAGTTTATAAATTCTATTTAGGTCAAAAATAAAATTCTTATAAACTTATAAATCAACATTTATCATGGTTCTATTTTCATTATTTACAAATTCAAAATTTATTTCAATTATTAGTTATTTCATTAAATATATTAATATTAAATTTGTAACAGCCCGTATTTTACGTATTGGGGGATCGTAAAATATTTTTATTTTATTCTCTGAGGGTTGGATCATTCTCATATTTCAATAAGTTGCTTCTGGGGATGAGAGACATGTCCATAATTTTTACCAATTTTGTTTGTGACCATTTTCCCCTATAAGTCTTGTACAGGGAAAAACTTTTGATTCGGATCGAATCCGGTGTTGAGACCTATGCCATTGGAAAGTAAATGATGTTCCCTTTCCGTAGAGTGGTCACATTAATGATTTGGCTCAGCGGTTTGGGAGGAATCGCTGTTTTAAGGTTTTACATTTGGTTATTTAGGTTTTTAAGCCATAATGGGATGATTTGAGGAGGCCCATTAGTGTGCCGGTGGAGGCTAGAAATAGGGAGTAGGAGGCATGGACAATAGTTTACATTCTCCATTCTCTCATTCGGAAGAGCTAGAGTTCCTCCATTTCTCCATTTTCTTCACCTTTCCACCATTGAAGCCTAGAGAATCGAAGTTCTATATTGTTTGAAGTTAGATCTATGGCCTTTCAAGAGAAAGTTCAACGAATCAAAGGGTTTATAGCAAATTCTTCGCTGTCCGGAATCATTTTTCATTGCTTTGAGTTGTCTTGGAGAATTGGTGAGTGATATAAATCTCTCACGTGGATTAAATCACGTATATGAGTTGTATGCGCATATTTTCATCATTTTGAATCGATTTCTCCTAGATCAACACCATGGTAAGTCTATCTTCATATGAATCATCGTAGGATCTAATTCAGCAAATTAAAACCGGCGATTTCCATATATTTCGATATTTTTATGCAAGTTAGATCCATAACTTTGTTCATATGTTCATTTATCTTAATTTTAATGAAGTTTGCACAAATTTTTATGATATCTGTCATATTCACGTTGTTAATGATTTCATATCATGTTTGTGGTTGAATTGGTTGAGTAGATTTCGTCAACCTTATTGTTTGATGAAGTTTTGGTGGAATTTGGTGATGGATTGGATCGGTATAGGCTACAGGTTGGTCGCGTAGTACAAGGTGTAGTATAGGTGAAACTACAAGTGGTCAGTTGGTCGAGCAATAGATGGGTCGGTCGTGCATGATGGGGTCAGTCGTGCCATGATGGGATCAGGTCGGTCATGCAAGATGGGGTCGGTCGTGCAAGATGGGGTCGGTCGTGCCATGATGGGATCGGGTCGGTCGTGCATGATGGGGTCGGTCGTGCCATGATGGGATCGGGTCGGTCATGCATGATGGGGTCGGTCGTTCCATAATGGGATCGGGTCGGTCATTCCATGATGGGGTCGGGTCGATCGTGCCATGACGGGTGGTCGGTCGGTCAGCAAAGCAAGGGTCGGTCGTGCAAAGAAATGGGGTGTGTCGGTCAGCAATGAAGTGGGGTCGGTCGGTCAACAATGCAGTGGGGTCGGTCATGCAATGATAGGTTGGCCGTGTAGTAACATGTTTATAGCAACGCTTTGAAATTTTATGAATGGATGATGGACCTTGTGTTGATTCAGTGATGTTGTGACTTCGAAGTGAATTCAAGTAGGAATGTTTAAAGTGTTGAAATTTGTTCGTTGACCGATATAGAACAACGAATGTGGTAACGACTCATAGGTCATGAGTTGGTGGGTAATGGTTGCTCGAGAAGGTGGCTTGAGCTATGAAAAATCGTTGGGTTGGATGACTAGAGATGCGAAGGCTGAGAGATTATTGTCATCGTAGGTTCTAACAGGCTCAAAGCAGGGGTACAATAGAGATATCTAAAAGATCGGAAGGTTGTTAGTCGAGTAACCAAGGTATCGTTGAAAGGCCTCAGTACGTATCATTGAAAGGCATATGGAGGTTCTGTTAGAACCGGGGTTACCATTAGCCCTTGACATATGGCAAGGTTGGCCGTCATATGATTATCGATAGTTTCGAACCAGGATTGGCAGTGATAACCAGGGTCGGTCATGGATGATTGTTCTATTTGTACCGTCTCACGTAGATTATCCAACGTCAAAGGAGATGTTTCTTGGGCGCTTGTCTGATATTGGTTTGGGCTTCGGGGGCTTGTGTTTAAGGGGTGTTGAATTTGATTAGGATGATTTATGTGAGATATATAATCTAGATGCTCTAAGTGTTACTGTTCAATTGCTTCTAATTGTCATGAATGTATGGTTGAAATGTTTATTGTAAAGGCTATCACTGTCCGACGTGGGAAAACAAGAGTTGAGTTATTCTCTGATGTTGTGGGTAGATTTGTACATTTATCTATCCATTCTCATATACTTTGTTGATGATGTATGTTATCTCTTTTATCGCTTACTAAGACTGTTGTCTGACTCAAGGTTTTATATTTCCCTCTTATTAAGTTTAGTTGTTCATCCGGTTGTGGATGGGAAGACTGAGTAGTAGGTGGCAGGTAATAGCTTAGTGAAAACGATGTTGCAGTTTGGAGGCGTGTAGGAGGCTGGCGTACTACCTTTTTTTACTACATAGTATTTGGATTTCTGATGTTTTTTGTTCTTCTCTGAGTGTTGTAGTGAGGCAAATTTGTACAAACATATGTTGCAATCCTGGTGTATGGATATATTTTCTAGTTGTTTTCAAATTTTGAGATTTCTGCTCAAATATGCTTCGCTAATATTACCTGTTGTATATGTTCAATTGTATTTTATCCTTGCACCGTGAGATTTATGACAGGTTTCGCATGTGTTTTCATATCTAGATGATTGTCCATAGCTGCACTGCACACCTTACAACGCATCATTCCTCTGGTTTAGTGCAGGGGCTATGGGCGGTCGTCACATTTGGTATCAGAGTCGGGTTGTGGGCAGTCATCACATTTGGTATCAGAGCTTTGGTTATCGATTCTAGCCAAAGTTCAAAGATGTAATTACGTATGAGAGACATATTTGTAGATTTTTGTTGGATGTATACTATACAGTATATTAGCGTTTGTACTTCTTTAGCAGCTTTTCTTGCAAGTGGTTAATTATTCTAGTTTGTAGATTTAGAATGAGTCGACGTGCTTCAAGACATACTGCTAGGGAAGAGGTTGTGCCTGGAGGGGGTAATGGCGGTGCACCATACTACCCAGCCATGATGGAAGCATTCATGCAAAGGGTAAGTGCTCCAGTAGCAGCCACAATATATTTAGGTGTGCTAGTTCCTAGGATTGTGGATTTTGCAAAGCTTTGTAAGGACTATACATCTCTGGGAGGAAAACCATCCAAAGGAATGGATCCAACGGAAGAGGTCCGGAGGTGGTTAGATTCTTGTGTTCGTATTTTAGGAGATTTGGGAACGGATGATGCAACATAGAGAAAGCTTGCATCAAGGCAATTGCAGGGCAGGGACATGGATTGGTGGAATTTAGCTACACTTGAGACTCTAGAAGAGGAAATAACTTGGTAACAGTTCCGAGATAAATTCGAGACGAAGTTTGTCTCCACTGCTCAGAAGTCTGCTTTTTTCAAGAAGTTCGTAGACTTGAAACAGAATGGTCGTTCTGTGCTTGATTATGTTTCTGATTTTGAAGCCTTGTCCAGATATGCTCGTTCATACATTGATACACCCTATCATAAGAACGAGAAGTTTGTTATGGTATGGATGCCTACATAAGAAGACCGTTGATGTAACACCTTGATGATTCATTTGAGAAGCTTGTGGAAAAAGCCGTGAGACATGAGAGCTTGTTTCCTAAAGAGGAATTTGTTGTTGTTGCATCCAAGGAAGCTCCAAAGCCATAACAGGGTGGTAACAACAAAAAAAGGAAACACCAGCAACAAAGGATGGAAATAAGAATCCCAAGAGTGAGGTGGTTTGTTTTAACTGCCAACAGAAGAGCCATTTCTCTAATGAGTGCAAGAATCCCAAAGCTGAGAAGAAGTTCTTCAAGTGTGGAAATCCTACGCATGAGAAGAAAGATTGTCCAGAATCAGCTAAGGGCAAGCAAGTTGTGAAGGCATATGCTTTAGAAGTCGTTCCATCTTCTTTAAGAGCTCCTACTATAGAGGATAAGGGAAAGGGTGTCGTCATTCAAGGTACTCTTTCAGTTAATGTGTTTTAGTTTGTGTGTTGTTCGATACTGGAGCATCACATTCTTTCATCTGTAATGAGCTTATGGGCCGCTTGGGTTTGGAACCCGAGATTTGTGATAGACCATTGATCGTGACTAATCCAATTGGGGGTTCATCCAATTTATGCATGTTGTGTCGTGGTCTAGTGTTGTCAAGTAATGGTTTCTCTTTTGTGTGTGATTGCTTTGTTTTGAACTTAGCTGGGTTTGGGATCATCTTGGGCAAGAATTAGCTCAAGAGGTATGTGACAAGGGTGAATTGCGAGAAGCTAGTGGTGAGAGTCGGGGATGTGTAAGGGCGAAAGATGTTGATTAGATGTAAGCCTGAAGACGGGGACTTCGTAAGCTATCTATATTCTCTTATGATTCCACAGGAAGACTTGTCATCAGTGTTGATCGCTAATGAGTTTAAGGATGTCTTTGACGAGGTCAAAGGGTTGCCACTGCATCGTAAGATCGAGTTTAGGATTGATTTGGTCGAGGGTGCTAGACCAATCATTATGCCTCTTATGCGGATGGCGCCTAAGGAACAGCGAGAGTTAGAGGTGCAAGTTTGTGACCTTTTGGGAAAAGGATTCACTCGGAGAAGTGTCTCCGAGTGGGGTGCACCAGTCGTGTTTGCAACCAAGGTAGATGGCTTTTTAAGATTGTGTGTTGACCATCGTCAGCTGAACAAGGCGACCAACAAGAACAAGTATCTGTTTCTAAGGATAGATGACTTGTTTGATCAGCTTTACGAAGCCAAAGTGTTTTCTTAGATGGATTTGGCAACGGGATTTCACCAGTTGAGGGTAGCGAAGGATAGTGTGCCAAAGACTGATTTCAGGACACCATAAGGTTTCTTTGAAAGGTTGGTGATGCCATTTGGGTTGACAAATGCGCAAGCGTATTTTGTGGATCTTATGAATAGAGTTTTCAGAGATCAGTTGAACCATTTCATGCTTGTGTTTTTGGATGATATTCTGGTCTACTCTCAGAACAAGGAAGAGCACAAGACACACTTGTGACTTGTATTGGAAATCTTGCGAAAGCATCAGCTGAGAGCTAAGTTTTCGAAGTGTCACTTTTGGAAGAGTGTAGTGAGGTTCTTAGCCCATGTTGCTTCCGAAAATGGTATAATGGTTGACCCCGCTAAAGTGGCAACAATTCAGGATTGGGATAGACCTAAGAATGCAGCAGATGTGAGGAGTTTCCTTGGGTCGGCGGGATATTATTGCCATTTTATAAAGGATTTCTCGAAGATAGTTGTACCATCGACAGGATTGACGAAGAATAACCAAGTGTTCACATAGGATGCAAAGCGTGAGCAAGCTTTTGGAATCCTGAAAGAGAGACTGGCGAGTGCTCCTGTTTTGATGATTCCAAGCGGGAATGAAGAGATGGTGGTATACACCGATGCATGTGGTACTAGGCTTAGAGCAATACTGATGTAGAAGGATAAGGTTGTGGCCTATGCGAGTCAATGCTAAAGCCGCGTGAAAGGAATTACACAACTCATGATTTGGAGTTGGCAGCAATTGTTTGCTCTGAAGATGTGGAGACACAACCTGTTGGGAGTCCGATTCAAGTTGTTTACCGATCACAAGTCATTGAAGTGTCTTTTGTCCTAAAAGGATTTGAATCTTTGACAGCAACGGTGGTTAGAGTTTCTGCCATCATATGATTTTGGTATTGCCTATACTCTAGGAAAAGGTAACGTAGTGGCAGATGCGTTGAGTCGAGACATGAAAGTTTGGGAACGGTGTTTTCGGAATGGAAGAGCCTCGAGTATCTGCAAGATTTGATTTCAGGCCAAGGTGTGAGTTGGAACCTGAAATGCCGACAAGTTTATCGATAAGACCTACTCTCATCGAAAGGATTGATGAGGATTAAAACAAGATGCATAGATTGTCGAGTTTATCCAGAAACTAGAACCAGAAGATAAAGAGTTCGAGGTCGATCGAGAAGGTTGGCTTCGAAAGAGAGGACGACTAGTTGTTTCTGATATCGACGGATTGAGAGATGGGTTCTGAGGGAATGTCATCACTCGAAATTGATGATTCATCCCAGTGGTAATAAGATGTATTAGCACGTGAAGCGAGTCTACTATTGGGAGGGGATGAAGCGAGATATTGGAAAGTTCATTTCAAAGTGTATGAACTGTCAATTGGTGAAAGATGAACAGAAGAAGCCGAGTGGATTGCTTCATCCATTGGAATGGATCAGATATTGATGGATTTTATCTATGGGCTACCTAGAACCAAGGCAGGAAACGAAGGAATTTGGGTCATCGTGGATCACTTGACCAAAAGTGCAATGTTTATTCATGTCAAGTCGACTAGGACAACATCAAAGTTGGTTGAGCTTTATATAAAATGGATAGTTCGATTCCATGGTATCCCAAAGAGCATAGTGAGTGACCGAGATCCATTGTTCACAAGTGGATTTTGGAAGAGTTTGCATGATACTTTTGAGAACCAAGTTGTGCTTAAGTACGACTTATCATCCCCAAACAGATGGTCAAAACGAGATGGTTAACTGAGTTTTGGAAGATCTCCTAAGGGCTTCTATGTCAGACTTCGGAGGATCATGGGAAGACCATCTACATTTAGTTGATTTTTCATATAAAAATAGATACCAATCGAGCATTGGGATGACACCATATGAGGCGTTTTATGGTAGGCCATGTAATTCTCCGGCATGTTGGTTAGAAACTGGAGATAAGTTGATACTTGGGCCTGAGATAATTAGAGAGACATCAAATTGTATCGAAATCATTCGGCAATGAATGAAGGCAGCCCAAGATCATCAAAAGAGTTACGCCGATAAACATCGTAAGGATTTGGAATTCCACGTAGGCGATATGGTTTTCATGAAGATTTCTCCTTTAAAGCATGTGGTCCGGTTCAGAAATAAAGGAAAGTTAGCTCCTAGGTTCGTTGGACCATTTTCGATAATCGAGCGAATTGGAAAGCTTGCATATAGGTTGGAGTTACCCAAGAAGATGTTGAGTGTGCATTATGTTTTCCATGAGTCATTTCTACGGAAGTTCGTGCATGATTTGAATATGGTCGTATCTCTAGAGCAGTATGAAGATCTAGAAGCAGAGACCGTAGTTGCGAGATCTCATAAGCCGCTTCGTGTTGTGGGGAATGACACGGAACAGCTTAGGAGAAAAACCGTTAAGCTAGTCAAGGTATAATGGAGTGATGAAGGCGAAAATTGTACATAGGAGACGGAAGAGAGAATGAGGATGACCCATCCAGAACTCTTTGTCGGTATGACCCATTGATAATGTGTCACCATTACATCATTATAACTCGTGTTATGGTTGTTGTTGATAGGATTTCGTGCTAGGGTATGGCTATGGATGCATGGCTTGATGGCTGCTAGTTTGGATGATAGAGTTGGCTGCTTATGGGTGATAGGCATGCGGAATTGTTTTGGTCGCTTATGTTTGTTGGGATTTCGAGGGGGAAATTCCTAAAGGGAGAGAATGAAACATCTTATATTTTACGTATCGGGGGATCGTAAAATATTTTTATTTTATTCTCTGAGGGTTGGATCATTCTCATATTTTAATATGTTGCTTGTGGGGATGTGAGACATGTCCATAATTTTTTCCAATTTTATTTGTGACCATTTCCCCCCTGTTAATCTTGTACAAGGCATAACTTTTCACTTAGATCGAATCAGGTGTTGAGACCTGTGCCATTGGAAAGGCAATGATGTTTCCCTTTCCATTGAGTGGTCACATTAAAGATTTGACTCAGCAGTTTGGGAGGAATTGCTGTTTTAATGTTTCACAGTTGGATGTTCAGGTTTTTAAGCCATAATGGGCTGATTTGAGGAGGCCCATTAGTGGGCTGGTGTAGGCTATAAATAGGGGGTTGGAGGCATGGAGAATAGTTTACTTTCTCCATTCTCTCATTTGGAAGAGCTAGAGTTCCTCCATTTCTCCGTTTTCTTCACCCTTCCACCATTAAAGCTTAGAGAATCGAAGTTCTACATTATTGAAGCTAGATCTACGTCATTTCAAGAGAGAGTTCATCGAATCAAAGGGTTTAGAGAAAATTCTTCGCTATCCAGAATCATTTTTCATTGCTGTTGAGTTGTTTTGTAGAATTGGTGAGTGGTATGCATCTCTCACGCGGATTCAATCAAGTATATGAGTTATATGCGCATTTTTTCATCATTTTGAATTGATTTCTCCTAGATCTACACCATGGTAAGTCTATTTTCATATGAATCATCGTAGGATCTAATTTAGCAAATTAAAACCGACGATTTCCATATATTTCGATATGTTTATACAAGTTAGATCCATAATTTTGTTCATAAGTTCATTTATAATAATTTTGGCGAAGTTTGCATAATTTTTTATGATAGTTATTATATTCACGTTGTTAATGATTTCATATCATGTTTGTGGTTGAATTGGATGAATTATTGAGTATATTTCGTCAACCTTGTTGTTTGATGAAATTTTGGTGGAATTTGGCGATGGATTGGACCGGTACAGGCTACGGGTCGGTCGCGTAGTACTAGGTGTAGTACAGGTGGTAGTACAAGTGGTCGGTTAGTCGAGCAGCAGAATGGATCGGTCGTTCATGATGGGGTCAGTCGTGCCATGATGGGATCGGGTCGGTCGTGCAAGATGGGGTCGGTCGTGCTATGATGGGATCGGGTCAATTGTGCATGATGGGGTCAGTCGTGCGATGATGGGATCAGGTCGGTTGTGCCATGATGGGATCAGGTCGGTCGTGCCATAGTGAGGTCGGGTCGGTCGTGCCATGATGGGTGGTCGATCGGTCTGCAAAGCAAGGGTCGGTCGTGCAAAGCAATAGGGTCGGTCGGTCAGCAATGCGGTGTGGTCGATCGGTCAGCAATGCAGTGCGGTCAGTCATGCAATCATGGGTCGGTCGTGTAGTAGTGGATCAAGATGTTTATAGCAACGCTTTGAAATGCTATGAATGGATGATGGACCTTTTGTTGATTCAGTGATGTTGTGACTTCGAAGTGAATTCAAATAAGAATGTTTGAAGTGTTGAAATATGTTTGTTGACCGATGTAGAATAATGAATGAGGTTACAACTCATAGGTCATGAGTTGTTGGATAATGGTTGCTCGATAAGGTTGCCTGAGCTATGAAAAGTCGTCGGGTTGGATGACTAGAGATGCGAAGGCCGAGAGATTATCGTCGTCATAGGTTCTAATAGGTTCGAAGAAGGGGTATAATAAAGATATCTAAAAGACCGGAAGGTTGCTGGTCGAGTACCCTGGGTATCGTTGAAATGCCTAGGTACGTATCATTGATAGGCGTATGGAGATTCTGTTAAAACTGGGGTTACCATTAGCCCTTGACAGTCAAGGTCGGCCATCATACATTAACGATAGTTTCAAAGAAGGATTGGCGGTGATAGCCAGAGTCAGTTATGGATGATTGGTTGTTCTGTTTATACTGTCTCATACAGATTGTCCAACGTCGAAGAAGATGACTCTTGGGCGCTTGTCTGATATTGGTTTAGGCCTCTGGGGCTTGTGCTTAAGGGAAGTTGGATTCGATTTGGATGATTTATGTGAGATATATAATCTGGATGCTATGAGTGTTACTGTTCGATTTTCTGATTGCCAGGAATGTATGGTTGAAATGTTTATTGTAAAGGTTATCAATGTCCAATGTGGGGAAGACATGAGTTGAGTTCTTCTCTGATGTTGTGAGTAGAATAGTATGTTTATCTATCCATTCTCATATATTTTGTTGATGATGTCTGTTAGTTGTTTTATCGCTCACTATGACTGTTTTCTGACTTAAGTTTTATGTTTCTCGCTTATTGCCTTGGGTTGTTCATCCGGTTGTGGATAGGCAGACTGAATAGCAAGTGTCAGGTGATAGCTCAGTGAGGACGATGTTACAGTTCGGAGGCGACATGGAGGATGGCGCACAACCTTTCTTACTATATAGTATTTGGATTTTCACCGTTTGATATTCTTCTCTAAGTACTGTAGTGAGGCAAATTTGTACAGACATATGTTGCAATCTTGGTGTATGGATATACTTTCTAGTTGTTTTGAATGTATGATTTCTTCTCAAATATGCATCACTAATAGTACCTGTTGTATATGTTCTATTATATTTTATCCTTACGCTGTGAGATTTACGACAGGTTCCGCATGTGTTTTCATATCTAGATGATCGTCCATAGTTGTTTGGCGTATCTTACAGCGCATCTCTCCTCTTTTTTAGTGTAGGAGTTGTGAGCGGTCGTCACAAAATTCCTAATTTCAGTGTTAAACAATATAAACAAAATCACAAATTTATCTATAACCAATACACGTTACAATTATCAAAATAAGTTAAACTTAATTTCTTAAACAATTTATTTACGTTTCTACCATACATTTTTGCAATTTCAATCATTAAACTTTAATAATAATTTATTGACCTTATTAAATTCAAATAATTAAATATTAAATTTTAATTCTCAGAAATTTCTATACAACCAAATTATAACTATCTTTACAATAAATGCATATAATTACATTTACAACTAGTTGAATCTTCATTGCACAACCAATTGGATCTATATTATTTCCATATTCCATAATCTAGAATTACCAATATAAAATAAATCTCAAAATTAGTTGATCCATTTTATATTGTTAATTCAATAAAAATTTCAAATTTCATTATAAATAGATTATCAAACACTGTCATTATCATACAAAGCCATTGAGAATCAATTCTCAATAAATCAAGTTAAGTTCATATTTTAACAATCTATGACATAAAATATTAATTTCAATATTTATACCAACTTGGTTCAAAATCACATTAAATTTAATATTTTACATTATTGCAAAATCTCAGGATGTTACATTGCAGGTTGGATTCACTTCACTTAATTGATCTCTTGGCACAATTGTACAAATAAACTTGCATATACCTTATTATGTGATGACTCTTCGTAATAATTAGACTATGTATGTGTGGTTTACAAATTTCTACCACTAATAAAGGGAACTTTTTGCATTGATTTACAATTGTGGTTCCAATATTTGATAAAACGGTGTAAATAACCTTCAGAAATTAAGAGAGAAAGAACAGGAGAATGCACAAGAACCACTTTAATGAAATGTAAACGACATCCCTTATTTTAAATTAAAATTCGATTTATGAATATGCGGTTATTTGATCAATTTGTATGCTTATGACATGCGTCATGAGTGTTGATGTAGATATAAGAAAAGGTCAATGCCTTACTTTTGTAGCAACCCTAATTCTACCACTAGCTAGTTATCTTTAAGAAATAATGCTGACTCTAGAAATAGTGTCACAACACAAAAATTTTGCAGACTATACAGTTTATTGACAAAATAGTGAGGCTCAAATATTCCACTCATCATAACTGACATGAAAACCCAATTACTGTTTCTAATGCTTCTAAAACCAAATTGTTGGCCACAAAATATACCTCAACCTACCTCTCCATCTATATGAAGGAAAATTTAAATCCATATTATTACTAAAGAGGGCCTACATGCACTTATGTCTTAAACTAATGAAATGCAAAAGAAAAAATGGATACTACATAGCTTCATGAAAAATCATCACTGTCTCCTCGTTTATAAAACACAAAAATAAGATATATTAATCTTTTAACATATTTTATTTGTCAAAGAATTCACATCATCGTCATCATGCATCATCGCATAAGAGTATGATGAGCCAATTATTGCACCATGTTTTCATGGTTTTCGTGCTTATGATTTCATCAGTCATAGCATTTTTCCATGATAAAAATGACCAGCAAAGTTCAATGTGAGTTTGTTCACACCACTTTATGTGGTGTGAACATAACTCTACCACCGCATTGGTGGAAACCAGGGGGACCCATATGGGCCCTCCTGATTTCCACCAATGGGGAACCGGCCCATATGCGTCCCTGCTTTCCACCAATGGGTGGTAGAGTTATGTTCACACCACATAAAGTGGTGTGAACAAACTCGGACTCGGCAAAGTTAGAGGCGAACATAAAAATTCTCAAAAATAGATAGATCTATAACAATGATTTTTGATCATTAGAAGCATGCTTAATCATCGGTCAATCATCACACCTTCAACTTTTTTCCATTTTAAAATAGAAGTGTGGATTAAGTATCAAGCCCGCACGAACAATTAATGACATCATGTTATTTTAATGCACAAATTAAATATTTCAACAAAAAACACACTTTGGATGTGTAGCATTCATACCCAATCTGTAAACAATCTAGGAACTAGGTAAAAAGTACATACGTACTGAGTCAGAAACATGTTAGGATGCTAAACGGATACGACAAGGAAGGGTATTGGTGTCCTTAGTGTAAGTCACAATACAGGGGAGACCAAAAGAGAATCCTTTCCCAACACTAATGAGCACACCAGCTACATCCAGGCAAGGTGATAATGATGTCAGGCTTATAAAAAACGTATATCTGAACATTACCAACAACAAATCCGGAATCCCTCAATTATCAATAGTGCGAAGGCCACAAATGATTTAACTAATGAGAACGACAATCGTCCTAATTGATATCGTAGAACAATATTTTGTATCATATGTTTCAAACCATTGTTCATGTAATTACAATCTAACATCATCTGATCATAGCGAAAACACAGAGCCAAAAGGGAATCAAAAAAGAAAATGTAATATTTATATTAATAACCCTCTGAAAACGTAATATTTATATTAATTGCACATGTTTCAAACCAGTGTTCAAATAATTACAATCCAACATCATCTGATCATAGAGAAAACACAGACAAACGGGAATCAAAAAAGAAAATGTAATATTTATATTCAAAATAGGCTTGTTTTTAAAACTAATAGTAGATTTAGTCTAGTTTTGAAACTATTTGCAGAAATAAGCTTGTTTTGGTCACCTAAGCGCCGAGGTGGCTAGTACTTAAAAAAAATACACAGAGGCGCACTTGTGAAATGCGCTCTTATAAAAATATAAGGGCGCACTTGGTAAGTGCGCCTAGTCAAAAATACTATGCCCACTTAATTCAAGCCATCTGTAAGGCTACCCAAGCAGTCTGTCTTTTGACTTTTGCATAACTAACAACTCTTTTTTTCCGATTTTCAGTGATGTATTTACTTAAACATGTGTAGTAAAAGTATTGAACTATTCATGAAAAATGCAAATTTTCATATTGTATATGAAATATATTGTTTTGGTGAAAATATATCTGGTATATTCACCGAATGAGAATATATTGGATTAGTGAAACTATTAGATATATTGGATACAATATGAAAATTGCAATTCTCACCTATGTCAACTGATCGTCGCTAATCTATGAATTAGAAAAGCGCGGTATTTAAATTAAATTCTGTAAGCATACAGGTGCGTAGCATACAGGTCGAACACAGGGAGGTGTAATTAAAAATTATTATCTATTTATTCTTGGGCGAGTTAGACAATAGTTGGGGGTTGGTTTTGAAAACAAAGCTATTGAATTTACTATGGACCTGAATCTAATCAGATCAATACCAAATTCAACCACAAAAACGAAGAACAAATACTAGAAATGAACAATAAACAAAAAAAACAGAAATTAAATTAGTATTGTCGTTGAATTTAATCAACGGTCAATCCTAATAAGCAATAGAAATAACACTAACAATTCGTGTTCTACCCAAAACTAATTGAGTAGATACACAATTTGTTATATAAGAAAAGTAAATAAACTAGAACAAAGGAGAACTTTATTAAAACTAAATGACAGTACAGAATACAGAATAATTGCATAAAAAAATGGCCTTCCTTTACAATGATATAGTGGTCTTTTTATATAGGATGTAGCCTTCTCCCTTATTTGAATACGAGGCCCACAGAATAAATACATGAAAATATCCTTTCCAGAATAAAGGAATATTCCTTGCTTGATTGAAGAATTGTAATTAATGTCCTTCCTTTTGATGCATTGCACAGTCAGTGAGAAGATAAGGATGTGTTTAATTGAAGATGTGTGATTAAAACATTCCCTTCTTTTTGCATGGCAATTAAATACGATTATTTGGATTTGAATTCTTGAGGGGATTATGCTAAAATTCAAAAATCCTTATTAGGTGCATGCATTATATACATACATAAGAATATATACATATAACACATTACTATTCCATATATTCTTCATAGCAAAGGGGCAGTGTGAATGTTCCGTTCTTTGGCAAAAAGTGAGCTTAACGGGGATCAAACTCAAGTCTCTCAGTACAAATCTCTATGCATTTACCAGTGAGCTACAACTTCTTTTGGGATTGAGAAAGTGTTGACATAAGGAAGTAGCTTTTTCTTTGTAGTTGGCCTTTAATTTGAAATGAAAGAGGCATCACTTGACAATCTGTAAATACACATAAAAATACCCAAAGTATCATTTATTTATTTACAAAAGATAAAATAACAGCATGAAATAAACACATTTTTATGTTAATCAAATACCCCCACACTTATCTTTTACTCGTCCTCGAGTAAAACAAGAAATGAAAAACTAACTAGATAGGTCACACTTTCGTAGGAAACAAGATTGCATTGAGCGTATGCAACAAGCCGTTAAACCTCTAGGTGTCCCTAGTAGGACGAGTGGTGCCTCATTAGGGTTTTCAGCGGATACTACCCACAAAATCCAAATGCAGTATGCTATGATTCTAATGAAACTACATGAATGCAATGGACATATGCAAAAATAAAAACGAAAAATGAAAACACGACTTATTTCAGGAAAGTGGTACAACAAATTAAGTTAATAATTTCTAATCAGTTGATTTTATTTTAGATACCTCAACTTGTCACAAATTTTCAATATAAATCAAGTTTTCAAATGTTAAATTCCAGTTTGGCCAGTTAGTTCGGTCGATAACATAGTGCAGCCATGAAATAGATTCTTAGTTTGCTTGGCACAGTTTGTAAAGTGGTATTCTAATTTTCTCATGTATGGCTAGTCAAATCAATAAAGTCAAGAAGTATTTGGGCATCATTGCTTATTCTTTATTCTATAAAATTTTAAAATTTATGATTAAGTACATACACCTAACTTAGAAGACCAAGGTTTACCACCCATGCACTGCCTCGCGGACTAACGGAGAGTAGGTAAAGAGCTTGGCGGATTGTGCAGGCCGACTTTGACTTTGTCAACAACGTGTCGGTAATCCTTAGGTGTCCAATCTAATAAAATGAGACCAAGATATTCCAATGCTGACTTTGTCAACAACATGTCGGATAGAGCTTGGCGGGTTTGCACACCAACGCTCGATATACAAGCAATGTTGGATACCCTTGGATTATTATTATTATTATTGAATTTATAAGCACAAAAAGAGAGTTACGCGAATTCAACTTAACACAACTTAGTTTTAAAGGTTTGACAAGCCATATAAGTATTTTAAGTCCTCCACTTATTTAAACAAAGTCTACAATATAGAATAGATTTCATGGCCATCACCTAAGAATCTCCCTATGTACCGGTTACACTATTATCCCTCAAAATTAAACTTTTCATTATATTTCAAATTCGAACTTGGCTGAGAGAAAAAAATACTATCAACTGGCTAAAAATTGTAAACTTATTTCGTTGTATCAATTGAAAATGAGTTGTATTTTCCAAAAAAAAAAATTGGTATGTTACTACGATATAAAATGTATGATGGTCCTACATGAAAAGAAAGAAAGAAAAATTAAAGAAAAATCAAAAGAATGCAATGCAGACTCCCCCCACACTTGATTGAGACAGTGTCCCAACTGTCTAAGGCAGAAAAACAAAAATAAAATAAAAAATGAAAAAGAAAAATAACAGAAAAAGAACGTGTACCACCTGATTTCATGGTGGATGATCAGGCTCATGCAGATCGATAGGGTCATCTTCGTCATATTGCTCGAATTCCAAAAATGGTTTCAGTCGTTGACCGTTTACTTTGAAGACTTTTCCATCCCTAGGATTTTCAATTTCAACCGCTCCATGAGGATATACTGTTTTCACAACAAAAGGTCCAGTCCATCGAGATCTTAGTTTTCCTGGAAACAAGTGAAGTCTAGAGTCGTATAAAAGAACTTTTTGTCCTACGTTGAATTCCTTACGAAGTATGTTTTTGTCATGTTGGGCTTTGGTTCTTTCTTTGTAGATTTTCGCATTTTCATACGCCTTATTTCTTAAATCCTCTAATTCCGAAATTTGCAACTTCCTATATGAGCCGGCTTTCTCTAAGTCAAAATTCAAAAATTTTATGGCCCAAAGAGCACGATGCTCCAATTCAAGAGGTAAGTGGCAAGCTTTTCCAAAGACTAATCGATATGGTGACATCCCTAGATTGGTTTTATAAGCAGTGCGAAAAGCCCAAAGTGCATCAATCAGTTTTAAGGACCAATCTTTTCTATTGGAATTCACGGTTTTCTCAAGAATTTGTTTGATTTGTCTATTGGAAACTTCTACTTGTCCACTAGTTTGTGGATGGTAAGGGGTCGATAGCTTATGGGTGATTGAGTATTTCTTGAGCAAGGATTCAAAAGCACGATTACAGAAGTCAGTGCCATTATCGCTAATGATAGCTCGAGGTGTGCCAAAGCGTGAAAAGATGTTTTCTTTGAGGAACTTGATAACGACCTTGTTATCATTGGTTTTGGTCGGAATGGCTTCAACCCATTTTGAAACATAGTCTATCGCAAGCAAGATGTAAAGATTCCCAAATGAGTTAGGGAATGGTCCCATGAAATCGATGCCCCAAACATTGAATAGCTCAATCACTAGAATGGGGTTGAGAGGCATCATGTTCCACTTAGTAATTCGACCCTTTCGTTGACATCGATCACATTTAGAGCAAAAATCGAAAGCATCACGAAAGAGTGTGGGCCAGTAAAAACCGCATTGCAATACTTTTGCAGCAGTTTTTCTTGCTCCAAAATGACCGCCACAAGCATGGTCATGTGAGAAAGAAAGAATACTTTGGTGTTCATGATCGGGCACACACCTTCGAATGATTTGGTCTGGACAGTATTTGAAAAGATACGGGTCGTCCCAATAGAAGTTTCGAACTTTCGAGAGAAATTTTTGTTTATCTTGTTTCGACCATTCAGCGGGTGTTTGCTGTGTGACAAGATAATTCACAATGTCAGCGTACCAAGGGGTGTTAGAGATCGAAAGGATTTGTTCGTCAGGAAAATAATCATCGATTTGGGTGTCATCAACATTTTTGTGCACAATTCGAGAGAGATGATCAGCTACAACATTCTCAGAACCCTTTTTATCTCGTATTTCTATATCGAATTCTTGAAGAAGAAGGATCCAACGAATCAAACAGGCCTTGGCATCCTTTTTAGAAAGCAAACATCGTATGGCCGCATGGTCCGTGTAAACTATGACTTTGGATCCTATGAGATATGGTCTGAATTTCTCAAAAGCGAAAACAACTGCCAAAAATTCCTTTTCGGTAGTTGAGTAATTCAATTGGGCCTCGTTTAAGGTTTTGCTAGCGTAATAAATGACTCGAGGAAGTTTATCGATTCGCTGGCCCAAGATGGCTCCAATAGCAAAATCAGAAGCGTCACACATAAGTTCGAAGGGTTGAGTCCAATCAGGGGGTTGAATGATGGGAGTTGTGGTCAAGATTGACTTAAGAGTTTCAAAAGATGTTTTGCAATCATTGGAAAATTCAAACTTTATGTCTTTGGCAAGTAAATTCGAGAGAGGTTTTGAAATTTTCGAGAAATCCTTAATGAATCTTCTATAGAATCCCGCATGGCCAAGAAATGAGCGAACATCTTTGACAGACTTAGGAGGAGGTAAATTAGCAATCAAATCGATTTTGGATTTATCGACTTCAAGGCCATCTTTTGAGACGACATGACCTAGAACTATCCCCCTTTTTACCATAAAGTGACATTTTTCCCAATTAAGCACGAGTGATTTCTCCTTACAACGCTTAAGGACGAGTTCTAAATGAGTGAGGCATTGGGAAAAAGATGATCCATAGATTGAAAAATCGTCCATGAATATTTCCATGAATTCTTCCACCATATCAGAGAAAATACTCATCATACACCTTTGGAAAGTCGCGGGGGCATTACAAAGACCGAAAGGCATGCGACGATAAGCAAAGGTTCCAAAGGGACAAGTAAAGGTGGTTTTATGTTGATCTTCTAAAGCAACAGGAATTTGGTTATAGCCAGAGTATCCATCGAGAAAACAATAGTACTCATGTCCCGCTAAGGGTTCGAGCATTTGGTCAATAAAAGGCAAGGGAAAATGGTCTTTTCGTGTGGCTGAGTTGAGCTTTCGAAAGTCAATACACACACGCCATTTTGTTTTGATTTTTGTTGGGACGAGTTCATTACTGTCATTTTTGATCACAGCGACTCCCGACTTCTTTGGTACAACTTGTACCGGACTCACCTAAGTACTATCAGAGATGGGATATATGATGTTATTGTCTAGACATTTGATTATCTCCTCCTTGACCACTTCTCTCATGTTTGGGTTTAATCGCCTTTGAGCCTCACAGGTGGGTTTAGCCTCATCAACTAAATGTATGTGATGTTCCACAATTGATGGGCTAATTCCTTTTATATCGCTAATTTCCCACCCCAAGGCGTCTTTATTTTCCCGTAAAATTTCCAAAAGTTTTTCTTCTTGGTCCTCGGTAAGATCAGAGGCCAAGATTATGGGAAAAGTTTGTGATGGGTCCAAGTATGCATACTTAAGGTCGTGTGGCAATGGTTTGAGGTCCAACTTGGGATGTTCGTGTGTGTCCACATTGGTCAATATTCTTTGGTCAGATTCAGATGGAGAAAGTGTGGATTCAAGAAATTCATTTAGTTCAGAAACGTATTCGAGCTCATCGAAATTGGAGTTGAAATGGTCAAGACACATTTTCATGGCTTCAGAAGTGTCATTAAAGGATTCATCAACGGTGGTTTGAATCATGTCAATTTCATTGATCTCAAAATCCCTAGGTTGTTTGTTGAGATTAAAGATGTTCAACTCAATAGTTAGATGCCCGAAGGAAAGTCGAAGTTGACCGTTCCTACAATTAATGATAGCCTTTGAGGTTGCTAAAAAGGGGTGTCCTAATATCAACGGGATTTGAACATTGGGATTTGGGACAGGCTCGGTTTCTAGAACTATGAAATCGACAGGGAAGTAAAACTGTTCGATCTGTATTAAGACGTCTTCGATTATTCCCAATGGCTTTTTGACAGATCGGTCAGCTAGCTGAAGAGTGATGTTTGTTGGTTTAATCTCCCCCAGTCCAAGTTGACGATAAACAGTATAAGGAAGAAGATTAACACTGGCACCAAGATCGAGTAGGGCTCGAGAGATGTGAGTGTTTCCTATTTTACAATCAACGGTAGGGCAGCCAGGGTCTTTGTACTTGACTGGGGCAAGATTCGAAAGAATAGAGTTTGTATTCGCAGTCAGAAAGGCAGTTTTTGGGACATTAGTTGCACATTTTTGTGTACACAATTCCTTAAGACATTTAGCATATTGAGGGATTTGTTCAATGGTGTCTAAAAGAGGAATGTTCACACGAACTTGCTCGAAAATTTCCAAAATTTTATCGAAATTTGCCGCTTTCTTCTTATTATTGAGTCTATGGGGAAATGGAGCTATAGGTTTTTCGACTCTACGATCAGTTTCATCATTCGAGGAAGAAGGTGGTAGGGGTGTAAAAGATGAAATGTTGGGATTGCCAACATTGATTTTCAAAGGTGGGTCGGGTTTGCCGACACAAAGAGAAGAACTGTTGGGATTACCAACATTTAAGGAACATAGAGGTTTAGAAGAGCTGGCATTTGTAGCCATTAAGTGATCATCAAGCTTTTGTATTTGGGTTGAGTTCAAAGGTTTGTCAGGGTTGCCAACATTATTATCAATCCCCTTTTTAGATCGAAGGGTTGTAACAACGTTGACCGGATTGTGGTTTTCATCCTCACAAGAATTTAGAGTACGAGAGTTATATTTTGGATTCACCTCGGGTTGACTAGGCAACTTTCCTTTCTCATTACTTTTCATTAGTTCCTTCATCATATTCATCATTTGTTCGAGTTTAACATCTTGATTATTTATTTGTTTTTCTAATCGAACAATATCTTGTGACGGTTGAGAAGATTGAGAGGATTGGTTTGATGATTGAAAATTGGGGTGCGTATAAGGTTGTTTGGATTGAGGTGCAGCTTGAGAGGTTTGAGACTCGGGAGATGAAGCTTGGTAATTCGGATTGGGGATAAAGGGTTGCATGTGAGATGGGTTTGCCGAATTATTATGGTTTGACCAAGAAAAATTTAGGTGGTTTCTCCAACCAGGATTGTACGTGGATGAGTAAGGATTATTTTGAGCTATAGCATTGGCTTGGTCTTGAGAGTAATAGTGGGGTAACGCTTCTTCGGCTTGAGGAGTTTGATTTTCTAAAGGAATTTGGCTTGGGCCCACGACATGCACTCCTCTGGTAGAAGTGCGAATGGGAACACAAATCGATTCCCATTGCATGTCCTTTTCAGAATAGTCTTCTAAGAACCGCCAAGCTTCATTGGCTGTTTTAGACATATAATCTCCTCCACACATTGATTCTAATTAAGTTCTAGTCTGATAGTTCAGCCCTTCATATGCAATTTGACATAAGTGATCTTTTAGAATTCCATGATGAGGGCAACTATATAATAGCTGGTTGAATCTCTCAAAGTATTTTAAAAAAGTTTCCCCCTTATTTTGACAAAATTGATTTATCTCGGTTCGGATTTTTAGAGTTTTATGAAAAGGGAAAAACTTTTTCAAGAATGCAGTGACAAATTCATCCCAACTTCTTATGGAATGTCTTGGAAGAGAATTTAGCCATCTTTTAGCGCTTTCAAGTAGTGCAAATGGAATTAGCCTTAGCTTGATCGATTCGTTAGATAGTTGTTGCGGTTTTGTTGTGGAAGCATACAATTCAAATTCACTCAGAAATTCATAAGCATTTTCAGATCCCGTAAACTTTGGTACCCCTTGGATTAAAGAATGTTTTAGCTCAAAATTGTTTCCTTCAGCTGGTGGGAACACAATGACAGATGGTTGGATGGTCCTAGGAGGATAACATCGATCACGAAGAGACAAGTGTCTATCCATTTGGATATTGAGGTTTTGAAAGTTTTGATTTATTTGGTTTTGATTCCCAAAGTTTGGAAAGTTTTGATTCACTCAATTTTGATCCAATTCGGTTGGAAAATTTTGGTTGATTCGAGAACCCCTAGGAGAATTTTGTTGGCTGACACTTTTTTCACTCATTGTTGTTAGATGCAAGCACAGAAATTAGCTACAATGAAATTTTCTGTCCTTATTGGCTCCTAACCCAAAATTATAAAGTGACGCGTTTGATTACTTAGATCAAAAGATTTCTCAGCCAGTTAACGGACAGGAGTTATCGGTGCACCAGGAATCACCCTAGCAATGCAGCCGAAGGTTTAAGTCCCTTCAGAGTAACAACCGATATAATATTTACGAATCACCGTAATATTTATAAATGGTTATTTCTCTGCCATAGTCTAGACACCGAGAAATAATTCGTTCCAAATGAATCAACTATCACAATACAATTAAGCCCTAGATGAGCCCGTGACTCCCTTAAGTCCAACGTCTAACCGTTATTATTAGTCAGATTCTACGATGAAATGCAATTTGTGGGCTAAGGAAAGGGTGATGAAATCCCTCACCTTATGTGAATTGGGGTATTGCCCTTAACAGAATGAATAAAAAATGCAGAAATAACAACAATCACACAAAACAATTGCAGAAATTAAAAAAAAAATTACATTCAAGCTGCTGCCCTGCAGAATTTTTTTACAACAATTGTCGATATATATTTTTTTTTCTTTGCAGTAGAGCACCTGTAGTGTTTTAAAAATTTCTTACCTTGATCGGCAGTCCTCCAGTGAATTTGGGAAGCGCTAGCGCGTTCACACCCCACTTGGTATGCAACCGCTCGAACAATTCGAATTTTGTTTGCAAGTTGACTGATTTTTGAATCTCTTTGTTTGTTGTGTGGGCCATTTTTCGCTTCTAAATATATTTTTTTTTTTTGAAGAAAAGACAAGGTAGAGAAACAACAAATTAAGAACTAAATTGGAAGGAAGAAATAAAATTAAAAACTAAACTAAACAAAAACAATTTACTCTAAAACAAAATCCGACACTCGCTCAATCAATTAAAACACTTTTTTTTTTTGGTTTGTTTGAGAAGAAAATAAAATAAAAAAAATAAACTAGACTAACCAAACACAAAACAAAAGAAACAAGCTAAAGTAGACTCCAACAAAACAAAGCGATAAAACCTGACAAAGAGACAAGAACAAAGCGACAACACTCACGCACCCAATTGGCAGATCACACGCACTCAGCCGGTCACAAAATGAGCGTACACAACCGTATGAATGAACCAGGCTTGACTATCCAATTATTGTAATATATATATATAAAAAAAATCACGCTAGTCCAATTATGAGACAATCACGCCCCCTATTTCTTTGATTTCCCAAACGCACTTCCTTTACTTTTCAGGAAGCAAATCACAAGTATGAAATTTATTTCTTCAAATCGACCACAAAAAAAATGACTATAAAACAGTGCCACACACACAAGCTTCAGCAAGTCACACACAGAACAGCGAACAGTGAGACCGAAAAGAAACAGTCAACAATGAAAATCCCTTCCTTCTTTGATACCCCTTCTCTTTTATGTTTCAACCCAGATATATCACGCACAAAACAAAAAATCAACTCAGACCTTCCTTAGTTTTTTTTTTGGTTTTCTTTTTCGCTCTTCTGGTCTCGAATCAACTCAGCTTGATTCTAATCGAATTGGGTTTTTAATCGGATTTAGGAGTTGCGATTTGGAGGACCGGGAGGTTTTTGCTGGCGCAGGAAGATGTATGGGCGGTGAATGAATGTTGGGGTGAAGTGGTGTTTGCAAGGTGACTTTGCAGTTGCGGAGGCAATGAATGGGGAGGTGTTGTTGGTGTTGGAGGTGAGGAGGGTTGGATGCAAGTGGGTGGTTTGCGTGTTGGTGTAGGGTTAGAAAATGGAAGAAGACAGTGGCTGTGTAGTAGAGGATGGGTGTGAATTTTGAATGGCGTGGATCTACAGAGAAGAAAATAAGGGGAAAAAATGTGAGAAAAGGGAGAGAATTAAAAGCAGAGAGGGAAATAAGGGAAAAATTAATGAAAAGATCTTTTTTTTTTCGAGAAAGAAATCAGGTTGTAATGGAAAGGTAAGAAGGGAAAGAAATGAAGACAGAAAAAAAAGAAACTGAATAAAAATGGGCAAGTCTTTTTTTTCTCTCTGATTAGTTGATGGCAGTACCAATCAAATTGTTAAACCAAATTACTAAACCAGATATTTTTTTGAATTGGAATGGAATTCAAAAACGGGAAAGAAATCAGAGGATAAGAAAAAAAACAGGTTTTTTTATATTTTATTTAGAAGATTATGGCTACAACTATCAATACCAAATCAACAAAATGAGATTTTTTTTTTCTTTTTGAAAGTTTGGAAAAGAAGATAGGGAATCAAATGTATTGAAAAACAGGAAAGAAAGCCGTGAAAGAAAAGAAACAAAATGAGAAAGAATTGGCAAGTTTTTTTTTTAAATGAAGGAAGAGAGGAACTTGTAAAAAGGAATAGACTGAGGAAAAAAAAGAAATAAAAGAAAAACTAGAAAGATTTTTTTTCCTTGTTTTTGGAGATTGAAATATCAATAAATAATTTCCAATCTACCAATCAAGAGTTTTTTTTTCTACTGAACAAAACAAAACAAAAACAAGAAAAAAAAACTAACACGAATCAGAATTAAATAAATAATAAAATTTAACGTTACCTCCCCGGCAACGGAGCCAAAAACTTGATCGTCGCTAATCTATGAATTAGAAAAGCACGATATTTAAATTAAATTCTGCAAGCATACAGGTGCGTAGCATACAGGTCGAACACGGGGAGGTGTAATTAAAAATTATTATCTATTTATTCTTGGGCGAGTTAGACAATACTTAGGGGTTGGTTTTGAAAACAAAGCTATTGAATTTACTATGGACCTGAATCTAATCAGATCAATACCAAATTCAACCACAAAAACGAAGAACAAATACTAGAAATGAACAATAAACAAAAAACAACAGAAATTAAATTAGTATTGCCATTGAATCTAATCAACGGTCAATCCTAAAAAGCAATAGAAATAACACTAACAATTCGTGTTCTACCCAAAACTAATTGAGTAGATACACAATTTGTTATATAAGAAAAGTAAATAAACTAGAACAAAGGAGAACTTTATTAAAACTAAATGACAGTACAGAATACAGAATAATTGCATAAAAAAAATGGCCTTCCTTTACAATGATATAGTGGTCTTTTTATACAGGATGTAGCCTTCTCCCTTATTTGAATACAAGGCCCACAAAATAAATACATGAAAATATCCTTTCCAGAATGAAGGAATATTCCTTGCTTGATTGAAGAATTGTAATTAATGTCCTTCCTTTTGATGCATTGCACAGTCAGTGAGAAGATAAGGATGTGTTTAATTGAAGATGTGTGATTAAAACATTCCCTTCTTTTTGCATGGCAATTAAATACGATTATTTGGATTTGAATTCTTGAGGGGATTATGCTAAAATTCAAAAATCCTTATTAAGTGCATGCATTATATACATACATAAGAATATATACATATAACACATCACTATTCCATATATTTTTCATAGCAAATGGGCAGTGTGAATGTTCCGTTCTTTGGCAAAAAGTGAGCTTGACGGGGATCGAACTCAGGTCTCTCAGTACAAATCTCTATGCATTTACCAGTGAGCTACAACTTCTTTTGGGATTGAGAAAGTGTTGACATAAGGAAGTAGCTTTTTCTTTGTAGTTGGCCTTTAATTTGAAATGAAAGAGGCATCACTTGACAATCTATAAATACACATAAAAATACCCAAAGTATCATTTATTTATTTACAAAAGATAAAATATAAGAGCATGAAATAAACACATTTTTATGTTAATCATCAACAAAGTACAAAATTTGCATTTTTCACTGATACTATTCATTCGATAAATATATCTCACGTATGTCAACATAGTACAAAATCTGCATTTTCCAAAATTGGATACCATTCACGATATGCTATAAAACACGCTACAATACGGATTTTACTTTAGAGGCTACCTTTCTCTGATATAGGGTTACTGTGCACGTTATACATCCCTGGTATAGGGTCACATATGCTATACTGTATCGGTGGAAAATACTTTTTGACTGGGCTCACTTACCAAGTGCGCACTTATATTTTTTATAAGGGCGTACTTCACATGTGTGCCTCTGTATTTTTTTAAGTACTAGTCACCTCAGCGCTGAGGTGGTCAAAACAAGCCTAATTCTGCAAATAGTTTCAAAACTAGCTTAAATCTGCTATTAGTTTTAAAAACAAGCATATTTTGAAGATTTATCCAATAATAAATTATACAATAGTGTTAGGTGTGGCTCGCACTGGAATGGAGTGGGTGCGTCGATTGGACGGGCAAATTGTCCCACATTGCAAGAAATTAAGAGAGATCATGGTATATATATGGTGTTGGTGGCATGTAACAAGGGGGATTCCTTTTGTTACAGTAAGTTCTTGCCAATACCAAATTATATGCTTGATGGGTGGCGATGAAGGATGGTCAATCGGGATGCCGGCGTGAGAGACTTCGACCATTGACCCTAGATAGACATGGTGAAGCACGTACGGTACGCAGGGAATGCCGAAACTCAACATGGTATCAGAGCTTCATGGTTCGATGGGACCAGTATGTGTAGCATGACCGAAACATGGCTCTAGAGGGGCTTGAGAATGGGATGCTCGTCAAGGTGGAGATACTGTTAAAAGTAGTCTGCCTCCACCGCTGCTTATGAGAATTCGGGGTAGCAGCCTGACCAACTGTGAAGAGGACTCAAGGTGTAACTCTAAGGTGACATGAGGAATGTTCGCCAAGGTGGAGATTGTTAGGTGTGGCTCGCATTGGAATGGAGTGGGAGCGTGGATTTGATGGGCGAATTGTCCCACATCGAAAGGAATTAAGAAAGATTGTGGTATATATATGGTGTTGGTGACATGTAACAATGTGGATTCCATTTGTTACAATATGTGCTTGCCAATACCATATTATATGCTCAATGGGTGGCGATGAGGGATGTTCAATCGAGACGTCGGCATGAGAGACTTCGACCGTTGACCCCGGCTAGACACAGTGAAGCGCGTACGGTACGCAGGGAATGCCGAAACTCAACAAATAGTACAGTGAGCACTGTGAAGGCATGAGATGGGGGAAGCATGGGTTGACATCAGATTTTGGATGCTTTTCTTCAGCCTGTTCTCTGCGCTTCAATTCAAATGTTGTGCATATGAACTTCTGCATGCATACCTTGCACTGGATCGACATGGCTTTCTTATTGGATTCCAGCTGACTCCTTGATATAGAACTTCTAAATAGATCATAAACAAGTATTTACATAAATATAGCAGCTTACAATTGTATTTCTTCAAGTAATTTTGCACACATAACAATCCATAGATATATTCCTCAAAAACTGTAAACATGAATTCCTTAACTATCAGACTTCCAAAGCACTATAATATGCTAACTTCTAAAAGGCGCGACTGTCATATTCTTACTGTAAAAAATATTGTATATAAAAGTTGTTTTACCACATTATTTCATGCATGATATTTATTTATACAAAACAAAAAGCAGCACATTATTTGATGCATAATACCTTTCTGTTTGCCTGAGGCTCGGTAGCTTTTTGGAAATCATCAAGCCTTCGTTCTTTGTTCTTGGTATAGAATAGGATAGACTGATAGTATTAAAGAGTAATTTGATTTTTTACTTGAAAGGGGTTGAGGAAGGGAAAAATCGGTGAATGGGGAATGCGTTTTTATTTTATCCGGAAGGGGCACTCAAAAGGGTCAACAGGGTGTAAAATAGGGAGAAAGCTGAATGGGCAAACTGAAAGGAGGAAGTTGGGTTGTTCGTTTGGATGGGGAAAATGTAGTGGGTTCCACGTTGATGCGTTGGATGCTTCCAAAGCGTCCGTAGCAGATGCAGATGAGGGCTTCCCATTTCAGAAATTAAACGGTACCTAAATATGAAACTAAAATGCTATGTTTAGAGTTGAAAATAAAATTAAAAAGTGCATGCAAAAATTAAGGAGGAACGACCAGCCTAACGTGATGCTTACCGCAAGTTCATCGTTGTACACACCAAATGTCCTAAATAATATAGATGAAAGCTAAAGAAGGTACACAAAACCTCATACTGAAATATTATCGTAGTGCAACTGATATCTGCTATATCCTGACATTGTCATAGATTTTCCAGTTAATCGCTATAGTTGTCATTGAATAACTCGTACAAGTTTTTACTTCCAATTAAAATGATATTAAAAAAGAAACAAAGAAACGAGATCATGGAAAATCGAATGTCCTGATCACCATAGAATGAAGCAAAATAATGAAAGATTATTCATTCAAAATAATTTTAGATAAATAACTGCACTTTTAACCCCTAGCATTATAGAACAACCCAACGCAGATCTACAAAGATTACTTATAGAGGGTTAAAAATTCAAAATTGACTTTGCCATTGTGGCTTTAGTGAAAAATCGATTAGGTTATGGTAATTTAATGTTGTTCACCAGTTTAAGAAGCTCTTCAACCATATTTCGAACAAAGAAATACGAACAGAATAAAACAGGAGGAGTAAACTGAATCAATTTAACTCGATGAGGAAGAAACATGGAGGCAGAGTTCTGACTGATTGTAATTTTCAGTGATTCCGCTCTTCTTCCTTTTATGGTCTGTGTTTGGGTACCCAAGGAAAAAAGATGAAGATGGGTTCTATTGTTAAATTTGGTGATGGTAAGTCAATGGAAGGAAAAATTTCTTATGGAAAGAAAGGATAGATAACTTGGGTGCCAAGTTTACTTGGAGGTCAAGAAACTTGGACATGAAGTTTTTGGTGCCAAGTTTACTTGGAGGTCAAGAAACTTGGGCATGAAGTAATTGGTCTTATAAAAGGGGTCTAAAAGGGAGAAGGAAAGGCAATTGAATTCAATTCAATTCATTCATTCTATCTCTCATTCAAGTTTTAGGGATTTCTAACCTAAATCTATTTTCTTCAATTCTTTATCTCCTCATATAAAATTCTTGAGTGAGTTGAGTGACCGTTGTAATCAATCTCTTATACTCTTCATTGGTGTTAATAAAAGGCTCTCTCTCTCTCTCAAGTGGACGTACGCTAACAAATTGTTAGTAGAACCACTATAAATTCCTATGTGATTTACTTTTTGTTATTGCCCATTTAATTCTCTTGTGTGGTGCTTGTGATTGGCTTTTGGACTAGTTTGAGATTGTCTTTGATATTGATTGGTTGTTTCTGCACGTCTATCACGATCTCATCTTCCGCCGATTTGGAGTTATTTTTATTTGAGCGGTCTTGAATCAAAATTTCTCCTCAACATTTGGTATCACAGCATTGGTGTTGGTAGATAGCTATAAAAATGAGGGAATCAGATTCAAATAATGTCTCAATAGTTGGTCCAAGTGGTGTAGCTCCTTATATACGTGTGTTGTATGCAGCTTCTGGTTCACAATTGGTTATCGACAAGTGGAATAGTGATAATGATTTCAAAAAGTGGAAATGGAAGATGAAAGCGGTTCTCAGGCGAAATCTGGTACATCAGGTAGTGTTTGATACACACTTATTGCTAGCGGACATCTCAGATGTGGAGAGAGAAGAAATGGAAGGCTGGGAATTCACTACACTTCAACTTGCCATGGGGGAGAATGTTATTTCCGAAATTAGTGGTGAGACAACAGCTAAAGGTATTTGGAACAAGTTGTAGGAGTTATATAAGAAGAAATCACTCACAAATCGACTGATCTTGTTGCGGAGTTTCTTTACCTACAAGATGAAGGAAGGAACTTCGCTAAAGGCACACTTGAATGTTTTGATGATTTGCTAATGAAGATGAAGGCCATAGATTTGAAGATTGAGGAGGAGCAAAAGGCGATGATATTGTTATGTTCATTACCTGAACGCTATACTGGGTTCTTAAATAGTTTGATCTATGGCTAGGATACATTGACTCTAAATGATCAAGACAAGTCTTCTTAGTGAGGAATTGCAAGTTCAAGTGAAGGAGCTGAGTAGTGGTAGTAGTGGTGCGGGTAACGGTCAAGGTTTATTTGTAGAGAAAGAAAAGTCAGAGAAGAAGGGAAACCGGGGCGTTCTAAGTCTAGGAAGCCCGGCGGAAGTTGAAAATTGAAGGAAAGAAATGGCAAGTGCTTTATATGTAAGAAATCTAGTCACTGGAAGAATGATTATCCAGACAAGGGGAAGAATGAAGTAGCATCTTCATCAGTTGTGGTGGAGAGTGATGTTGGTGAGGGAGACATAGATCTTTTGTTGGCTGTAGCATCGGATGTTTCGGGCAGCGAATGGGTGCTTGAGTCGGGGGCTTCATATCACATGATGCCTAATAGGAATTATTTTTCTTCTTATATTGATCGGTAAGGAAATTCAATTTTTATGGGAAATGGTGCAGTTAGCAAGTCGAAAGGCATTGGATCCGTGCAAATTCGGATGTTTGATGGAGTAGTTCGTGCATTCACTAATGTGCGTTATGTTCCGGGACTACAAACGTCAGTTATCTCTTTAGGACAATTGGATTCTTTAGGTTGCAAGATCACCATTGAGAGTGATAGCTTGAGGGTTTCGAAGGGTATGCTTGTGGTTATGAAGGGTGCTAGAACTCATGGTATTTAGTTGCTTCAAGGAGGGACCGTGGAAGGCAAAACTTATGTCAGTGTTGATTGATAGTTCTAATGTCTTAGATGCAACATGGCTGTGGCATTTGAGATTGGGTCATGTCTCGGAGAAGAGTTTAGATGTTCTTCGTCGAAGTGAGATGATTGATGATCTACACGTAAATGTGCATATTTTATTCACTTATTTATCTTATTTTCCCTTTAAAATAATTGATATTGTGTATTTATAGCTGTGTTTTCAGATTGTTTATAAAAAGCATGGTTTATAGCATTTGATGAATAAAGCATGAAGAATTTTCTTAAAAGGAGTGAAGTTTGAAATTACTAAAGCTTGAAGAGCTGTTGCAAATAGAGTTCAGTTAGGAAGGTTTGGCTCAATGATTACTCATGCTGCGTTCACATTAGCTCATTTGCAAGGCCACTCACTCTACAACTGCGTTCACACTGGCTTATGTGTTATTTGGGCTAAATCTTTAGTCCCACATTGTGTAATTAGCCAAGTAGTCTTTGTCATATCAGTTATAAATACATTGTTTCTCATTTATGTAAAAACACACTAGGTTTTATTCTGTAATCCTTCTATTGGAATAAAATCTTTCTTCTCCCTTTCTCTTTACTTTTTATTATATTTTATTTATGTTGTTTATTTTATGTTTCTCTTCTAGCTATGTCAAGCTAATCTACTTTAATTAGAGGGTGATGACGCTTAGATTATATTCAATATGAATCACATAGCCAAAGAGATTAGAATTTCACGTATATAGATCTAGATCTGAACCAAGGGTTGGATCTGAACCTTCGTATTCTGTTTCGTTTAAGAGCTACGCTCCTTCACAAGGTATATTCGAGTTCGATCTAACGTTTATCATATTTAGACCTAATATTTAGGTTTTTATAAATAAATTAGTGAACCTATCCTGATAGCCTATGGTTGTTTAAGAGCTTAACTCCTGCATAGGCTATACTGGTTGTTGTTCACATATTTGTTTATAGAGACCTAATTATCGTTGATTCATGTTTGTGACGGAAACATGAATTAGATTTGTATTAATTCGTTTGGCTATTGATGAATATTATTCTAATTTATGTCGTTGCTCTCTAATTGCTTTCTTTAATCATATAAAACTCTCTTTTATTTAATTTCTGTTATTTTTCTGTGTTTTCAACCAGTCAAAATTCTGGAATAACTTGATTGGATTTATTAGTAAAATAATTTTTGGTCCTAGAGTTCGACACCCTCTACAAAAATCCTTGTTGTTTAGGAAAGCCGAACGGATTTTATAGTTGTTTACAATTGTTTAATTTTTTTCGCAAACAATTGATGGTGAGATTTTCAGCAAGTTGGATTTTTGCAAGGAATGTGTCATGGGGAAGCAAACTAGGGTGACATTCGGTGAAGGAAAACATGATTCAAGAGGGATTCTTGAGTATGTGCACACAGATGCTTGGGGACCAGCGCCTGTAGCTTCTTTGGGAGGAGCAAGGTATTATTTTTCTTTCATTGATGTTTTTTCTCCAAAGGTTTGGGTGTATGTAATGAAGGCCAAGTCGGAGGCATTTGCAAAATTCAAAGAATGGAAGGCTCTTGTTGAGAATGAGAGCGGAAAGACTTTGAAGGTTCTCAGGTCTGAGTGGCGGCGAGTATGTTTCCGGAGAGTTTCTGAATTTTTGCAAGCATCATGGTATTCGGAGGCATTTTACTACACCGGGAGATCCACAATCTAATGGAGTGGCAGAGAGAACGAATCGAACTCTACTAGAGAAAGCTCGATGCTAAAGATTGAATCGGGTTTGTCTAAGGGATTTTGGGCCGAAGGTTTGTCAACTGCGGTGCATATTATTAATCGAATTCCGTGCTCGACTATTGATAACATAATTCCGGAGGAAGTGTGGAAGGGGAAGAGCGTTGACTTGAATTATCTTCGGGTATTTGGCAGCCCAATTTGTGTGCATGATCCGGGGAATGATAACCTCTCACCTAAAGCTTTTAAGGGAATTTTTCCTGGTTATATGGATGGCGTCAAAGGATATTAGATTTTGAATCCGAAAATGAAGAAGGCAATGGTTTCTCGTCATGTTACTTTTGATGAGTCGGCTATGTTAAAGGAGAATGAAGGCTCATCGGATGTTCTGGATTTGGTTCATGATGAATCAAAGGAGAAGGAAGTTATTCCCACTTTCAGGCCTAGTGAGAATAGAGTTGTTGAAGGTGCTTGAAAAGTGAATGTGGTTGATGTTACATCACATAGTCCACATGATTCCTCCAGTAGTGTTGGTGATGTACACGAAACTAGAGAAGGTTCAGTTCAAGGTGGACTTGAAGGAAGACCGGGTGATGGTATTGCTACTCGGGTTGGTCGCCGCTGTATAAGGACACACGAAAGATATGATGATTGGAACTATCTTAGCTTTGTGAGAATTTATACTATGCTCTTCATGTTTTCCAAGATGAGCCGATGGACCTTGATGACGTCATGGATTCAAGTGATAGTTCGAAGTGGATTTGTGCCATGGAGAAAGAGATGTAATCTTTGATGAAGACCAAACTTGGGAGTTGGTTCCACTTCCTTAAGGAAACCGTGCTATTGGGTGCAAATTGATATATAAGGTGAAGGATGATGGGAGATACAAAGCTAGGCTAGTGGCTAAGGGGTTTGCATAGAGGAAAGGAAAGGAGTATGATGAGATCTTCGCACCAATTATGAGGCATACTTCTATCAGGATATTACTTGCCATAGTTGTTATTCACGACTTAGATTGGAGCAACTAAATGTGAAAACCTCCTTCTTGCATGGAGACTTGGATGAAGACATCTACATGGAGAAATCGGAAGGGTTTGTTGTAGAAGGTAAGTCAAAACTGGTTTGCAAGTTGAAGAAATCTCTATATGGTTTGAAGCAATCACCTAGGCAATGGTACAAGAGATTTGATCATTTCATGCTTGAAAGTGGCTTCCATCGAAGCATAAAGGATGCTTGTGTTTATTTCAAGAAGTTGGTAAATGATTGTTTGGTGTATTTACTCTTGTATGTGGATGATATGCTCATTGCTTCTAAGGACAAGGAATAAATCAACAAGCTGAAATTGAGATTAAAAGCGGAATTAAAGATGAAAGACCTTGGAGAAGCAAAGAAGATTTTGGGCATGGAGATTGAAAGGGATCGAAAGCGTTTTGAGTTGAAATTGACTCAAAAGGAATACACTAGAAAAGTGCTTTGACGGTTTAGCATAGAAGATGCAAATGCGTCAAATACACCTTTAGCTTTGCATGTAAAGCTTTCGAGTAAGCAATCACCTATCATGGAGAAAGACAAGGCTTATATGGCAAAAGTGCCATATGCTAGTGTGGTTGGAAGTTTGATGTATTCCATGGTGTATACAAGACCCGATATTGCAAATGTCATCGGGATGGTTAGTAGATTCATGGCTAATTCAGGAAAATCGCATTGGGAAGCAGTAAAGCTTATCTTGAGATACTTGAAAAGTACAACATATCATGGTCTTGTTTTTGGGGGTAGTAAGGAGAAGAATTACATGTTGGTTGGTTACTGTGATTCGGACTACGCTGGTGATAGGAATCGAAGAAAATCAACTTCTGGATATGTCTTCACTCTTGGTGGTACAGCCATAAGTTGGAGATCGAGATTACAAATCGTAGTTGCTTTATCCACTATGGAGGCAAAGTTGATAGCTTCGGTAGAGGCAGCAAAAGAAGCACTCTATTTGAAGCGACTGTTGTATGACTTGGGCTTTGAACAAGATAGTGTTGATGTTCATTATGATAGCCAAAGTGCTATTCATTTGGCGGAGAATTTGGCATTTAGCTTATAGACCAAGCATATTGAACCGAGGGAGTCATTTCTAGTAGCCATGGACGAAGACAAGCAAGTATGCATTCGGAAAGTGCACACAAAGGATAATGCGGCAGATATGTTCACTAAGGCATTGCCAATTGAGAAGTTCGAGCATTGCTCGAACTTCATTCGCTTGGAGAGGTGTTAGGTGTCACGGGGTGGCACAGTACAGAGAGAAGCTTGGCCATGGATGAAGAAGAGTATCGGTGAGAGGTTGAAATTCTATCTTCTTGGTATGTTTGTCTTTTGGTGAGACTAGTTTTGGAATTGGGTGTTTTTCAACACTTTATTAGCGAGTGGGGACTTTGCCTAAACTCATTGATGGAGTGCAATGGGGGGTGGCTTTGCCAGAACTCATTGGGAAAACATTCAAGCTAGGTGAAGGTAGATATGATGATAGTTGGAGCTATCGGTTACAAGTAGTGGTATGGATACCACTAGATCATGGAGTTGGAGATAGGTGATTTTGCATCAAGGTGCAACTTTAAATTTGGTGATGCTGAATCAATGGAAGGAAAAATTTCTTATGAAAGAAAGGATATACTATAACAAATATGCCCATTGACAGCGTTGGAAAAAAACGTTTTTATATCTTTTTACAACGTTTTGACGAATGTTGTCTACCAACACGTTGTTATATATAATGGAAATATCAAAATACATTCCAAAACGCTGCAGAAAAATGACATATTATAGCGTTTTGATGAACGTTGTCTATCAGGAAGTTGTTATAGGCCATGGAAATATCACAATACATATCAAAACTCTATAGAAAATGAACATACTACAACGTTTCAAACAGTGTTGTTCTTATGTTTATACAGGGTTTTATATTGTTTCAGAAAGGTCATCTTCTCTTTTCTATAGCGTTTTGCCACATATCACAACATTTCTGGAAGTTTACATGCTCTTTACTATCACAGCGTTTTGCCACATATCACAACGTTTTTTACATCTATCACAGCATTTACATGCTGTAGTATCAAAATACCCATGTACATACATATTAGCAGCATGTAAATATGTATCAACCAACTAACTATATAACATATTATTCATATATAAAGACATCATCAATAAACCAACTTTACACAATTTCCATAAAAAAAAATTAACACCATAAACTAAATTTACACAATATTCGTTGAAAAAAGTCATGGTATCTATAAATAAAACAAAATACCCATAAAACAAGTTTGCGCCGAATACCAACAAAATGAACATCTAAAAGTTACCGCTTTCTCCGTAATCAGTTGCCACAAGCGGTCTTATTGTTGAGGGTTCTTCAGAAGCAACTAATGATATTCTGATTATAGCCGAATGCACAACAATGCCCATCTCCAATACCTATACACATGTGTTCATGTTAGCATTTGGTCATGATTACACATTAACAAGAAAACAACGCTCGACAACAAGAAAAAAGAATACAAGAAGGAGCAAGTTGAAGATAACAACATAGCATTACTTGGTAATATTTTATAATAGTTAGTAAATTTTTATAATGCTTAGTTAGTTTTTGATTATTGTTATTATTATTACAGAATACTTGGTAATATTTTATATTTTTATATACTTAGTTAACTTTTATAAACTAAACTTCTTAGTTTTTATAAAATTAGTAAACTTAGTTAATTTTTTATAATAGTTAGTTAATTTTTATAATACTTAGTTAATTTTTAATTATTGCTATTATTATTATAGAATACTTGGTAATATTTTATATTTTTATATACTTAGTTAACTTTTTTTATAAACTAAACTTCTTAGTTTTTCTCTGGAGGGCACACTGGTTGTTTTGTCACATCATCATGTCATATTCCCAAGTAATTAGGTACTTCTGTACCATGCCCTATGCCCATTTCCTTTTGGTGCGTGGCTCATGAAGTTTGCTCTGACTCTTACTATGTGACCGCAGGCCTCTACAGTGTTTGACTGTAGCTACTCTAACATGTTATTGTACTTTCCTGTAATTTTTGTTATAGGGTATGTAATTAACTCCCTGCGTGGAGTATGAAATTTCGTAGACTAGTTAATTTAGACTAGTTCCAGCACTATAAGCCTGTTAGGTAGTATGGACGGCCTACAATAAATGTCGTAGGTGGTAGACGGTCCACCTTAAAAACCAAACATAGTTGATATGTATAAAGCATATTACCTGTACTCATATGTATTTTTTATTTTGAAATAAATAAAAGAGTGTTACGGAACACTATAAAAATCGGTCGGCTTTGCCAAAAAAAAACTTCTTAGTTTTTATAAAAATTAGTAAACTTAGTTAATTTTTTATAATAGTTAGTTAATTTTTATAATACTTAGTTTTTAATTATAGCTATTATTATTATAGAATACTTGGTAATAATTTATATTTTTAACTTTTTTTATAAACTAAACTTCTTAGTTTTTATAGAAATTAGTAAACTTAGTTAATTTTTTATAATAGTTGGCTAATTTTTATAATACTTAGCTAATTCTTAATTATTGCTATTATTATTATAAAATATTTGGTAATATTTTATATTTTTATATACATAGTTAACTTTTATAAACTAAACTTCTTAATATCTATAAAATTAGTAAACTTAGTTAATTTTTTATAATAGTTAGTTAAATTTTATAATACTTATTTAATTTTTAGTTATTGCTATTATTATTATAGGATACTTGGTAATATTATATTTTTATATACTTAGTTAACTTTTATAAACTAAACTTCTTATTTTTCATAAAATTAGTAAACTTAGTTAATTTTTTATAATAGTTGGTTAAATTTATAATACTTATTTAATTTTTAATTATTGTTATTGTTATTATAAAATACTTGGTAATATTTTATATTTTTATAAACTTAGTTAGCTTTTATAAACTAAACATCTTATTTTTATAAAATTAGTAAACTTAGTTAATTTTTTATAATAGTTAGTTAACTTTTATAATACTTAGTTAATTTTTAATTATTGCTATTATCATTAGAAAATACTTGGTAATATTTTATATTTTTATATACTTAGTTAACTTTTATAAGCTAAACTTCTTAATTTTTATAAAATTATTAAACTTAGTTAATTTTTATAATACCTAATTAATTTGTAATTATTGCCATTATTATTATAAAATATTTGGTAATAATTTATATTTTTATATACTTAATTAACTTTTATAAACTAAACTTCTTAATTTTTATAAAATTATTAAACTTAGTTAATTTCTTATAATAGTTAGTTAATTTTTATAATACTTAGTTATTTTTTAATTATTGCTATTATTATTATAGAATACTTGGTAATATTATATTTTTATACACTTGGTTAACCTTTACAAAACTAACTTCTTAATTTTTATAAAATTAGCAAACTTAGTTAATTTTTATAATACTTAGTTAATTTGTAATTATTTCTATTATTATTATTATAAAATAATTGGTAATAATTTACATATTTATATACTTATTTAACTTTTATAAACTAAACTTCTTAATTTTTATACAATTAGTAAAATTTGTTAATTTTTTATAATAGTTAGTTAATTTTTATAACGCTTAGTTAATTTTTAGTTATTGCTATTATTATTATATAAAACTTGGTAATATTATATTTTTATATACTTAGTTAACTTTTATAAACTAAACTTATTATTTTTTATTAAATTAGTAAACTTAGTTAATTTTTTATAATAGTTTAGTTAGCTTTTATAATACTTAGTTAATTTTTAATTATTTCTATTATTATTATAAAATACTTATTAATATTTTATATTTTTATATACTTAGTTAACATTTATTAAAATAACTTCTTAATTTTTATAAAATTAGTAAACTTAGTTAATTTTTATAATACTTAGTTAATTTTTATAATACTTAGTTAATTTATAATTATTGCTATTATTATTATAAAATACTTGGTAATAATTTATATTTTTATATACTTACTTAACTTTTATAAACTAAACTTCTTAATTTTTTATACAATTAGTAAACTTAGTTAATTTTTTATAATACTTAGTTAATTTTGATGGTACCTAATTAATTTTTAATTATTGCTATTATTATTATTATAGAATACTTGGTAATATTTTATATTTTCGTATATTACTTAAATTTAATAAACTAAACTTGTTAATTTCTTTCAAAAATTAATTAACCTACTTCATTTGATTGTTCTACAAACATATTTTAGACACGTATATCAGGGGGAATAAAGGATTGCTCCAAATGCGCTGGGATTAATCAGAAGTATCACAGTAACCCAATGGAACAGATGTGACACATTGTAGTACATGAATGCCATGAAAATGTAGTGTGATGAATATAATTACTTGTATAAAAATATGCAAAAGCATCATCATCGTCGCCATTGGAAAGGCTCAAGGCATGTCTGTCTCATTAACAAAAAGAGCCATAAGCTACATAAGAAAATCAAGTAATAAGTTGACATCGCATACAACCAACCAATCGATAGAAGGAAAACTAGAAATAACAGCAAATTTCAGACGTTTGAACCCATTTTCAAACGTCTGAAAATAGGTTCCAGACATCTGAAATGGATTTCGGCCAACGCCCTGAGAATATTTCAGACGTCTGAAATTTATTTCAGACATCTAAAAATGTTCTCGGAAAATTCCTAGGCCTGGTTTAGATGTTTGAAATTTATTTCAAACGTTTGACCCGTTCTAATATCAAGGGTGATGAATGTTCTATCCTACAAATTACAACATCTCCTGTGTCCAACATCTTAGCAGCCTTTTGCAATTGAAGTAAATAACATAAATTTGATTAAGAGCATAATTTCCTCCAACTAGTATTGAAGTTCAATCCCTGCAATATAAGGTTTACAGTTTAATTCAATTTTCTATAAAAAGTTCAATATATGAATCTGATTTCATACCTTATTCTCTACTTAGGATAATATATGTATGGCTTCTAGTAGTAGATAATTGTTAAACATACATATATGGTTACTAGTACCATTTGGCGGGGGTAAATATTACACAGTAAATATTCAACAAAGAAGAATAGGATGCATACCTCATGCAAAAGTGACAATAAAGAGCAGGAGCAAACTGCCATCGTAGCCTAAGTGCATAACCTAAAATCAACACAGAAAATAGCCAAAACCAGAACCTGTAGGAGCTGGAAATCCGAGCACAATGATGCCGAACAAGTTCATAAGCTTAAACTATACAGAAATCAATAGAGATAACCCAAATCGATCTCAAAGCTAAGATGCAAAAGCATTCATAGGAAGCAAGACACTAACAACAGCACAAGATACCTAAACAAGAATTTTCCCCTTTAAATGGATAGCATATAAAAACACATTGACAGTGAAAAATTCCACAAAGAGCACAAATCAACAAAAACTAGCATTAACCCAGTTATCTGACAATCCCACATAGACTACACTGTCAAAATTGAAATTTCATATGCTTCCCTTGCAGCAGCAACTGTTCTAATAACAACATCAACTAATACAAATGAATAACCTAATGCATCCTTACCTACCATGCTTGCTTTAAAGCCACCATCCACTACAAGAGACACTCTTTCGATAGAACTACCAGCTCCCTTACCCTTCACTACCAGTTCACCGATTGTTTTGATCGTAGAATGTGAATGCCCTCTAACCCTGCAGTCCCAGTTAATGCAAACAGAAACTAATGCAAACAGAAGATTATCGCCAATTCTTCTCCTAATTAAAGCATGTCGATAGTCTTATGATGCAAGCTAGTTGAAGCTTGCATTTCAAATTACAATGATATTAAAGCATGTACATTTTCTCTAGAGATGGCATACAAAAATTAGCTGATAAAACCAGTGATATTGAATTGAAATTTTGGCATGTATGAAATGTATATGTATGCCATCATGATATAAATTGTCACCAGATGTTAAACTACCATCATGACATAAAAGAACTTAGTGAGCAATCACAAGACATAATGAGCAAGCCAACCTTTGTAAAACCGGGGCTTGCAATTACAAGGCATCAAACAATTTTGAAATTAATATGCTTCAGCAGAGTCTAAAAACAGAATAACCAGTCAAAGAATGTGATATATAAGCTTATGAATTTAGAAAGGAAAAACAATTTCGGTTATAAACAACCCTGTAAAACATTTTCAAATTTTTTTTTTCAAAGCCTGTGAAAGTGCTTCAAATGTTAGCAGCTACATACGTTAGATTCTAATAGAAGACTGAATCAATAGGAATACAAACTAAAACATATTGCCTCACCAAGTCAAAAGATACCACAATCTATTGCAAATATATATAAAGTTTTCCCCCCATCAAATCAGTTTTGAAGGCTCTATAAATGAGTGACACTTTAAAATTTTATCCAAATAAAGCTAATGATTTGGTTATAACTATGGAAATGAAGAGCCAAGATATCATCATGTGTGCATATGATACACATTTCCTCCTAGAAGTTTATTGAATAAACAGGTATAAAAATTATCTTAAGTGATTTTATTGACTGCAAGACAAGTAGAAAGATGAAGAAAAATATTATAGTTGACGGTTTCAGACCATATTGCTTGACGGCAATCACAGACTTCCATTTCAAACGTAATCGAATAATGAAACCAGTATGTAGTACATGCTAAGAGTCTTATATTAGTGAAATTTAAGGCTAAAAGTTGACATTAGCCTACATCTACTTTATTTATTTAAACTCAGCTAATTGATAAATAACCAAAAGCTGAGAGTTTAAATTGCCAATAGGAAGAGTAAGCTATAATATATGTAGATATAATAACCAATATAATGGATGTCCTATATCATTTTGAAAAGCAGCAAAGGATAAATTATATGCATGCATTTCAAATAAGAAATTGTTGGACTGAATTAATCAGGTTTTGGTATATAATCAAACTCAAAACAATAAAGCACACATTAGCAATCCATCATCAGTGTTGCAAGATGTGTCAAATTTTAAATCTATCACATACCGCTTCAGCTTTGGCCAATTCGCATCGATTCATTCAGTTATCACAAGTTGTACCAACCCAACTGCCTTCTCAAACCATTGCACTTGCAGTTGCTTCAACATTTTAGCCTTTAGCTTTCTAGCAAATCTAGCACTAAATATGGTCTTCAATTATATAATGCTTCAATCTTCAAACCTTTAGCTTCAACCTCCCAAATCGTGTAACACTGTAAACTATCATATAAAATAAAGCAAAAACAATAAAAAGAAATGTTCTGGTCAAAAATGGTGTAGAATAATGTATTTGCGCCAATCGGTTTGATCAATGTTGTCAACATGGTGCAAACATACATGTTGATACAGATACTAGTCGAATGTGTATCCACACATTAATGACAAATATATCGTTGACTAATTTAGTAGGTCACCAAATATCATTGACTAATGCAGTAGGTCACCATATATATTGATGACAAATATATCTTTTATGTGCCAGATCATAATATGATTCTTTCTACAATGATTAATGATTTTGATTCTAATAAGTTATCTATTTACCAAAATCTAACATTCCCACAGTGATATTATTCCCATATTTTTCTTTATTGTAATCTATGAGTTTTGGCAATACTTTCAAAAGTACATTGCCATGCTACCTTTCTTTCTTAAAGGAATTGACAATGGCAGTAGTGAGAAAACCTTCAACAAATGTCTAGAAGTTTCCTTCATTGGACCAACTCTGACACATAGAAAAAGCATACACATATTAGCTAGGCGGTCACATCGAATAAGCAAGAGATCAAGTAAATTAGCTAGGCGGTCGATAATTATGTGTAAACACATACACATATTACGTATTTACATCAGAAACATAAGTAGCATCTAGTTATGTGTTTTTAGTCACCTCCTAATAAATCCAAAATAACAGGACAATTTAGTTAGCCCACTTCAAGAAATACAATCACATAGAAAAAGCATTAACCAAATTCTGACAATTAAAAACTTAAATCAGAACCGAAACAATAATTGACGGTGGTACTAGAACATTTATTTGGAATTATTTTTAAAATATATCAAAAATCAAAGTGGCAACAATAATCAGTTTTTTTTAGCATGCATAGATTAATTACCCCAGGCACATATAATATCCAATACTGAACAAACACAGCGGACAACAATCCGTCATCCTATTTGACAAACATTCAGCCATAAACCGAAAGAATAAAAAACTAGGGTTAAGAATAAAAAAACTCACCAGTTTTGACGAGTTTAGGGATTTCGACGCTCCTAAAAAGACCAATAAGGGAGCTGCTTAATTGAAATCAGAAGCGTAGGATGAAAGAAGACGTGGATTTTTAGAGCAGCCGAATTGAAATTGAAATTGAGAGAAGAGAAAAGGAAAATCGATGAAAAGGAAAATAGATCGGTGTTTGGTGATTTTTATTTGGAGCAGCGGCCGAATTAGTAGAAGCGGAGGGAAGTGAAATAATTCTCCGCTTCAACTTATCTCATCGTTTCTCACGTCAAAACCACGTACTAACCTTTGTTTTCCACGACAAAGAGAAGAAAAAGTTGTCTTCTGGTATTGTAGATAATTTGGATGCCAAGTTTACTTGGAGGTCATGAAACTTGAACATGAAGTAATTAGTCTTATAAAAGGGACCTAAAGGGGAGAAGGAAAGACAATTAAATTTAATTCAGTTCATTCATTCTAACTCTCATTCAAGTTTTAGGGATTTCTAACCTAAATTTATTTTCTTCAATTCTTTATCTCCTCAAATAAAATTCTTGAGTGAATTGGGTGACCATTGTAATCAATCTCTTGTACTCTTCATTGGTGTTAATAAAAAGCTTTTTTTCTCTCAAGTGAACGTACACAAACAAATTGTTAGTGAAACCACTATAAATCCCCGTGCAATTTACTTTTCGTTATTGTCTATTTATTTCTTTTGTGTTGTGCTTGTGATTGAGTTTTGAATTGGGTTGAGATTGTCTTTGATATTGATTGGTTGTTTTTGCACGTTTACCAGATCTCGTGCTGATTTGAAGTTGTTTTTGTTTGAGTGGTCTTAATCAAAATTTCTCCTCAACATCAATTTCATTCTAAAGAGGCACTGAAGGGTAGTTATTTGATAGTGAAGAAGTTACATAAGCATGGTCAATTTTAAAAGAGTTAATGGAGCATTTAAGTGTAGTTAATAAATAAAAACTTGCTTTAATTTTGACATATAGAAATTTAATTAATCTCAAACACATAAACTTTACTTACCTATTGAAAGACTAAACTAAGAATAAAATCTAAACCACATAAACTTTACATACCTATTGAAAGACTAAACTAAGAATTGAAACTTGTAGTTTTTAATTAATCTTAAGTTTTAAAAACAGATTAAAAACTGATTTACAGTCTTCAATACTCAGAATTAAAGATAAACTACCTCAGTTCTATATCAGTTTTAAATTTTAATTAAGGACTGCAGAAATTGGCAATAGTAATAGTCGGTAAATGACTGAACAATGAAACTAGGGCTGCACACAACCCATATCCAACCCGACCCAACCCACCAACCCGACCCAACCCACATAAACCTGACCCAACCCATCCTAGTTCGGATCGGATATGGGTTACAATTTGTAACCCATACTATATGCGGGTCGGGTCTAACATTTTGTTCAACCCAACCTCATTTTAACCCAACCCAAACCTATTTAAAAAAAAAACTAATTTAATATCCATCCAATTAAAAATAGAATAGTATAATCCTAGAATAATGTTTATGCATTCTATAATAAATATACAAAAAAATATTTCATGTCAATCCAAACTAGATAGAATTTGATAAATATATCTTAAAGAGCATTTTTATGTATTTTAAAATGAAACACTTGCTCAACTATGTAGTAAATTAATTTCATATGATGTGTTTTACAATGAAATTTTAATTATATGTCTTGTAATGAATCGGTTATTTTAAATGCATTATGCTAGCTAAAATCTGATATATTATGCTGAATATTTTGATATAATTTTTAGAAAAAATCCCTCATATTCTCATTTTTTTATTGTATTCAAGTGACCCAACCCAACCTTACTTAACCCGACCCAACCCATACTTCAACCCAACCCATATCCAATCTCATATAGGGTCGGGTACGGGTTGAGCTACCTTAAATCCATACCTATGCGGGTCGGATAAAGTATTTGGTCTAACCCGACCCAACCCATACTTTGTGCAGCCCTAAATGAAACACAGGCCTAAAAAAGAAACACCATCCGAACACCGAGAAAAATAAACAAATGAAATTAAAGCTACCCAACTTTTTTCAATACTGCTCGATCAAGCAACACCCAAATCTAACATCTACCAGCAAACATAATTATGATAATACAACCAGTTACAGGCGTACAATCGTAACAAAGCAATTCATTCAGACACGTCCTTCCCACACGCACTCATTAAGCTTCGTCAGACCATCGCCAGTAACCTTCAGCAAAATAGCCTTCACGTCGGCAGGCGGATTCTTCCCCAGCGAGCTCGCCCTGTCCCACCTCTCCATTCTCGTCAGCCCCACGCACGGCCCGTACCTCATATCCAAGTCGAACTGCAGCAGCTTCGCCTCGTATTCCTCTTCCTCTTCTAAATAAAAGGTAACCGTAAATCAAATATCATCGTCAAAGGGTCAGGTACAATTTTGATGAACAGATGTGGAGTGAAATACCTCGAGAAAGAGGGGAAGACTTGAGGGATACTGGATCGGATCTTATCGGAAACTTGATAGACTTGGATTTTTTGTTGGATTTGGAGATGCCGGATGATTTCTGCTGTCGGTAGAAGTTCTGGATCCCTCTGGAAGCCATTTCTTATTTTTTTAGTTTTCCGTTTTGCTTTTTACAGATTTGAAATACTTGGACTAGGAGACGTTGAATAGAGGGATACTGCGTTAACTCAGCCGTTAAACGACAATTGCTTTTTGAACCCTAAGGTTGTGGTCTTGAGTGGTAATCGTTCGCGGATGTTCCTAACCGACCTCGTCATGAGAATGACTTTTAGTTTAAAAATATTTGTCCCAAGTCACTTTAGAGAAATGGATATTTGTTTGAATGATAGAAATTTTTAAGAGAAACACCCATTTAATTTAATTTTATAAAATGTTAGGCCACAAAACGATGGAAAAAACCGACTTTGTACCACTATACAACTAATAATTTATTTTATTTTACTGTAGTTTTTTAATTATTTAAAACTACAAACGAATACATAAAAAAATTAATTATATTATTACAAAACATATATAATTATTTTAATTAATAATGTAAATGCAGAGATTAAATATATAAATATTCGTGATAAATATTAAGAAAGATTGATATAACGATATTTCAAATATGGTAGAACTTTGATATCTCAGTAATAACATAACAACAAAACGTTATACAATAAAAATGATCAGTACAGTGTCAATTGAATATGATATTACAAATGAATTATAACCATCTCGAATATTTGAGAAAAACTCATAAACATGTTTTTCCACAAAATAAACCGAATAATTAAAAACAATAATCATATCATATGTTCATTGTATAAAACAAAACATTATACAATAACAAAGAGAAAAACAAACACATTCAACGTGCGCATCCATATAACCAACATTATCTCTATCTGGACCACTGCCAAGATCATCTATATCTTGACCACTGCCAAATTCCACTTCAAAGCATCCAACGCCTTACTTAAATTCCACTTCATTCCATCTGCCTCCGCATGCATGAATTACCACACAAACCTTCTAATCTTGTCCAACATACCAGGTGGCCACTTCTAAAAACTCATGAATCATGTTGGCTCTCTTTGGCGGCTGCCGCGGAAGTCTTTAATTCCTCTAGAAACTCCCAAGTTGAGATAACAAACAGTAAATATTTTACCGGCCGATGCCATTTTTATGTCAGCAAATCAATATACACGAAATTTGGTTGTTAATACCTTTCAAAAATAGAAAACCTGGGAAACACACAAAATGAATATATGAAAATCAATTCAAAGAGTTTGTTATCTAGGTGGAGGATGCAGGACACATGTGTATCAAAGTCTCACTTGTAGAATTCTTGAATTAGAAAACTTGACACCTGCTGAATTAGGTGAATGTGAGAAATTAACAGCTTTTGTGCAAACCAAAATGCATAATCAGATTAATGAAGATTTCAGTTTAGCAGAGCCAACAAACAACATGGAAAGTAATAAATTTGGCATCAACAATCCCCAATAGAAAAGGAAATGCTGTCACTTGTCACTTGCCTTAAACCTATACCCAATACATTATGGTCAAAAAGAAAGCATTTAGACTATAATATATCCAGTGCATTACTCCAAATATTTGGATAAGAACAATTTTTTTTTATCCCGCTTTATAATAAAACAATTGCAACTTTTATTCGACCTCACCGATAAAAGGAAAAACTACCCAAAATAATTTTATGCCTAATATACATAATTTTAACGGATGCGGTTTTCACCTAAGTTTGGAAGTAAAAGGTGGATGCTCGTTTCTACTATTTTCCAGCTCTAGCTACTTGATATGTATTGTTGTAATTTTCATACAACCAGTGGAATAAATATTCTCACAAGCTCCTGCTCATCTCCTAGGAGCCTTGATGCATCAACTTGATTTACACTGACAGCTAATGCAACGGTAATAGCATATAACGTTACCAAGACGATGCTTTTATACATATTAATCTTGATTGTATTGCATAAAGGAGGACATTAATTATGGGGCATATATATAGGTAGCAAAATGTCAATTGCTATAAAGAGTTGATGAGTTTTAGGGGAGGAAGCTGCGCAGAATACGTACAAATTCTAATGTTGATGTCATGGTAAACCTTTGTTTTGTGATTAGTGAGAGCAGACCAAGAGTTTTTGATAGTCAAGTTACTGGTTTTAATGAAGAAAAGAAGTCTGTACATAAGTAGGTAGTCTTTATACATTAGTTTGAATATATTATTGAAATTTTGATTAATCAGCAGACTTCACTTGTTTTGTTATCCATGGCATGCTTGACTTTGACCGACTATGCATTTGCTTAAAACACAAGTCATGAGAGTAGGAAGTCAGACATCTTCATCTGGATATCCGCCATGATAGTATAATTTATATTAAACATTTGCTTAATATTTCAAGTAGGAACGTATCCTTTTATATATTAAAACTGAAATAAAGAATGTTAATCTTCTTATATTTTGAATTAGAAACACATGATTTTCAGCTTCCCTGTTACTTTGGTCCTGAAAAAGCCTTTTGAGTATCTTTTCAAAAACTGTAACAAAGCTACTTTCAAACAATAATCAAAAACCGTGATTCTGGTACAATATTTGCTTGTAAATTGTGATGTTTTTGTTCTATTTGATTTTTTACAAACAAATATATGTAGATGGCACACAAAATTACTGTTGAAGCAGATCTACATGAGCAAAATAAGAAGTTGGACCAAAAGACATTTAACATTAAAATCATCTGAACCTATTTAACATTAAAATCGTTTCAATTTGCTTGTGTACAAGTTTTAAAAATTAATTTGTAGCAATGATTTCACTCTGTTTAAGATTAGAATATCTCAAAATCTCTCTTTATTTTCCCTTTATCATCTGCTATCTACAAAACATTCTATCTTTCGTTTTCAACTACTTTATGGTCCACTTTATAAAATAATATCAGAGATCCATGTACTACAATGACTGGAAAATAGCTAACTGGAAAATCAATCAAACACTTGGAAAATTCACATCTAATATATGTACTACATCAAAATGAAACCAAAAAATAAAATTATCAGATTTCTCTCCATTTTTTCGCTAAGTTGGTATTGACCTTTCCAATGTAAACCCCCCCCCCCCCCCCCCCACCAAACCAAAAAAAAAAAAAAAAAATCAGGTTTCTCAAAATAGTGTTAAGCTATAAAATCAGCTGCAGAAGTGAAAACAAGGGCAAAAAGCTGAATCGGATCTGAGAAACATTTTTCCTGATTTTAACAAAAGTTTACCCGGATCGGATTTGAGACGCAGCAGGTGACTCGGAGGAGGGCACGGCAGCATCACCGAAGGAAGAGGCGAAATGTTTCCGATTTGAATAGCGATTTACTTGGATTGGATCTGAGGAGAAAGAAGCGGAATTGACGATGAATTAAAATAGCCGAGGTCCGAAATTGTATTTCTGAAATAGACAAGGGAGTATATCCGAAAGACATGGCGGCATTTGATGAAGAAAATAAGGGTATTATTTGCTACGTTTCAAACGGACGGAAGTTTTGTTTCGTGATTAAGAGAAACTGAGAAAGTCGGTTCGATTTCGAGATAATTAAATGTGCTCCTATTCACACCCCAATTTCCTCTTCTGGCCATCAAAACTAAATGTCATCATAAAGAATATCATTTTTTTCTTTCAGCTACCGTACGTTAAAAATATTAATATGAACAGACACCCCACTACGGAACGAAAGCTTCGGTTTCTTTCTGTCGAATTTACAATCATATTTCGGTTGGTAGTAGCCGTACAGTTGCTTCCTGCCGAATTCATATTGTTAATTCGGTTGATTATGACCGAATGAAGAAAAATAATGTGGTGGCCAGAAGTGTAAAAAATATAATCAAATTTATTAAATTTTGTGTGGTGGCCAAAGAGTAAATTGGGGTGTGAATAGCAGTACACCAATTAAAGAGAATGACAAACTTCAAAAAAAAAAAAAAAAACTGAAAGACACTATGTTTTATTTTCAAGAAACTACTCATAGGACATTATACCGGTTATTTTATTAAAGGATTTTTAGACATAAGGACAAAGTCAAACAAAAATTTATCTATAAGGATGGTCAATAAAAAAATTATGTTCAAGGACAATCTTACACTAGGTAGTGGAATTTAGGGGCCTACTTGTATTTTATAGTTTACTCTAAACTTTGTCCTTTTGCCTAGTATTTTTGCCTCTTGTGCTTTTGACATAATTTTTTGTTTTTTTGATCCTTCACACTATTTTCCTGTTTCTCTTATAAAAACATATTTCTTGCGCGTGGTTTACATCTTCTTCCTTAATTTGCTCTTGCGCATATCTCGCTATCCTCGTTGATCTCCATCGCAATTTTTTTCGTGCATATTCCGATCTCAAACAGTTCTCTTCAAACATCCATATTGACCGTGCATTTCAGATTGCACATTCGATCTCATGCATATTGGTTTGGGAAATCGTTGCCGAGATTAGGTTACCCTCTGTTTGCATCGATCGAAATTTTTTTCCTGTTAAAATTGTTTTAATTTAATGTTAATTATTGCGATTAGGTTTTTTTTATTTTCTATTTCTATCGGTGATTCATGGCTTCTGCTGGTTCTACAAGCAGGTTCGTTTTAATGTTCGGTTATTCAGTAGTTGGCTATAAGTTTTGTATTTTTTTTTTTTTTTGGGTATCAGTTTTATTTAATTAACTCTGTTTTATATTCGTTTGTTGTATTTTTGATGTTGTATTTATTGTGTACTTGTATTGTTGCATAAATTCAGTATTACAATCGAACATTTTTTGCTTTAATCAATAGTACTGCGATGTAAACAACTTTTCTATTAGTTTTTTTTATTTTTAAAAACATTACAACAGTTTTTAGATATCAGTTTTTTTTTTTTTTTATGTATCAATTTTATTGTATTAACTGTGTTAAGTTTTTGTTCATATGTTATTGTTATTGTATTAATTTTATAGTTGTACTGCTGCATTAACTTTGTAACTCAATCGAACTTATTTCATTTTAATCAATCAAAATGTGATGTAAACATTTTTTGTATTAGTTTTTCTTTAAAAGAATATACCAGTTTACATGTATTAGTTTTATTTGTATAGGTATCAGTTTTATGTCTATGGGTATTAGAACTGTGTCATATGGGTATCACTTTTGAGTTTTTGCTTTGCTAATTAAATTTTTTTGAATTATATTTTTCTTGTAGTGGTGAAAATAATCTTCATATTGTAATTGTGTAACAACCCGGAAATGCGGGCCAGTTTAAAATTTTTATTTTGGCAATTTTAGCGAATTTTGCACATTTAAAATGAATTATTTTAAATAATATCGACGAGAAATTTATTTTGAATATAATTCGAACGTATATATTATATACGTCGTCGTTAGAATATAAATAATTATATATAATTATAAAAGGAATTGAAAATGGCGCGGTAGTTCAATAATTCGATTTCAAACTTCAATTGAACGTACCGGGTGCAAAACAATCCGGATTTTAGTGAAATCAAAAATAATAGGATCTAATTGAGAATATCTTTCCAACGAATCCGAAAAATCGAAATTTCATAGCGGGAATCAAAAGATATGTCCAGTTGAAAATTCTGAATAGTCGCTATGGAATTCAGGCCCTTAAAAATAGACATTTTGCAAACGACCTCGGATTTCGACGAAACCACTTTTGTTGGATCCGTGAAGTCAAATTATTGTTGGATTCCAAATTTCATAATTTTTCGAATCAATATGTGAGCATGGCAAAGGAAAACGCGTTTGACCAGTTTCAGTTGATTTTAATCGACTGGAAAATGACCATTTTTCAAATGGTCTCAGAATTCGACGAAACTAGTTTTGTTAGGACCGTATCGTCAATACGAAGCTAGAAAATATTTTTCTGGAATTTTTAGAGTTAGTATGTGACCCCAGTAAATTGAAATACACGTTCAAATTCAATATATAGAGTTATATATTGATTTTTAACGGAAACTGATCGAAATGGTCGAATCAGCTTACGGTACATATCCCATTGTGTTCGGAATGGGGGTAATTAGCTATGGACGACAGGCGGTGGGTCTCGTTTCGATTTCGGATAAAAAGTCAACTTTATATAGAAAATTAAATTAAATAAATAATTAAATAACCCTTTCTTTTCACTTAAGACCCCCCCCCCCCTCCCGATTCATTCTCACGATAAAATCAGTTGGCCCCCTTTTCAGAAAAACCCCCGACGCCTTCTTCCTCGTCTCGATCACCACCGCGCCGCCGAAGCTGGCCGCGCGCCTCCCCGCTCCGCTCCCCTCGTCGATCTTCCACCTGCCACGCCCCCTCCTTCCTCTCCGTTCGTGAAACCGACGCCTCTGATCTAAACCCCCCCCCCCCTTCGCCACCTCGCGTTGTTCGCCCGGCCACCCAGTCGCCGGAGCCCCCACCAAACCCTAGCGCCTCCTGTACCCCCTTCTCCGACCACCCCTCAGCCACGTGACGCCCCCCCTCTGCAGTCGAACACTGTAACCTCCCTTTTTTCTTTTTATTTCTATTTTGTTTTGTTTTTATTGAATAAAATCAGTTTGTTTACATAATAAAAATATAATCTTTTATGTTGTAGAGTAATAAAAATATAATCTTTTATGTTGTAGAGTAATAAAAATATGATTTTCATATTATATAGATAATAAAAATGTGATCTTTATATGTTAGGATATAAAAAGACGATATTTTTATGTAGTGAAAGACGACATTTTTAAAGTAGGAAAAGACGAAATCTTTAAATATGAAAAGGCGAAATCTTTAAATATGAAAAGGTGAAATCTTTATAATTGAAAAGGTGAAATCTTTATATTTGAAAAGGCGAAATCTTTTTATAAAGAATAACGATATAAAAATAGAATTTTTATCTATATAGTAGCGATATAAAAATAGAATTTTTATCTATATAGCAGCGTTGTAAAAATAGAATTTTTATCTATATAGTAGCGTTGTAAAAATAGAATTTTTATCTATATACTAGCGATATAAAAATAGAATTTTTATCTGTATAGTAGCGATGTAAAAATGGAATTTTTATCCATATGGGGTGATAATAAAAATATGATTTTTATATACATGGCAATAATATAAAAATGTGATTTTTATATATGTAGTGGCTACGGGCAACGAAAGTGAAATTGGCGAAAGGAGAGAACGACGAAGATTTCTACTTAAGAAGAGTCGAGATGATTGGATTAGCTATCGGTGAGAACTTCTCACTCTAAATTTCCTTTTCTAGTTATATATATATATATATATATATATATATATATATATATATATATATATATATATATACTAGGATGCAGACGGTGCTTAGCAGCACCCGACACCCGTCATCCGTCATCCACAGACCATGGATGACTTGTTTGTTTGATTGATGTGTTGTGAAAATTGTTTGTGATGTTGATGTGAAATCGATAATAAAAGTAGATGGTTGAAATAAATTAATTATCGTTAAAAATACAATTTTTAACGTGAAAGTGAATAAATGAATATTTATAAACAAATCGGTCGATTTGTTTATATACACTGATTTGACTGATATTGATTGGGTCGATAAATTTTACACATCGCCCAACTGCACAAATAAAAACTGTGTTTGTTGATTTGAAACCCCACACGGGTGTTGGGATGAAATTTGGCGTACACTAATCCCAATTATTTAATTGTATGTCGATCGATTGGTCGACAGACTGTGTAAGCGTTAATTATTTATATTTGGTGCTTATGCAGTTGCGTGGTGCACCTTGGATGATGGTTGATTGGTTATCGTTGCTATTATATACATGTGTTGTATGGAATCCATATAATTAACGTTATATGGTAATTGATTGGGCCTCATTCCAATCGGGAAAATAATGAATATTATAAAAGAAAATTCATGTGGTGAAACTATTGATGTGTTGAGTGAAATACTTTATACAGTAAAATTTACATCTTTATCATATTTAAAATTAGAACTACTTTACGGTTGAAGTCTAATTAAAAATCAAACGATAGATACCATAATTTTATAAAATATTTTACATAACAAAAATAGTGATGTGTTGATAGTACTCATTTGTTGAGATTAGTCAAGTGTTGAAAAAAATATAGATTCATGTGTTGAATAGAATAAATATTCATTTGTTGAATATAATAAAGAAGTTTTTGAAAATACAAAGCCGTGTTGATTAGAGATGCGTTATTTTGACACGAACGATATTTATATCGATTTTATTCGTTTTATAATGAATATTGAAAAGTGATTTCAAAATTTAATATTTTGAAATGAAATTCAAATTAAATTAGATTAAAATTCAAATGGAAATTGAATTGAATCAATTTGAAATGAATTCGAATCGAATAGAAAATGAATTCGATTCGAATTGAATAGAAAGTGAATTTGAATTCAGATTGAATAGAAAGTGAATTTGAATTCGAATTAAATAGAAATGAATTCAAATTGAATTAAATTGAAATTGAATTAAAAACGAATTGAAATCGTTTTGAATGAAATTTAAAACGAGCTGAAATTGAATTGAAATCAATTTGAAATGAATTCGAATTGAAGTAAATAAAAGGTAAATTCAAATTGAATTGAATTAAAACGAATTAGAATTTGAATTGAATTGAAACGAATTTGAATTCGAATTAAATAAAAATTGAAATGAATTCGAATTGAATTGAAATCAAATCGATTTGAGATTGAAGATGAAGTTGAAATTGTTTTTGAAACGAATTTAGAACTATTTATAAAATTCGTTTTAAAAGGAAATCGACGAAATATATATATATATATATATATATATATTATATAATGGCCTGAATAGAACGCGCCGCGCCGCGGCAGTTTGTGAATTTCGACTATTGACTTCGAATTGACGTTGCGGGAGATCCGACCGTCGGATTCTCCTAAAACCGGAACCGTTGGGTTCGTATCGAAAAGAACTTTCCAATGAATATTAGAAATTTGAAATCCAACGGTTGGATTTGGAATTCTGTCCAAATCAAATTTGAAAAAGGTCGCTGTAAGTGCAGTTCGATGGCCGTTGATGGAAATCGACTGTACGGGCCTTGATAAAATTATTAAAAATATTAATAATTTGCGTAAAATCATAATATGTGAATTGGAAAGAACTGGGATGAAAAACTCCATATTTGAAAGGATAAAAATAGATTTTTATCGAAATGAACTGGTTTTGAACTAGAACTAAAACCAATTTACTTTTGAAATGAATAAATTGAATTTGAATCGGTTTTGAAAATAACCAGAATTTCCAATATATATAAAGTGGAAGTGGATCTGAATCGAAATTGTCTTTGGAATATGTCGATATTGGTTTTCGTGACTATACAAATATTGTTATGGGAATTTGAAAGATATATTTTATATCGTTATTTCCAATACGATATTTGTTGGTTTCAGAATTTGATATTGAATATAAGCCGGTATATTTTCTATTCAGAGCCTTGTATTTAATATCAAATGTGATTTGGGTTTATCTTGAATCGTGTTTTATATGACATTGGTTCTTTAACCCAGTTAAAGGCAGGATGTTGATTTTTGAGAAGATTAAAACTAAGTGGAGTTTTAATGAATCTTTAATTAGATTGAAATGTGAATAGATAATTTAAATTATCAAATCTGAAAGGTGATCGAGAATGGAGTACCACCAGTTTTGCTCCAAAGCGATAGTTAAATCTTTAATTAGATTTGAACGTGAAATGGTAATTAATTTTTCCGATAACACCGTGGTGTTAGATATGGAGTATTACCAGTTTTCTCCATGGGATATATAGGTTGGGATTGGGAAATAAAATAAATAATTACTTCGATGTGGTTCGCTAATCCCGACTATTTTGAAATGATATCCAAAGGAAGATTAAATAATAAATTTAGAAGAATTTATCTTGGATAAAATTTATGGGAACCTTTCCCTAAGAATGTGATTTTGTGAATAAAAGAATATCCTAAATTGGAATGAGGCGTTTGTTGTGTTTGTGTAACATTTGTTTATCATATACGTGGGTTATTCAGAAAGGTCGGGTTTAAACCCATTCTGAATAACCGATTCGACGAGATGTCGAAGATGAAGACGGTGGTTGAAGACCGGAAGTCTTCTCATCGTTTGGGTGATTACTGATGATCTTGATTGGGCTGTACACCCAGGATGAGGGAAACAGTTGGTGATCGTCCAGACGTACTTGGAGATGGATGGATATGCGAGGAAAGTGCCTCCAGTTTCGTTTAGACCCAGAACGAACTTGTAAATGGATTGTGTGTCTGACATTGGATTTTATTCTGTGTTGATTGATCTCTATTAAATATACATCTGTTTGGCGGCGGAGAATTTATTCTCTTGCTTAACGCCCTTCTCTGAGACGTACGAGCTCAAAGGTTGTATATCGATGGACATCAGTCGCATGGAGTGAATTTCCAGTGTGGCACGCGTAAGTGGCAATTGATCAAGGCTACTGTTGAAAAAGCAAAGTCTTGTGGTTGATGATCAAAGCACGGCCTGTGTGGCGTAGCTTTGTGTATAACGTGAATTCGCGTGCCTCACACCTCGGTATGAGTCAAAAACGGGAGACGGACCGTTGGGAGAGCACGACGTTTCTTTCTAGCTAGGGTGGTGTCAGTGACCTACCAGCCCTAACATATATATACTTTTTACCTGTGTGGTTGTTGGAATGCGAGGCGCCTCGGATATAGGTCTGTATGGACCAGGAAACGTGTGTTCAAGAATTGCCAATCCTCAAAAGTAAGAGAGGACCGGCCCAGCCGATTCCAAGGATCAAAGTGGAGTCCTGGGACATTTGCTAGAGTGTCTCGAACGCGGAGAGGAGCTTTCCCCTTGCCTCGAATCATGACGGAAATCCAATTTCCAATACATGATATTGCGGTTTTATTTGTAGAACCTAGTATGGAGACATAGTGGTATAGGTCATTCATGCCGCCTATGATTGATATTTATGATTGAAATTGTTTTGACACTATACACTTATAATAGTATCAAATAATGTGTTTTAAACGTATCAAGCATGCTTTGGTTGTTATAAGGTAAAAACCCTATCCTCCGTCTTGCGTTGCATTGTGTGATGGGACCTGAGTCTTATAACAGCTTCATTTTTCTTTATTTAGCATTGCGCTGTTTGTTTTATGCACTGGTATTCTTGGGAGGAAACCCGTTCCGTGTTATACGGCGTGGTCCCTTGATTTACCAAACTTTAAAATAAAGATTAATAACTGTTTTAGTTCTCACACCAGTCACATGACTGACCTGGAGTTTATTGTTTTAACCTAAACTCTGGGTGCCCCTATTTTCCACACGGGCAGCTAGTAGTTTTGGTTTTGCAGATTTATATTCACAGGGTCCTGATTTACAGCTGGAACGATGCTCGGAAAGCTCTGTATCCATGCATTACTTCTAGTTGTGTTTTCTATTGTTTTTCCGCTGCTATGTAATTTATTGTAATCTCTGATATTCATCGAATGTATTTTATTCAATTATACTCTGTATATTCTTGTATCTGATGGAATTGTTGTAATAACAATGAAATGTTCTTCCGTCTGCGTTCTGATTTGTCTTGTCCTCAAACGATCAGGGGTTTCGAACGGTCTTAGTCGGTTTAACGACTGATTCGGATTGAGCGAAATTCCTTGTCGTTACAAATTGTCTTCATCAATTCCTCTTTTAACACTCGGTTGTCATTTGATTTCTCAATTTATGATTTGTGGAATGAAATATGTAGGAATTGGTCTCAGCTCACTCCTACGTCGATTGAGATTGGCTATGTGCTTGAGAACAAAACCATAGTTGTTGACATCGATTCAAATATTCAAAGTATTTTTTTGTTTTCAACTACACAAGAAGAGTTCTTTTTTTGTTTTGATGTTAAGTTGAAGGATTTTCAATCGGAAAAAATCAATGATGGTTCTTCTTCATTTTCTACTATTGTTTCAATTCATTCGTCTTTTACTGGATGTTTGGGTGCAAACATTGTCGTGCATAGGAAAAGTTACTTGAAAGACTTGATGAAAATAGGTCCTACATTAACAATTTACGATTTTATTGGTTTTTGTTTTGGAGGGGCCAATGACTTTAGAGAATTCTTAATGGCATACCGAATTAAAACAAGCCTTGAGTTACATTCTGTTAAGAATAACTCTACTAAGATTACGGCAATTTGCTCATCGTCCTTCACTGAATGTCTGTTTAAAGTGCATGCGTCTTGTGATTTCGGGCATCTTAGTAGGTTTTTTATTCAGACTTCGGTTGTTGAGCATTCTTGTGGTGGTGGTTTAAGAAATTTGAATAATCCTCATCCTTCTAGCTTATTTGTTAATTCTTTGATAATATATGAAATTATAAATCATCCGAGTAAGAATCCAAAACATATCATCATGGCTCATTTTCTTGTTATATCTTGAACACTGTTCATTTGAATTTAAAATTTTGAAAATCTGAAAAACTAATGAAATTTCATACAACTTTGTTGTTTTGAGTTTCTTCTAATTCTTTTTGGAAAAGCTTGAAAAATTACACTCATTGCAGCACACTACTATTTTTTTGTTGTGATTCATTGGTTCTTGGATTTGCTTGGATATTTCTAAATTGAAATTCATTTGGCTTAACTCAATGTGTTGCATCTTGAAATTCATTTTGATTCATGATCATTTGGTTTGGATATTTGATTGTTTGAAATCATTTGAATTTTTTTATATCTTGAATCTCATACACTTCTTGGATTTGAAATAATAATCCTGTGTGATCGATTTTTTGAGTCTTGAAGCTTTCACATCCCTTCAAGTGATCTCAAATAAACTATTTCTAAACTTGGATCATAAATCGTCTTTTAGGCTTAATGCAAATAATCTAAATTTTTCTTTGAAAATCTTGTTTTGAAATTCGTCTCTTGCTGCTCCGATAAAAGTATCTGGGATGTTAAATTGTCTGCTTAGGCTTGGAGATTGGATATTGTTGTCTGAGATACCTTTGTTAGCCACCAAAGTCGTATTAAAATCCTCATAAATGGAGATAACAAGTGGAATCGGTACTAGAATTATTTGAATTTTTTTCCCATTCATCTGTTTTTGATTGATCTGATTTAAACTGATTTTCAAACTGTATAGATCTTTCAAATCCCTCTTGTAATTGATTTTCAATTTAAAATCATTTTTTAATTATTTATTCATAAATTGAAATCAATAACCAATTTGATTTGTATTTAGAATTCATCAAAATTATTATCATATTTTTAAAATTGTGATGAGAGTTGTGACTACAGTATATTTCACAACAAGAGGAAATTATATTTAAATCTCATGATGTTTTGAACAGTTTTTATAATATCTTTGAATTGGCGATTATTTCACGACCATCTTCTTTTTCAATCATCATTTTGTCATCCATCGTGATTTTGTATTAATGTGGAGAGTTTATTTTTTAAAATCATCTTAAATATACTGTTTCAAAATGTGCGATGGAAATGTGACTGTACTATTTTTTAGAAATAGAGATAATTGTAAATTTTCAAAAATCCCCGTACACTTGAGCATATTTCATAATGTGATTAATTTAGAAATTTATTTCACAATCATTTATGTACCTACCATATTTCTATCATCCATATTGGTTTTATATACTAAGGAGTTTTTTTTAAAAAGAAAATTATAAATATATAATATACATAAGTGTTTCTCTAACCTCATTTACATGCATGGTTATCGGTACTTATAATTTAAGTTGCAATGGGCCTCATTCAAAAATCCAAGATCTGGTTATACGTGGTCAGTGTGCTCTTAAATAAAAAGAAAATAAAAGAAAAGAAAAAGGAAATAAATGAAAATTTAAATGAAATCCTCCTTGGTGTGTAAAAACCAACCTATCAATCCATTTTCTGACTTGTGAAATGTGTTAATATTTTATGATATATTATGATTTGTTGATTGATAGCTACTGGGATTTGAGATTATTTGATTGCTTCACTTATTTTGAGTATAATATCGTAGTCCAATTCCATCACTATTTTATGTTCATTTTTTAATAAAAAAATTTATTTGAAAATAATTAGAATCATTTTTTTTTATTCTCTCCAATTTTATTAAAATTCATTGTAAATCATTCGTTCTACAATGTGAAATTTGCTTCCAGTTCTTAGAATATTATGATTTTTGTTTGTTTGAATGAGATTTATGATGAACATTCTCTCTCTCTTAAGATTATTTTATATTTCTATTCAATTTTCATCACTATTTTAATTCTATATCCTTTTGATGATAACAAAAGGAGGAGAACAATTAAGATTTTGATCAATGAGTGAATATTCCTTGAATAATTTAATATTTAAGTTTCAATTATTATTTTTTCTTTTTCACTCAAGGTATCAGAGCTAATAGCAGTTTTGTTGTTAGGGGAGCATACATATAGGGGAGTTCCATAATTCACTATTAAACACATTTATTTTATTCAAAATCTTATTATATGTTGGTCATCATCAAAAGGGAGGAGATTGTTTTATATAACAATTTTATGATTTTTGTTTGATGATAACAATATATATATATATATATATATATTATTTTTGTAATTGTACTATTATGCTAAATCGCATATAGAAATAAATATTTACATTTAGATAGAATACTACTGCACAAGAATTTAAATATTCAAACAATATTTTACTTAAATATAACATTTTGTTTCAACATTTTAACAGTACAATTTTATAAGTCCACTATTTCTACATCTCACTGCAATACATTACATTTCACATTCATTTTCATTTCTTACATACCAGCTCACTACAACACTCAATCACTCAGTTTCATTTTCACTCATTTGTACAGCTCATATACAGTTACTCACTCATACACTGATACATCAGTTGTCTTCGGTCTGTCTTCACAGTTAGTCTAGTCACATGCATACATGTCACAGAAACACACACAGTAAACTGGAACAAAACAATACTAGATTCTAGTAAATATAATTTTATTTCAAAATTTATTTGCCTCAGAATTTTGGTGTGTTTCTCATCATATTTCATGACTTGATCTGATATGTATATATATCCGTCTGTGTCTGTACCGCTTGTGATATTCACAGTGATTCACTGTAAGTACCACAAGGTAGATAGTATATTTCTAGTGCTCACAAATATAAACTGCATGTGCACGATACATGTATACACATACATGTATATGTATATACACATATATTTTATGCAAGGGTAATTTCGTCAATCATTGAAACAACATGAACAAATATATCAAGTTTGAAATGCTTGGGTGAAGCTTGACAACACAGGTATGATGCAAGTATCCACGAACATACAAGAAATGGAAAGTGGCAGAAGCAACATCATATACACACACACGTGAAGTGTATGTATAGATGAAGTGTTCAACGCTAATATATAAACAAGTCACAAATACACACACAAGTGGACGAGCAGTGTTCAAGCCCATCAATGAAGATTTACACACACACACACAAACACACACACACACACACACACACTGAAACACCCCACCCTCCATTAAGGTCACTCACAAAGGGAATGCCTTAACTTTGGTGGAGGTTTGTAAGTAAAAGTCACAGATAAAACACAAGACAAATATAAACACATATATATAAGCAGCGGAAAACAACAGACTTTTTATTTCATAAATATGTGTTCATACAAAACATTTCCATAACTGTCACATAATAACTTCCAAAACATTACATCATCATTTCTGTCTTGATTATTAAATAAAGAAGCATAAAACATAATTAAAACTGCATAAATCCCCATAGAATGTGTCCAACAGCCATAGCCAAGGAAAGAGAGTCCAAACCGCAAATCTACTATCTTGAAGCTTGCAAAGAGTCTGAATAAGCTGAGTTGTTTCCTCTCTGTGGACCTCGGGGTGAAACGGAAGAAAAGAAGACGAAAGAAAATAGGGTCAGACATAAAGCCTGGTAAGTCTAGTGACTCTTCAGTATGAGAATAAGAAAAAGAACATGATAGGTATAAACTGGAAATAGGAAAGTATAAACTAAGATAAAGTAGTTTAAAATGAATATACTATCGCACCCCACACTAAATCTCTACACCTACATGCATTGTCTCAACTGGCACCCCATGATCGGGGTGAAGTGATCCCCTTTCTAAAGATCGGCTCCTACTCGCATAATCATATGTGTCATACGGCCCCCAAAGATTGTAGATACCTATGTTGGTCCCACCATGGGGTGTATCAAGTCCCACGGTGGTGGCCCGACACAATCCTAGAATGCATAGGGTATACTACTGGTGCCCCTAGTGCCCTGTTTGTCTGCTCCGAAGTGTGTGCACGCCCGCACTCCGTTAGAACCCACACTGTTGCACCCACTGCCGTCGCTTTTGACTGCTTACAATCAGCCCAGTAATCGTGCCCCACCCTGCCTAATTTCAGGGTACCATGATACCTAATTGGGCTACTACTGAAATGGGTCCCCGTTACTAGGGTTTTCTAGTCAAACATGTTAAGTGGTTAAGTGTCTGTATTTACCTAACCCCACCCATCAATTTAATTAACATGTTGAGTTGGTTAAGTGTTTTCGTTAACTTAACCCAGCCATCCTAACTTGTCTGTCCTTATCTTTTTAAGGCACCGACCACTCACATTAGACAGGTATTGTTACGGTTACTGGATGTGCCGGTCGGTTCCGGGCAGATTTACACCGTAACTCAGTCTAACCTCGGGTCCTTATTGGGCTCAATGCTTAACCACCCACATTGGATAGGTATTTTTGTGACTACTGGACAGCCGGGCGGATCTAGGCAGGTTTACATCACAACTCAATCCAATCTCGTGTTAAGCATACTCGTATTTTTCTAAATTTACATATTTGTCTCTCTTACTTGTTATATGTAAATTTGCTAACAATTATGTTATGGCCCACTTTCCAAGTTTAACATTTTTGGTATAAGAAATTATACCATTCAAGTGCCACCAATTTTGGCATGTGACAAACATGCCAATTTCATATATTTTCACCAATTTATGTCAAGTTTCCTAAAATTACCAATTTATCCAACCATTACCCCGTTTAAATATTAGGCTAACAATCTTAGCCTAATTTTCGTTCGCACGGTTTTTAACATATAATATTAGGCTAAAAACTAAGCCTAATTTAGCGTACACAAAATTGGTATTCATTAACATAAACATGACATAGGTGTAAACTTGGCATTATTGGCATAGTCAATATGAACATCGTAGGTGTGAACTTGCAAAATAGTCAACATGAATATCATAGGTGTGAACTTGCAATGTAGACTAAATCAATATTCATATATGTGAATTTGCAACATAGGCTAAATCAACTTACATACGTGTGAACTTGCATTGAAATAGGGGTCTAACCAAATAGGTGTCACATGAATTAACATATGATTTAGACAACATAAGCCTAAACATGTTTAGATCTAGGCATAACATTGAGCATCACTAGCATATGACAAGAATATAACATGCCCATAAATATGTATAATTTTATCACATGTGTGAACTAGATCAAATCATATGTCCAATTACAACATGAATCATGTATTAAAGTGGATCTAGGCATAATCTCAAACACAAACTAGTATATGACAAAATTATGTCATGTCCATAAAGTATGTCTATTTTTAGCACAAGGGTGTGAACTAGATCCAATTATATTTGCTACTTTAACATGAAACTTATATTAAAATGGATCTTGGCATGGATCCAATTATGAACTTGCAACTTTTGTATAAGCATATGAGCCTGTATATGAACTTAATCATTTAGGCATAGAAATTCTATAGTACAGCATATAACTTGTCATAATCACATAAACATATAGGTGTAGATATGAACCAAATGACTTGTATGTGAATTTGAATAGATCCAACATCAACTAGATTAATCCACAAACATTCTAATGGATCCAACATCAACTCAATTTTACCACAAATATCTCAATACTATTCACATCATAATCATTGCAACACATAGATATGAATTAATATTCTCGTTATACAATAGCACAATTCTATTTCCATTTTACATCGAATCAAATCTTAATTTTTATTCCCATCGGAAAAATCACTATACTTACAACAAACGATGGTCTTGTTTTCTGGATACTGAGTTCTGAATTTGCAATGCTTTCCTTTGGGTAGACAAACGTTGATTGATTCTTGTTTTACTTTAGTTTTGGCCTATCTCTAAGCTTTCTCTAACTGATGGCTACTCTTAGTTTCCTCCCAGCAGCATGACGGCTCTAGTTCTATATTATTTGTGTGAATTTAGATTGAGTGTTGAGTTGTATTTATAGAATTTCAGATTGATTTGAGCCATTAGATGATCATAGAGTGAATCCAGACCATTCATACCAAGAGAAGCCAATCAGACAGTGAGAACTCAGCCCTAGTGACACAGCCAAGCTCAGAAATTCGACCAAAAACTGACCAGGCTAGCCAGGGCCAAACCAGGTCGACTGGGCAGGTCGACCCTATGGTTGACCCCCAGGTCGACCTGGTGCCTGGGCGGGAATTTTCCCGCCCAGCCCAGTTTGGGTATGTTTTTCGAATTTTCGAACTAAATTTGAACCGTTAGAATTTTAAATTGAACTCTGAAACTTCCGGAGGTCATAACTCCTTCATACGGAGTCCGATTCACGCAAACTCAGACTCTATCTCATAAAGAATTCCGAGACGAGCGCAACGGCGTAACCTGTTTCCCTTAATTCTTTCAATTAGAATTAATTATACTTTAATTTGTTAATTTACAGTTAACAGAAAATTTCGGGGTGTTACATTCTCCCCTCCTTAAAGGATTTCGTCCCCGAAATCTTCAAGTCTGAAAGAACGTAAGTCCTAACATCCAATCGTCCATCTACTCTACCAACAAACACAGGCGTCCATTGTCCTTAAAAGACTTCTAATGCTTCATGATCATATGCATCGTGTGTGTAGATGTGCTTATCTAATGCAAAAATTAGGCGGTCTACTGATTCAGTTGACCTCCTTAATGCGAATCATGTAAGTGTCATGAATCCATTATGTATGCAAATTTTTCCCGTACTCATAATTCTACATGAGTGCGCAACCATTCATACAAATGCGACATCCATATGACAACATATCAAGTTTCAACCACATACAAACATGAATACATATATGCATATGCAGTATGAAGTGACTGAGCCAATCTTAAACCTAGGTTGTGTATGTATATGCATCCACGAGCAACCAGTTGCAACCACTTGCAGCCATCAACCATAACATGTTTTAAATACATGTTTACATCCAAAAGGGGTTTCTACCTAAGGATAAAGGATAATATCGAGGAGATATACCTAAAAAGATAGATACAAACACAACTTAAGGAAAAAGAGAGATCAAAGATGTACCCTAAAAAAGAAAAGGGTAGACCACGCGTATTCTGTCTTCAGTTTTCCAAGTTGCGTCTTCCTCGGCGTCGCTCCACTGAACTTTAACGAGCTTGACTTCGTGGTTGCGTAGCTTTTTGATTTCAGTTCCTAAGATTTGAGTTGGGACTCTCCTCACAGTTGCTTTGCGTTCCACTTCGGCTTCTTCTAGAATGCTTGGCTCCACCACTTCCGCAGATTCATGTAGACATTTTCGGAGATGAGAAACGTGAAAGACGTTGTGAATTTCAGCCAACCTTTCGGGCAGCTCTACTCTATAAGCCATTTTCACAATCTTCTCGATGATAGGAAACGGTCCTACAAATCTTGGTGCTAGCTTTCCTGCGAACCCAAAGCGAATGAATTTCCTTAAAGGGGATATCTTAAGGAAAACCTTGTCCCCGACCTCAAACTCGAGGTCGGTCCTTCTTTTATCAGCGTAGGATTTCTGTCTATCTTGGGCAGTCTTCATTCTCCTTCGAATCAAGTCTACTTTTTCTGAAGTCTCTCTAATCATGTCTGGCCCAAGTATAATCTTGCCAGTAGACTCCCACCAACAAGTTGGTGATCGGCAAGGTCTTCCATACAAAGCATCGAAGGGCGCCATACCGATGGTGGCTCGGTAGCTGTTATTGTAGGCGAATTCCACTAAAGGAAGATGATCCTCCCATGTCCCTCTAAAGTCAAGAACGCATAGTCTCAAAAGATCTTCTAATACTTTATTCACCCTTTCTGTTTGACCATTAGTTTGGGGGTGATAGGCCGTGCTCAAGCATAACTATGTGCCTACAGCTTCTTGCAGACTCCGCCAAAACTTGCTCGTAAAGATGGGATCTCGGTCACTCACTATGCTGGAGGGTATTCCATGGAGTCGAACTATTTCCTTGAGATAAAGAGAAGCTAGAGGCGAGGCAATCCTTCTACTCTTGATAGGTATATAGTGGGTGCTTTTAGTAAGTCCGTCCACTATTACCCAAATGCTAGTATTGCCTCTTCTTGACCTAGGCAACCCATCAATGAAGTCCATTGAAATGCTATCCCACTTCCATTGCGGGATTTCTAGAGGATGAAGCAGTCCTCCAGGCTTATTTTGTTCCTCCTTGACCTGTTGGCATGTCACACACTTAGAAATGAAATCTGCCACGTCCTTCTTCATGCCGCTCCAATAGAAAACTCTCTTTATGTCCTCGTACATCTTGTCCCCACCTGGGTGTATTGTCATCTTGGAATAATGTGCTTCCTCGAGAACCATCTTTACTAAATCCCTTACTTGTGGGACGCATAGTCTCCCATCCCGTCTCAGCCAACCCTTATCATCGATGGAGTACCTATTGAGGTGACTGGAAGTTTCACCCCTAATTAGCTTATCAATCACATCAACAAGCCGAGGGTCTTTGCGTTGTGCGGCCCCTATTGAGTCTAAAAGAGTGGGCCGTACTTCTAGGGATGCTAGTAAACCAGGTATAAAATTAGAGGAGGGCCTAAAATCAAAACTGGCTATATACTCCAAGCTTTGCCTTTCTACAAAGAGAGGGCTTAGGGTCAGCTTCTTTCTGCTCAACGCGTCTGCTACTACGTTGCCTTTACTAGGAGTGTAGGAAATCTCAAAATCGTATGAGGCAAGGAAATCCATCCACCTTTGCTGCCTCAAGTTAAGGTCTTTCTGCGAGAAAAGATACTTCAACGATTTATGGTCAGTATATAATTCGAACTTCTCACCTAGGAGATAATGGCGCCAAGACTTAAGCGCAAAGACAATGACGGCCAACTCAAGGTCGTGGGTTTGGTAGTTCTTTTCATGAACTTTCAATTGTCTTCCACCATAAGCTACTACCCTCCCTTCTTGCATCAGAACAGCGCCTAGCCCCGTACCACAAGCATCCGTGTATACTGTGAACATCTTGCTTCCATTCGACAAAGTCAGAACTAGGGCCGTTGTAAGAGCTCTTTTCAATCGTTAGAAAGCAAACTCGCAATCCAAATCCCAAGCAAACGCCAGATTCTTCTTTGTTAGCCTTGTGAGTGGAGCTGAGATTTTCGCGAAATCCCTAATGAACTTTCGGTAAAAACTAGCTAGCCCAAGAAAGCTTCGGATTTCGGTTGCATTTCTTGGTGTCTTCCAATCTTGCACTGCCACCACTTTCGCGGGGTCCACAGCTAACCCCTCTTTGGACACTATATGTCCAAAAAATCTTACCTCTTCTCTCCAAAAGTGGCACTTGGAGAATTTGGCTTTTAGCTGATGAACTCGAAGAGTTTCCATGATCTCCTTCAGATGCTGAGCATGTTCTTCCTCATTCTTTGAGAAGATCAAAATATCGTCTACGAAGACCACCACGAACTTATTGAGGAATTATCTGAACACACTGCTCATTAGGTCTACGAAATAAGCGGGTGCGTTTGTCAAGCCGAAATGCATGACAAGCCACTCGAAGAAACCGTCTGGGGTTCTGAACACCGTTTTATCAATACTATCTTCAGCTACCCTTAGCTGATGGGACCCAGTAGCCAGATCAAGTTGGGAGAATACCGACGCACCTACGAGCTGATCAAACAAATCGTCTATTCTGGGAAGCGGGTGTCTATTCTTTTTAGTCAGCTTGTTTAGCTCCCTATAGTCCACACAAAGATGTAATGAACCATCTTATTTGGTGGCGAACACCACTGGACCACCCCATTCCGAGATACTCCTCCTTATAAACCCCTTCTCGAGAAGCTCCTTAACTTGCTTACTGAGCTCCTTTCTCTCCTTTGGAGCCATATGTCTAACAGGAAGAGCTACGGGCTTTGCATTATCAACAAGATATATGCGGAAGTCTATTTCCCGCTTTGGAGGTAAGCCTTTCACCTCTTCGAAGACATCCGGATATTCCCAAACCACTCTAATCGACTGCATATTCTCAACATAAGCGTCAAGTGAATCTATATAAATAAGCATAACAGCATTCTGGGGATGAAAAGAAATTTCTAGAGTGTTACCGAGCCGAGTCAAGAGTCTAACCACTCTTTTCTCACAATCAAGAATGGCACCATTACTGGATAACCAGTCCATGCCTAAGATCAGTCCATGTCCTGAGAAGCCCAAAACAAAGGCAATACATCTAAATTCAACACTTAGAATAGAGATTTTCAAAACCAAGCAAACCATCGACAAATAAGCCGAGCCCCCAATTGGATTTGAAACAACCAAGGGACCTTCTACCATACTAGTGTCTAGGTGCAGAGATTCTACTAAGGCAGATGAAATAAAGTAGTGTGATGCACCAGAATCAAAGAGAGTGAAAACTGGGTGATCATAGAGATAAAATAAGCTTTCTACAGAAATATTTCTACCTCGTTCGTGTGGAGGTTCCACCAGCGCGTGAACTTGTCCCCCTGAGGTGGATTCAGTCCTCTATCCCTGCCCCGCTTCTTTGGGCTGTCCTTAGCCAAGTGTCCAGTCTCTCCGCAATGGAAACAACCACCATTCATCTTTGCCTTCTTCTTCCTGCATTTTTTTGATATATATCCAACAATGCCACAGAAATTGTACCTTCTCTTTTCACGGGATTTGTTGTTCTTCCCGCCTTTCTTGAAGTCTGTCTTCTTAACCAGTGAACCCTCTTTCTTTTCTTGAGGCACTTCCACCTTTGCCTCTTTCTTGCTTTATCTTCCTCTTGTAGCAGCGCCATGTCCACCAAGCTTTCATAAGTCACTCCCATGGGTATATGGGTCATTGCAAGGCTATGTAGAGGCTTATTCAGACCTTTGACGAAGCAAAGGGCTTTCTTGTGTTGGATGTTTACTAAATCCAGCCCAAATCTGGCCAGCTGATTAAACTGATTGACGTACTCCTTGATCGTCATACTTCCTTGTTTAAGAGTTAGGAACTTCTCCATTTGTAGGCTTCTTTCAGCTTGGGAGAGGAATTTCATCTCAAACCTCATCCTGAAATCTTCCCAAGTTTCCACTGGCCTCTCAGCATGGGTAACTTCCCACCAATAAGAAGCTTCGTCTTTAACCAAGCACACTGCTAGTTGTATCTTTTGCCTGTCGTCAACTTCGAAGATGACGAATAAATCTTCGGTCTCCTTCAGCCAGTTCCTTGCAACCACAAATGATTCAGTTCCATAAAATTTCTTTCCACCCATAGCCTTAAAGTCTCTACAAGTTTTAGCGAAAGTATTTCCACGAGGAGGAGGAGGAGGAACCGCTGCCACTATGGGGGGAGGAATGTCTGCTGGGCCCGCACCATTGGCCCTAGCCTCTAGGTACCTTCGGAACTAGCCGGGTATCGGTACTCCTTCTGGAAGGTTAAGATCTCCAGACATGCTGGAACAAAAAGGAAAGTATTCAAGACAAAGGATAAAGAGATAGTGCATATGGCTTTTGGGGAATTATGCCTTTTAAAAACAACGATTTTTCTTGAAAACAATGTTTCTTTAAACTTCTTTTTGAAAATAGTTTCAAAAACTTTTATCTATTCTGGTAAATCTATGCTCTGATACCAAGTGAAACACCCCGCCCTCCATTAAGGTCACTCACAAAGGGAATGCCTTAACTTTGGTGGAGGTTTGTAAGTAAAAGTCACAGATAAAACACAAGACAAATATAAACACATATATATAAGCAGCGGAAAACAACAGACTTTTTATTTCACAAATATATGTTCATACAAAACATTTCCATAACCGTCACATAATAACTTCCAAAACATTACATCATCATTTCTATCTTGATTATTAAATAAAGAAGCATAAAACATAATTAAAACTGCATAAATCCCCATAGAATGTGTCCAACAGCCATAGCCAAGGAAAGAGAGTCCAAACCGCACATCTAATATCTTGAAACTTGCAAAGAGTATGACTAAGCTGAGTTGTTTCCTCGCTATGGACCTGGGGGGAAACGGAAGAAAAGAAGACGAAAGAAAATAGGGTCAGACATAAAGCCTGGTAAGTCTAGTGACTCTTCAGTATGAGAATAAGAAAAAAGACATGATAGGTATAAACCGAAAATAGGGAAGTATAAACAAAGATAAAGTAGTTTAAAACGAATATACTATCGCACCCCGCACTAAATCTCTGCACCTACATGCATTGTCTCAACTGGCACCCCATGATCGGGGTGAAGTGATCCCCTTTCTAAAGATCGGCTCCTACTCGCATAATCATATGTGTCATACGGCCCCCAAAGATTGTAGATACCTATGTTGGTCCGACCATGGGGTGTATCAAGTCCACGGTGGCGGCCCGACACAATCCCAGAATGCATAGGGTATACTACTGTGCCCCAAGTGCCCTGTTTGTCTGCTCCGAAGTGTGTGCACGCCTGCACTCCGTTAGAACCCACACTGTTGCACCCACCGCCGTCATTTTTGACCTCTTACAATTAGCCCAGTAATCGTGCCCCACCCTGCCTAGTTTCAGGGTACCATGATACCTAATTGGGTTACTGCTGAAATGGGTCCCCGTTGCTACGGTTTTCTAGTCAAACTTGTTAAGTGGCTAAGTGTCTGTATTTACCTAACCCCACCCATAAGTTTAATTAACATGTTGAATTGGTTTAGTATTTTTGTTAACTTAACCCTACCATCATGACTTGTCTGTCCTTAGTTTTTCTAAAGCACCGACCACTCACATTAGACATGTATTGTTACGGTTACTGGATGTGTCGGTCGGTTCCGGGCAGATTTACACCGTAACTCAGTCTATCCTCGGGTCCTTATTGGGCTCAATACTTAACCACCCACATTGGATAGGTATTGTTGTGACTACTAGACAGTTGGGCGGGTCCGGGCAGGTTTACATCACAACTCAATCCAACCTCGTGTTAAGCATACTCGTATTTTTCTAAATTTACATATTTGCCTCTCTTACTTGTTATATGTAAATTTGCTAATAATTAAATGTTATGGCCCACTTTCCAAGTTTAACATTTTTTTATAAGAAATTATACCATTCAAGTGCCACCAATTTTGGCATGTGACAAACATGCCAATTTCATATATTTTCACCAATTTATGTCAAGTTTCCTATAATTACCAATTTATCCCAACGTTACCCTGTCTAAGTATTGTAAAACCCCACCTCCGCCAGGGCCACTCACGAGTGATTGCACTAGCTTTGGAGGGATGTTGTCTAGGTAAACATGCACAGAGATATCACATGACAGAACATAGATAAATAAATAAGTAAAGCAGCGGTAGAAATTTAAAAACCATAGTTAACCATTTCCAAACCAAAGTCAACTTACATCAAAATACTTAGTCATTATTTTCCAACTACCACAAGTCTAGAAACATAAACTGAAAATAACATAAAGTAAACTATCCCCAAAATAGATGTGGTGAAGCCATAGCAAGCTCAAGTCCAAATCGTACATGAGCTGTCAAGAAAGCAAGCCAAATGTCCAAGCTAAGCAATAGTGTTCCCTCCCTGAGAACCTGGGGGAGGGGGGGGGGAACGGAAGAAAAGAGGCGAAAGAAAAAGGGTCAGTCATAAAGACTGGTAAGTCCTACCTACTATTAGTATAAAAACTAATGAAGTTAACTAAACATGAGAAACTGAGATGAAACATAAAGATGGTAACTAACTGGCATGATAAATAGATAACAAGGTAGATCAAGTGTGGCATCGCATATACAAGATTTAGTTTTGCACCAATAGTACTAGTATTCTAACCCATGTCAAGTATAAACAAGAAATGATCCCTTGGCCCAATATCATGAGATGACCCAAGTCAAGGTCCAACTATACGATCTAGTCGATCGACTCCCTATAAGCCTAACTTGTTGAGTGTCGGTGTCATACGGCCCAATCGCGGAATTTAGTCAACTGTGCTAGGTCCACCCTAGGGTGTATCAAGCCCTAGGGTGCCAACCACTGACACAAATCAAGCATGCACAGTCTAAACCTACTGGTGCCCATGTCTGTTTTTTTTCAACTCCGGACTATGTGCACGACCATAGCCCGCCTAAACCTACACTGGCACACCCACTCAGCCGTCTTTCTAGTCGCTTACAATCAGCCCAGTAATCGTGCCCCACCCTAGCCTAGTCCCTAGGGTATCGTGACACATCCAAGAGGGTTACTGCTGAAAAGGACCACGTAACAAGGGTTTCTAACGGGTTAAGTGTGGTTAACCCTATCCAATCATGTATCAAGTTGGTTAAGTGTATCCAAGTGGTTCATGACTTAAACCTATCATGTGGCATTAATTAACTTAATGTGCCCAACCTCTCACATTAGACTTTGTTGTGGTTACTGGATGTGCTGGGCGGGTCCGGGCAGATTTACACCACAACCTAGTCTAACCTCGAGTTTCAAGCGCGATATGACCAACTACTAACATTGGGTCCTATTGTTTGTAGCCACTGGATTTTCCGGGCGGTTCCGTGCAGATTTACGCTACAAACTCAACCCAACCTCGAGTTGGCCACTTTATGGTTTTCTACATGTCATGACCACATTCAAGTTTCCAAGCATATCAATTTTCATGTCACATTTCAAGTCATGTTTTTTCATGTCATTTCAAGTTTGCCTAACTACCCATAACGTATTCCCATCGCACGTAAATTTGCATCAATACAAATAGATCAAGAAGGGGAACATAACAATATGACAAAGATGGGCATAAGGTGATAAAGTTGGTCATAAGTTAAACATGATGATATTTGAGGAAAAGGTGTTCATCACAACTAGCATATAGGATTATCGACATCAAAACATGTATGACATCAAACTTAGCAAATAGGTGATAACATGATAATAGTTGACATAGAGTGATAAACTTGTGACTAGCATGTAGTTCAACATCATAGGCAAGTTAACATCAAGGTTATGAGGGGTTCTATGTTGCATTATGCATAATCCCCAAATAAAGCTTATAGCTTTCTACCCAAAAATCAAGATGAACGATACTAGGTTCATGATAGTTCCACAATCATAGATCAAAAGAGTCATGAATGGATCTATGCATACAATAATAGCCCCAAGACAAGTATTACACAAAAATCTCATTTCAACTTGCTACATGTTCATATTAATTTCATAGTTTAAATCTAAGAGTAGAGTGGGGCTTACAAATCATGGCTATGAGAACTAGAACAAAATAGAACAAGATAGAGACGTTGTAGAAGCTCTAGGAATGATGTAGCAACACTAGAAGCCTTGAGAAATAAGTAGCTCCTTTGATTTGATGGAGAAGGATTGCTCCTTTGCCTTAGCTCTAGTTTAGAACTCTCAAACTCTTAATGATGAAGATGGAGGCCATGATTTAGGAGCATTTTGGCAGCACTTAGTAGTTAGGATGATTTGTGGTGGTTTAGGCTAGGTTTTAGGGTGTTTTTATAGGTGTAGAGACAAGTTTAGGCCATAGGATTAACCCTAGTTTAGATATGAACCATCAAATCCCATCACATGCCAACTGAACAGACCCAAAGGAGCAAACAGGTGCACCAGGCAAACATGGCCGACCAGGGAAGTCGACCCCCAAGTCGAAACCCAAGTCGATTGGGCAGTCGACCTGGGCTGGGGCAGGTTGACTCCCCAGTCGACCTGGGGCTAGGCGGGAAATTTTCCCGCCCAATCCGTTTGGGACTGAATTTGAATTTCAGGCTGAATTTTGAATTGTCTGAAATCTTCTATGGGCCATATCTTGGTCATACATACTCCGATTTACGAAATTTCGGACTCGTTTTCAAGCAGAATTTCGAGACGAACGCAATGGCATAACCCGTTCCCATTGATTCTTAACTTATAATTTAATTCTTCCCTGATGTCTTGTTTTAACATGTTATAAAAATTTGAGTTGTTACATTCTCCCCACCTTAAAGGATTTTGTCCCCGAAATCTCCAAATTAGGAAGAACGTATCCTACCATCCATCATCCATCTACTCAGAACATCATCCACGAGTAATCATTGTCCTTAAAAGATTTCTAATGCTGTATGAATATATGCAAAAGTGTGTGTTTATGCACCTATCTAATGCGAAAATCAGGCGGTTACTGACTCAGTAAACCTCCTTAATGCAGAATATGTTAGTGCAATGAGTACAAATGTATGCAAATTCCTAACATAATTTGTAATCTCTACATGAGTGCACATAACATTCATTCATATGCAACATCCACGTGATAGCATAACAAGTTTCATCCATGAATAAGCATAAACACTCATGCATATGCAATATGAAAGTGTGTGAGCCGATCGTAGTGCCTAACGTGTATCATGCATCCACGAGTAACCACTTGCAAACACTTGCAACCATTTGCAACCATCAAGCATAACATGTTTCAAATACATGTTTCATCCAAAGGGTTTCTACCTAAGGTTCTCATGACAAGATTAACGAAATAACAAGATAAACATGGATAGCAAAAGAGAGATATGCTAACTAGGAAAAGAGATTGAGACTGTACCCTCAAAAAGAAATGGATAAAGCCTACGCATCTTCTCCTCGGTTTCCCAAGTTGCATCTTCATCGGCTTCACTCCACTGAACCTTTACTAACTTGACTTCTCAATTCCTCAGCTTCTTGATCTCCGTTCCCAAGATACGAATCGGAGCTCGCCTCAGGGTTGCCTCTTTCTCTACCTCCACGTCTTCAAGAATGCTTGGCTCAACTACTTCGGCTGATTCATGTAGGCATTTTCGGAGATGCGAGACATGAAAGACATTGTGCACTCTAGCCAGCTTCTCGGGCAATTCCACTATATAAGCCATTTTCCCAATCTTCTCGATGATAGGGAAGGGTCCTACGAACCTTGGTGCTAGCTTTCCAACTGCTCCAAAACGAACCACATTTCGCAAGGGAGAAACCTTCACAAAAACCGTATCTCTAACTTCAAACTCTAAGTCTGTCCTTCGCTTGTCTGCATAGGATTTTTGTCTGTCTTGGGCCGTTTTCATCCGCCTTCGAATCAACTCAACCTTCTCGGATGTGTCCCTTATCATGTCGAGCCCAAGTATAAGCTTATCCGTCGTCTCCCACCAACATGTTGGTGACTTGCACGGCCTCCCATACAAAGCTTCGAATGGTGCCATCCCTATGCTTGCTTGGTAGCTGTTATTATAAGAAAACTCTACGAGAGGAAAGTGGTCTTCCCAAGTGCCACCAAAGTCAAGAATGCATAGCCTCAACAGATCTTCTAGTACCCTATTCACCCTTTTGGTCTGACCATCCGTCTGTGGGTGATAGGCTGTACTTAGATTCAATCGCGTACCCATCGCTTCTTGCAAACTATTCCAAAATTGGCTAGTGAAGATTGGGTCACGATCGCTAACTATGCTAGAAGGAACTCCATGCAATCGCACTATTTTTCGAATATAAACAGATGCTAGCCATGATGCGGTCCTCTTGCTCTTCACTGGAACGAAATGAGCGCTCTTCGTGAGTCTATCCACTATGACCCATATGCTAGTATTCCCCTTCCTTGATCTCAGCAATCCATCCACAAAATCCATAGAGATACTTTCCCACTTCCATTGCGGGACCTCCAATGGATGCAGTAGCCCACCGGGCTTCTTCGACTCGGCCTTTACTTGTTGGCAAACAATGCATCAAGAAACAAACTCTACAACATCCTTTTTCATCCCAACCCAAAAGAAAATGCGCTTCATATCCCGGTACATCTTATCCCCTCCGGGATGTATGGTCAACCTCGAGTGATGCGCCTCCTCAAGAACTTTATTTACTAAGTCTCCTACTTGTGGGACACATAATCTTCCATCACGCCTTAGCCACCCCTTGTCATCAATAGTATATCTAGCGAGGTGACTTGACGTCTCACCACGAATCAACTTGTCCATGATCTCGACTATCTGCGGGTCTTCCCTCTGTGAAGCCCCAACTTGATCAAGAAGTGTAGTTCTAAGCTCAAGGGATGCTAACGAACCAGTCATCGACTCAACAGTAGGTGTAAAATCAAAGGTTGACAAGAACTCTAGGCTCCTCATCTCAATAAACAAGGGACTAAAAGTCAACCTTTTCTACTTAGCGCATCCCCCACAACATTACCCTTGCCAGGGGTATAAGCTATATCGAAGTCATATGATGCCAAGAATTCCATCCACCTCTGCTGCCTTAGATTCAAATCTTTCTGCGAGAAGAGGTACTTGAGCAACTTGTGATCAGTATATAACTCAAACCTTTCACCTAGAAGATAATGGCGCCAAGATTTGAGTGCAAAGACGATCGCCGCCAACTCCAAATCATGAGTGGGATAGTTCTTCTCATGAACATTGAGTTGCCTACTCCCAAAGCATATCACTCTCCTTTCTTGCATCAGGACAGCGCCTAATCCCGTGCCACATGCATCGGTGTACACGGTAAACAACTTCCCTCCATCGGGTAATGCTAGAACTGGAGCTGTGGTGAGGGCTTTCTTGAGCCTTTGAAAAGCAAGCTCACACTCTATGTCCCATGCAAAGACTAAGTTCTTCTTTGTTAACTTAGTGAGAGGGGCTGAAATCTTAGCGAAGTCCTTAATAAACTTCCTATAAAATCCTGCCAGGCCGAGAAAGCTTCTCACTTCAGTTGCATTCTTCGGAACTTTCCAGTCTTGTACCGCCACTACTTTAGCGGGATCTACAGCTATGCCTTGCTTAGAAACTATATGCCCTAGGAATCGAACTTCCCTTCTCCAAAAACAGCATTTGGAGAACTTGGCTTTTAACTGATGATCCCTAAGCGTATCCATAACTTCCTTGAGATGTGTAGCATGCTCTTCCTCGTCCTTAGAGAAGATCAGAATATCGTCCACGAAGACAACCACAAACTTGTTAAGGAACTCCCTAAACACCCTACTCATCAAATCAACGAAGTATGCGGGTGCATTAGTCAAACTGAACGGCATGACAAGCCATTCAAAGAATCCATCTGGAGTCCTAAACGCAGTCTTGTCAATACTATCCTCAGCCACTCTAAGCTGATGGAATCCGGTGGCTAGATCGAGTTGAGAGAAAACAGAAGCACCTACAAGATGGTCAAAGAGATCATCAATCCTTGGTAACGGGTGCCTATTCTTCTTTGTCAGCTTGTTTAACTCACGATAATCAACACATAGATGAAGCGAACCATCCGCCTTAGTAGCGAATACCACAGGATCACCCCATTCAGAAATGCTTCGCCTAATGAAATTTTTCTCAAGCAACTCCTTGACTTGCTTGCTAAGCTCTCTTCTTTCTCGAGGGGCCATGTGCCTAACAGGCAATGAAACTGGCTTGGCATTATCAACAAGATAAATACGGAAGTCTATCTCACGTTTAGGGGGTAACCCCTTCACCTCATCAAAAACATCAGGATATTCTCGGACCACCCTCACAGATTGAAGATTGTCAATAGACGAGTCGAGGGATTCAAGATAACATAACATGACGGGATCCAGAGGGTTACAAGAAATCTCTAGGGTATTTCCAAGGCGAGTCATAAGCCTCACTACCCTATGCTCACAATCGAGAATGGCTCCATAACTGGACAACCAATCCATGCCCAAAATCAACCTGTATCCCATGAACCCGAGAACATAAGCATTACATGTGAATTCTACGGTCAAGATAGAAATCCTCAAATCCGTACAAATCATAGATAGATGGGCGGAACCCCCAATTGGATTTGAAACACTAACAGGATCCTCAACTAGACTAGTACTTAGGTGCAAACTTTCAACAATGTCAGAAGAAATAAAGGTATGCGATGCGCCAGAATCAAATAAAGTTCGAACAGGAAAACCAGAAATGTAAACAAGGCTTTCTACAGAAATACTACCTCGGTCCGGAGCTGGAGTAGTGTTGAGAGCATGCATTTGCCCTCCAGAAGGTCCTGCTCGCTGAGTCTGTCCTTGCTTCTTTGGGCAATCCTTACTGTAGTGTCCAGACTCTCCGCAATGAAAGCATTCTCCCAACTTCCTCTTCTTCTTCCTACAATCTTTGGCTATGTATCCAGTGATCCCACAGAAGTTGCACTTCCTTGTCTCCCTTGCCTTGTTGTTGTTAGCCTTGTTACCCTTGTTGTTCTTGTTGTTTTTGTTGTTCTGGTTGCTCTGGTTGCCTCCCCACTTGGAGTCCGCCTTCTTGGTTTGAGTCTCATTAAGCTTAACTTCTTTCTTGCCATTCTTATCATCTCCTTGAAGCAAGGCCATATCTACCAAGCTCTCAAAAGTGGCCCCCATGGGTATATGAGACATGGCTAAACCTTGCAATGGTTCATTCAATCCTCGAGCAAAGCGTAGAGCCTTCTTCTGAGGTGTGTTAACCATGTCTAAACCGAATCGAGCAAGCTGGTTAAACTTATTCACATACTCCCTCACGGTCATGTCCCCTTGCTTCAAAGATATAAACCTCTCTATTTGTAGATTCTCTTCAGCAGATGATAGAAACTTAAGCCCAAACCTCATCCTAAAGTCGGCCCAAGTCTCTATAGGCCTAGTAGCGTTGGTGACTTCCCACCAATAAGCAGCTTCCTCTTTCAATAGCCATACTGCCAACAGAACTTTCCTACGATCTTCTACATCAAAGATAGCAAAAAGGTCTTCAGTTTCCCTTAACCAGTTTCTTGCTTCAACAAAAGTCTCTGTCCCAACAAAATTCTTGCCACCCATCGCCTTAAAGTCTTTGCAAATCTTCGCGAAATCCGCTTGTGGACACTGAGGAGGAGGAGGAGGAGGAGGAACCTCAGGTACGGGAGGAGGAGTGGGAGTGTTTGCTGGGCCGGCTCCATTTGCCCTAGCCTCCTTGTACCTCCTAAACCAAAGAGGTACCGGTATTCCCTCCGGGATGATAAAGTTATCGGCCATACTGAAACGAAGTAAAAGATAGATTTAGAACGAGGAAACGAAGGATAGTGCTAATGGCTTTTGGGGAATAGCCTTTTAAAATAAACTAGACTTTCCTTGGAAAAATACTTAATTGGTTTTGAAAATAGTTTTTCGAAAGGGTTTTTAAAACTTTTGTCCGGTCTAGTAAAACCTCATGCTCTGATACCAAATGTAACACCCCACCTCCGCCAGGGCCACTCACGAGTGATTGCACTAGCTTTGGAGGGGTGTTGTCTAGGTAAACATGCACAGAGATATCACATGACAGAACATAGATAAATAAATAAGTAAAGCAGCGGTAGAAATTTAAAAACCATAGTAAACCATTTCCAAACCAAAGTCAACTTACATCAAAATACTTAGTCATTATTTTCCAACTACCACAAGTCAAGAAACATAAACTGAAAATAACATAAAGTAAACTATCCCCAAAATAGATGTGGTGAAGCCATAGCAAGCTCAAGTCCAAACCGTACATGAGCTGTCAAGAAAGCAAGCCAAATGTCCAAGCTAAGCACTAGTGTTCCCTCCCTGAGAACCTGGGGGGGGGGGGGGGGGGGGACGAAAGAAAAAGGGTCAGCCATAAAGACTGGTAAGTCCTACCTACTATTAGTATAAAAACTAATGAAGTTAACTAAACATGAGAAACTGAGATGAAACATAAAGATGGTAACTAACTGGCATGATAAATAGATAACAAGGTAGATCAAGTGTGGCATCGCATATACAAGGTTTAGTTTTGCACCAATAGTACTAGTATTCTAACCCATGTCAAGTATAAACAAGAAATGATCCCTTGGCCCAATATCATGAGATGACCCAAGTCAAGGTCCAACTATACGATCTAGTCGATCGGCTCCGTATAAGCCTAACTCATCGAGTGTCAGTGTCATACGGCCCAATCACGGAATGTAGTCAACTGTTCTAGGTCCACCCTAGGGTGTATCAAGCCCTAGGGTGCCAGCCACTGACACAAATCAAGCACGCACAGTCTAAACCTACTGGTGCCCATGTCTGCTTTTTTTTTCAACTCCGGACTACGTGCACGACCATAGCCCGCCTGAACCTACACTGGCACACCCACTCAGCCGTCTTTCTGGTCGCTTACAATCAGCCCAGTAATCGTGCCCCACCCTAGCCTAGTCCCTAGGGTATCGTGATACATCCAACAGGGTTACTGCTGAAAAGGACCACGTAACTAGGGTTTCTAACGGGTTAAGTGTGGTTAACCCTATCCAATCATGTATCAAGTTGGTTAAGTGTATCCAAGTGGTTCATGACTTAACCCTATCATGTGGCATTAATTAACTTAATGCGCCCAACCTCTCACATTAGACTTTTTTGTGGTTACTGGATGTGCCGGGCGGGTCCGGGCAGATTTACACCACAACCTAGTCTAACCTCGGGTTTCAAGCGCGATATGACCAACTACTCACATTGGGTCCTATGGTTTGTAGCCACTGGATTTGCCGGGCAGTTCCGGGCAGATTTACGCTACTAACTCAACCCAACCTCGAGTTGGCCACTTTATGGTTTTCTACATGTCATGACCACATTCAAGTTTCCAAGCATAATCAATTTTCATGTCACATTTCAAGTCATGTTTTTTCATGTCATTTCAAGTTTGCCTAACTACCCATAACGTATTCCCATCGCACGTAAATTCGCATCAATACAAATAGATCAAGAAGGGGAACATAACAATATGACAAAGATGAGCATAAGGTGATAAAGTTGGTCATAAGTTAAACATGATGATATTTGAGGGAAAGGTGTTCATCACAACTAGCATATAGGATTATCGGCCTCAAAACATGTATGACATCAAACTTAGCAAATAGGTGATAACATGATAATAGTTGACAAAGAGTGATAAACTTGTGACTAGCATGTAGTTCAACATCATAGGCAAGTTAACATCAAGGTTATGAGGGGTTCTACGTTGCATTATGCATAATCCCCAAATAAAGCTTATAGTTTTCTACCCAAAAATCAAGATGAACGATACTAGGTTCATGATAGTTCCACAATCATAGATCAAAAGAGTCATGAATGTATCTATGCATACAATAATAGCCCCAAGACAAGTATTACACAAAAATCTCATTTCAACTTGCTACATGTTCATATTAATTTCATAGTTTAAATCTAAGAGTAGAGTGGGGCTTACAAATCGTGGCTATGAGAACTAGAACAAAATAGAACAAGATAGAGACGTTGTAGAAGCTCTAGGAATGATGTAGCAACACTAGAAGCCTTGAGAAATAAGTAGTTCCTTTGATTTGATGGAGAAAGATTGCTCATTTGCCTTAGCTCTAGTTTAGATCTCTCAAGCTTTTAATGATGAAGATGGAGGCCATGATTTAGGAGCATTTTGGCAGCACTTAGTTGTTAGGATGATTTGTGGTGGTTTAGGCTAGGTCTTAGGGTGTTTTTATAGATGTAGAGACAAGTTTAGGCCATAGGATTAACCCTAGTTTAGATCTGAACCATCAAATCCCATCACAGGCCAAATAAACAGACCCAAAGGAGCAAACAGGTGCACCAGGCAAACATGGCCGACCAGGGAAGTCGACCCCAGGTCGACTGGGCAGTCGACCTGGGCTAGGGCAGGTCGACTCCCCAGTCGACCTGGGGCTGGGCGGGAAATTTTCCCACCCAATCTGTTTGGGGCTGAATTTGAATTTCGGGCTGAATTTTGAATTTTCTAAAATCTTCTATGGGCCATATCTTGGTCATACGGACTCCGATTTACGAAATTTCGGACTCGTTTTCAAGCAGAATTTCGAGACGAACGCAATAGCGTAACCCATTCCCATTGATTCTTAACTTATAATTTAATTCCTCCCTGATGTCTTGTTTTAACATGTTATAAAATTTCGGGTTGTTACAAGTATTATGCTAACAATCTTAGCCTAATTTTTGTTCGCATGGTTTTTAACATATAATATTAGGCTAAAAACTTAGCCTAATTTAGCTTACACAAAATTGGCATTCATTAACATAAACCTGACATAGGTGTAAACTTGGCATTATTGGCATAATTAATATGAACATCGTAGGTGTGAAATTGCAAAATAGTCAACATGAATATCATAGGTGTGAACTTGCAACGTAGACTAAATCAATATTCATATATGTGAATTTGCAACATAGGCTAAATCAACTTACATACATGTGAACTTGCATTGAAATCGGGGTCTAACCAAATAGGTGTCACATGAATTAACATATGATTTAGACAACATAAGCCTAAACATGTTTAGATCTAGGCATAACATCGAGCATCACTAGCATATGAGAAGAATATAACATGTCCATAAATATGTATAATTGTATAACATGTGTGAACTAGATCAAATCATATGTCGAGTTACAACATGAATCATGTATTAAAGTGAACCTAGGCATAATCTCAAACACAAACTAGTATATGAAAAAATTATGTCATGTCCATAAAGTGTGTCTATTTTTAGCACAAGGGTGTGAACTAGATCCAATTATATTTGCTACTTTAACATGAAACTTATATTAAAATGGATCTTGACAAGGATCCAATTATAAACGTGCAACTTTTTTATAAACATATGAGCATGTATATGAACTTAATCATTTAGGCATAGAAATTCTATTGTACATCATATAACTTGTCATAATCACCTTAACATATAGGTGTAGATATGAACCAAATGACTTGTATGTGAATTTGAATAGATCCAACATCAACTAGATTAATCCACAAACATTCTAATGGATCCAACATTAACTCAATTTTTCCACAAACATCTCAATACTATTCACATCACAATCATCGCAACACATAGATATGAATTAACATCGTCGTTATACAATTGCATAATTCCATTTCCATTTTACATCGAATCAAATCTTAATTTTTATTCCCATCGGAAAAATCACTATACTTACAACAAACGATGGTCTCGTTTTCTGGATTCTGAGTTATGAATTTGCAATGCTTTCCTTTGGGTAGACAAACGTTGATTGATTCTTGTTTTACTTTAGTTTTGGCCCGTCTCTAAGATTTCTCTAACTGACGGCTACTCTTAGTTTCCTCCCAGCAGCATGACAGCTCTAGTTCTATATTACTTGTGTGAATTTAGGTTGAGTGTTGAGTTGTATTTATAGAATTTCAGATTGATTTGAGCCATCAGATGATCATAGAGTGAATCCAGACCATACACACCAAGAGAAGCCAATCAGACAGTGAGAACTCAGCCCTAGTGACACAGCCAAGCTTAGAAATTCGACTAGAAACCGACCAGGCCAGCCAGGGCCAAACTAGGTCGACTAGGCAGGTCGACCCCCAGGTCGACCCTATGGTCGACCTGGTTACCCAAGTCGACCCCCAGGTCGACCTGGTGCCTGGGCAGGAATTTTCCCGCCCAGCCCAGTTTGGGTCTATTTTTCGAATTTTCGAACTGAATTTGAATCGTTTGAATTTTAAATTGAATTATGAAACTTCCGGAGGTAATAACTCCTTTATACGTAATCCGATTCACACAAACTCGGACTCTATCTCAGGCAGAATTCCGAGACGAGCGCAATGGCGTAACCCGTTTCCCTTAGTTCTTTCATTTAGAATTAAATATACTTTAATTTGTTAATTTGCAGTTAACAGAAAATTTCGGGGTGTTACACACACACACATATACACACACATACATACATTGTATGTATATACACAGTGGCATATAAACCACACATGGGACAATAAAAGAAAATGGGCAGAGCACAATCAAACCAAGTCAGGGAGCAAAGTGCATCAACAACTCAAGTTCAAAATAGGTCATATTAGCATTTGGAATGGCTCAACAAACTGGTCAAAACATAAAATGACAGAGCAATTCGAAATTATACAAACTAGATGAACAAGCCATGCAAGCATACAAGGACAGAGCCAAAGACAGCATGAACACACATAAGGAGCTGAACCATGCACAAGATCACAAGGCATGCTCACATGTACATGTCAAGGGCAATTCCAAGATGCAAAACTGAACAAGAGGGTGCGACAACATGTACTGGTGCACCTAGTCATACGTACGCGGTTTCAAATTTGCATGCATAGTGAAACAAGTTACATGCATAATCTCAATCGTTCAACTACAGTAGCAATATGGACTGCAATTCAAACCAAAAATGGAAACACTTATTTCTGGATATACATTTGATACAAGCTGAGACAACAAAACACATACAATGGTGCAAACTTATCAAAATTGGTACAAACAGGGCCAAGAGTTATGGTACAGCTCGACATGGCAAGACAATGCAAGTCAGGGGTAAATGCAACATGCAAATTCATGTTAACATATTAATGCAAGCATACGTGTGCATGCAGAAAGCACTAGCGAGGTTACAACTAAATACTGCATGATGAAATATGTGCAGCGGTACTGCAAAATGTTGAGCCAGATTTTAAAACATACAGGCAAACAAAAATGGCTCAACCTAAATGCAAATTGCTAGTGGAAAAACAAACTTGAGTGAACAGGTTAAGGCAAAATGTACATGTGTGGACACGCCAATGCTCACATGTATGGTGAAGCGTGGTACATAAGCCAATGGTGCAAACAAAGTGAAAAAAGATCATGTATCCAACATTCAGTGAATCATCTCGGTATGAATATTTCAAAAGGCACAATATCAAAGTTGTAACGGCCTAAGCGATTTACGACCCCGAAAATCGACACCAAAACACCATGTCGACTATTCAAGCATTGAACATACTGGAACATTAACAGAAAAAAGTAAGTGGGTGAGATAAGAAAGAAATGTTAGAATAGAATAAATAAGAAGAAGAACTAACATAGAATCAGATCTCACATCGCATCGGAACAAAATATAGAAATAAATATTTATTAAGAGCTTGAAATAATACTTATAATCATCAGAGTACATCAACACATCTAGACAGTTATAATAATCTGTCCACATATACAACACACAACAGAATACAATACTATATATCATAGGTCAGGACTTCTCTAACTCGTCTCTGGACTTCACAGCATCCAATATCCTATACCTGTAAAACTCGGTCTGACCCAACCATTGCAAAAGCCAAGAACAGTCTGGTGTACCAGCGTGAGAAAACTCACTAAGTTTAGCGATATCATCCAACTTGACTTTTAAGTTAAAATCTTTTTGAAAGAAAGGATAATCATAAGACCAAATCCACACATAAATACAAACGGTTTTTACCTTATGATAACTAAAAAAAAATTTGAAATCAGTATTTTTATCATATTATAATAGTGTCTAATGCAAGTAAATATCAATCTAGCGGAACGCTTGCGTATCGCGCTCCACATACATAGTATACAATCAAAACCATGGGATCTTATTGGAGAATTGATTTTCTGGCAAGGTATGGGACCACCTTTCGACAATGTACCTCTGGAAATGAATACATTGGGATTCAACAAGACATCTTGCAATCCGGCTAAACATGATCGACCCCTCACTTCGCTTGAGAGTACCAAATATATCATTACCATGGTTGGGGGCCAGGCAACCGAGCCGGTTGCATACAAAAATAAAGGGACAATCGAAGTCATTTGATTTCTCCAGATCAGGCAAATGATATATCCTTTTAATTGGTGCGACCCACACAGCCATGCGACTAACCCAATTTTATACCATTTCCCGGTTGATGAGGCTTGAGGTTAAGCTTATTGTGATGACCTGCACCTCTCGGTCGGCCTAAACCAAACAGAAAGGCAGATTTCTTTGTGAACACGACGCATCAGAACACAAACATGGGAACATTTCATTGCTATTACAACAATTTACATTAGAGTACAATATATCATAGGTCAAATAAATAATATACATCGTAAAATATCAGAGATTTAAATTACAAAATAGCAGAAAATACAATACATAAATATAATGTGCAGCGAAAAAATCAACTACCACAACTGAAAGAAATACACGAATACAAAGCATTTCAATTATAGCTCCAGCCGTAATCCAGGATCCTGTGAAAAGAAATATCTGCGTAAACAAAAACTACAAGTTGCCCATGTGGAACATATGGGCACCCAGAGTTTAGTTGGAAACAATAAACTCCCAGTCAGTCATGGGACTAGTGTGAGAACTAAAGCAGTTATTAACTTTATTTTGAAGTTGGGTAAATAAAGGGACCCCGCCGTATGACATGGAACGAGTTTTATCCTAAGGCTACCATAAAACAAATAACGCAATGCTAAAAGGAAAAATGAAGCCATTATAAGATGCAGGACCCATCACATAATGCAAACACAAACCATAGGATAGAGTTTCACCTTATAATGGCCAAACATGCTTGATACGTGAAATATATCTTTTATTATTATTAGCGCATAATGAAGAAATCAGCTTCAAATTTAAATGTATCTGTAACACCCCACGTCCATTAATGTCACTCACAAAGGGAATGCATTAACTTCCATGGAGGTTTTAAGTGAATATAGAACAGTAAAATTACAACAAGACAGATATAAAATAGTACTTGGAAATTCAAAAACTTTATTTCATTGTAGCAGAAGTCAAAACATGTTTGATTACATCATAACACCATATTCAATGTCAAGTACAATATCTATCTTGATAAAACAAGTACATAATCCCATTACATGAATAGCCATTAAAAAGAAAGATAACAAGCTGGACTTTACTTCAGCAGTCCAAGCTTTCCAGAAGATAAGCGATCCAACTAGACTCCACTAGAACTGGGCCCAACCTGCGGACCTAAAGGGAGAAAAAGGATGGAAAAGAGGGGGTCAGACATAAAGTCTGGTGAATATGACAATTCTACAATACTATTACCAAAATAACTGGAATAAGGCATAAGCTGGAAAACAAGAAAATGTCTATGAAGAGCAGATTAAGGACATAGACAATCGCTAAAGGCAACGTTATAGGCGCTCCTAAATACTAAAGGATAAACACTATACTGCACCACACCAGTCACCCTAAAGATTCATCCCACTTAGCTTCACTTAGAAACTTTCCCAATGGCTTTACGTACCCCTAGCTGACTACATAGGTGCCGCCTGCCCCTATCTCCACTAGGTGTACCCTACTTCCCATTATTCGATCGGCTCCCCAACTCGTAGATACCCGTGCTGGCCCCACAGTGGGGTGTATCACTCCCCTAAAGTGGCAACCTGATACAACAGACATGCACGGCTTATACCTACACGATGCAACAACGTCTTACCTACCAGCCCGGGTCCACACACGCATATGAAACCCGTTGGACTTGCGTTGCCACCGCTCCCGGTTTTAGCCTCTTATAGTCAAACCCAGTATGCGTGTCCCGTCCTCGACTTGGGTCGAGCCCACAAAGATACGTTTTGGGATACTGGTTGAAATAGGCCCCCACTATTTACCACAAGCATTCCACCTAAGCTTGTCCCCATTAGTCCATCCCACTTAACCCACTTAGTCATGTTCATTTACATGTGTGTTTGGTTAAGTCTAATCGTATTTCAAATGCCTCTAAAGGCAACCACCAGATTCCTCATGCCACCCAAGGCACCTACTTAACCCCCATGTCCCACCTTACATGATTATCTGGTTAAGTATTTCTTAGTTCATTAAGGCCATAACCTCATAAAGACCTCTCACATTAGACTGGCATTTATGGCAGCTGGATTTGCCGGGCGGGTCCGGGAAGTTTTACACCATAAAAGAGTCTAACCTCGTGTCTTTACAACTTTCATGCTTTAGTTTGGGCCTAGGACCTCTCACATTGGGCCGACATTTGTGACTACTGGATTTGCCGGGCGGGTCCGGGCAGGTTTACATCACAAACGGGTCCAACCTCGTGTCCTAAGCATTGATTATTAATAATAATCCACTTTCCCCCAATTTTAATAATTCCCTACTTGAATTATTAATTATTTCCAATTTTTAACAATGTCCATAATTGACTCAATTATGGACATCCATTCATGGTATGCAAAATCTTACAAAATTGCACCCAATTTATTAATTCCTAATATTACCCCTACCCCACGTTTGAACGTTTATTCGCAAAATATATGTTAGACTCGAATAGCCTAACTCATAGCATAAAAGAGATTATCATAATAACAACATGTATATGTGACCAAATGAATCATAATAAGGGGTGAAACTTGCATATGTCCAACTTGCATAGATTATACATGTCATGGACCTAAAGGTGTCAACTTGTTCAAAATTCACCTAATATAATCTCAATCAATTTTCATAAACTTACATATGAACATGTGTGAATCAACATCATCTAATTTTTTTTACAACATGGTTTTATATGGGTACACCTAACTCAATAGGCAAATTCCCATAATCAAGTTTTATTTAATTATAGTTTCAAGTTTATGGGTACACCTAACCTAATAGGCAAATTCCCATAAACAAGATCCATTTAAATTAAGAAGAAAAAAACATAACTTTAAGCATGATCCAACAACATGATTTTTCAACATAATATAGCATGATTTATAACATGGCATAGTATGATAGTATAACATAGCTTGACATGATTCTCAACATAGCACGACATAGCATAAAAGAATTTACAACATAGCATGACATAGCATATATAATTTACATCATACGACAACATAATAACATAATAAGAGATCCACAATATATAGAATTTACAATTACAAATCACATCACTTTCTTGTGATCCATTCATAACTGAGTCAAATTAGTTTGTAATAGTCTTGTGAGAATCATCATACTCACCAACAAAAGAAAAGAATTAGAGAAAGAGAGATCTTTTGATTTGATTTGTGTAGATTTAGTTGTAGATGATTAGGCTTCCTCTTCTTAGTTTGTGACGGCTATGCTGAACTCCATGGCAGCAGCATGACGGTAGCTTCTCTAATTTTACAAGTGATTTAGGTCTAGGGTCTACCCACTTATTTATAGATTTTAGAATGCATTTAGGCCATTAGATTTAACCTAGAAATAACCGCAGCCGTTCAGACAAGATGGGGTTTATCTTGTTGACTCAGCAATGAGTCAGAAGTGACTCAGCAAACACTCAGCAATATATATATATATATATATATATATATATTCTACAATGTACACATTAGATACATCCCCCTTTACTTATTATTGTTTTTATATACATATTAGATACATCCCCTCTCTCACACACTTATCAATATTTTTATATTCATATTAGATACATCCCCTCTCTTACACACTTATTAATATTTTTATATTCATATTAAATACATCCCCTCTCTTACATACTTATTAATATTTTTATATTCATATTAGATACATCCCCTCTCTTACATACTTATTAATATTTTTATATTCATATTAGATACATCCCCTCTTCTACACACTTATTATTATTTTAGCAACTTTAGTGTTAATAGAAAATTCGGGGTGTTATATTCTCCCCTCCTTTTAGGATTTCGTCCCCGAAATCTTCAAGTCTGGAAGAATGTATATCCTACCATCCAAACGTCCATCTACTCATCCATCATACACAGGCATCCATTGTCCTTACAGACTTCTAATGCTTTCATGTTTAAATGCACAGTGTGTGTATATGTCCGTATCTAATGCAAAATCAGGCGGTCCACTGATTCAGTTGACCTCCTTAATGCAAATATGATCGTGCCATGCATCCATTATGTATGCAAAAGATTCTTAATGCTACATAATACTTCTATATGCGTGCACAACCATCATCTGAATGCAGCATCCACATGATAATACAACCATCGTTCATCCATTTGACTAAATACATCCATATATATATATGCAATATGCAATATGTAGTGACTGAGCCGATCTAGTGCCTAAAGTGTGTGTATATATGCATCCACGAGCAACCACTAGCAAACACTTGCATCCATTTTGCATCCATCATACATAACATGTCTCAAACACATGTTTCAACCATAGGATTATCCTAACTAAAGGTCAAAGATACTAATGAGAGGACATACTAAAGATAAGATAAGATAAGCTAAGCGATAAAGGAGAAATTAAAAGACATACCCTCAAAAAGAAAAGGGTACAACGAACGCATCTTCTCTTCTGTCTCCCAAGTTGCGTTGCTCTCATCATCTCCCCATTGCACTTTAACCAGTCTGACCTCTCGATTCCTCAACTTTTTGATCTCCGACCCAAGAATGCATGTAGGAGCTCGTCTAATTGTTGCATCACGCTCTATTTCCACCTCTTTAAGCAAGCTCGGCTCTACCACCTCCGCAGTCTTGTGCAAACACTTCCTCAAATGTGATACATGGAATACGTCGTGTACTCCACTAAGTTTCTCAGGTAACTCCACCCTATATGCCATCTTCCCAATCCTGTTTTTTTACAGGAAACGGCCCTACAAACCTTGGTGCTAATTTCCCCACGGACCCAAAGCGAACAACATTCTGTAACGGAGATACTTTGATAAAAACCATGTCCCCAATGTCAAACTCAAGATCTGTCCTCCTCTTATCAGCATACGATTTTTGCCTATCTTGTGCTGCTTTCATCCTCCTTCGAATCAACTCAATCTTCTCCGAGGTTTCCCTAACCATATCGGGCCCAAGTAGGATTTTATCGGTAGATTCCCACCAACATGTAGGCGAACGGCAAGGCCTTCCATAAAGAGCTTCGAAAGGTGCCATGCCAATACTAGACCGAAAGCTATTGTTATATGCGAATTCTACTAATGGAAGGTGCTCTTCCCATGTACCCCCAAAGTCTAGGATACAAAGCCTTAAAAGATCCTCTAGAATGCGATTCACCCTCTCGGTCTGGCCGTCTGTCTGAGGATGATATGCGGTGCTCAAACATAGCTGAGTCCCTACCGCCTCTTGTAAACTCTTCCAAAATTCGCTAGTAAAGATGGGGTCACGGTCGCTTACTATACTAGAAGGAATACCGTGCAAACGAACTATCTCCTTAATGTATACAGAAGCCAACCACGGAGCAGTCCTCTTACTTTTCACGGGAATAAAATGGGCGCTTTTAGTAAGTCTATCTACTATAACCCAAATCCCCGTGTTACCCTTCCTTGATCTTGGTAATCCATCCACAAAATCCATTGAGATGCTTTCCCATTTCCATAGTGGAACTTCTAATGGGTGAAGCAACCCACCGGGTTTCTTTTGTTCTGCTTTAACTCGTTGGCACACCAAGCATCTAGCGACGTACTCGGCCACATCCTTTTTCATACCGGCCCAAAAGAAAACCCGCTTCATATCTTTGTACATCTTATCCCCGCCGGGATGAATGGTCATTTTTGAGCGATGAGCATCATCAAGAATGGCCTTCCTTAAGTCTTCGTCTTGCGGTACACAAAGTCTATTATCCCTTCGTAACCAACCCTTATCGTCTAGGGTATACCTACGAAGATGGCTTGATGACTCCCCCCCCTTTGAGCTTTTCTACTATCTCAACCAACTGTGGGTCGTCTCGCTGTGCCTCACCAACCCGTCCTAGAAGTGTAGGTCTAACCTCCAAGGATGCTAACAGACCGGGTACTAAGTCAACGGAGGGTCTAAAGTCAAACATAGAGATGAATTCTAAGCTTTGTCGTTCAACAAACAACGGACTCAAGGACAACCTTTTCCTACTTAAGGCGTCTGCCACCACGTTACCCTTGCCCGGGGTATATGCTATTTCAAAATCGTAGGTGGCTAAGAATTCCATCCACCGTTGCTGCCTTAAATTAAAATCCTTCTGAGAGAATAAGTATTTTAATGATTTGTGGTCAGTGAACAGTTCGAATTTCTCACCAAGAAGATAGTGACGCCAAGACTTAAGCGCGAAAACAATTGCGGCTAGCTCTAAGTCATGCGTGGGGTAATTCTTTTCATGAACCCTCAACTGCCTTCCACCATAGGCTATTACTCTTCCCTCTTGCATGAGGACCGCGCCAAGTCCCGTCCCACAAGCATCAGTATAGATGGTAAACGGTTTATTCCCGTCTGGCAGCACTAAGACTGGGGCTGAAGTTAAGGCTCTCTTTAAACGTTGGAACGCATTATCGCAATCTTTGTCCCACGTAAAAACCAGGTTCTTCTTCGTTAACCATGTTAATGGAGCTGGTATTTTTGCGAAGTCTTTGATAAACTTCCTATAATAGCCAGCCAACCCCAAGAAACTTCTTACTTCGGTTGCATTTTTAGGGACCTTCCAATCTTGGATGGCCACCACCTTTGCGGGATCCACTGCTATCCCTTCTTTGGAAACCACGTGCCCTAAGAACCGTACTTCCTTCCTCCAGAAGTGACACTTAGAAAATTTTGCCTTAAGGTTATGCGCTCGAAGGGTTTCCAACACTTCCCTAAGATGTAGGGAGTGCTCTTCTTTATTCTTTGAAAAGACTAAGATGTCATCCACAAAGACTACCACGAATTTGTTAAGGTATTCCCTAAACACCCTACTCATCAAATCAACAAAATATGCAGGGGCGTTTGTCAAACCAAAGGGCATCACTAGCCATTCATAGAATCCGTCAGGAGTCCTAAAAGCAGTCTTATCTATACTATCCTCAGCCACTCTCAGTTGATGAAAGCCAGTGGCTAAGTCCAACTGCGAAAACACTGAGGCGCCAACTAACTGATCAAAGAGATCGTCAATCCTCGGCAGTGGGTGTCGGTTCTTTTTAGTAAGCTTGTTTAGTTCTCTATAGTCCATACAAAGTCTAAGAGACCCATCCGCCTTTGTGGCAAAAACTACTGGAGCACCCCACTCCGATATACTACGTCTTATGAACCCCTTCTCAAGCAACTCCTTTACTTGCTTATTGAGTTCCCTCCTTTCACGAGGAGCCATGTGGCGCACTGGCAAAGATACGGGTTTAGCATTATCCACAAGGTAAATTCGAAAGTCTATCTCCCACTTTGGAGGTAAGCCCTTCACCTCCTCAAACACATCCGGATATTCCCGGACCACTTCTACCGATCGCAGGTTCTCTACAGACGCGTCAAGCGATTCAAGATAACTTAGCATAACGGAATTCATGGGATTACAAAAGATGTCGAGAGCATTACCAAGGCGAGTCACAAGCCTAACTACTCTCCTTTCACAATTAAGAATGGCCCTATTTCTAGACAACCAATCCATTCCTAAAATTAGCCCATAGCCCGTGAAGCCCAATACATAAGCATCACATCTAAATTCAACGCTAAGTATAGAGATTTTCAAATCCAAACATATCATGGTCAAATGAGCCGAACCCCCAATTGGATTTGAAACGACCAAGGGATCCTCTACTAAACTGGTGTTCAAGTGCAGTGATTCAACTAATGATGCAGAGATAAACGAATGAGATGCGCCAGAATCGAATAAGGTACGGACAGGATGATCAAACAGAAAAACTAAGCTTTCAACAGAAATTGTTCTACCTCTTTCTTGCAGCGGTGGGGCCGCAATAGCCTGAACTTGCCCCCTTGCCTGCCCTGGTGCCATAAGAGCCTGCACCTGTCCTCCCGAGGTAGACCCTGCCCTCTGCCCCTTCTTTGGACAGTCCTTCACTAAATGTCCCGCATCTCCACAATGAAAACAACCAGTCTTCTTTTTCTTTCTACAATCTTTGCTGAGATGGCCAGGCGTCCCACAATTGAAGCATTTCTTCTTCCCTTTGCCATTATTGTTTTTACCACCCTTCTTATTTTGCTGTTGGGGTTTCTTCTGATCCCCTTTCTTTTCAACTGCCTTATCCTCATGCATAAGTGCCATTTCTACTAGCTTTTCAAAGGTGGCTCCCATAGGGATGTGGGTCATAGCCAACCCTTGCAACGGTTCATTCAAGCCTCTAACGAACCTCAAAGCTTTCTTCTCTGGCGTGTTCACCAACTCCAAGCCAAACCTTGCTAACTGATTAAATTTATTGACATATTCCTTTACTGATGAGCTCCCTTGCTTTAGTGCCAGGAATTTTTCCATATTTAAGTTCTCCTCTGCCCTTGAAAGAAACTTTGCCTCAAACCTTCGTCTGAAATCCGCCCATGAATCAACTGGACGTTCCCCGTTAGTGACCTCCCACCAAAACGAGGCCTCTCCCTTCATTAACCAAGCAGCTAAACGGACTTTCCTCCCATCTTCCACTTCAAAGATATCCAACAATTCCTCAGTCTCCTTAAGCCAATCTCTGGCCTCCACAAACGTCTCAGTCCCTTGAAAAGTTTTTCCTCCCATAGCCTTGAATTCCTTGCACGTCTTTGCAAAAGTGTCAACACGAGGAGGAGGAGGAGGAGGAATGGGTGCAACTAGGGGTGGAGGAGCATCCGCTGGGCCTGCAGTGGTGGCCCTAGCCTCCAAGTATCTCCTAAACCACCCTGGAATCGTCACACCTTCTGGGAGATTAAGATCTTCAGCCATGCTGAAACGAAAAAGGAAAGATTCAAAATGGAGAATTCGAAAGATAAAGATAAGCATGTGGCTATTTGGGATTATGTTTTTCATAAAAACTCTCTTTAAATAACATGTTTTTTTTTTGAAAGCACTTCTCCAAAAATACTTTAGAAAAAAAAAAAAAAATTCTAAATTTTTTTTTTATCTGTTCTGGTAACCTTATGCTCTGATACCACGTGTAACACCCCACGTCCATTAATGTCACTCACAAAGGGAATGCATTAACTTCCATGGAGGTTTTAAGTGAATATAGAACAGTAAAATTACAACAAGACAGATATAAAATAGTACTTGGAAATTCAAAAACTTTATTTCATTGTAGCAGAAGTCAAAACATGTTTGATTACATCATAACACCATATTCAATGTCAAGTACAATATCTATCTTGATAAAACAAGTACACAATCCCATTACATGAATAGCCATTAAAAAGAAAGATAACAAGCTAGACTTTACTTCAGCAGTCCAATCTTTCCAGAAGATAAGCGATCCAACTAGACTCCACTAGAACTTGGCCCAACCTGCGGACCTGAAGGGAGAAAAAGGATGGAAAAGAGGGGGTCAGACATAAAGTCTGGTGAATATGATAATTCTACAATACTATTACCAAAATAACTGGACTAAGGCATAAGCTGGAAAACAAGAAAATGTCTATGAAGAGCAGATTAAGGACATAGACAATCGCTAAAGGCAACGTTATAGGCGCTCCTAAATACTAAAGGATAAACACTATACTGCACAACACCAGTCACCCTAAAGATTCATCCCACTTAGCTTCACTTAGAAACTTTCCCAATGGCTTTACGTACCCCTAGCTGACTACATAGGTGCCGCCTGCCCCTATCTCCACTAGGTGTACCCTACTTCCCATTATTCGATCGGCTCCCTAACTCGTAGATACCCGTGCTGGCCCCACAGTGGGGTGTATCACTCCCCTAAAGTGGCAACCTGATACAACGGACATGCACGGCTTATACCTACACGATGCAACAACGTCTTACCTACCAGCCCGGGTCCACACACGCATATGAAACCCGTTGGACTTGCGTTGCCACCGCTCCCTGTTTTGGCCTCTTATAGTCAAACCCAGTATGCGTGTCCCGTCCTCGACTTGGGTCGAGCCCACAAAGATACGTTTTGGGATACTGGTTGAAATGGGCCCCCACTATTTACCACAAGCATTCCACCTAAGCTTGTCCCCATTAGTCCATCCCACTTAACCCACTTAGTCATGTTCATTTACATGTGTGTTTGGTTAAGTCTAATCGTATTTCAAATGCCTCTAAAGGCAACCACCAGATTCCTCATGCCACCCAAGGCACCTACTTAACCCCCATGTCCCACCTTACATGATTATCTGGTTAAGTATTTCTTAGTTCATTAAGGCCATAACCTCATAAAGACCTCTTACATTAGACTGGCATTTATGGCAGCTGGATTTGCCGGGCGGGTCCGGGCAGTCTTACACCATAAAAGAGTCTAACCTCGTGTCTTTACAACTGTTATGCTTTAGTTTGGGCCTAGGACCTCTCACATTGGGCCGACATTTGTGACTACTGGATTTGCCGGGCGGGTCCGGGCAGGTTTACATCACAGACGGGTCCAACCTCGTGTCCTAAGCATTGATTATTAATAATAATCCACTTTCCCCCAATTTTAATAATTCCCTACTTGAATTATTAATTATTTCCAATTTTTAACAATGTCCATAATTGACTCAATTATGGACATCCATTCATGGTATGCAAAATCTTACAAAATTGCACCCAATTTATTAATTCCTAATATTACCCCTACCCCACGTTTGAACGTTTATTCGCAAAATATATGTTAGACTCGAATAGCCTAACTCATAGCATAAAAGAGATTATCATAATAACAACATGTATATGTGACCAAATGAATCATAATAAGGGGTGAAACTTGCATATGTCCAACTTGCATAGATTATACATGTCATGGACCTAAAGGTGTCAACTTGTTCAAAATTCACCTAATATAATCTCAATCAATTTTCATAAACTTACATATGAACATGTGTGAATCAACATCATCTAATTTTTTTAACAACATGGTTTTATATGGGTACACCTAACTCAATAGGCAAATTCCCATAATCAAGTTTTATTTAATTATAGTTTCAAGTTTATGGGTACACCTAACCTAATAGGCAAATTCCCATAAAAAAGATCCATTTAAATTAAGAAGAAAAAAACATAACTTTAAGCATGATCCAACAACATGATTTTTCAACATAATATAGCATGATTTATAACATGGCATAGTATGATAGTATAACATAGCTTGACATGATTCTCAACATAGCACGACATAGCATAAAAGAATTTACAACATAGCATGACATAGCATATATAATTTACATCATACGACAACATAATAACATAATAAGAGATCCACAATATATAGAATTTACAATTACAAATCACATCACTTTCTTGTGATCCATTCATAACTGAGTCAAATTAGTTTGTAATAGTCTTGTGAGAATCATCATACTCACCAACAAAAGAAAAGAATTAGAGAAAGAGAGATCTTTTGATTTGATTTGTGTAGATTTAGTTGTAGATGATTAGGCTTCCTCTTCTTAGTTTGTGACGGCTATGCTGAACTCCATGGCAGCAGCATGACGGTAGCTTCTCTAATTTTACAAGTGATTTAGGTCTAGGGTCTACCCACTTATTTATAGATTTTAGAATGCATTTAGGCCATTAGATTTAACCTAGAAATAACCGCAGCCGTTCAGACAAGATGGGGTTTATCTTGTTGACTCAGCAATGAGTCAGAAGTGACTCAGCAAACACTCAGCAATATATATATATATATATATATATATATTCTACAATGTACACATTAGATACATCCCCCTTTACTTATTATTGTTTTTATATACATATTAGATACATCCCCTCTCTCACACACTTATTAATATTTTTATATTCATATTAGATACATCCCCTCTCTTACACACTTATTAATATTTTTATATTCATATTAAATACATCCCCTCTCTTACATACTTATTAATATTTTTATATTCATATTAGATACATCCCCTCTCTTACATACTTATTAATATTTTTATATTCATATTAGATACATCCCCTCTTCTACACACTTATTATTATTTTAGCAACTTTAGTGTTAATAGAAAATTCGGGGTGTTATATTCTCCCCTCCTTTTAGGATTTCGTCCCTGAAATCTTCAAGTCTGGAAGAATGTATATCCTACCATCCAAACGTCCATCTACTCATTCATCATACACAGGCATCCATTGTCCTTACAGACTTCTAATGCTTTCATGTTTAAATGCACAGTGTGTGTATATGTCCGTATCTAATGCAAAATCAGGCGGTCCACTGATTCAGTTGACCTCCTTAATGCAAATATGATCGTGCCATGCATCCATTATGTATGCAAAAGATTCTTAATGCTACATAATACTTCTATATGCGTGCACAACCATCATCTGAATGCAGCATCCACATGATAATACAACCATCGTTCATCCATTTGACTAAATACATCCATATATATATGCAATATGCAATATGTAGTGACTGAGCCGATCTAGTGCCTAAAGTGTGTGTATATATGCATCCACGAGCAACCACTAGCAAACACTTGCATCCATTTTGCATCCATCATACATAACATGTCTCAAACACATGTTTCAACCATAGGATTATCCTAACTAAAGGTCAAAGATACTAATGAGAGGACATACTAAAGATAAGATAAGATAAGCTAAGCGATAAAGGAGAAATTAAAAGACATACCCTCAAAAAGAAAAGGGTACAACGAACGCATCTTCTCTTCTGTCTCCCAAGTTGTGTTGCTCTCATCATCTCCCCATTGCACTTTAACCAGTCTGACCTCTCGATTCCTCAACTTTTTGATCTCCGACCCAAGAATGCATGTAGGAGCTCGTCTAATTGTTGCATCACGCTCTATTTCCACCTCTTTAAGCAAGCTCGGCTCTACCACCTCCGCGGTCTTGTGCAAACACTTCCTCAAATGTGATACATGGAATACGTCGTGTACTCCACTAAGTTTCTCAGGTAACTCCACCCTATATGCCATCTTCCCAATCCTGTTTTTTTACAGGAAACGGCCCTACAAACCTTGGTGCTAATTTCCCCACGGACCCAAAGCGAACAACATTCTGTAACGGAGATACTTTGATAAAAACCATGTCCCCAATGTCAAACTCAAGATCTGTCCTCCTCTTATCAGCATACGATTTTTGCCTATCTTGTGCTGCTTTCATCCTCCTTCGAATCAACTCAATCTTCTCCGAGGTTTCCCTAACCATATCGGGCCCAAGTAGGATTTTATCGGTAGATTCCCACCAACATGTAGGCGAACGACAAGGCCTTCCATAAAGAGCTTCGAAAGGTGCCATGCCAATACTAGACCGAAAGCTATTGTTATATGCGAATTCTACTAATGGAAGGTGCTCTTCCCATGTACCCCCAAAGTCTAGGATACAAAGCCTTAAAAGATCCTCTAGAATGCGATTCACCCTCTCGGTCTGGCCGTCTGTCTGAGGATGATATGCGGTGCTCAAACATAGCTGAGTCCCTACCGCCTCTTGTAAACTCTTCCAAAATTCGCTAGTAAAGATGGGGTCACGGTCGCTTACTATACTAGAAGGAATACCGTGCAAACGAACTATCTCCTTAATGTATACAGAAGCCAACCACGGAGCAGTCCTCTTACTTTTCACGGGAATAAAATGGGCGCTTTTAGTAAGTCTATCTACTATAACCCAAATCCCCGTGTTACCCTTCCTTGATCTTGGTAATCCATCCACAAAATCCATTGAGATGCTTTCCCATTTCCATAGTGGAACTTCTAATGGGTGAAGCAACCCACCGGGTTTCTTTTGTTCTGCTTTAACTCGTTGGCACACCAAGCATCTAGCGACGTACTCGGCCACATCCTTTTTCATACCGGCCCAAAAGAAAACCCGCTTCATATCTTTGTACATCTTATCCCCGCCGGGATGAATGGTCATTTTTAAGCGATGAGCATCATCAAGAATGGCCTTCCTTAAGTCTTCGTCTTGCGGTACACAAAGTCTATTATCCCTTCGTAACCAACCCTTATCGTCTAGGGTATACCTACGAAGATGGCTTGATGACTCCCCCCCTTTGAGCTTTTCTACTATCTCAACCAACTGTGGGTCGTCTCGCTGTGCCTCACCAACCCGTCCTAGAAGTGTAGGTCTAACCTCCAAGGATGCTAACAGACCGGGTACTAAGTCAACGGAGGGTCTAAAGTCAAACATAGAGATGAATTCTAAGCTTTGTCGTTCAACAAACAACGGACTCAAGGACAACCTTTTCCTACTTAAGGCGTCTGCCACCACGTTACCCTTGCCCGGGGTATATGCTATTTCAAAATCGTAGGAGGCTAAGAATTCCATCCACCGTTGCTGCCTTAAATTCAAATCCTTCTGAGAGAATAAGTATTTTAATGATTTGTGGTCAGTGAACAGTTCGAATTTCTCACCAAGAAGATAGTGACGCCAAGACTTAAGCGCGAAAACAATTGCGGCTAGCTCTAAGTCATGCGTGGGGTAATTCTTTTCATGAACCCTCAACTGCCTTCCACCATAGGCTATTACTCTTCCCTCTTGCATGAGGACCGCGCCAAGTCCCGTCCCACAAGCATCAGTATAGATGGTAAACGGTTTATTCCCGTCTGGCAGCAATAAGACTGGGGCTGAAGTTAAGGCTCTATTTAAACGTTGGAACGCATCATCGCAATCTTTGTCCCACGTAAAAACCAGGTTCTTCTTCGTTAACCGTGTTAATGGAGCTGATATTTTTGCGAAGTCTTTGATAAACTTCCTATAATAGCCAGCCAACCCCAAGAAACTTCTTACTTCGGTTGCATTTTTAGGGACCTTCCAATCTTGGATGGCCACCACCTTTGCGGGATCCACTGCTATCCCTTCTTTGGAAACCACGTGCCCTAAGAACCGTACTTCCTTCCTCCAGAAGTGACACTTAGAAAATTTTGCCTTAAGGTTATGCGCTCGAAGGGTTTCCAACACTTCCCTAAGATGTAGGGAGTGCTCTTCTTTATTCTTTGAAAAGACTAAGATGTCATCCACAAAGACTACCACGAATTTGTTAAGGTATTCCCTAAACACCCTACTCATCAAATCAACAAAATATGCAGGGGCGTTTGTCAAACCAAAGGGCATCACTAGCCATTCATAGAATCCGTCAGGAGTCCTAAAAGCAGTCTTATCTATACTATCCTCAGCCACTCTCAGTTGATGAAAGCCAGTGGCTAAGTCCAACTGCGAAAACACTGAGGCGCCAACTAACTGATCAAAGAGATCGTCAATCCTCGGCAGTGGGTGTCGGTTCTTTTTAGTAAGCTTGTTTAGTTCTCTATAGTCCATACAAAGTCTAAGAGACCCATCCGCCTTTGTGGCAAAAACTACTAGAGCACCCCACTCCGATATACTACGTCTTATGAACCCCTTCTCAAGCAAATCCTTTACTTGCTTATTGAGTTCCCTCCTTTCACGAGGAGCCATGTGGCGCACTGGCAAAGATACGGGTTTAGCATTATCTACAAGATAAATTCGAAAGTCTATCTCCCGCTTTGGAGGTAAGCCCTTCACCTCCTCAAACACATCCGGATATTCCCGGACCACTTCTACCGATCGCAGGTTCTCTACAGACGCGTCAAGCGATTCAAGATAACTTAGCATAAAGGAATTTATGGGATTACAAAAGATGTCGAGAGCATTACCAAGGCGTGTCACAAGCCTAACTACTCTCCTTTCACAATCAAGAATGGCCCTATTTCTAGACAACCAATCCATTCCTAAAATTAGCCCATAGCCCGTGAAGCCCAATACATAAGCATCACATCTAAATTCAACGCTAAGTATAGAGATTTTCAAATCCAAACATATCATGGTCAAATGAGCCGAACCCCCAATTGGATTTGAAACGACCAAGGGATCCTCTACTAAACTGGTGTTCAAGTGCAGTGATTCAACTAATGATGCAGAGATAAACGAATGAGATGCGCCAGAATCGAATAAGGTACGGACAGGATGATCAAACAGAAAAACTAAGCTTTCAACAGAAATTGTTCTACCTCTTTCTTGCAGCGGTGGGGCCGCAATAGCCTGAACTTTCCCCCTTGCCTGCCCTGGTGCCATAAGAGCCTGCACCTGTCCTCCCGAGGTAGACCCTGCCCTCTGCCCCTTCTTTGGACAGTCCTTCACTAAATGTCCCGCATCTCCACAATGAAAACAACCAGTCTTCTTTTTCTTTCTACAATCTTTGCTGAGATGGCCAGGCGTCCCACAATTGAAGCATTTCTTCTTCCCTTTGCCATTATTGTTTTTACCACCCTTCTTATTTTGCTGTTGGGGTTTCTTCTGATCCCCTTTCTTTTCAACTGCCTTATCCTCATGCATAAGTGCCATTTCTACTAGCTTTTCAAAGGTGGCTCCCATAGGGATGTGGGTCATAGCCAACCCTTGCAACGGTTCATTCAAGCCTCTAACGAACCTCAAAGCTTTCTTCTCTGGCGTGTTCACCAACTCCAAGCCAAACCTTGCTAACTGATTAAATTTATTGACATATTCCTTTACTGATGAGCTCCCTTGCTTTAGTGCCAGGAATTTTTCCATATTTAAGTTCTCCTCTGCCCTTGAAAGAAACTTTGCCTCAAACCTTCGTCTGAAATCCGCCCATGAATCAACTGGACGTTCCCCGTTAGTGACCTCCCACCAAAACGAGGCCTCTCCCTTCATTAACCAAGCAGCTAAACGGACTTTCCTCCCATCTTCCACTTCAAAGATATCCAACAATTCCTCAGTCTCCTTAAGCCAATCTCTGGCCTCCACAAACGTCTCAGTCCCTTGAAAAGTTTTTCCTCCCATAGCCTTGAATTCCTTGCACGTCTTTGCAAAAGTGTCAACACGAGGAGGAGGAGGAGGAGGAATGGGTGCAACTAGGGGTGGAGGAGTATCCGCTGGGCCTGCAGTGGTGGCCCTAGCCTCCAAGTATCTCCTAAACCACCCTGGAATCGTCACACCTTCTGGGAGATTAAGATCTTCAGCCATGCTGAAACGAAAAAGGAAAGATTCAAAATGGAGAATTCGAAAGATAAAGATAAGCATGTGGCTATTTGGGATTATGTTTTTCATAAAAACTCTCTTTAAATAACATGTTTTTTTTTTGAAAGCACTTCTTCCAAAAATACTTTAGAAAAAAAAAATATTTTTCTAAATTTTTTTTTTATCTGTTCTGGTAACCTTATGCTCTGATACCACGTGTAACACCCCACGTCCATTAATGTCACTCACAAAGGGAATGCATTAACTTCCATGGAGGTTTTAAGTGAATATAGAACAGTAAAATTACAACAAGACAGATATAAAATAGTACTTGGAAATTCAAAAACTTTATTTCATTATAGCAGAAGTCAAAACATGTTTGATTACATCATAACACCATATTCAATGTCAAGTACAATATCTATCTTGATAAAACAAGTACATAATCCCATTACATGAATAGCCATTAAAAAGAAAGATAACAAGCTAGACTTTACTTCAGCAGTCCAAGCTTTCCAGAAGATAAGCGATCCAACTAGACTCCACTAGAACTTGGCCCAACCTGCGGACCTGAAGGGAGAAAAAGGATGGAAAAGAGGGGGTCAGACATAAAGTCTAGTGAATATGATAATTCTACAATACTATTACCAAAATAACTGGACTAAGGCATAAGCTGGAAAACAAGAAAATGTCTATGAAGAGCAGATTAAGGACATAGACAATCGCTAAAGGCAACGTTATAGGCGCTCCTAAATACTAAAGGATAAACACTATACTGCACCACACCAGTCACCCTAAAGATTCATCCCACTTAGCTTCACTTAGAAACTTTCCCAATGGCTTTACGTACCCCTAGCTGACTACATAGGTGCCGCCTGCCCCTATCTCCACTAGGTGTACCCTACTTCCCATTAATCGATCGGCTCCCTAACTCGTAGATACCCGTGCTGGCCCCATAGTGGGGTGTATCACTCCCCTAAAGTGGCAACCTGATACAACGGACATGCACGGCTTATACCTACACGATGCAACAACGTCTTACCTACCAGCCCGGGTCCACACACGCATATGAAACCCGTTGGACTTGCGTTGCCACCGCTCCCTGTTTTGGCCTCTTATAGTCAAACCCAGTATGCGTGTCCCGTCCTCGACTTGGGTCGAGCCCACAAAGATACGTTTTGGGATACTGGTTGAAATGGGCCCCCACTATTTACCACAAGCATTCCACCTAAGCTTGTCCCCATTAGTCCATCCCACTTAACCCACTTAGTCATGTTCATTTACATGTGTGTTTGGTTAAGTCTAATCGTATTTCAAATGCCTCTAAAGGCAACCACCAGATTCCTCATGCCACCCAAGGCACCTACTTAACCCCCATGTCCCACCTTACATGATTATCTGGTTAAGTATTTCTTAGTTCATTAAGGCCATAACCTCATAAAGACCTCTTACATTAGACTGGCATTTATGGCAGCTGGATTTGCCGGGCGGGTCCGGGCAGTCTTACACCATAAAAGAGTCTAACCTCGTGTCTTTACAACTGTTATGCTTTAGTTTGGGCCTAGGACCTCTCACATTGGGCCGACATTTGTGACTACTGGATTTGCCGGGCGGGTCCGGGCAGGTTTACATCACAAACGGGTCCAACCTCGTGTCCTAAGCATTGATTATTAATAATAATCCACTTTCCCCCAATTTTAATAATTCCCTACTTGAATTATTAATTATTTCCAATTTTTAACAATGTCCATAATTGACTCAATTATGGACATCCATTCATGGTATGCAAGATCTTACAAAATTGCACCCAATTTATTAATTCCTAATATTACCCCTACCCCACGTTTGAACGTTTATTCGCAAAATATATGTTAGACTCAAATAGCCTAACTCATAGCATAAAAGAGATTATCATAATAACAACATGTATATGTTACCAAATGAATCATAATAAGGGATGAAACTTGCATATGTCCAACTTGCATAGATTATACATGTCATGGACCTAAAGGTGTCAACTTGTTCAAAATTCACCTAATATAATCTCAATCAATTTTCATAAACTTACATATGAACATGTGTGAATCAACATCATCTAATTTTTTTAACAACATGGTTTTATATGGGTACACCTAACTCAATAGGCAAATTCCCATAATCAAGTTTTATTTAATTATAGTTTCAAGTTTATGGGTACACCTAACCTAATAGGCAAATTCCCATAAACAAGATCCATTTAAATTAAGAAGAAAAAAACATAACTTTAAGCATGATCCAACAACATGATTTTTCAACATAATATAGCATGATTTATAACATGGCATAGTATGATAGTATAACATAGCTTGACATGATTCTCAACATAGCACGACATAGCATAAAAGAATTTACAACATAGCATGACATAGCATATATAATTTACATCATACGACAACATAATAACATAATAAGAGATCCACAATATATAGAATTTACAATTACAAATCACATCACTTTCTTGTGATCCATTCATAACTGAGTCAAATTAGTTTGTAATAGTCTTGTGAGAATCATCATACTCACCAACAAAAGAAAAGAATTAGAGAAAGAGAGATCTTTTGATTTGATTTGTGTAGATTTAGTTGTAGATGATTAGGCTTCCTCTTCTTAGTTTGTGACGGCTATGCTGAACTCCATGGCAGCAGCATGACAGTAGCTTCTCTAATTTTACAAGTGATTTAGGTCTAGGGTCTACCCACTTATTTATAGATTTTAGAATGCATTTAGGCCATTAGATTTAACCTAGAAATAACCGCAGCCGTTCAGACAAGATGGGGTTTATCTTGTTGACTCAGCAATGAGTCAGAAGTGACTCAGCAAACACTCAGCAATATATATATATATATATATATATATATATATATTCTACAATGTACACATTAGATACATCCCCCTTTACTTATTATTGTTTTTATATACATATTAGATACATCCCCTCTCTCACACACTTATTAATATTTTTATATTCATATTAGATACATCCCCTCTCTTACACACTTATTAATATTTTTATATTCATATTAAATACATCCCCTCTCTTACATACTTATTAATATTTTTATATTCATATTAGATACATCCCCTCTCTTACATACTTATTAATATTTTTATATTCATATTAGATACATCCCCTCTTCTACACACTTATTATTATTTTAGCAACTTTAGTGTTAATAGAAAATTCGGGGTGTTATATTCTCCCCTCCTTTTAGGATTTCGTCCCTGAAATCTTCAAGTCTGGAAGAATGTATATCCTACCATCCAAACGTCCATCTACTCATTCATCATACACAGGCATCCATTGTCCTTACAGACTTCTAATGCTTTCATGTTTAAATGCACAGTGTGTGTATATGTCCGTATCTAATGCAAAATCAGGCGGTCCACTGATTCAGTTGACCTCCTTAATGCAAATATGATCGTGCCATGCATCCATTATGTATGCAAAAGATTCTTAATGCTACATAATACTTCTATATGCGTGCACAACCATCATCTGAATGCAGCATCCACATGATAATACAACCATCGTTCATCCATTTGACTAAATACATCCATATATATATGCAATATGCAATATGTAGTGACTGAGCCGATCTAGTGCCTAAAGTGTGTGTATATATGCATCCACGAGCAACCACTAGCAAACACTTGCATCCATTTTGCATCCATCATACATAACATGTCTCAAACACATGTTTCAACCATAGGATTATCCTAACTAAAGGTCAAAGATACTAATGAGAGGACATACTAAAGATAAGATAAGATAAGCTAAGCGATAAAGGAGAAATTAAAAGACATACCCTCAAAAAGAAAAGGGTACAACGAACGCATCTTCTCTTCTGTCTCCCAAGTTGTGTTGCTCTCATCATCTCCCCATTGCACTTTAACCAGTCTGACCTCTCGATTCCTCATCTTTTTGATCTCCGACCCAAGAATGCATGTAGGAGCTCGTCTAATTGTTGCATCACGCTCTATTTCCACCTCTTTAAGCAAGCTCGGCTCTACCACCTCCGCGGTCTTGTGCAAACACTTCCTCAAATGTGATACATGGAATACGTCGTGTACTCCACTAAGTTTCTCAGGTAACTCCACCCTATATGCCATCTTCCCAATCCTGTTTTTTTACAGGAAACGGCCCTACAAACCTTGGTGCTAATTTCCCCACGGACCCAAAGCGAACAACATTCTGTAACGGAGATACTTTGATAAAAACCATGTCCCCAATGTCAAACTCAAGATCTGTCCTCCTCTTATCAGCATACGATTTTTGCCTATCTTGTGCTGCTTTCATCCTCCTTCGAATCAACTCAATCTTCTCCGAGGTTTCCCTAACCATATCGGGCCCAAGTAGGATTTTATCGGTAGATTCCCACCAACATGTAGGCGAACGGCAAGGCCTTCCATAAAGAGCTTCGAAAGGTGCCATGCCAATACTAGACCGAAAGCTATTGTTATATGCGAATTCTACTAATGGAAGGTGCTCTTCCCATGTACCCCCAAAGTCTAGGATACAAAGCCTTAAAAGATCCTCTAGAATGCGATTCACCCTCTCGGTCTGGCCGTCTGTCTGAGGATGATATGCGGTGCTCAAACATAGCTGAGTCCCTACCGCCTCTTGTAAACTCTTCCAAAATTCGCTAGTAAAGATGGGGTCACGGTCGCTTACTATACTAGAAGGAATACCGTGCAAACGAACTATCTCCTTAATGTATACAGAAGCCAACCACGGAGCAGTCCTCTTACTTTTCACGGGAATAAAATGGGCGCTTTTAGTAAGTCTATCTACTATAACCCAAATCCCCGTGTTACCCTTCCTTGATCTTGGTAATCCATCCACAAAATCCATTGAGATGCTTTCCCATTTCCATAGTGGAACTTCTAATGGGTGAAGCAACCCACCGGGTTTCTTTTGTTCTGCTTTAACTCGTTGGCACACCAAGCATCTAGCGACGTACTCGGCCACATCCTTTTTCATACCGGCCCAAAAGAAAACCCGCTTCATATCTTTGTACATCTTATCCCCGCCGGGATGAATGGTCATTTTTAAGCGATGAGCATCATCAAGAATGGCCTTCCTTAAGTCTTCGTCTTGCGGTACACAAAGTCTATTATCCCTTCGTAACCAACCCTTATCGTCTAGGGTATACCTACGAAGATGGCTTGATGACTCCCCCCCTTTGAGCTTTTCTACTATCTCAACCAACTGTGGGTCGTCTCGCTGTGCCTCACCAACCCGTCCTAGAAGTGTAGGTCTAAACTCCAAGGATGCTAACAGACCGGGTACTAAGTCAACGGAGGGTCTAAAGTCAAACATAGAGATGAATTCTAAGCTTTGTCGTTCAACAAACAACGGACTCAAGGACAACCTTTTCCTACTTAAGGCGTCTGCCACCACGTTACCCTTTCCCGGGGTATATGCTATTTCAAAATCGTAGGAGGCTAAGAATTCCATCCACCGTTGCTGCCTTAAATTCAAATCCTTCTGAGAGAATAAGTATTTTAATGATTTGTGGTCAGTGAACAGTTCGAATTTCTCACCAAGAAGATAGTGACGCCAAGACTTAAGCGCGAAAACAATTGCGGCTAGCTCTAAGTCATGCGTGGGGTAATTCTTTTCATGAACCCTCAACTGCCTTCCACCATAGGCTATTACTCTTCCCTCTTGCATGAGGACCGCGCCAAGTCCCGTCCCACAAGCATCAGTATAGATGGTAAACGGTTTATTCCCGTCTGGCAGCACTAAGACTGGGGCTGAAGTTAAGGCTCTCTTTAAACGTTGGAACGCATCATCGCAATCTTTGTCCCACGTAAAAACCAGGTTCTTCTTCGTTAACCGTGTTAATGGAGCTGATATTTTTGCGAAGTCTTTGATAAACTTCCTATAATAGCCAGCCAACCCCAAGAAACTTCTTACTTCGGTTGCATTTTTAGGGACCTTCCAATCTTGGATGGCCACCACCTTTGCGGGATCCACTGCTATCCCTTCTTTGGAAACCACGTGCCCTAAGAACCGTACTTCCTTCCTCCAGAAGTGACACTTAGAAAATTTTGCCTTAAGGTTATGCGCTCGAAGGGTTTCCAACACTTCCCTAAGATGTAGGGAGTGCTCTTCTTTATTCTTTGAAAAGACTAAGATGTCATCCACAAAGACTACCACGAATTTGTTAAGGTATTCCCTAAACACCCTACTCATCAAATCAACAAAATATGCAGGGGCGTTTGTCAAACCAAAGGGCATCACTAGCCATTCATAGAATCCGTCAGGAGTCCTAAAAGCAGTCTTATCTATACTATCCTCAGCCACTCTCAGTTGATGAAAGCCAGTGGCTAAGTCCAACTGCGAAAACACTGAGGCGCCAACTAACTGATCAAAGAGATCGTCAATCCTCGGCAGTGAGTGTCGGTTCTTTTTAGTAAGCTTGTTTAGTTCTCTATAGTCCATACAAAGTCTAAGAGACCCATCCGCCTTTGTGGCAAAAACTACTGGAGCACCCCACTCCGATATACTACGTCTTATGAACCCCTTCTCAAGCAACTCCTTTACTTGCTTATTGAGTTCCCTCCTTTCACGAGGAGCCATGTGGCGCACTGGCAAAGATACGGGTTTAGCATTATCCACAAGATAAATTCGAAAGTCTATCTCCCGCTTTGGAGGTAAGCCCTTCACCTCCTCAAACACATCCGGATATTCCCGGACCACTTCTACCGATCGCAGGTTCTCTACAGACGCGTCAAGCGATTCAAGATAACTTAGCATAACGGAATTTATGGGATTACAAAAGATGTCGAGAGCATTACCAAGGCAAGTCACAAGCCTAACTACTCTCCTTTCACAATCAAGAATGGCCCTATTTCTAGACAACCAATCCATTCCTAAAATTAGCCCATAGCCCGTGAAGCCCAATACATAAGCATCACATCTAAATTCAACGCTAAGTATAGAGATTTTCAAATCCAAACATATCATGGTCAAATGAGTCGAACCCCCAATTGGATTTGAAACGACCAAGGGATCCTCTACTAAACTGGTGTTCAAGTGCAGTGATTCAACTAATGATGCAGAGATAAACGAATGAGATGCGCCAGAATCGAATAAGGTACGGACAGGATGATCAAACAGAAAAACTAAGCTTTCAACAGAAATTGTTCTACCTCTTTCTTGCAGCGGTGGGGCCGCAATAGCCTGAACTTGCCCCCTTGCCTGCCCTGGTGCCATAAGAGCCTGCACCTGTCCTCCCGAGGTAGACCCTGCCCTCTGCCCCTTCTTTGGACAGTCCTTCACTAAATGTCCCGCATCTCCACAATGAAAACAACCAGTCTTCTTTTTCTTTCTACAATCTTTGCTGAGATGGCCAGGCGTCCCACAATTGAAGCATTTCTTCTTCCCTTTGCCATTATTGTTTTTACCACCCTTCTTATTTTGCTGTTGGGGTTTCTTCTGATCCCCTTTCTTTTCAACTGCCTTATCCTCATGCATAAGTGCCATTTCTACTAGCTTTTCAAAGGTGGCTCCCATAGGGATGTGGGTCATAGCCAACCCTTGCAACGGTTCATTCAAGCCTCTAACGAACCTCAAAGCTTTCTTCTCTGGCGTGGTCACCAACTCCAAGCCAAACCTTGCTAACTGATTAAATTTATTGACATATTCCTTTACTGATGAGCTCGCTTGCTTTAGTGCCAGGAATTTTTCCATATTTAATTTCTCCTCTGCCCTTGAAAGAAACTTTGCCTCAAACCTTCATCTGAAATCCGCCCACGAATCAACTGGACGTTCCCCGTTAGCGACCTCCCACCAAAATGAGGCCTCTCCCTTCATTAACCAAGCAGCTAAACGGACTTTCCTCCCATCTTCCACTTCAAAGATATCCAACAATTCCTCAGTCTCCTTAAGCCAATCTCTGGCCTCCACAAACGTCTCAGTCCCTTGAAAAGTTTTTCCTCCCATAGCCTTGAATTCCTTGCACGTCTTTGCAAAAGTGTCAACAGGAGGAGGAGGAGGAGGAATGGGTGCAACTAGGGGTGGAGGAGTATCCGCTGGGCCTGCAGTGGTGGCCCTAGCCTCCAAGTATCTCCTAAACCACACTGGAATCGTCACACCTTCTGGGAGATTAAGATCTTCAGCCATGCTGAAACGAAAAAGGAAAGATTCAAAATGGAGAATTCGAAATAAAGATAAGCATGTGGCTATTTGGGATTATGTTTTTCATAAAAACTCTCTTTAAATAACATGTTTTTTTTTGAAAGCACTTCTTCCAAAAATACTTTAGAAAAAAAAAATATTTTTCTAAATTTTTTTTTAATCTGTTCTGGTAACCTTATGCTCTGATACCACGTGTAACACCCCACGTCCATTAATGTCACTCACAAAGGGAATGCATTAACTTCCATGGAGGTTTTAAGTGAATATAGAATAGTAAAATTACAACAAGACAGATATAAAATAGTACTTGGAAATTCAAAAACTTTATTTCATTGTAGCAGAAGTCAAAACATGTTTGATTACATCATAACACCATATTCAATGTCAAGTACAATATCTATCTTGATAAAACAAGTACATAATCCCATTACATGAATAGCCATTAAAAAGAAAGATAACAAGCTAGACTTTACTTCAGCAGTCCAAGCTTTCCAGAAGATAAGCGATCCAACTAGACTCCACTAGAACTTGGCCCAACCTGCGGACCTGAAGGGAGAAAAAGGATGGAAAAGAGGGGGTCAGACATAAAGTCTAGTGAATATGATAATTCTACAATACTATTACCAAAATAACTGGACTAAGGCATAAGCTGGAAAACAAGAAAATGTCTATGAAGAGCAGATTAAGGACATAGACAATCGCTAAAGGCAACGTTATAGGCGCTCCTAAATACTAAAGGATAAACACTATACTGCACCACACCAGTCACCCTAAAGATTCATCCCACTTAGCTTCACTTAGAAACTTTCCCAATGGCTTTACGTACCCCTAGCTGACTACATAGGTGCCGCCTGCCCCTATCTCCACTAGGTGTACCCTACTTCCCATTATTCGATCGGCTCCCTAACTCGTAGATACCCGTGCTGGCCCCACAGTGGGGTGTATCACTCCCCTAAAGTGGCAACCTGATACAACGGACATGCACGGCTTATACCTACACGATGCAACAACGTCTTACCTACCAGCCCGGGTCCACACACGCATATGAAACCCGTTGGACTTGCGTTGCCACCGCTCCCTGTTTTGGCCTCTTATAGTCAAACCCAGTATGCGTGTCCCGTCCTCGACTTGGGTCGAGCCCACAAAGATACGTTTTGGGATACTGGTTGAAATGGGCCCCCACTATTTACCACAAGCATTCCACCTAAGCTTTTCCCCATTAGTCCATCCCACTTAACCCACTTAGTCATGTTCATTTACATGTGTGTTTGGTTAAGTCTAATCGTATTTCAAATGCCTCTAAAGGCAACCACCAGATTCCTCATGCCACCCAAGGCACCTACTTAACCCTCATGTCCCACCTTACATGATTATCTGGTTAAGTATCTCTTAGTTCATTAAGGCCATAACCTCATAAAGACCTCTTACATTAGACTGGCATTTATGGCAGCTGGATTTGCCGGGCGGGTCCGGGCAGTCTTACACCATAAAAGAGTCTAACCTCGTGTCTTTACAACTGTTATGCTTTAGTTTGGGCCTAGGACCTCTCACATTGGGCCGACATTTGTGACTACTGGATTTGCCGGGCGGGTCCGGGCAGGTTTACATCACAAACGGGTCCAACCTCGTGTCCTAAGCATTGATTATTAATAATAATCCACTTTCCCCCAATTTTAATAATTCCCTACTTGAATTATTAATTATTTCCAATTTTTAACAATGTCCATAATTGACTCAATTATGGACATCCATTCATGGTATGCAAAATCTTACAAAATTGCACCCAATTTATTAATTCCTAATATTACCCCTACCCCACGTTTGAACGTTTATTCGCAAAATATATGTTAGACTCGAATAGCCTAACTCATAGCATAAAAGAGATTATCATAATAACAACATGTATATGTGACCAAATGAATCATAATAAGGGGTGAAACTTGCATATGTCCAACTTGCATAGATTATACATGTCATGGACCTAAAGGTGTCAACTTGTTCAAAATTCACCTAATATAATCTCAATCAATTTTCATAAACTTACATATGAACATGTGTGAATCAACATCATCTAATTTTTTTAACAACATGGTTTTATATGGGTACACCTAACTCAATAGGCAAATTCCCATAATCAAGTTTTATTTAATTATAGTTTCAAGTTTATGGGTACACCTAACCTAATAGGCAAATTCCCATAAACAAGATCCATTTAAATTAAGAAGAAAAAAACATAACTTTAAGCATGATCCAACAACATGATTTTTCAACATAATATAGCATGATTTATAACATGGCATAGTATGATAGTATAACATAGCTTGACATGATTCTCAACATAGCACGACATAGCATAAAAGAATTTACAACATAGCATGACATAGCATATATAATTTACATCATACGACAACATAATAACATAATAAGAGATCCACAATATATAGAATTTACAATTACAAATCACATCACTTTCTTGTGATCCATTCATAACTGAGTCAAATTAGTTTGTAATAGTCTTGTGAGAATCATCATACTCACCAACAAAAGAAAAGAAATAGAGAAAGAGAGATCTTTTGATTTGATTTGTGTAGATTTAGTTGTAGATGATTAGGCTTCCTCTTCTTAGTTTGTGACGGCTATGCTGAACTCCATGACAGCAGCATGACGGTAGCTTCTCTAATTTTACAAGTGATTTAGGTCTAGGGTCTACCCACTTATTTATAGATTTTAGAATGCATTTAGGCCATTAGATTTAACCTAGAAATAACCGCAGCCGTTCAGACAAGATGGGGTTTATCTTGTTGACTCAGCAATGAGTCAGAAGTGACTCAGCAAACACTCAGCAATATATATATATATATATATATATATATATATTCTACAATGTACACATTAGATACATCCCCCTTTACTTATTATTGTTTTTATATACATATTAGATACATCTCCTCTCTCACACACTTATTAATATTTTTATATTCATATTAGATACATCCCCTCTCTTACACACTTATTAATATTTTTATATTCATATTAAATACATCCCCTCTCTTACATACTTATTAATATTTTTATATTCATATTAGATACATCCCCTCTCTTACATACTTATTAATATTTTTATATTCATATTAGATACATCCCCTCTTCTACACACTTATTATTATTTTAGCAACTTTAGTGTTAATAGAAAATTCGGGGTGTTACAGTATCGATCATAGGCAGCATAAGTACCATATATTATGTCGCCATATAGGTTTACAAATAAAATCAAAATTCGCGTATTAGAAATTGGATTCCATCTATGAACTGAGGTAAGGGATCGTCCTTATCCGATTTGGAGCACCTCTAGCAAGATGTCCAGGACGCGTACTCAGTCGCACCCGTGGAGCAGCAGGGCCGATCCACTCCTATCTTTTGTGGATTAGTAATTCCTGAACAATACGTTTCCAGGTCCTATAAGACCTATCACTTGAGCCTTTTAGTTGGCTCTATATCCGGGGTACCTCGCTATCCATCATCCATATAAGTAAAAAATGTCTGGGCTCCATACCATGACACCACTTCTAGCTAGAAAGAAACGCATGTCCTCTCTGCTGTCCTTGAACCCTTTTTGGTTCACACCGGGGTGTGAAGCTCGCGAATTAACGCTACGAAGCTGTGCTACTTAAAGTTATGCTTTGATCATCAACCACAAAGCCCTTCTTTTCAACAAAAAATTTGAACCATGCAACTCAGCATGCCACATTGTCAATTCAAACTGTACCATTGATTTCCAACAACATGTAACCTCTAAGCTCGTACTTCTTAAAGAAGGGTGTTAAGCAAGAAAATAAATTGTCCTCCACCAAACAAATATATATATATATATATATATATATATATATATATATAGCAGAGATCAACGAATACAACGCGAAATACAACGTTAGATATACAATCCATTTGCTAGTCCATTCTGGATTTGAACGAAATCGGAGTGTGACATCCCACGTCCGTTAATGTCACTCACTAAGGGAATGCATTAAGTTTCGTGAAGCGTTATAGGTAAATAAGAACATAATAGCAAAAGACAGACATGTAAAATAGCAGCAGAATTAAAAACTTTATTTAAATCAAAACATCATGGTCCCAAATACTGAGTTTACATCATTAGTTTGAAGTAACCAATAACTTAAATAATATGTCTTGCCAAAAATATCAGAGTACAAAAAGCACAAAACCATATTTCTCATGTGAAGCCATAAGAGAGTTGACCAGATGTCAAAGCGGTACATCTATATCCAAAATCCAAGCTAAGCTGAAAGAATCCAAATCAACTCTAACCACTTCCACCCTGAGAACCTAAGGTGGGGACGGAAGAGAGAGAAGAGGAAACAAAAAGGGTAAAACATAAAGTCTGACGAGTCTAGTTACTTTTAAATATAAATAATTAAAAGTATCATGGTAGGTATATAAAACTGGAAGAACAAGATAACAGTAACAATAACAAGTGTGAACCGAGCAAGACAAGATGAACAGGATATATAGCGCTTCTTAGTACTTTCCTCTGCACAACACAGATACTAATATATCAGAAGTAGAATGATCCATACTAATACTGTTCCATTTCATTTTCTTGATTATTAGGTTACTTGGGTTAATAGCACTCAAGACTTATACACGCATCGTGCTCATTTACTTTCCCATGGATTCACCTAATAAAATATATGTAGTTATCTCTCAATATTGAGATACACCCCATGATACCCCCACTCGCATGGTATCCACTGTAGTGAACGCAGTCCTTCATCCTACGTCGGAGTGACGTATGGATCTCTATGTAACAATGTTACGTTCCACATATATCTGTCATTACTATGCTACGTAAGCGTATGAACTGCCACTATCAATCGAATCGGATTCCTTATTGGAATAATGCCCTCTAGTCTACGATACACCACTTAGAGCAGTTATGCATGTATCTATACTGTCTCACGTATGTAGTGCAAGTGTAGCTCGATGCCTCAATCGTACATCCTCTAATGTGCACCGAGTTCCGTGGCAGGGCTAAACTAGAAAGACGGAACTTGGTCGGGAGCTTTTCCATATCTCTACAGGTCCTCCTTTAATGAGCCTCTATATACAGATATACCCAGGGTCTGTTTTCGTGGTGGCTATGGCCCTCCTCGTCCCCTTCCTCAACTAGTAAAGACTACAGAGCTAAGAGACCGCCCCTAATAACAACCAATCTAAACATCCATGTGGTGTCTACCCTCAACCCCATACCTTGATAGTGAACGGTGAAATGATATCTTAGGTTTAGCTATAGTCTTTTTGCATCCCGCTGGCTGTCGATGACGGATATCCGACGGTCTACTATCTTTGTTGGTCATGACCCTCTCTATCTCCTCGTGAGGCAACCATCGAATCACACTGGTGTCACCTCGTCATAGCATTCTGACTGCATAGCTACATCTGCAGTCAAGACCCACCCACCTAGTAGTTACGCGCAGACCCAACCTCTGCGAGTACAGCCTAAGACATCTGTCACCGCACAAAGGACTACTAGGAGCACCTTACGTACTTCAGGAAGCCGCGTGCTTCCCCTTCCAGTCATTTGGAGCCGTCATAACAATCAGATGAATGCGCGCTACCCTCGTGTCTTATAACACCTCGATGATCTTACCCGTTGGGTTATTCACCCTCAAACGTACGGACCGGTCCAAGCACCTTTCTTTAATATGTTGTTAGCCCTATGTCTAAACATTCTTTTATGCACTTGCCTTACCCACCCGGTTCCCATTTAAATTGGTTATTCCCGTTCATATTGAATTCTTATTCCGAATTACCAAGTTTCTCTTGCTTATTAATTTCAATCATATATCTTAATCCATCTAAGTTTATTCATAAGCCCATAACATGTTATTCTCTAGATTATGGCCCAAGTTCTGTAATCCACAATCTATTTTATATTCTTGCTTGGTTACATCATTACAATAACATGTTCTCCTTAATACATTATTAAGTATATCTCAATTCATATGTTTCCTAATTAACATGTCACATACCATTTATGGTTAAATATAACTTATTTATTTTACAAGTTTTCCTCATTCTTTCTCATTTAATCATAAATTCAATTTACACCGTCACTACAACTTATCGTTGTTTACTTAGTAGATTATTACGCATATCTAATTCTATCATTTCTATAAGTTATGCTTACCCTACAAGGTTGTCTTTAATTACATAACTTTATTATATTTTCCACCAGTTATGTATACCACTAGGTGTCCTTAATTACATAACCTTATTGGGTTAAGTTCGTGGGCCTATATTTAAATATTACCCACCCCCTCTATTTTACTTAACCCACCCACTACCCATCCAGTTTTACTTAACCCTAACTTAAGTTCATAATCATACAATCCTTATGGATCAAATTAGGTTAAGTAGTCCAATTCATTACCATGCCCAATTATAGTTATAATGGGCTAGACCTCCCACATTACGCCTACAATGGTAGATGCTGGATATGCTGGCCGGGTCCTGACAGTCTTATTCCACAGTTGGGTCTAGCCTCGTGTCTTAGCCCGATTTGTATTTGAACACTTAGGCCTATCACATTAGGTTCAACATTAGTGGCTACTAGATATGCCGGTCGGGTCCGGACAGACTTCCACCACTAATGCAGCCTAACCTCGTGTCATAAGTGCAATTACAATTCCTAATTGTAATTACTAGACAATCCACTTTTATCCAAATCTACCTATGTCATTATAGGTGATTATTTCTCTTTTTCCCCATATTTAATTATATGCCCAATTCACTATTCAAATCATAGATTTTTGCACCCCTTTTCAATTCACCTTTTAATTATCCACCATATGCTCTTTTTCCCAAGTTATAAGTCAAGGCATATATATATATATATATCTTATGCACAAACCCAAATCTACATATTTTCCAATTTATATCCCTAGTCCATATTCGTCCATTTCAATACAAGTTATACCCAAATCCATATTCGCATATTTTCCAATGTATGCCTAAAATTCATATTCACATACATCCCAATTTATGTCCCAAATCAGTACTTACACATGTCCCAGTTTATGCTTAAATTATATTTTCCAATGTGTGCCTAAATTCATATTCATATTATCCAACACGATATATGCCGCCAAATTCATATTCATATATTTCCAAATTTTATGCCCAAATTTTGATCCATATTTTCCAATACCAATTATGCCCCAAATTATGTCTTTCCCAATCGTTCCCAATTTCACATGTTTGCATTTTTCAATGTTAGGCCTAGGCTCGAAGGTAGCATGTCTATATAAAAATAAAAAGGGAAAAAGAGGAAGAGAAGAGAATCAAGAATAGGCATAATAACGAATCAATAATAAACTGATAGAAATAGGCATAAACTGAACAGGCATATTATGACAAGATTTAATATGTTAGCGATATGAACATATAAAAGCAGATCTGATAATTATGATATAATAGAACTGATTAGGCACCGATTCAAGATCCATTTTATTTTGTATATATCAAGATTACTATTTAAATATTCAGATCTAAAAATAACATGAACTCACAGTGAATAGTTAGGGAAATGGATCCAAACTACTGCGAAGAACATGTTGAATAAGTTGTTGTAGCCATCGTGAATTTGTTGTAGCAATCTTCGAATATGTATAATCTTCTTTGATAGTTGATAGCTAGCAGGTGACAACTAAAGTTGCAAAATATGATAGTTCAGTATTCATTCTTCTTGAGGACACCGCGACAAGCTTCATCTTCCTCCACATGTCAAGCTACTTACCCCCAACCAAATTTGCTTTTCCTATCATCTAAACTGACCCAGTCATGTTCCTGCTAGCTATATATACACACACACACATACACACACACACGCTTTTACCAAACTTGTATCATGTAGACTCATTAGAGAATGTCTTAAGAAACAAGGATCAAACATCTACATCATTGTTGGAAGGCATATAACTTATCTGAATACCCTATACATCATTCTTCTCCTGATTTACTTATTTGAAACAATCTTTCATTTCTACTGGTTGTTAAAATACTTGTTTATGACTTTATTTAAGAAATATTAATAATACGAAAACTGAAGTCCAAAAGACTGTCAAGAAGAAACAATGATAAGACATTAATTTGCCAGCTTGTTTAGTAATTGGGCATTATGCATCAGCTGGTAGGAAAGATAATGTAACTCAAATTACTTACAATGTACATTTTAGGTAGTTTCAATTATCTATCACAAAAGTTATATATTGATAGTACTAACTATTAGGCTTTAAAAATACCATTACGATTCAGAGGTAAATGAGAACAAATTAACAAAAAAACTGCTGCTGTCTAATATCTCAAATAGGAATACAATAAGCTTTTCTTACGAGTTTGATTTCAGCCTAGGAGATGAATAATACCATAAGCCATTTGCTGCACATTAATAAGAATATCTACATGTTTATATTGGCTATTGGACCAGGGAGGTATCATACTTAGTTATGTTACCTGTTGTTTCATTTTGGCTATCATGTCCGCCGACCGAATAATCTACATGCAAGCATTTAAGGCCATCTCCAACAAACCCTATTTCAGCTATGAGTTTTGCAATATGCAAAAATGCTTCTCCAACAGTTTTTTTCCTATCAAGCAAAATCTTAAATATTGAAGCATGAATAAATAACACATATGGCCTCGTTAATACGAGTTGCATTGAGATAATTTTTAGCAATGCATAACAAGTAGGATTCATAAATTATAATAGTAAACATTACATAATCCAATGAAAAAAGAACAAGCGCTTCAAGGAGACAATAAATATATAATCACCAAATCAGCTGCATGATGTTCAATCTTCACATCGACACCTTTATGCATCTCCACTGCTAAAGTGTAACACCTCATAATTTTAAATATTAAAATTTACAATCTTAAGAATACTTAATTGTTAAAGTGGGAATTAAGGGAAATGGGTTATTCCATTTCTTTCCCTCGAAATTCTTCTTGGAATAAAGTCCAAGTTTTCATAAATCGAACTTCATATGAGGAAGTTATGGCCCTCAGAAGTTTCAGCAATTTAAATAAATTAATAACAGTTCAGAATTAAAAATTAAAAATTCAAAATTCAAAATTCAAATGAGGAAGCGGGCTGGGTGGGATTTCTCCCGCCCAAGGCCAAGTCGACCAGGAGGTCAACCTCCCGTATACAGGTCGACCTGGGGGTTGACCTACCCCCGAGGCAGATCTGAAATGATACGATCTTGACTTGTTGCTGAGTCTTTCCTGACCTGTTGCTTAGTCACTAGGGGATAGGTGGCAATTCTAGATAACTCTATCTTGTCTGGACGATTGTGATTGCTCCTATGATAATCTAACGGCTTATGTTGATTTAAATTTCTATATAAGCCCGTATAGACTCAAGCTCCAAACCTAAACTATTAATCTCTTGGCCTCCATGCTGCTGCTAGAATAGTTCGTCTTCCTAAAGCTTAGGGATTTGCAAGTCAGAATTCTAATATAAATGACGAACGAATTATTCTCTTCTCTAATCCGTCTTTGTGAGTACAATTTCTTTCACAAAATAATTAATAAATTAATTATGATGAGTTATAATTGGGATTATGAGAACATGTCTATTGAATCATATGACATTGCATAATTTTGTTATCGTTTGTTGGTGAACATATGAAAGTTTTATTAACTTATGTTAGTAGATCTATTTCATATGTCCAATCACATATGTTTAACTTGATTCATTTTATGACATCAGTTTATATGCAAGTTTGGGATGTAAATCATATGCTAGTTTGCATGTGAATCTTATGCAAGTCTGTTTTTACATATGATAGTTTGTATGTGAACCTTATGCAAGTCTGTATGTGAATTATACGCAAGTTTATATGTGAATCAAGTATATACATATGCTAGTTTATATGTAAAACATGTGATATTAGTTTACATGTCTAAGTTCATATGCAAGTTTGTAGGAATCCATATGCAAGTTTAGGTGAAAACTACATTCACATTTAAGGTGAAAACTGTGTTCACATTTTTAGGTGAAAACCATATTCACATATGCAAGTTTAGGTGAAACCCATTTTCATATATGCAAGTCCACAATTTCATATTTAGATCTATATTTAGATCCATGGTAGTTTATGCAAACTTATGTTCTATATGTCCATTGCCTATGCAAGTTATTGGCTATGCAAACTTATGTTATATTTCTTATTTGCAAGTTAGATCTGTTTTATGTGCTATGCAAGTTGTGATGTTTTTTTTATGAGTTAGACTATTTGCGAGTCTAACATATTTTATATGAAAACGTACGAATAGAGTGGGGACAATGGGAAAATATTAATTATGCAAATTGTGAATTGGCATAAAATGGCTTTAAAGCAATATAATTAAATTGAGGCACTAATTAGTATAATTTATATACCTGAAAAGTATGGACATAATTTAGGTGACAATTATGGACATAGATTAATCTGGAAATTATTGACAATTTGAATAGGGATAATTAATTCATATTGGGGTGAAATAATTATGTGTAATAATAAACGCCTAAGACACAAGGTTAGACTCGTTTGTGGTATAAGACTGCCTAGACCCGCATGGCAAATCCAGCAACCACAAACAGTAGTCTAATGTGAGAGGTCGAAGACATAAATTAAATGCGCAACAATTGTAAAGACACGAGGTTAGATTCGTTTGCGGTATAAGATTGCCTGGACCCACCCGACAAATCCAGCAACCGAAAATGGTAATCTAAGTTGAGAGGTCTTAAAGGTCACATTTATAATGAATTAAGTAACACTTAACCAAGATAAACATGCGGTGGGACATGGGGGTTAAGTGGGTTACATGGGTGACATGTGAAATACGATTAGACACACTTAACCAAGTTGAAACATGTAAGAAGACATGAATAAGAAGGGGTTAAGTGTGAAATCCTAGTGAGGACCAAGCATAGGTGGATAGCTTGTATAAAGAATGGGGGACTTTTTTCAAACCAGTAACCCATTAAGTATCTCTGTGAGCTTGAGTTAGATCGAGGACGGGACACGCTTACTGGGTTTGATTGTAAGAGGTCAAAACGGGTTAACGGTGGCAACGCAAGTCAAACGGGGTCATGTGCGTGCGTGAGCCCGGGATGGTAGGTAAGTCGTTGTTGCATCGTGTAGACATAAGCCGTGCATCTTTAGTGGTATCGGGTTGCCACTTTGGGGAGTGATACTCCCCACTGTGGGACCAGCACAGGTATCTACGAGTTAGGGAGCCGATCGCATGGGGGTAGTGGGTACAACTAGTGGAGATAGGGGCAGGCGGCACCTATGAAGACAGCTAGGGGTACACGAAACTACCATTATGATTATTATGTTCAGTAGGTGGGATTAACTTTTACGGTGACTAGTAATGGTGCAGTATGGTAATTATCCTATAGTGTTGGAGACGCAAATTAACGTTATCTTATTCCTCTTGTTTGCTTTGTCATGCCTATTTGTTTCACAGTCATTTCTTGTTTTACCAGTTTATGCTCTATCCTAATTACTTTAATAATTATATTGTTAAAGTAATTGGACTCACCAGACTTTATGCCTGACCCCCTTTGTTTTCGCTTCTTTTCTTCCTTTCCCCCTAGGTTCTCAGGGTGGGACTAGTGCTAGTGGAGCTTGATTTGGATCTTTCTCTCTCTTTTGGAAGTGCTTGGATTGCTGAAAGAAAAGTTCAACTCATCTCTTTTATGGCTACTTATATTGGGGTTATGCTTTTTTACTTTATGTACTCAAAAAACAATTTATCAAGATGGATATTAAGTGTACTTGGTTTTATTGTTAGGTTTTGATGTTGTTGTAACCAAACTGTTTCTCCACTGCAATAAAAGTTGTTTTAAAATTTTCAAGTACAAATATATGTATCTGTCTTGTTATATTCTGTTCTATACACCAATAATACTCCATGAAAGTTAATGCATTCCCTTTGAGAGTGACATTAATGGACGTGGGGTGTTACTCGTGGTATCAGAGCTGAAGGTTAACAGAACAGATAAGAGATTTTGAATTTTTTTTCGAAAGTATTTTATGAAGAAATACTTTCAAAAATATGTTTTAAAGAGCGTATTTTCAAGAGAAAAGTTTGTTTTAAAAACATAACCCTTAAGAGCCATATATCTTTCTTTCGATTCTTCGTTTTGAATCTCTTCCTTTTTCTTTTCAGCATGTCTGGGTTACCCGAGATACCCGAGAGAATACCAATACCAACCTGGTTCAGAAGGTATCTAGAGGCTTGGGCCACTGCCGCAGGCCCAACAGACATTCCTCCTCCCCCAGCTGCAGCCGCTCCTCCTCCTCCCCCTCCCCGCATTGATACTTTTTCAAAGATATGCAAAGACTTTCAGGTAATGGACGGGAAACCTTTTCACGGATCAGAGACGTTTGTTGAAGCTCAAAATTGGTTTAAGGAGGTGGAAGATTTGTTTGGTATCTTCGAGATGGAAGATGGAAGTAAGGTCCAATTGGCTGCTTGGTTAATGAAGGACGAAGCCTCGTTTTGGTGGGAGGTCACGAATGGAGAGCGTCCAGTGGAGACATGAATGGATTTCAGACATAGGTTCGAGATGAAATTTCTCTCATGAGCAGAAGAGAATTTATACATGGAGAGGTTCTTGGCGTTGAAGCAGGGGAATTTATCAGTAAAGGAGTACGTCAACAAATTCAATCAGTTGGCGAGATTTGGCTTAGACTTGGTGAACACACCTGAAAAGAAGGCCCTGAGATTCGTTAAAGGTTTGAATGAGCCGCTACATGGGTTGGCTATGACCCACATTCCTATAGGGGCTACCTTTGAGAAACTGGTTGACATGGGACTTATGCATGAAGAGGAAAAAGGCGCTAATGCTAATAAGGCACCGGAAAAGAAAAGGGATCAAAAGAAGTCACCACAGCAACCTAAGAAAGGTGGTAAGGATAACAATAACAAAGGAAAGAAAAGGTGCTTTAATTGTGGAACACCAGGGCATTTGAGCAAGATTGCAGGAAGAAGAAGAAGATTGGTTGTTTCAACTGCGGTGAGGCAGGTCATCTGATTAAAGACTGCCCGAGAAGATAAGGGCAAGGGAAGAGGACATGATCTACTTCTGGAGGGTAGGTTCAGGCTCTCATGGCACTAGGGCAGGCATGAGGGTAGGTTCATGCTCTCATGGCACCAGGATAGGAGAGAGGTAGAAACAATTCTGTTGAAAGTTTCGTTTTTCTGTTTGATCATCTTGTTCGTACTTTGTTTGTTTCTGGCGCTTCGCAGTCGTTTGTATCTGCTTTGTTAGTTAAGACGCTGCACCTAAATACAAGTCTAGTTATGGATCCCATAGTAGTCTAAAATCCTATTGGTGGTTCAGCTCATCTTTCAATGATTTGTCAGGATTTGAGAGTGTCTATCTTGAGCGTTGAGTTTGAATGCAACGCCTTTGTTCTTGGCTTCACGGGCTATGGGTTGATTCTAGGCATGGATTGGTTATCCAGTAATGGTGCCATCCTCGATTGTGAAAAGAGAGTGGTTAGACTTATGAATCACCTCAGCAACACTCTCGAAATCTATTGTAATCCTATACATTCTGTTATGCTTAGCTACCTAGAATCTCTTGATGTGTCTGTAGAAAACTTACAGTCTGTTAGAGTAGTCCGTGAATACTCAGATGTATTTGAAGAGGTGAAGGGCTTACCTTCGAGGCGGGAGATAGACTTCCGCATATACCTTGTTGATAATGCAAAACCCGTAGCTCTACCCATTAGACATATGGCTCCAAGGGAGAGAAAAGAGCTCAGCAAGCAAGTCAAAGAGTTGCTCGAAAAAGGGTTTATAAGGCAGAGTATTTCTGAATGGGGTGCTCCAGTAGTATTCCCAACCAAAGTGGATGGTTGACTTCGCCTATGCGTTGATTATAGGGAGCTAAACAAGCTGACCAAGAAAAATAGGCATACACTTCCAAGAATAGATGATCTGTTTGATCAGCTTATAGGTGCATCGGTTTTCTCCCAACTAGATCTGGCCACCGGGTTTCATCAGCTAAGAGTAACCGAAGACAACATTGATAAGACCGCGTTCAGAACCTCGGATGGTTTCATTAAATGGCTTGTCATGCCTTTCGGCTTGACAAATGCACCTGCTTACTTCGTTGACTTGATGAGCAGGGTGTTCAGGGAGTTCCTTAATAATTTTGTGGTGGGCTTCGTGGACAACATTTTGATTTTCTCGAAGAATGAAGAAGAGCATGCTTTGCACTTAAGGGAAGTCATGGATACTCTTCGTGCACATCAGCTGAAAGCCAAATTCTCCAAATGCCATTTCTGGAGAGAAGAAGTGAGGTTTCTTGGACATGTGGTGTCCAAAGAGGGGATAATTGTAGACCCCGCAAAAGTAGTTGCGGTGCAAGATTGGAAGGTTCCATGGAACGCAACCGAAGTCCGAAGCTTTCTCAGGCTATAAAGTTTTACCGAAATATCATTAAAGACTTTGCAAAAATCTCAGCCCCACTCACAAGATTGACAAAGAAGAACCTAACTTTCTCTTGAAATTTGGATTGCGATATTGCTTTCCAACGTTTGAAAAGGGCTCTAACAACAGCCACAGTTCTGACATTGCCTGATGGGAGCAAAATGTTTACCGTATACACAGATCCATGCGGTACAGGGTTGGGCGTTGTCTTGATGCAAAAGGCAAGGTGGTTTGTTATGGGGGAAGGCAATTGAAGGTACATGAGAAGAACTACCCAACTCATAATTTGGAGCAAGCTACCATTGTTTTCGCTCTAAAACATGGCATTATTACCTACTAGGAGAAAGGTTTGAATTATTTACTGACCATAAATCATTAAAGTACCTTTTCTCATAGAAAGATTTTAACTTAAGACAACAAAGGTGGATGGAATTTCTGGCCTCATATGATTTTGAAATTTCCTGTACCCCTGGCAAGGGCAATGTGGTAGCAGATGCCTTAAGTAGAAAGAAGCTGACCTTGAGTCCTCTCTTTGTTGAAAGGCAAAGACTGGAGTACATAGCAAACTTTAACTTTAGACCTTCCTCTGAAATTGTACCTGGTCTGTTAGCATCGCTAGAGGTGCGACCTACTCTTTTGGACTCAATAGGAACCGCGCAATGAGAAGACCCTCAGCTAGTTGATGTGATAGATAAGCTAGGTAGGAGTGAGACTTCTAGTCATCTTAATAGATACTCCATCGATGATAAGGGTTGCTTGAGATGGGATGGAAGGCTATGCGTCCCACAAGCAAGGGATTTAGTAAAGACGGTTCTCGAAGAAGTACACCATTCTAAGCTGACTATACACTCAGGCGGAGACAAAATGTATAAGGATATAAAAAGGGTTTTCTTTTGGAATGGAATGAAGAGTGATGTAGCTGAGTTCGTCGCTAAGTGTTTGGTATGCCAACAAGTCAAAGCGGTGCATATAAGCCTGGTGGTCTACTTCATCCTCTAGAAGTCCCACAGTGGATGTGGGATAACATTTCAATCGACTTTGTTGATGGGTTGCCTAGGTCAAGAAGGGGCAATACCAATATTTGGGTAATAGTGGACATGCTCACTAAAAGTGCTCACTTTAGACCTGTTAAGAGTAGAAGGACTGCCTCGTCCCTAGCATCCATTTACCTTAAAGAGATAGTTCGACTCCATGGGATACCCTCCAGCATAGTGAGTGATCGAGATCCTATCTTCATGAGCGAGATTTGGAAGAGTTTGCAAGAGGTTGTAGGCACACAATTATGCTCAAGCATGGCCTATCCACCCCAAACCGATGGACAGACGGAAACGGTGAACAGAGTATTGGAAGACCTCTTGAGATTGTGCATTCTTGACTTTGGAGGGATATGGGAGGATCATCTTCCTTTGGTGGAATTCGCTTACAACAATAGCTACCAAGCCATCATAGGCATGGCGCCTGAAACACCCCACCTCCGTTAGGGTCACTCTCAAAGGGAATGCCCTAATTTTGGTGGAGGTTTATAAGTACAAGTCACAGATATACAAGACAGATATAAGAACACATATTTGTAAACAGCGGAAGAACAACAAACTTTATTTCACAAAGTCAAATACGTGTTACAACAACATCCTTTCCAAAAACATAACATAACACTTTCATTATCTGTCTTGAGTACATTATTTAAAGTAGCATAAATAAAACATAGATAAACTGCAAAATCCCCATAGTGGATTGTCCAAAGCCATAGTTCAAAACAGGAAAGTCCAAGCAATACATTTCTCTACTTCAAGCTGGATGTCAAGGCTGATCAAGCTGCTGTGTTCCCTCCCTGAGGACCTGGGGGGGGGGGGGGAAACGGAAGAAAGAAGACGAAAGAAAAATAGAGTCAGACATAAAGCCTGAGTAAGTCTAGTACTATTTTGTCTATGAATAAAGAACTGGGTATGATAAGTATAAACAAGAAGTGGGCAAGCACTATAAACTTGGTTAAGTTGTCTAGGGTCGAATATACTATCGTACCCCATATTAATCTCTGAACCCATATAAACTAGTTTCCAATTTGCACCCCATAATCAGGGTGATGTGATCCATTCAATGATGATCGGCTCCTACTCGCATAGTTACATGTGTCTTACGGCCCCCGATGTCTGTAGTTACCTATGCTGGTCCCACCATGGGGTGTATCAAGTCCCATAGTGGCAACCCGACACAACCTTAGAGTGCACAGGTATGCTACTGGTGTCCAGTGCCTTATTTTTCTGCACCGGAGTGTGTGCACGCCCGCACTCCGTTAGAACCTACACTGCTACACCACCGCCGTCGCTTTGACCTCTTACAATCGGCCCAGTAATCGTGCCCCACCCTGCCTAGTTTCAGGGTATCCTGATACACCTTTTAGGGTTACTGCTGAAAAGGGTCCCCCGTTACTAGGTTTTCTATCTCTAGCCAACATGCTAAGTTGGTTAAGTGTTTTCTAACCTAACCCCCACCAGTCCGTTTAGTTTAGCATGTTCCATTTTGATTAAGTCTTTAGCTCACTTAATCCTAACAATCCTGACTCAGCCTTAATTGTCTTATTAAGGCCCTGACCTCTCACATTAGACAGGTATTGTTGTGGCTGCCTGTTGCCGGTTGGTTCCGGGCAGTCTTACGCCACAACTCAGTCTAACCTCGGGTCCTTATTGGGCTCCATGTTTAACCTCCCACATTGGATAGGTATTGTTGTGACTACTGGACAGCCGGGCGGTTCCGGGCAGGTTTACATCACAACTCAATCCAACCTCGGGTTAAACACATCGTATGTTCTACATTTACATATTTTGTCATTCTTCTTTATTTCTTATATGTAAATATTTGCGGCCCATTATTAAGTTAATGGTGTAAAGGTTACACCAAACATGGGCCCAACCCATACTTGAACTTGGGCCCTTCTATTTTATATTTTCATTCATTAGTAATTTTAACCCAACGTTATTTTCCCCCGTTTTACACGTCTGTTTACATATATTGGGCTTAGCCTTTTAAAGCCCAATTTAGCCATGCGAAAAGGGGAGGCTTAAAGCGTAATTACATACACAAAGAGGGGAATGTGAGCGCATGAACTTGCAATACGACGTTGGAAATACAAAATAGAAACTGGTGTACTTGCATAGTGGTAACATAGGTGACATGAATCAAAGCATGTGAACTTGCATAGGTTTAACTGCAACATGAACCTATATTCTTATTTATGCATAATGTCAAACATAAGCATGGCATAAATATTTCTAGCATAAGCATGGCATAATGTCAAACATAAGCATGGCATAAATATTTCTAGCATAAGCATGGCATAATGTCAAACATAAGCATGGCATAAATATTTCTAGCATAAGCATGGCATAATGTCAAACATAAGCATGGCATAAGTATAGTTGAATTTGTTCACATAACCATGGCATAAATATTTCTAACATGACATCATGATTCTTACTTTAGTCATGTAAACTTACAAAAAGGGACTTTTTGAACCTAACCTAGCCATGTACCACATATGTCATCATTTAATTCTTGTAAACAAGATAGACCTAATCATGGTTTTCAATTATGCCAAATATCATTCATAACCTAGCCATATTCATAAATTTGCAAATAGGTTTTCTAGTACAAAAGCATGGCTTAAAACATAATGCCAAATTCTCAACATAATTTCATATGGATAATAACCAAACTTGTTCCAATTACTTACAAAATAATTTATGCACAAAAATATACATCATGGTGGCATAGAAGCAAAACCCCAAACTTGCATGAATTTAAATCAACTACATACATACTACATACATGTAGCTTCAACATGGATTACATAATTTGCGAAATATTCCAAACGTATACTTGCATAGAACTACCGCATGTAGTTCTTTATAATGAATAACATAATTCATAAATATCCAAACGTATATAATATTTCAAATTGATAAGAACGCACAAATATGAATTACTTTATTGCCACAATTCAAGCATACAAACCAACAAAATCGTTTATTCATACCAAAGTAATACTCTACTTACAATGGTGTGATGAATTCTCTAATTTAGGGATTGAAGACGCAAATTCCTTTGTTGAATTGATTTGCTTAGGTTGCTTGAATTGCTTTAGGCTTTAGAATCTTCCTCCTAATCCTCTCTCCAATTTGGTGGCTACTCCTAGTCGTTCCTCAGCAACATGGCGGCTATGTTCTTATTTTTGAATGAATAGATTAGGGTTTAGTCTAGGGTTGTTTATATAGAGGTTAGGAACTGATTAGGACCATTGATGTTGCTTGGATTGATCGTAGCCATTCATTCGATAGAGAGACCAATTAAAACTTGCCACCTAGCCCTAATGACAAAGCAGACCACAGAAAATCGGCCAAACACAGACCTGGCCAGCCAGGTTGGCTGGGCTCGACCAGGTCGACACCCCTGTCGACAGGGCTGTCGACAGCCCTGTCGACATGGGTAGCCCAGGTCGACAGCCCAGTCGACCTGGGTGGCCTAGGCGGGTGTTTATCCGCCCTGGCCCATTGGGCCCCATTTTCGAATTTAAACCTGATTTATTCTGTTTGAATTTTAAATTTAATTCTCAAACTTCCGAAGGCCATATCTTTTCATACGGACTCCGTTTTTCGAAAACTCGGACTCTATTTCGCGTATTTTTCCGGGACAAACGCAATGGCGTATCCCGTTTCCCTTGGTTCTTTGATTTCAAATTAATTATACTTTAATTTGTTAATTTCCACAGTTATAGAATTTTCGGGGTGTTACATTCTCCCCCACTTAAAAGGATTTCGTCCCCGAAATCTTCAAGTTAGGAGGAATGTATAACCTAACATCCAATCATCCATCTACACATCCATCAAACACGAGCATCCATCGTCCTTAAAAGACTTCTAATGCTTCATGATCATATGTGAAGTGTGTGTGTACATGTACTTATCTAATGCAAAATCAGGTGGTCTACTGATTCAGTTGACCTCCTTAATGCGAATTATGTAAGTGCCATGAATCCATTATGTATGCAAATTTTCCTATTCATGATTCTACATGAGTGCTCAATCATTCAATACAAATGCAGCATCCACATGACAACACATTAAAGTTCAACCATATACGAGTGCAAACATATATGCATATGCAATATGAAGTGACTGAGCCGATCTAAAACCTAGATTGTGTGTGTATATGCAACCACGAGCAACCACTAGCAATCACTTGCAACCACTTGTAACCATCATCCATAACATGTTTCAACTACATGTTTCCATCCAAAGGGTTTCTACCTAAAAGATATGGTCGAGGAAATATACCTAAAAGATAGATAAAAGCGCAACTTAAGGAAAAGGAAAGATCAAGGATGTACCCTCGAACAGAAAAGGGTAGGCTGTACGGATTCTAGCTTCAGTTTCCCAGGTCGCGTCTTCCTCGGCGTCGCTCCACTGAACTTTGACGAGCTTGACTTCGCGGTTGCGTAGCTTCTTCACTTCTGTTCCTAAGATGCGGGTTGGAACTTTTCTTATGGTTGCTTCGCGTTCCACTTCGGCCTCTTCGAGTATATTTGGCTCTACCACTTCAGGAGACTCATGTAGACATTTTCGGAGATGTGAAACGTGAAAAACGTTGTGGACTCCAGCCAACTTCTCGGGTAGCTCTAATCTATAGGCCATTTTCCCAATTTTCTCGATGATAGGGAATGGCCCTACGAACCTTGGTGCTAGCTTTCCTGTGGTTCCAAAGCGAACAACGTTTCTTAGCGGTGATACCTTGAGAAAAACTCTGTCTCCAACCTCGAATTCAAGGTCGGTCCTCCTCTTGTCGGCATAGGACTTTTGTCTGTCTTGGGCCGTTTTCATCCTTCTTCGTATTAAGTCTACTTTCTCTGAAGTCTCTCGGATCATATCTGGTCCAAGTATGAGCTTATCCGTAGATTCCCACCAACAAGTGGGCGATCGGCACGGTCTTCCATATAAAGCTTCGAAGGGCGCCATTCCGATGGTTGCTTGATAGCTGTTGTTGTAGGCAAATTCCACCAAAGGAAGGTGGTCTTCCCATGTCCCTCCGAAGTCAAGGACGCATAGCCTTAAGAGGTCTTCCAAAACTCTGTTCACTCTCTCTATTTGGCCGTCGGTTTGGGGATGATAGGCTGTGCTCAAGCATAACTGCGTTCCTACTGCTTCTTGCAGACTCCGCCAAAACTCGCTGGTGAAGATGGGGTCTCGGTCACTAACAATGCTAGATGGTATTCCATGGAGTCGAACGATTTCCTTGAGGTAAAGTGATGCTAGGGATGAGGCAGTCCTTTTACTTTTGACAGGTAAAAAGTGGGCGCTTTTAGTAAGCCTATCCACTATTACCCAAATGCTAGTGTTGCCTCTCCTAGACCTAGGCAGCCCATCGATGAAGTCCATTGAGATGCTATCCCACTTCCACTGTGGGACCTCCAGAGGATGTAGCAGTCCGCCAGGCTTTTTCTGTTCCGCCTAAACCTGTTGGCACACCATACACTTAGAAACGAACTCTGCCACGTCCTTTTTCATGCCGTTCCAGAAGAAAGTCCTTTTTATGTCTTTGTACATTTTATCTCCGCCTGGGTGTATCGTCATCTTGGAGTGATGTGCTTCCTCGAGAACCTTCTTTATTAAATCTTTCGTCTGTGGGACGCATAGTCTTCCGTCTCGCGTCAGCAACCCCTTATCGTCGATGGAGTATCTGTTGAGGTGACTTGAAGTCTCACCCCTAATTAGCCTATCAATTGTTTCCACAAGCTGAGGGTCTTCGCGTTGTGCTGTCCCTACTGAATCCACTAAAGTTGGGCGCACTTCAAGAGATGCTAGCAGGCCCGGTACGAAATCGGAGGAAGGCCTAAAGTCGAAGCTGGCTATAAACTCTAGGCTTTGTCTTTCAACAAACAACGGGCTTAGGGTCAATTTCTTTCGGCTCAACGCGTCTGCTACTACGTTGCCTTTGCCCGGAGTGTAGGAGATTTCGAAATCGTACGAGGCAAGAAACTCCATCCACCTTTGTTGCCTCAAGTTAAGATCCTTCTGCGAGAAAAGATATTTCAACGATTTATGGTCAGTGTAAAGTTCGAACTTCTCACCTAGGAGATAGTGTCGCCAAGACTTGAGTGCAAAGACGATGGCGGCTAACTCAAGATCGTGGGTTGGGTAGTTCTTTTCGTGCACTTTCAACTGCCTCCCGCCATAAGCTACTACCCTTCCTTCTTGCATTAAGACGACGCCTAGCCCTGTCCCATATGCATCCGTATAAACAGTGAACATCTTGCTCCCATCTGGCAGCGTCAAAACTGGGGCTGTTGTGAGAGCCCTTTTCAGTCGTTGGAAAGCAAACTCGCAATCCAAATCCCAATTAAACACTAGATTCTTCTTAGTCAATTTCGTGAGCGGAGCTGAGATTTTCGCAAAATCCCTTATGAATTTTCGATAGAAACCTGCTAGTCCTAGAAAGCTTCGGACCTCAGTTGCATTCCTTGGTGTCTTCCAGTCCTGTACCGCCACTACCTTAGCAGGGTCCACTGCTAACCCTTGTTTGGATACTATGTGCCCAAGGAACCTCACCTCTTCTCTCCAAAAGTGGCATTTGGAGAATTTGGCTTTTAGTTGATGGACTCACAAAGTTTCCATGATTGCCCTTAAGTGCTGAGCATGTTCCTCTTCACTCTTTGAGAAGATAAGGATATCATCTTCGAAGACCACGACGAATTTGTTGAGGAAATCTCTAAATACCCTACTCATTAGGTCCACGAAGTACGCAGGTGCATTTGTCAAGCCGAAAGGCATGACAAGCCATTCAAAGAAGCCGTCTGGGGTTCTGAACGCCGTTTTATCGATGCTATCTTCAGCCACCCTTAGCTGATGAAAACCGGTTGCTAGATCGAGTTGGGAGAAAACAGACGCCCCTACAAGCTGGTCAAATAAATCGTCAATTCTAGGGAGAGGGTGCCTATTCTTTTTCGTTAGCTTGTTGGGCTCCCTATAGTCAACACATAGACGGAGTGAACCATCCGCCTTTGTAGCGAACACCACTGGTGCGCCCCATTCTGAAATGCTTCTCCTAATGAACCCCTTTTCTAGAAGCTCTTTAATCTGTTTACTGAGCTCTTTCCTTTCTCGTGGAGCCATATGTCTAACGGGCAACGCAACGGGCTTTGCATTATCTACAAGATATATGCGGAAGTCTATTTCCCGCTTCGGAGGCAAGCCCTTCACCTCTTCGAAGACATCCGGATATTCCCGGACCACTCTAACTGATTGCAAATTTTCAACAGAGGCATCTAGCGATTCAAGATAACTAAGCATAACCGCATACGAGGGATTACAAGAAATTTCCAAAGTATTACCGAGCTGGGTTAGGAGCCTAACAACCCTTTTCTCACAATCAAGGATGGCCCCATTACTGGATAGCCAATCCATACCCAAAATCAAACCATACCCCGAAAAGCCCAAAACAAAGGCACTACATTGAAATTCTACACTTAGAATAGAAATTTTCAATCCCACACAGATCATAGACAAATGAGCTGGGCCCCCAATTGGGTTTGAAACAATTAAGGGGTCCTCTACCATACTAGTTTTTAGGTGCAGAGATTCTACTAGAGCAGATGAGATAAAGGAGTGTGATGCGCCAGAATCAAACAAAGTACGAACGGGGTGATCATAAAGATAAACTACACTTTCTACAGAAGTATTTATACCTCGCTGTTGCAGAGGTGGCGCTTCCAGCACATGAACCTGTGCCCCTGGGGTGGATCCAGCCCTCTGCCCCTGTCCTCGTTTCTTTGGGCAGTCCTTAGCCCTGTGGCCCGTCTCACCGCAAGAAAAGCACCCACCATTCTCCTTGGCCTTCTTTTTCCGGCAGTCCTTTACTAAGTGCCCCACTTTGCCACAGAAATTGCACTTCCTCTTCTCTTTGTTGCCTTTCCCGCCTTTCTTAAAGTCTGTCTTCTTGGGCTGCAAACCCTCTTTCTTCTTGCCCTTATCCTCTTCATTCAGCAATGCCATTTGCACCAATCTTTCATACGTGGCTCCCATGGGTATATGGGTCATGGCCAAACTGTGTAATGGCTCATTCAACCCTTTGACGAAACGGAGAGCCTTCTTGTGCGGGGTGTTGACTAGGTCAAGCCCAAACCTAGCCAGCTCATCAAACTGATTCACATACTCTCTGACTGTCTTGTCCCCTTGTTTAAGAAATAAGAATTTTTCCAACTGCAAACTTCTTTCCGCATATGAGAGAAATTTAGTCTCAAACCTTGCCCTAAAGTCCTCCCATGTCTCCACTGGTCTTTCAGCATTAGTGACTTCCCACCAATAGGAAGCCTCGCCCTTCAATAGCCACACTGCCAATTGTACTTTTTGTCTATCCTCTACCTCAAAGATGATGAATAGGTCCTCAGTTTCTTTCAGCCAATTTCTAGCTGCTACGAAGGACTCAGTTCCATGGAAATCCCTTCCTCCCATAGCTTTAAAATCTTTACATATCTTAGCAAACGTGTTTCCCCGAGGAGGAGGTGGAGGAAAAGGTGCCGCTGCGGCTGGATGATTTCCCGCGGCTGGGGGAGGAGGAAAGGTAGAACCTGGCTGAGTGGCCCTTGCTTCTAAGAACCGTCTAAACCAACCAGGTATTGGCACCCCTTCCGGCAAGTTAAGTTCTTGGGACATGCTGAAACAAAAAGGATAGATTCAAAACGAAGGATAAGAGATAGTACCTATGGCTTTGGGGAGTGGACTTTGCCTTTTTAAAATAAAATAACATTTTTCTTTTAAAAATGCTTCTTTAAATTTCCTTTTTGAAAGTAATTTTTCAAAACTTTTTATCTTATCTGGTAAACCTATGCTCTGATACCAAGTGAAACACCCCACCTCCGTTAGGGTCACTCTCAAAGGGAATGCCCTAATTTTGGTGGAGGTTTATAAGTACAAGTCACAGATATAAAAGACAGATATAAGAACACATATTTGTAAACAGCGGAAGAACAACAAACTTTATTTCACAAAGTCAAATACGTGTTACAACAACATCCTTTCCAAAAACATAACATAACACTTTCATAATCTGTCTTGAGTACATTATTTAAAGAAGCATAAATAAAACATAGATAAACTGCAAAAGCCCCATAGTGGATTGTCCAAAGCCATAGTTCAAAACAGGAAAGTCCAAGCAATACATTTCTCTACTTCAAGTTGGATGTCAAGGCTGATCAAGCTGCTGTGTTCCCTCCCTGAGGACCTGGGGGGGGGGGGGGGAACGGAAGAAAGAAGACGAAAGAAAAATAGAGTCAGACATAAAGCCTGAGTAAGTCTAGTACTATTTTGTCTATGAATAAAGAACTGGGTATGATAAGTATAAACAAGAAGTGGGCAAGCACTATAAACTTGGTTAAGTTGTCTAGGGTCGAATATACTATCGTACCCCATATTAATCTCTGAACCCATATAAACTAGTTTCCAATTTGCACCCCATAATCAGGGTGATGTGATCCATTCAATGATGATCGGCTCCTACTCGCATAGTTACATGTGTCTTACGGCCCCCGATGTCTGTAGTTACCTATGCTGGTCCCACCATGGGGTGTATCAAGTCCCATAGTGGCAACCCGACACAACCTTAGAGTGCACAGGTATGCTACTGGTGTCCAGTGCCTTATTTTTCTGCATCGGAGTGTGTGCACGCCTGCACTCCGTTAGAACCTACACTGCTACACCACCGCCGTCGCTTTGACCTCTTACAATCAGCCCAGTAATCGTGCCCCACCCTGCCTAGTTTCAGGGTATCCTGATACACCTTTTAGGGTTACTGCTGAAAAGGGTCCCCCGTTACTAGGTTTTCTATCTCTAGCCAACATGCTAAGTTGGTTAAGTGTTTTCTAACCTAACCCCCACCAGTCCGTTTAGTTTAGCATGTTCCATTTTGATTAAGTCTTTAGCTCACTTAATCCTAACAATCCTGACTCAGCCTTAATTGTCTTATTAAGGCCCTGACCTCTCACATTAGACAGGTATTGTTGTGGCTGCCTGTTGCCGGTTGGTTCCGGGCAGTCTTACGCCACAACTCAGTCTAACCTCGGGTCCTTATTGGGCTCCATGTTTAACCTCCCACATTGGATTGGTATTGTTGTGACTACTGGACAGCCGGGCGGTTCCAGGCAGGTTTACATCACAACTCAATCCAACCTCGGGTTAAACACATCGTATGTTCTACATTTACATATTTTGTCATTCTTCTTTATTTCTTATATGTAAATATTTGCGGCCCATTATTAAGTTAATGGTGTAAAGGTTACACCAAACATGGGCCCAACCCATACTTGAACTTGGGCCCTTCTATTTTATATTTTCATTCATTAGTAATTTTAACCCAACGTTATTTTCCCCCGTTTTACACGTCCGTTTACATATATTGGGCTTAGCCTTTTAAAGCCCAATTTAGCCATGCGAAAAGGGGAGGCTTAAAGCGTAATTACATACACAAAGAGGGGAATGTGAGCGCATGAACTTGCAATACGACGTTGGAAATACAAAATAGAAACTGGTGTACTTGCATAGTGGTAACATAGGTGACATGAATCAAAGCATGTGAACTTGCATAGGTTTAACTGCAACATGAACCTATATTCTTATTTATGCATAATGTCAAACATAAGCATGGCATAAATATTTCTAGCATAAGCATGGCATAAATATTTCTAGCATAAGCATGGCATAATGTCAAACATAAGCATGGCATAAATATTTCTAGCATAAGCATGGCATAATGTCAAACATAAGCATGGCATAAGTATAGTTGAATTTGTTCACATAACCATGGCATAAATATTTCTAACATGACATCATGATTCTTACTTTAGTCATGTAAACTTACAAAAAGGGACTTTTTGAACCTAACCTAGCCATGTACCACATATGTCATCATTTAATTCTTGTAAACAAGATAGACCTAATCATGGTTTTCAATTATGCCAAATATCATTCATAGCCTAGCCATATTCATAAATTTGCAAATAGGTTTTCTAGTACAAAAGCATGGCTTAAAACATAATGCCAAATTCTCAACATAATTTCATATGGATAATAACCAAACTTGTTCCAATTACTTACAAAATAATTTATGCACAAAAATATACATCATGGTGGCATAGAAGCAAAACCCCAAACTTGCATGAATTTAAATCAACTACATACATACTACATACATGTAGCTTCAACATGGATTACATAATTTGCGAAATATTCCAAACGTATACTTGCATAGAACTACCGCATGTAGTTCTTTATAATGAATAACATAATTCATAAATATCCAAACGTATATAATATTTCAAATTGATAAGAACGCACAAATATGAATTACTTTATTGCCACAATTCAAGCATACAAACCAACAAAATCGTTTATTCATACCAAAGTAATACTCTACTTACAATGGTGTGATGAATTCTCTAATTTAGGGATTGAAGACGCAAATTCCTTTGTTGAATTGATTTGCTTAGGTTGCTTGAATTGCTTTAGGCTTTAGAATCTTCCTCCTAATCCTCTCTCCAATTTGGTGGCTACTCCTAGTCGTTCCTCAGCAACATGGCGGCTATGTTCTTATTTTTGAATGAATAGATTAGGGTTTAGTCTAGGATTGTTTATATAGAGGTTAGGAACTGATTAGGAGCATTGATGTTGCTTGGATTGATCGTAGCCATTCATTCGATAGAGAGACCAGTTAAAACTTGCCACCTAGCCCTAATGACAAAGCAGACCACAGAAAATCGGCCAAACACAGACCTGGCCAGCCAGGTTGGCTGGGCTCGACCAGGTCGACACCCCTGTCGATAGGGCTGTCGACAGCCCTGTCGACATGGGTAGCCCAGGTCGACAGCCCAGTCGACCTGGGTGGCCTAGGCGGGTGTTTATCCGCCCTGGCCCATTGGGCCCCATTTTCGAATTTAAACCTGATTTATTCTGTTTGAATTTTAAATTTAATTCTCAAACTTCCGAAGGCCATATCTTTTTCATACGGACTCCGTTTTTCGAAAACTCGGACTCTATTTCGCGTATTTTTCCGAGACAAACGCAATGGCGTATCCCGTTTCCCTTGGTTCTTTGATTTCAAATTAATTATACTTTAATTTGTTAATTTCCACAGTTATAGAATTTTCGGGGTGTTACAGCGCCCGTCGAAGCTTTATATGGAAGACCATGCCGATCACCAATTTGTTGGTGGGAGCCTACAGACAAGCTCGTACTAGGTCTAGACATGATTAGAGAAACCTCAGAAAAGGTGGACTTGATAAGAAGACGGATGAAGGCTGCACAAGATAGACAGAATTCCTACACAGACAAAAGAAGGACCGACCTTGAGTTTGAGGTTAGAGATAGGGTGTTCCTTAAAGTATCTCCTTTGAGGAATGTCATTCGCTTTGGGTCAGTAGGAAAGCTAACACCAAAATTTGTAGGACCATTTCCTATCATTGAAAGGATTGGGACGATGGCTTACAGAGTAGAGCTACCCGAAAGACTAGCTGGAGTTCATAATGTTTTTCATGTTTCTCAACTACGAAAGTGCTTACATGAGTTTGCGGAAGTGGTGGAGCCAAGTATACTAGAGGAAGTAGAAGTGGAATGAGAAGCGACTGTGAGAAGAGTTCTAATTCGTATCTTGGGTACAGAAGTCAAAAAGCTATGAAACCATGAAGTCAAACTTGTTAAAGTTCAATGGAGTGACACTGAGGAAGACGCGAATTGAGAGTCTGAGAGAAAAATACGCTCAGCCTACCCTTTTCTTTTTAAGGGTACCTCCTTGATCTCTTTTTCCATAAGTTTATTCATGCTTATATCTATATTTTAAGTATATCTCCTCGGTCCTACTCTTTATCCTTAGGTAGAAACCAATGGATGTAAACATGTATTTGAAACATGTTATGATTGATGGTTGCGAGTGGTTGCTAGTGGTTGCTCGTCGATGCATGTACACACACATTAGGCACTAGATCGGTTCAATCACTCTCATATTGCATATAAATATGTGTGCATATTTAAATTAATGGATGTATAATGGTTGTGTTATCGTATGGATGCTGCATTTTGATGAATGGTTGTGCATACATGTAGAAGTAATATGTATCGTTAGGATTCTTTTGCATACATAATGGACGCATGGCACTACTGAGACGAACCCAAACCCCGTACTGACGGTGGCAAGGGTAATCCATGGAATATAACACAGAAACAGATAATAGCAGAACAAAATTAAATAAATACACCGGATAATGAACAATAGAATATACTGGATAAAAGTAATCATCAGAGTTACACAGTATACAGGATCATACTTAGTAAAAATACAGTTCAGCTATACATAAATGTCTACATCGGAAAACAACATAATATGTACAATAGGAGCTGAACAGCATAAAAAGAGATAAATGATAGAATCCATCTTCAGCTCCAGCTATCCAGAAAGAACCAGCTAAACCTGAATACAAGGCTGCCCGTGTAGGAAAAGGGGCACTCGAGTTTGAAAGTGAAACAAACTACGAGTCAGTCATGGGACTGGTATGAGAAATCTACTCAACACACATATAATATAGCTAATCACAGGACCACGCCACTTTCGTGAAACGGGTTTACTCCATTGGATTGCCAGTGCTTTAAAACATATCATTCTTTTAACCATCGCAATGCTTTTTATAAAAATGAAGCCTTTATAAGACTTAGTTCCCATCACACAATGCAACGCAAACCGGAGGATAGAGTTTTTACCTTGTAACGGCCAAAATATGATTGATACGAATAAAACAAAAGCATTTGATATTATTACTAGTGCTTATATGTTATGAAAGCAATTTCAAATCATAACTACCAATCATAGACGGCATGGGTACCATATATCATGTCGCCATATATATATATATATATATATATATATATATATATATATATATATATATATATATATATATACATACAATCAAAACCGCACAGTCACGTAATTGGAAATTGGATTTCCTTCATGAACCAAGGCAAAAGATAGTCCTTACCGAATTCGAGACAATCTAGCCCATGTCTCAGGATCAGAGCTCGAGTGACCCTTGGATCGTCAGGGCCGGTCCACCGATGTGGATTAAAATGCCTGAACAATACGTTTCCCCGCCCTTTGGGGGCGTAAACGAGCCAACGAATGACTCCATCGGACCCGGATCGTCCAATCTAACCGAGACACCTCGCAATAGCAACAACCACATAGGTGAAAAGTATATAAATGCCAGGGCTGGTAGGTCACTGACACCACCTTAGCCAGAAAGAAACGAATGCCCTCCCTGAGGTCCTTCTCCCGTTTCTGGTTCATACCGGGGTGTGAGGCTCGCGAATTCACGTTATACACAAAGCTACGCCACACAGGCGGTGCTTTGGTCATCACTACAAGACTTTGCTTTTCAACAAAAGCCCTGATCACTGCATCTTAGCATGCCACACAGGCAATTCATGCCATGCGACTGATGTCCATCGATATACAACCTCTGAGCTCGTGCGTTTCAGAGAAGGGCGTTAAGCGAAAGAATAAATCCTCTGCCGCCAAACAGATGTATATTTAACAGAGATCAATCAACATAGAATAAAATTCAGTGTCAGACACACAGTCCATTTACAAGTCCGTTCTGGGTCTGAACGAAACCGGAGGCACTAAATACCTCGCAAACCCATCAATCACCACGTACGTCTGGACGATCACCACTCATTATCTATATTTCGGGATGCCTCCCAATCAGGACCTCGGTTACCATCCAAACGAGGTGAAGATCTCCGGTCTACGACCACCGTCTTCATTTTTGACTTTCAATCGTCGGTCAATTATTTGAAATGAGGATTAACTCGGCCTTTTCAAACAATTCACGTATATATAGAATTTCAAATCACTTTACTTCAATGGTTAAATTATTCGACAACACCAATTTTGTTCTTTAAGGTAATTTTCACACCAAACACATTCAACCATCAAATACCACATAAATCGAGCAAATTCAGTTTATTTCCATTCCATATCGTTTATGGTATTTTATAATGATTTATCGCTATTTTTATTTATTTTAAAATAGCCAATTTATTCAAAACGACGCTTCGGTCCATAATGCGACCGTGGCGCTGTTTTTCTTCAGATTTGATTCACACATATCTGAAAATCTAACCGTTGGACCTTCACAAAATTTACATCATTAGAAAGGTCTTTTCAAAACGAATCCAACGGTTCCAGTTTTGGGAAAATCCGACGGTCGGATCTCCCGGTACAATCGTTTGAAGTTTCGATTTCAAAATACGAACTGCAGCGTCATTATTCGATTAATTATAATTATATTTATATATATATATATATAAATATAATCGATTATGGTGCTGTTTTTCTTCAGATTTGAATTAAACATTCCAGACAATCCAACCGTTGGATTTTTACAAAGTTGGTGCCGTTGGAAAGATTATTCCAAGGCGAACCCAACGGTTGCGGTTTCGGGAAAATCCAATGGTCGGATTTCCCGCACTAGTTGTTTGAAATCACGGTTTCAAAACACGAACTGCACGGCCACGTTTCGTTTTAATTTTATTTATATTTATATATTTATATAAATATAGTTCATTCAACAATTTCAATATCGTTTTCACTTCAAATATTTCACTAACGCCTTTAAATTTCGGAAAAATTCGCCGTAGCCTCCTTTGTACGGGAGGGGCTGGGAAAATTCCCAAATAGCCACACGGGCGTCTCATGTCAAAAAGAAAAAGAAAAAGCCAAGCGGCTAGCCAACAGGCTCATAAAATCATCACCCAAACAAAACAGTAAATGTGTACCTATTTGGCAGGCACAAAATTTTATTCCTCTTCTCTAGCCCCTTTGCTATAACCTGTTCAATAAATATGCATGTACATATATACAGTTCTTATCACTTATCATTCTCCATTCAACTTCATATTTGATTCCATTTGGTTTAAAAACACCATTCATTCTAATGTTGCATGCATAGGCAAAAATCATATCATTAGCTAATTAATGAATATTTCGACTCATGCATATTTATTTGAACGAGTTGCTATATTTAACACTTCACATTTCAATAATTCATGTATATAATAAAAATGTGATTTTTATTGTAAAACAATTCATTTCAAAACACTATTATTTTATATAGTTTATATAGGTGATAAAAATAGGATTTTTATTGTAAAACAATTTATTTTAAAACAAGGTCATTTTACATAGTTCATATAGATGATAAAAAGGTGATTTTTATTATACAACAATTTATTTCAAAAAGTGAATACCATTCAACACATGAATTTCAATTCAATGAATGAATCTTGATTCAACACATGAAGGTTTTCTATAGTTTCTATATATAGATAAAAATGTGATTTTTATATTTAAAACACGAATACCATTCAACACATGAATTTCTAATCAACGAATGAATATCGATTCAACACATGAAGGTTTTCTATAGTTTCTATATATAGATAAAAATGTGATTTTTATATTTAAAACACGAATACCATTCAACACATGAATTTCTAATCAACGAATGAATATCGATTCAACACATGAAGGTTTTCTATTCAACGAATAAATATAGTTTCAGCAAATGAAAATAATTCAAACACATGAATATTATTCAAAATTTCGGCAGCATAACGGCAGGGTAGTTAAAACCGGGACCATCCCTAATACGGCTCCTCGCTCTACCTTAAAACCTTGCGGTTTTTGACAATGGGGATCATGCATCTAGTTCGCACGCAGGCGGCATGTATACATTTATTTCTTTTCCACAAACTAATCCTATGTGGTTTCAACCAAATATTTCTCAACCACAAACGGGTATTTTTCAACCACAATCAATCAATATCAACCACAAACAATCCCAAACAACCATTCGCTATCAATCAATTTTCACACCAATCACAATCAATAAATATCATCCATGGTTTGTGGACGAGGGGCGTATATATATATATATATATTTATATATAGCAATTCACTTCTATTTCAACACACATATAATTTTTACAACGCATATATAACTTATACATCGAACATACAACTTATACAACGCTTATACAAGAGGTGTACAACGCTTATATAACTCATACATCGACTATATAATTTAGACATCGTCGTTTTCCATATCGTTTATGAATTAGAAATCTCACATTGCTTTTCACGTTGCCAAAAATAGTAGCAAGCTCAGAAAAATATGCGGTCTCTTCTAAAATGTAGAAGACGTCCTCACGAGTCCACTATCTCTTGTTTCACTGAATTTCGTCTAGAAACGAAAAAAATATGATATTGTTTACATTGGATAATTTAAACGAGATTATTAAATTAATTAAATAATTAAATAATCCACCTTCCTCTTCAATTATACAGGCCGACGCTGAACCCAAAATGCTCGTGGCCTAGGGCATCCCTGCGCCGCCACTGTGGTGGTCCGGACCTCGATCAGCACCCGCCTCGTGGTGCGCCTTGGAGCGCACTACCCACGCCCAGAGTGGGGCCCAACTCAGTGGACCCCTCTCTCCCCTATTTTGAACGGAAGTCGGCCACTTTGCACCCCGATTCCACCCGAAACCGTACGCGAGAACCCCTCAATCCCATATGGATTTAAAGAGCGAGTGGAGAGCTACAAAATTTCCTGAAGAAGCATGCGATTCTACTGTGTGGTTTGTGTGGAATCGACGAGGGAAGGTTGGAGCTTTTTATCACCATTCAAAGAAGAGAGGCGGCGAGGGTTTGAAAGAGGAGAGGGAATTAATCTGATTGGCCCATTTTTTTTTATTTTTTTTTTAAAATCCCGAAAATACCCCCTTCCTCAAACGAACTCCTATCCCAACCCAACGACTATCGTCCCTAGCCAAATACCCCCATTTCGAACACATTGGGATATGTTTCGTAGGCCCATTCGACTGTTTCAGTCAGTTTCCATTCAAATTAAAATATAAAACATTCAATATTTGATTTGAACGTACATTTCAATTTGCCAGGGCCACAAACTGATTCGAAAAATTCCAGAAAAATAATTCTAGCTATGTTTTGACGATACAGTCCCAACAAAACTAGTTTCATCGAATTCTGAGACTGTTTGCAAAAAGGCCCATTTCTAGTCGATCCAATTTAACTTTAATTGACCAAAACACGTTTTCCTTTGTCACGCTCACGTAATAGCTTCAAAAATTATGGAATTTGAAACCTAGCAATAACTTTACATCCCGAATCCAACAAAAGTGGTTTCGTCGAATTCCGAGGTTGTACGCAAAATGGCCAATTTCACGGGCTATATAAATTCCATAGCGACCTTTCTGAAAATTCATTCGGCCATAACTTTTTCTTTCCGCTATGAAAATTCGATTTTTCAGATTCGTTAGAAAGGTATTCACTAACAGATTTAAATACTTTTGGTTTCACTAAAATCCGTTTTGTTTTGCACTCGGTACAGTCCGACAAAGTTTGAATCCAATTTTTGAAACTACAGCGTCATTTCAGGCCTTGTTTATAATTATAATTAATTATATTCGTTTTCAATTGTCGATTCAACTCACTTTTCATCTCTATTATTTAAAATATTTATTTAAAATATTTAAAATCCATTATTTTAGCCAATTTAAAAATTTTAAATTGGTTCATATTTTCTGGGTCGTTACAATCTCCCCCACTTAAAACTTTTCGTCCCCGAAAAGGAACAAAGTCGAAAGTGGTTTGATTAATCAACTCTACGTTCGATCTGGCTTCAATTCTCCAATTTTTCAGTTTCTGAGAAATTTCAAATTCTTCAAAAATTTGGCTAACACCCAGGAATTTTTGAAAAATTTCGCCATAGCCTCCCTTGTACGGAGAGAGGTTTGGAAATTTATTGGGCCGTATTAGGTACCCAATAAATCCTAATAAGCATACACATATTTATAGTGATATATTTTGGTGTTTACAGGGGAGCATGTATTGATAATAACTCCAGAGAATAAATTCTCGTCACCCTGCCCCGTGTGGGAAATAAATAGTCCATGTGCCGTATCTAATAACTAGAGAGACGTGATTATTGTCAACTCCAGACCCGTGTGGGTTTTTTTATTAATCTGGCAATTTTATCTTTACAATTTAAACGGTCCATATCAGTCATCAGTTCAACCTGTAAAATATAGTCATCGCCATACAAGCCTCTCGCTCGTATGGTAAATCTTCCACCTCGTCACACAAGCTCCAAATGCTTATGTGGTATATGATGAAGTATGCCTATCTTCTGAAGTATGCCATGTAATGTAGTTCAAAATTAATTGTTACTATCCTATGGCGATGTTTATTATTTCACACAGAAAAACCAACACTCCGCATCCAATGGCATTCACAGGAGTTGATATAATAATATTTCGCATCCAACTCATTAAGGTTTACCTATTTGTCGGGCACGCAAATAAAATCTTTACTCAACAGCTAATCCATTTACCTGCTCAAACATATATAACGCACATGTATATATATTTATTTATTTTCCAATCAGTTCAATGTGTGATTTAATCGAATAAATCCTACCATTCATTTTATTGTTGATTAAATTAACTGTCGTTTTAATAATTCAATTAATCAAATCTACAATCACACAACACAACCAACAATCAAATTGTTTTTAACTTTTCAAAAATATACTAATCAATTTCATATATTTCTTTAAAATCATTCAGACTATAGAGTTAAAAGTGCACATCCATGAAAAGAAAATAACAACAGGGTAGAGAACTAATTGGTAATGCAAAGTAGGGTAAATGTACCTTGCACCGGAGTCAGTCAGAGATATCCACTCGGCATCTAGGATAAGCTTTCTGAATGCTGTCCTCAGTTTCCCAAGTACAATCTCGCGGATCTCCACTCCATTGCACTTTGACTAAGTGAACCTTCTTGTTCCTCAGCTCTTTGGTTTCTTTGCTAATCTTTAGCGGCTCTCTTCTCACAGCTAATTCAGGGGTAATTTCAATGTCCTGTTGAGCTTCTTCTTCCACGATCAAGTCTGGATCATGAACGTGCTTTCGAAGTTGAGATATGTGAAATACATCATGAACTCCAGGCAACCAACCAGGCAATTTGACCCTATAAGTGAGAGTTCCGATCCGTTCCAGAATAGGAAACGGACCAATGAATTTGGGCGCCAACTTTCCAGTTTTACCGAACCGGATTACTCCTCTTATCGGCGATACTTTCAGATATACATAGTCGCCAACAGCAAAGGATATATCTCTTCTTCTTCTATCGGCATAGCTCTTTTGTCGACATTGAGCGGCCAGTAATCGCTTCTTAATAAAATCGACTTTGTCGGCAGCTTCTCGGATCATGTCTGGCCCTAACACAAGTCTATTTCCAGGTTCGACCCAACAAGCAGGAGATCGGCACGGTCTACCATACAACGCTTCGAATGGCAACATTGTCAGACTCGCCTAGTAACTGTTGTTATATGAGAATTCAGCCAAATGAAGATGGTCTTCCCATGATCCCCCGAAATCTATAACACAAGCCCGCAATAGATCTTCTAAAATACGATTGACCCTCTCAGTCTGACCGTCTGTCTGAGGATGATAAGCGGTGCTTAAATTCAACTTCGTTCCCAGTTCGACTTGAAATGCTTCCCAGAATTTGCTAGTGAATATTGTATCTCTATCACTGACTATACTGAGCGGCACTCCATGTAGTCTAACTATTTCCTTGAAGTATATCTGCGCCAGACTCTGAGCAGTTCTGTTTGATCCGACAGGTATAAAATGGGCGGTCTTCGTGAAGCGATCTACGATCACCCAAATACTGTCATTCCCTTTTCTGGTTCTGGGCAAACCATCAATGAAATCCATAGAAATATGTTCCCACTTCCAACTAGGAACTTCTAGTGGTTGTAACAATCCAGCCAATTTCTGTTGGTCGCTTTTGACTAGTTGGCAAGTAGGGCATCGGCTAACATATAGAGAAATGTCCCTTTTCATCGACTTCCACCAGAAAGTGCGTTTAATGTCATTGTACATTTTGCTTACTCCCGGATGGATACTAAGTTTTGACTTGTGGCATTCATCCAGTACTTCCTTTCGAAGCTCAGGAATGTTAGGGACACAGATTCGACCTTTGAGCCTTAGAACCTCATCATTATCAACTTGAAAACTCGAGGTTTCGCCTTTCTGAATTATCTCTTTGATCTTCTGAATGAAGTGATCATCCTTTTGAAGAGCAGATATTTTATCTAGCAATGAAGTCGTGATAATAAAACTGGCGATCATCTCATTCTTTCGGCTTAACGCATCAGCCACGACATTGGCTTTCCCTGGAGTGTATATAATTTCAAAGTCATATGCTGCAAGAAACTCCAGCCAACGTTGCTGCCTCAGATTCAGGTCTTTCTGGGTGAACAGATACTTTAGCGACTGGTGGTCTGTAAACAGTTCAAATCTCTCACCCAAAAGATAGTGTCTCCAAATTTTCAAGGAGAATACTATCGCCAATAACTCAAGATCGTGAGTGACGTAGTTTTTCTCGTGCGGCTTCAGTTGACGTCTAGCGTAAGCAATCACTTGGCCTCTTTGCATTAACACTGCGCCAAGGCCTTCTCTAGAAGCATCAATCCAGACCTTTAAATCCTGGTTGCCATCGATGATGGTTAACATTGGAGCTGTCGTTAATCTTAACTTTAGCTCTTCGAAAGCCTCCTCACTTTACGGAGTCCATTTAAATTTAGAGTGCTTCTTTGTAAGCTTCGTTAAATGACCAGATATCTTTGAAAAGTTTTTAATGAACTTCCGGTAATAACTAGCCAAACCGAGAAAACTGCGGACTTCAATGGGGATGCTAGGCTGCTTCCAGTTTTGAATAGCTGTGATTTTACTTGGATCCACAACGATTCCTTCTTTCGATACGACGTGGCCTAGAAATTTCACTTCATCTTGCCAGAATATACATTTGGAAAACTTTGCTTTCAATACATTCCTTCTGAGGATTTCCAACACTTGTTCCAAATGTTTTTCATGCTCGGCCTTCGATTTAGGGAAGATTAGAATATCATCAATAAAAACCAGAACAAATTTATTCAATACTCCCCTGAATACTCTGTTCATTAGATCGACGAAGTAAGCGGGAGCGTTACATAAGCCGAACGGCATTACTAACCACTCGTAGAATAAGTCGGGGCCTCTGAACGTTGTCATTGGAACACACTCTTCGGCAATTCGAAGTTGATGGAAACCTGTAGCTAGGTCCATTCGTGAAAATACTTGTGCTCCATTTAATCGATCTAACAAATCATCAATCCGCGGCAATGGATATTTGTTCTTTATTGTCTGTTTGTTCAGATCACGATAATCCACACATAGACGTAGAGTACCATTAGATTTTGGGATAAACACCACTACTGCTCCCCAATCAGAGAAACTAGGCCTGATCAGACCCTTCCATACTAGCTGTCGTGTTTGATTGTCTAATTCCTCCTTCTCTTTCAAGGACATTCTTCGAATAGCGTGAACTACCGGCCTTGCATTGGGAATCAAAGCAATCTTGAAATCTATTTCTCTTTGCGGAGGTAAGCGAACAACTTCTTCGAACACATCCGCATAGTTCTTGACGACAGGAATGTCTTTAATGAGGTCAGGAATATTCTCTGTAACTTCAGGGGTACTATCTATTTGGGCTGGAGAAACATTTAGAGCTGCCCAGAAGTCTTTTCTATTAGCATTCTGACCTTCACAGGGAATGGTTATATAATCACCTGATTTAATCTTCGCCTTTACGACTCTGTCGGCGCATTTAACTTCAGCTTCATATTTGGTCAACCAGTCTAACCCCAAGATAAGATCAAACTCTTTAAAATTCATGACGACTGCGATGGTAGGAAACCGATAACGAGAGAAAGAAACCGGCACTCCACAAACCCAACTGAGATCTATGGAACCCCCAACCGGATTCTGGACAGTCATTGGTTCTTTGAGCTTTTTCAAGTTCAAATCCAGTTTCTTAGCTGCATCTTTGGCAATGAAGCTTCGTGACGCGCCTGTGTCAAACAATACTTTAACTGGAATATCTCTGACATTTAGCGTGCCTTCTAAAACATCCGACCTCTCTTGAGCAGACGAAGATGCAGGCACCTCTGCCACTTCATTTACATGTGTTGTTCCAGGTTTTCTGAATAGCGGGCAGGCCTTTAAAAGATGACCCGCCTGATGACATCCACCACATTTTCTATTCTCTTGAAATCTCTCCTTGGATTTAGATCCACTCTTTGTTCGCTTTTTCGAGGGTTTGCAATTCCTCTGAAAATGCCCTGGCTTATGGCAGTTATTGCATATGGCGGTCGTTAGGGGTTCTTTCTCAGCCCTGGCCCTTTTCCTCTGGGAACTGGGCTTCTTATTGACCTCAGACCTCGTACTGGCTTCAGGAATATCAGATTCCGACTCTGCTTTGTCACTAGAACAGACTTCTTCTTCGTCGTGTAACATTCCTTTCTTATGGAGATCTTCGTACTGATTGGCCATATAAATCATTTCAGAGAAAGGAAGTTTCACATTCCTCATTACACTATTCTGATATCTCCTTTGCAGGCCATGAATAAATCTCAGATTTTTCCTCTTTGGTTCTTGAATCAGATGAGGAGCAAAGTGAGCAAGTTCATTGAATTTCTTATGATATTCTGGGATGGTCATATCACCTTGTATTAGATAAGAAAATTCATCACATAATCGCTCCGTCGCTTCGGGAGGAGAAAATCTTTCCAGGAAAATCACTTTGAATCTGCCCCAGGTGATATCACCTTCTGGATTATCTTTGATGATCGTTTCCCACCAGATTAAAGCTTCTTCTTTGAGCGCCCAAGATGCTACTCACCGTTTCTGGTCATCCCTCAGCTGGATACGCTCAAATATTCTTTCGACAGAACTCATCCAAGCTTGAGTCTGAATTATAGATTCATTGCCCGAGAACTGTGCTCCATTCAGATTTCGATATCTCTTTAATAGAGCCTCTAGATCGGGTTCTGTATTCCTTCTGTTTCTGACACTCATTTTTCTAGCACTTCTGCAATTAGCAGATCAAGTGTCAGGTCACAGAAAAGATAATTTAAAATATAGAAACATATACTTCAATGTAAATGTGTCTACTGGGGTGTATTCCATTCTTCTTTACTCATACTAGGATATTACTGATCCTATCTGTATAGAGTTACCCGTCCTAGAACACTACTGGTTCTATTTCTGACGAGTTCGTTCAAATTTTATATTACAGAACTAAGCTTAACCAAAGCTCTAATACCAAATGAGATGACCCCAAACCCCGTACTGACGGTGGCAAGGGTAATGCATGGAATATAACACAGAAACAGATAATAGCAGAACAAAATTAAATAAATACACCAGATAATGAACAATGGAATATACTGGATAAAAGTAATCATCAGAGTTACACAGTATACAGGATCATACTTAGTAAAAATACAGTTCAGCTATACATAAATGTCTACAGCGGAAAACAACATAATATGAACAATAGGACCTGAACAACATAAAAAGAGATAAATGATAGAATCCATCTTCAGCTCCAGCTATCCAGAAAGAACCAGCTAAACCTGAATACAAGGCTGCCCGTGTAGGAAAAGGGGCACCCGAGTTTGAAAGTGAAACAAACTACGAGTCAGTCATGGGACTGGTATGAGAAATCTACTCAACACATATATAATATGGTTAATCACAGGACCACGCCACTTTCGTGGAACGGGTTTACTCCATTGGATTGCCAGTGCTTTAAAACATATCATTCTTTTAACCATCGCAATGCTTTTTATAAAAGTGAAGCCATTATAAGACTCAGTTCCCATCACACAATGCAACGCAAACCGGAGGATAGAGTTTTTACCTTATAACGGCCAAAATATGATTGATACGAATAAAACAAAAGCATTTGATATTATTACTAGTGCTTATATATTTTGAAAGCAATTTCAAATCATAACTACCAATCATAGACGGCATGGGTACCATATATCATGTCGCCATATATATACATACATATATATATATATATATATATATATATATATACAATCAAAACCGCACAGTCACGTAATTGGAAATTGGATTTCCGTCATGAACCAAGGCAAAAGATAGTCCTTACCGAATTCGAGACAATCTAGCCCATGTCTCAGGATCAGAGCTCGAGTGACCCTTGGATCGTCAGGGCCAGTCCACCGATGTGGATTAAAATGCCTGAACAATACGTTTCCCCGCCCTTTGGGGCGTAAACGAGCCAGTGAATGACTCCATCGGACCCGGATCGTCCGATCTAACCGAGGCGCCTCGCAACAGCAACAACCACATAGGTGAAAAGTATATAAATGTCAGGGCTGGTAGGTCACTGACACCACCCTAGCTAGAAAGAAACGCATGCCCTCCCTGAGGTCCTTCTCCCGTTTCTGGTTCATACCGGGGTGTGAGGCTCGCGAATTCACGTTATACACAAAGCTACGCCACACAGGCGGTGCTTTGGTCATCACCACAAGACTTTGCTTTTCAACAGAAGCCCTGATCACTGCATCTTAGCATGCCACACAGGCAATTCATGCCATGCGACTGATGTCCATCGATATACAACCTCTGAGCTCGTGCGTTTCAGAGAAGGGCGTTAAGCGAAAGAATGAATCCTCCGCCGCCAAACAGATGTATATTTAACAGAGATCAATCAACACAGAATAAAATCCAGTGTCAGACACACAGTCTGTTCTGGGTCTAAATGAAACCGGAGGCACTAAATACCTCGCAAACCCATCGATCACCACATACGTCTGGACGATCACCACTCATTATCCATATTTCGGGATGCCTCCCAATCAGGACCTCGGTTACCATCCAAACGAGGTGAAGATCTCCGATCTTCGACCACCGTCTTCATTTTTGACTTTCAATCGTCGGTCAATTATTTGAAATGAGGATTAACTCGGCCTTTTCAAATAATTCACGTATATTTAGAATTTCAAATCACTTTACTTCAATGGTTAAATTATTCGATAACACCAATTTTGTTCTTTAAGTAATTTTCACACCAAACACATTCAACCATCAAATACCACATAAATCGAGCAAATTCAGTTTATTTCCATTCCATATCGTTTATGGTATTTTATAATGATTTATCGCTATTTTTATTTATTTTAAAATTGCCAATTTATTCAAAACGACGTTTCAGGCCATAACGCGGCCGTGGCGCTGTTTTTCTTCAGATTTGATTTACACATATCTGAAAATCTAACCGTTGGATCTTCACAAAATTTACATCATTAGAAAGGTCTTTTCAAAACAAATCTAACGGTTCCAGTTTCGAAAAATCCGACGGTCGGATCTCCCGGTACAATCGTTTGAAGTTTCGATTTCAAAATACGAACTGCAGCGTCGTTATTCGATTAATTATAATTACATATATATATAATCGATTCTGGCGCTGTTTTTCTTCAGATTCGAATAAAACATTCCAGACAATCCAATCGTTGGATTTTTACAAAGTTGGTGCCGTTGGAAAGATTATTCCAAGGCGAACCCAACGGTTGCGGTTTCGGGAAAATCCAATGGTCGGATTTCCCACACTAGTTGTTTGAAATCACGGTTTCAAAACACGAACTGCACGGCCACGTTTCGTTTTAATTATATTTATATTTATATATTTATATAAATATAGTTCATTCAACAATTTCAATATCGTTTTCACTTCAAATATTTCACTAACGCCTTTAAATTTCGGAAAAATTCGCCATAACCTCCTTTGTACGGGAGGGGCTGGGAAAATTCCCAAATAGCCACACGGGCGTCTCATGTCAAAAAGAAAAAGAAAAAGCCAAGCGGCTAGCTAACAGGCTCATAAAATCATCACCCAAACAAAACAGTAAATGTGTACCTATTTGTCGGGCACAAAATTTTATTCCTCTTCTCTAGCCCCTTTGCTATAACCTGTTCAATAAATATGCATGTACATATATACAGTTCTTATCACTTATCATTTTCCATTCAACTTCATATTTGATTCCATTTGGTTTAAAAACACCATTCATTCTAATGTTGCATGCATAGACAAAAATCATATCATTAGCTAATTAATGAACATTTCGACTCATGCATATTTATTTGAACAAGTTGCTATTTTTAACACTTCACATTTCAATAATTCATGTATATAACAAAAATGTGATTTTTATTGTAAAACAATTCATTTCAAAGCACTATTATTTTATATAGTTTATATAGGTGATAAAAATAGGATTTTTATTGTAAAACAATTTATTTTAAAACAAGGTCATTTTACATAGTTCATATAGATGATAAAAAGGTGATTTTTATTATACAACAATTTATTTCAAAAAGTGAATACCATTCAACACATGAATTTCAATTCAATGAATGAATATTGATTCAACACATGAAGGTTTTCTATAGTTTCTATATATAGATAAAAATGTGATTTTTATATTTAAAACACGAATACCATTCAACACATGAATTTCTAATCAACGAATGAATATCGATTCAACACATGAAGGTTTTCTATAGTTTCTATATATAGATAAAAATGTGATTTTTATATTTAAAACACGAATACCATTCAACACATGAATTTCTAATCAACGAATGAATATCGATTCAACACATGAAGGTTTTCTATTCAACGAATAAATATAGTTTCAGCAAATGAAAATAATTCAAACACATGAATATTATTCAAAATTTCGGCAGCATAACGGCAGGGTAGTTAAAACCGGGACCGTCCCTATTACGGCTCCTCGCTCTACCTTAAAACCTCGCGGTTTTTGACAATGGGGATCATGCATCTAGTTCACACGCAGGCGGCATGTATATATTTATTTCATTTCCATAAACTAATCCTATGTGGTTTCAACCAAATATTTCTCAACCACAAACGGGTATTTTTCAACCACAATCAATCAATATCAACCACAAACAATCCCAAACAACCATTCACTATCAATCAATTTTCACACCAATCACAATCAATAAATATCGTCCATGGTTTGTGGACGAGGGTCGTATATATATATATATATATATATATATATATATATATATATATATATATATATATATATTTATATATAGCAATTCACTTCTATTTCAACACATATATAATTTTTACAACGCATATATAACTTATACATCGAACATACAACTTATACAACACTTATACAAGAGGTGTACAACGCTTATATAACTCATACATCGACTATATAATTTATACATCGTCATTTTCCATATCGTTTATGAATTAGAAATCTCACATTGCTTTTCACGTTGCCAAAAATAGTAGCAAGCTCAGAAAAATATGCGGTCTCTTCTAAAATGTAGAAGACGTCCTCACGAGTCCACTGTCTCTTGTTTCACTAAATTTCGTCTAGAAACGAAAAAAATATGATATTGTTTACATTGGATAATTTAAACGAGATTATTAAATTAATTAAATAATTAAATAATCCACCTTCCTCTTCAATTATACAGGCCGACGCTGAACCCAAAATGCTCGTGGCCTAGGGCATCCCTGCGCCGCCACTGTGGTGGTCCGGACCTCGATCAGCACCCGCCTCGTGGTGCGCCTTGGAGCGCGCTACCCATGCCCAGAGTGGGGCCCAACTCGGTGGCCCCCTCTCTCCCCTATTTTGAATGGAAGTCGGCCACTTTGTACCCCGATTCCACCCGAAACCGTACGCGAGAACCCCTCAATCCCGTATGGATTTAAAGAGCGAGTGGAGAGCTACAAAATTTCCTGAAGAAGCATGCGATTCTACTGTGTGGTTTGTGAGGAATCGACGAGGGAAGGTTGGAACTTTTTATCGCCGTTCAAAGAAGAGAGGCGGCGAGGGTTTGAAAGAGGAGAGGGAATTAATCTGATTGGCCCATTTTTTTTAATTTTTTTTTTAAAATCTCGAAAATACCCTCTTCTTCAAACGAACTCCTATCCCAACCCAACGATTGTCGTCCCTAGCCAAATACCCCCATTCCGAACACATTGGGATATGTTTCGTAGGCCCATTCGACTGTTTCAGTCAGTTTCCATTCAAATTAAAATATAAAACATTCAATATTTGATTTGAACGTACATTTTAATTTGCCAGGGCCACAAACTGATTCGAAAAATTCCAGAAAAATAAATCTAGCTATGTTTTGACGATACGGTCCCAACAAAACTAGTTTCATCGAATTCTGAGACCGTTTACAAAAAGGCCCATTTCTGGTCGATCCAATTTAACTGTAATTGACCAAAACACGTTTTCCTTTGTCACGCTCACATACTAGCTTCAAAAATTATGGAATTTGAAACCTAGCAATAACTTCACATCCCCGATCCAACAAAAGTGGTTTCGTCAAATTCGGAGGTTGTATGCAAAATGGCCAATTTCACGGGCTATATAAATTCCATAGCGACCTTTCTGAAAATTCATTCGGCCATAACTTTTTCTTTCCGCTATGAAAATTCGATTTTTCAGATTCGTTAGAAAGGTATTCACTAACAGATTTAAATATTTTTGGTTTCACTAAAATCCGTTTTATTTTGCACTCGGTACTGTCCGACAAAGTTTGAATCCAATTTTTGAAACTACAGCGCCATTTCAGGCCTTGTTTATAATTATAATTAATTATATTCGTTTTCAATTGTCGATTCAACTCACTTTTCATCTCTATTATTTAAAATATTTATTTTAAATATTTAAAATCAATTATTTTAGCCAATTTAAAATTTTTAAATTGGTTCAGATTTTCTGGGTCGTTACAACTACCATGATTTGTATTCAGGAGGTCAACTGAATCAGTGGACCGCCTGATTTTGCATTAGATTAGGAACATATACACACACTTTTTTCATATGTTCATACGGCATTAGAAATCTTGTAAGGACAATGGATGCCTGTGTTTGATGATTGAGTAGATGGATGATTGGATGTTAGGATATACATTCTCGTTAACTTGGAGATTTCGAGGGCGAAATCCTTTAAGTAGGGGAGGATGTAACACCCATAATTTTATAAATTAAAATGAACAATCTTAAGAATACTTAATTGTTAAAGTGAGAATTAAGGGAAATGGGTTACGCCATTGCGTTCGTCTCGAAATTCTGCTTGGAAAAGAGTACAATTTTTTGTAAATCGGACTTCGTATGAGGAAGTTATGACCCTCGGAAGTTTCCGCGATTTAAATAAATTAATAAAAGTTCAGAATTAAAAATTCAAAATCAAAAATTCAAACGAGGAAGCGGGCTGGGCGGGATTTCTCCCGCCCAAGGCCAGATCGACCTCCCCTTTACAGATCGACCTGGGGGTCGACCTAGGGGTCAACCTACCTCCCGGGGAAGATATGAAATGAGACGATCCTGACTTGTTGCTGAGTCTTTCCTGACCTATTGCTGAGTCACTAAGGCATATGTGGCAATTCTGGATAACTCTATCTAGTCTGGACGGTTGTGATTGCTCCTATGATAATCTAACAACTTATGTTGATTTAAATTTCTATATAAGAATGCATAGACTCAAGCCCTAAACCTAAACTGAATTTATCTCTTGGCCTCCATGCTTCTAGAATAGTTATTCTTCCTAAAGCTTAGGGATTTGCAAGTCAGAATTTTAATACAAATAAGGAACGAATTATTCTCTTCTCTAATCCGTCTTTGTGAGTATAATTTCTTTCACAAAATAATTAATAAATTAATTACGATGAGTTATAATTGGGATTATGAGAACATGTCTGTTGAATCATGTGACATTGCTTAACTTTGTTGTCGTTTGTTGGTGAACATATGACAGTTTTGTTAACTAATGTTAGTAGATCTATTTCATATGTCCAATTACATATGTTTAACTTGATTCATTTAATGACATCAGTTTATATGCATGTTTGGGATGTAAATCATATGCTAGTTTGTATGTGAATCTTATGCAAGTCTGTTTTTACATGTGCTAGTTTGTATGTGAACCTTATGCAAGTCTGTATGTGAATTATACACAAGTTTATATGTGAATCAAGTATATACATATGCTAGTTTATATGTAAAACATGTGATATTAGTTTACATGTTTAAGTTCATATGCAAGTTTGTAGGAATCCATATGCAAGTTTAGGTGAAAACTATATTCACATTTTAGGTGAAAACTATGTTCACATTTTTAGGTGAAAACCATATTCACAGATGCAAGTTTAGGTGAAACCCATGTTCATATATGCCAAGTCCACAATTTCATGTTTAGATCTACATTTAGATCCATGGTAGTTTATGCAAACTTATGTTCTATATGTCCATTGCCTATGCAAGTTATTGGCTATGCAAACTTATGTTATAATTCTTATTTGCAAGTTAGATCTATTTTATGTGTTATGCAAGTTATGATTTTTTTTTATGAGTTAGACTATTTGCGAGTCTAACATATTTCATATGAAAACGTACGAATAGCGTGGGGACAATGGGAAAATATTAATTATGAAAATTGTGAATTGGCATATAATGACTTTAAAGGCATATAATTAAATTGAGACACTAATTGGTATAATTTATATACCTGAAAAGTATGGACATAATTTAGGTGACAATTATGAACATAGATTAATTTGGAAATTATTGACAATTTGAATAGGGATAATTAATTCATATTGAGGTGAAATAATTATGTGTAATAATAAACGCCTAAGACACGATGTTAGAATCATTTGTGGTATAAGACTGTCCGGACCCGCCCGACAAATCTAGCAACCACAAGCGGTAGTCTAATGTGAGAGGTCGAAGGCACAAATTAAATGCGTAGCAATTGTAAAGACACGAGGTTAGACTCGTTTGCGGTATAAGACTGCCCGGACCCATCCGACAAATCCAGCAACCGCAAACGGTAGTCTAATGTGGGAGGTCTTACAAGGTTACGGTTATGATGAATTAAGTAACACTTAACCAAGATAAACATGTGGTGGGACATGTGGGTTAAGTGGGTGACATGGGTGACATGTGAAATACGATTAGAACACTTAACCAAATTGAAACATGTAAGAAGACATGAATAAGAAGGGGTTAAGTGTGAAATCCTAGTGAGGACCAAGCATAGGAGGAAAGCTTGTATCAAGAATGGGGGACTCTTTTCAAACCAGTAACCCATTAAGTATCTTTGTGAGCTTGAGTTAGATTGAGGACGGGACACGCTTACTGGGTTTAATTGTAAGAGGTCAAAACGGGTTAACGGTGGCAACGTAAGTCCGACGGGGTCATGTGCGTGCGTGAGCCCGGGCTGGTAGGTAAGACATTGTTGCATCGTGTAGATATAAGCCGTGCATCTTTAGTGGTATCGGGTTGCCACTTTGGAGTGTGATACACCCCGCTGTGGGACCAACACGGGTATCTACGAGTTAGGGAGAAGATCGCATGGGGGTAGTGGGTACAACTAGTGGAGATAGGGGCAGGCGACACCTATGAAGATAACTAGGGATACATGAAACTACCATTATGATTATTATGTTCAATAGGCGGGATCAACTTTTAGGGTGACTAGTAATGGTGTAGTATGATAATTATCCTATAGTGTTGGAGGCGCAAATTAATGTTATCTTATTCCTCTTGTTTGCTTTGTCATGCCCATTTGTTTCACAGTCATTCCTTATTTTACCAGTTTATGCCTTATCCTAATTACTTTAATAATTATATTGTTAAAGTTATTGGACTCGCCAGACTTTATGTCTGCCCCCCTTTGTTTTCATCTTTTTTCTTCCTCCCCCCCTCAAGGTTCTCAGGATGGGACTAGTGCTGGTGGAGCTTGATTTGATCTTTCTCTCTCTTTTGGAAGTGCTTGGATTGCTGAAAGAAAAGTTCAACTCATCTCTTTTATGGCTACTTATGTTGGGGTTATGCTTTTTACTTTATGTACTCAGAAAACAATTTGTCAAGATGGATATTAAGTGTACTTGGTTTATTGTTGGTTTTTGATGTTGTTGTAACCAAACTATTTCTCCGCTGCAATAAAAGTTGTTTTAAATTTTCAAGTACTAATATATGTACCTGTCTTGTTATATTCTGTTCTATACACCAACAATACTCCATGAAAGTTAATGCATTCCTTTTGAGAGCGACATTAATGGACGTGGGGGTGTTACATAAAGCAACCAAGTTAATTAATATACCATAGTTTATCAATAAAATCTATCATATATGAATGTCATAACAATTTTTTATATTCAATACCTGCTGGAGGAAGCCAAAAACATACTCCATGTTCTTACAGGTTTGCCTTGCTGTGAATGTTACTCATCCTGTGACTTGCATATTGAATCAGATATGTACATATGACCTTTACATTTATATACGTTTGGCTATCCAGCTATGGACAGTAATAAAAATATGATAAATTAACACTATTTGATAATGTATGGAATAATTCTTACGTTTGGTGGTGTTTTCTTATTGTAAGTCATCATATAAAGCTATATCACATAGGCACAGCTACAGTGCATCATTTGCCAGATGAGTAATTGGATTGTCCAAATATGAAATTTTATTAAACACGCAACATCTTGCACATTATAAACTTAAAGCAAACCATATTATTTTAAAATCATATGTTGTCTAGTCATTTTCAGTGTTGAAATTCTATTTTCTCTTGTTTGGAAGTTACATTTACTGCACTACATAAGTCATAGCACTCAGGGATAGAATATGCACAAGTAACAATCATACTGTATAAGTAAAAGATACATAAACGTAATCTATACACCATATATACCATTAAGCAGAATAAATAGGAACACAAAGGATACATAGCAAGGATATCACTTGTAGGCCAGAGGCGACAGTTAAGCCGACTAAATATTCCTCAGCACCTCATCATAAAAAATAGTATTTTTATTTTTATCATCGCCTGCATCCCAGCAGCTAAACCTAGCATTGGGTCCACCACTGACTAGTGTCATTAACGTGAAAACCCAAATCACCGAGTGCTGCTTCAACCTTTTTGTTTCTTGGATCATTTCTCATCACTTTTCCACTTTGATGAAATCTCAAAAGAAGAATAAGAAACAATGTTAGGCTTACATTTCCATAAGTTAGCGCATGAATTTCACAAATATATATTGTAAAATACCTTCTTTGAACCCAATTGTCTTGATCGATGTCTGGAATATTTGCACCATTTGAACAACAAGTAAAAGCAATGTTTATTATAAAACAAAAGCATAGCAAATAGAAGAAATATATTCAAAGAGAAGATTGAATGAACAAACTGTAAACGCACCTTTGAAGTGCAAACAGTATCCTCAAAGGAAAATATCGTTACAAGAGATAAAACAATTGATTAGAAAAAATAAATGTATTTAAAGGAGACTAGACAGGGCAAGTAATATTCTGATCCCCTTAGCATCTAACATAATCCGTTCCACAAGTACCCTATAGCATTATATTCATATAGAAACTACAACTACTAACCCAACATCTAGCATAGTCGTCTCCACTACTACCGTCTGCAAAATATTCCGCCTCAACCAAATTAACGCTCCCCTGTGCTGCCTCGCTTCACCGCTACTGGCATAATCGACCTTAGAAACACGATCGTTCGTCCAACATCTAGTGACAAGCCAATCTATAACACTTAGAGGCAACTCGTCTACATCCTTGATGAACCCAGAAACTCGTACTGCCGACTTCCACAACTAAACAGCATAGCGACTTCCATAGTTAGCCGACCACCAATAGCTTCACCTCAGATGACCACTGGCGACAGTCAAATCTGTGCCATCTCGCTTTTGACTGACTAGATCCCCTCACCCTGACAACAAGACACGACGAGAGTATCACCATCCTCTTCAGAATACAAAGACACGACGAGAGCATTAAAATTGATTACTGAGGCGTGATCGCTTCGATTATGAGTTTCTTTTCTTTATTTGTTATGCGATATTTAATATAGATGCCCTCGAATTTGGGAATTAGGGCATTCGACTAGAGAGGGAAATGTAAGGTGCTCTAGAGGAAAATATAGCTTTAAGAGGTAAATGAAAATATTTAGACCCTCTAGGTGCCGTCTAGAACTTGATCAACGTAAGTTACTTAGAAATTATTTAACATAGATGTGGTTACTTATGAATCATTAACCACAAAGATTGATTGTAATGATTTTTAAAATTTTAAATTATTAATCAGTAATTTTATATTATTATTTATGAATAATTCATTTTAAATTATTTCTACATTTTAAATACTTGTAAAATTTTATGAAGTTTCATTTTTTTTAATGCTTATAATTTTTTTTAATGATTGTTAAGAGTGAACATTAATTATATTAATTTACTTTAGAAAATTTCAAAACTTTAGTCCTTCTCGAATAATAGATATTGAATGGAATTATTAATAATAATTATAAAATATTAAATGCTAAATTCAACATCTCAATTATCATCGTTTCTATTTAATCATGAATTATTAAATATTACTAATATTTATTAATAAATAAATTTATAATGGACATTATTAACCAATAATTATTTAAAGTTAGTGAAAATTTAATTTATTATGAGAATTCAAATTTTTTGAATAGTTTGAAATTTATTTTACAATATTTCTAGTGTTTTAAAGTATAAAATTTATAATATAATCATTAGCTTGAAATTCTCATTGATTTGAAATTATGTTCATATTTGAAATACTAGTCAAATTTTAGGAATTTTTAAAAAAATTCATATGATTTAAAAGGATGAATATTAATTATTTTAACTTATTTTAGAAACTTTATTTCTTAAATCGTGAATATAACTATTGGTAATAATTACAAAATATTAAATGTTCAATATTACTTTTAGATTTTAATATTTCTTATTAACTACGAATTATTACATATTTTATTTAATTATTGATTATCTATTAGTTACGTATCAATTTTAATTTATCAATTGCAAAATTTAAATAATTGTTTATTATCATTTATAAATTGTTAATTATAGATCGTGGTATAATTAATAACTAATAATCAACGTTAATTATTAGTTATCTAATTGTGGTTATTAAATTATAAGTTTTAATTACTAAATATTATTTATTAGGTATTTTATATTAAAAATTAATTATTCAATATATTAAGTATTAAATAATAATTAAAAAAATTAGTCATTTATTAATATTTCTTGATTATTAAACAATCATCTATTAAATATTTATTACATTTTGTTATTCATTATTTTTTTAATGTAACTATGCAAAGTATTTGTTAATTACCAAATAATCAATATTAATTGTTAAATAATCAATATTATACATTTAAAATTAATTATTAATTGGAAATTATTATTTATAAATTTCAATTTTTTATATTTTTAACAATTAAATATTAAATATAAATATTAATTGTTATTATAAAATTTTAAATGTTACTTAAAAATTATTAATATTTCTTATTTATTATGAATTATCAATATATTTCTGAACCACTAGTTGTTTATTAATTATTAATTTTTTATTAGTAATTGTTAATTAATTATTATTTTAAATATATTAATAATTATTGAAAATTAATTAATTAATATTAAATGTTACTTATTAATTACTATATAATATTAGTTAATTAACTAATACTATTCAATAATAATAATTATTAAATATTACTTTTTAATTATTAAAAATACATATCAATTGAATATTAAATTTTTAAACATTAATTATTACATATTGATTATTAATTATATTGCCTAAATTATAAAATATATAATATTAATTCTTAATTTATTTATTAATTATTAAATGCAATTATTAAATATTGTAATTTAATAATAATTGATAATAAAGTATAATAAATTATTAAACATAAAAAATAATTATTAATTATTTGTAATAATTGTAAATTATTTATTGATAATCATTAATCACAGTAAATTATGAATAATGGCATATATAAGTTATTTATGACTATTGGTATGCACATTTACTTCAAGTAAGATAATTTATAGTTGCTTTGGTGCATTTGCTTCGGTTCTTAAGAAGCCGATGCAAGTGATACTACTTGCTTCGATTGTATGGACAATCGAAGCAATTAACATTATTTGCTTCTGTGCATTTGCTTTATACAACCAAAGTTGATCATACTATTTGCTTCAATTGTGAGCACAACCGAAGCAAATAATATCATTTGCTTCAGTGCATCAGCTTCGGTTGCGTGCATAACTGAAGCAAATGATATTATTAGCTTCAGTTGTAAGCACAACTGAAGCAAATGAGGCGATGGAACAAACATATTTTGTACTAATGTTATAAACTTAGATAATAAATATTTATTTCCTTTTTATAAACTTTTTTTCAAATAAATAGATTTCAAAATTCATCTTCAGTTATAAATTTTATAACTTCATCTCTATAGATTAAGTTGACGGTGATCATTTATAAAATGATTGATTTATAGGCCATATGTTGCATATTACTCAACCAATACTGCTCATTGGTTAATAACAAAACAATCGTTGAATTTAGATTCAACAATCAGTGATCAAGTCAATAATCCAATCATATGGGTGAAATAGTTCATATAATTATAATATGAAAATAAACAATAAATTTGAGGAATCCTGTTGGATCCCTCCAATCTGTTTTCCCTGCATCCGAATAGGTTAACTCAAATAAAACAGTACATTTCATACGATAATGTATTATTTGCAATAATAAACATGAATAATTAATTCAATTGACAACGGTCAACTAGTAACAACAATTCAAGCATCCAATTAAAATTTATACATTTATATTCTTATAAACAAAACCAACAAGGTAAGTTACCTTAATTGGTTCCAATCGTTAAAATAATGATTTAGTTTTCACTAAAATTAAACATCGTTTAATTTCATCGGTTCAATCAATATATGAATATATTTTTAACAAAGAGACAACCATAAGCAGCCAAAACACATAATTATAAAACCCGACTTATATATAATGTAAATGGGAAGAACCGAGTGAGTTGAACTCACTTTGGGTTTCCATTCATCGTCAAAACGGTTTACTTCATTTTCTTTTAACTCCATCCAATCCAGCTTCATAATGTTACGCCCATCGATACGATTTCTACGTCTTTGGTTTTGTCGAATTCTCTGCACATAAGGCCAAGATATAAATTTACTGCGGTACAATATTTAAAATTAATTTTATTTATTACATAACAATATATTATTAACCTAAATTTTACTTACATTAAAAAACCTAACTAGGGATTCTAAAATTCAATTAGTCACATTCAAAAGAAATTAGATGCATTCATATATACATTGTCAGGCACGTTGATAACGATTTGGTCACGTAAGTTATATATATAGGATTAGTCACGTTTTTAACAAGAACTGGCTTTGTATACTTGATTAATCACGATAAATGATTAGGCCTACTTAAACAACGATTCTCACATATAATTGGGTAGGCATGGTTAAACAGTAATTAAGCATATATAAAACATCCTACTCTATTGGCCATGTTATATCTATGGTTAGGCTTATTTAATCTGAATGGCCACATTAAACTATAAGACGGGTTAGGCACTTATATATCTTAATTAATTTTTTAATTATACAATTTGTATTCTAAAGGGTCACTTTAAAAACAGTACAAGGCAAGGCACATATCAAAGAAATTAGGCACAATATAATTATGATACTTAGGCATGATATAAACTTGCACCATAATATAATTAATCCACAATCATTATAGAATGGGTACGGGTACGTTGATAGTGGGTTATGCAATTATAGTAACACATCAGTAGTACTAAACAAAAGCTTCATGTGGTTATGAAATTAGACACTTTAAAGATGTTTAGGCAATAAAATAAATTATTTATTTATGTTAAAATGGTTTCTTCTCTACTTCTATACTTCACGCAAATGTTATACTTCATGCCCAACATTATTTCATCACCACACGCAAATGCCTCCTTCACCGTCGCATTCACCAGCCTTGCCACCACCTCACCAGACACCGACCATGTACCTGCGGCGATGGCCTCCGATTCAGCTCTGACATCACCCCTACCCTCTGCCCTCAACGGTGAACTCACATCAACCTAAGACCGAACCCATTCAACCATCCCGCTGTCACCATAAACCTTTCTCTCTACCTTCCCACCGTTGCTCACTCCATCGCGTCAACCTCATAACCGCAATCTTGCTGAAACAAACACACCCGTGTTCTTTAACCTTGCACTACTTGAATCCAACCGCCTTCATTATTTTGTTTGAACATCACACTCACTCACCTTCTCGTAGCTGTTGCTCTCCATCGTTCCAGTATTCATCTTTAGTTCTAAGCTCCAAAACCACACATGGTATCGCGCCACCAGATCCGAGGTTCAACTACCGCCTGGCACCGATGCTACGCAGCTCCGCCCCCCTCTTCATTTCTCTACTCACTATTGTGGACAGAATGTGCCACTGTTTGAGATATTGTTTCTGAGAGTTTGGAAAAAATTGCATGCGTGTTTTAATTAGCTGATGGGAGTTGTTTTGGCTTTTATTTTTGGTGAAGTAGATGCGGTATTTACGATCCTGGAACAAAAAAGAAAATGGAAGAAACAACAAGGTATTTATACAGAAGAAATACATGGTCACCACATTATGTAGTACGAAGTAGGTGTGATTTTTCTATGGCAAATAGGGTAGGTGGGTACAATACTTTAATCGACTGGTACAAAAATTAGGTTGCCACATTTTCTAAAATAGTACGTGCAGATGGTAAGGTAGCTGGGACTTTCAAAATGTGGCAGGCAAGTATTTTTAGGTGGATTGAAACGCAAGGAAGTTAATTGTTTGGTAGGTAAGGCTTTAAGATGGTTTGGCTGGCAAGAAAACGGGTTGTTTGGCACGCAAGTAAAACAGAAAGGATGGTATTGTATAGCCATATACGAATTCCAAAAATAACGAAATTAGACACACTGTTTTATCTTGATGTTCCGGATCTTATGGAATTAATTTCATTAGATTCCGACTTCGTTTGCATAACGACGTTCTTATAATTTCAATATATTCATCGGTTCACATTTTAAAATATTGCTTGCTGACAAAACGACTCCAACTGGCTCCAAATTGGAAATCTAGCAATAAGTAACTATACGTATTCTAATGAAATTCGTTTTCTCGAAAACGTAAGTCTTTTGAAAAATAGGTATTCTTGAGGCTTATATAATATCGTTAAAATATTAAGTAAATCTGAAATCATCAAATTTAATAAAAGTAAATTATTATTATCGAATTTATCCAAATGGAGTAATATATCAGTACAAATTTTAAGTAAATTCTAAAATCATCAAATTTAATAAAAGTAAATTATTATGATCGAATTTATCCAAATGGAGTAATATATCAGTTCAAATTCGATCAATATGAAATTATAACTTGAAAATAATTTTTTTGAGTTAAACTGTATTAAAATTATATTAAATAAACGTTATATTTTATAAATGATTTCATAGCGACTATTTGAAAATTTGTTTTGGCGATAACTTCTAATCTATATACTAAAATTTCGATTTTTCTCCTTTAATAGAAAATTATAATCAACTCGATTCAAATGTTTCTTGTTTCAAAGAATTCCGACTTAAAATGGATTCTGTATATTCAATTGGGGTTCAAAACTAAATATTACGAACTACCGCGATGTTACGAGCTCGTTTTATATTAAAAATAAGATTAAATATTCACTCTTCGTTTAATAAACGAATTCAATATTTAAAATCTATTAATATTTCTCATATAATATTTAAAACAAGTTTAAATATTTGAATTTAAATAACTGAAAAATCTGGTTGTTAATAAAGTCAAGGATTTCATCATGCAATTAATTCTCAGAAGAAAAGCAATGCCAGAATAACCTCAAATTTTTCCAGAAATGTCATGCTATCAAAGAATCATTTTTGGGCAAGAACAATTTAATTTGCTTCCAGAATCTATTAAGCACCTTTTGGGAAAATATCATGTAACGACCCAGATTTTAGTCGATTTATTTTTAAAATATTTAATATGGTTTTAAATATTGAGTTGATAATATAAATGGATTTTTATATTAAGTTATCAATTTAATAGTCGATTTTGATTTAATATCAGACATATTAAATTATCTTAATATGAGAAATAATTCAATTCGAGATTTAAAACTGAACTGAAAACAGTTCAGATAATCAATACAAACTTCTGTTTGAATTAGAATAATAATATTAATTTATTTTCGAGGAATTAATTGTTTTGAATTAATTTATATAGATTTAAATTAATATCTTCTCCGTACAATCAAATGGAGCTTCGAAACGTGTTCCAATATGTCCACAATAGTGTTATAACCCTGAGAATGTCTATTGTTGTGTTCAAATAGGAGTTTGAAAACACATGACATTTTAAATAAGGTAAAATATGCTCAGTTCAACCGAAAATAAATTAAATTTTAAATACTTTTCTTCTACCCTAAGCTAATTAACAAAGTACACTAAAGTCTAACCCTACCCTGTACCCGTCCTCAGACCTATTCCTTCTACGTGAAATATTCTTCTCATCTATATAACGCGATACCGCCCCTCTGATTTTATCTCGTTCTCTAGTATTTCGAGTAAAAATAAAATCCGTCCAATTCTTATAGAAATCAAAATGTCCGCCCCTCTCCTATAAAATCACATTCGTTCTTCTTTAGTTTTTAAACTCCATGAATTTCCCTTTTTCTTGTCGATCCAAATCGAACGAAAAACCGCACCTCTCCTTATTTCGGAAATGAAATCGCGATTTAATTCTACTGGATCTCCTGAAGCTTGAACTATATGATGGCTTGGGCATTAGATAAAATCGCGATGGAAACATCAGGCCAAGGCATGCATCGAAGAAAATGGGTGCGTTCGATTTAGGGTTGCACGTTAAGGTCTTTATATGACCACCGTGGGTCTGTTCGACGTTGGCAAGATTGGTGAAAAACCCTAGAGTCACTATCAGTTGAAAGGACGATGGCACTGGAAGTTAGATTGTGGAAGTGGTTGAGCGTTGGATTTGGAAATGAGCAGGCAAGGAGAAAGTCGCGATGTAAGTAATAGTAGTAAGTCGCGTTCATCATCAGAGCAGCAGAGTTCGAAAACGTTGGTGCTAGAAAGGAGTTCGATTTTGCGGAGTTATTGTTGCGCCTTACTGGTGACAGAAGTCGAAGTGGTGAAGGGCCTAAGAAGGGAGGTTTGGACAGTATGGGGTTGAGTATATTTATGGCATTTCAATGATATGGGATGAACCAAAGTAATCTTGTTTAATTTTTAAATTCATAATTTACAAGGAAGTTGATTTATATAATTAGTAATTTATTTAAAGTAAATTAGTTTATATAAAGAAATTAATTGGTATAAAAATAAAATCCGTAGACTAATAGTCGAGCATGCAAAATAATGTTTAATTTTGTTAGTTAAAAGAAGGAAAAAAAATATAGGAAAATTATTTATTCATTTAAATAGTTAATTTAAATGAATAAATGTTTATTCAGTAAATTTAAATAAAATTATCGTAGGTACGCAATAAATTTCGTTTGAGTGGGTTCGTAGCCGACGATATAGAATTAAATAGGATATTCTGCAATGAAAAATTCCGGTGAGTAAATCTCACTCATATTTTTATTCAGAATTATTTTTTTCATAAAAATAATTGTTTGTTGATTGTTTGCATGTACTAAAATATTATTGTGGCTATTAAATATATATATTAGTTATTTAGGACTGGAGTTTTTGGTTATTATATATATATATATATATATATATATATATATTGATGGTTGGATTCCCGCAGTACCATTAGCGGATGCCCGCAGTATCAGTAGCGGATGGCCCTATACGCCCTACGCTATGATAGTGGATGACCTTCTATGTGACGGCCCGCCCCGCACCAACCGACATTTACTCCAAGTGTGCGCTGTACACATGTCCAACTGGCACGGAACGGTCGTCATAAGAAAGGAAAGAAGAGAATAAACTAATCAAGGAACCTGTAGAATGTCTCACAGCGCATGGAATAAAATATAATAATAACATACTTGACATAAAACAGGCGAGACAGTGCATAAGCTGATAACTAATAGTCAATGTCAACATCAGAGCAACGGAAATCCAAATACAGCTTATTACAACTTTCCAAATTTTCTGTCTCTAACAAAAGAAAACTAAAGTAGAAGATGCACCACCAATGCCCAAGCAGTGATCTTCAACAATACAGGGAGAATACTATATATGTTACGTGGAAGCCTCCTGCTCGTCTCCGGATCATCTACCCGTGCATCACCAGCTAACCTGTCTCTAGTCTGCTCGTGTGAGCACCCAGAGTAATAAGAAGAGACATAAAACTCTGGGTCAGACATAAAGCCTGGTGTGAGCGATAAGCATCTAAACGGAATGATAACAGGTATACTAAACCATACCTGAACCTGGACCTGCAACCAAAGAGTTAGTACCACATACCGTACAATACTCTAAGGTGCCATAATAAACAGTGTAAGAATATGGAGGTGGGGTGTGCATGTCATAATGATAGCAACCAAATCAACCATAGCAACCATCCTCACATCTCTCACTCAGTGCGTAAAGCATACGATATCTACCACTTTGAAACACTAGACAAACTGAGGCAACGACGAATTCCAACTTGTAGAAACCCTGCTATGCCCAAGCTAAACATAATGAGTCATGACCAAACATTTCAATGACCCACTTCATTGGTTGTAGCCCTTGGTTCTACCGATGCCATAATGGCCCTGAATCCGCCTTCGTACCTCCTACCATAGTGGTTCAAAGCTATAGACGTCGATAACTCCTTGGCACACGTCCCGCAGCAAAGCCCAACCATGAAGCGAACTCGTTGATTCCCATCTGAATCTTGAGCTCTAACTCCTCATTTGGCCTTCCTTTGCATCTCGGGTTTCTGTCATCACCCTCCGGATCGGTCTTCATTCTGTTCGTAACTTCCTGGTTCGGTTCGCAGTCACCAGCTCGTAGCCATCAACCTCGGATCGGTTCGGATCATCCTTCACGCTCGGGTCGGATCGTGGAAGCCTTCCTCAGGTCGGGTCGGTTCAAGTTCCCCATCTCCATCGGATCGTGATCCTCAGGTCGTGGCGGTCCCCTCCAGTGCATAACTCCGGTTCGGGTCGTCTCGTGGTGCTCGGTTCGGAAGTGGCTACACGGGTCGGGTCGGAGTCTCCAAGTCGCATCGCCATCAATGGTTCGGGTCGCACTTTCTGGTCACGAGAGATTCGGATCGTGCAAGCGGGTCGGATCGTGGCGTGGTGCTACGATTCAAGATCTCCTTTGGTCATCATCTCGTGGAGGGGGTTCGGGTAGTATAGCCTCCATCAATTAGTGCTCACCATCATTCAGCGGATCGGGTCGGAGTCCTTACATCGATTCGGTTCGGGTCTCCCTTATCCGATCCGATCCGGTTAGATACCCTGCAGTTTTCTGCAACTTTCCAGCAACTGTTTATACGCCTCTCGACGGCGTTTTCGACCAATCTAACTATTGAAATCAATCACAAAGCATACCAAAGAGTCATAGCAACATATAACAGCAACCACAAGCAACAAACAACAATTTAAATGAATCAAAATGGATCAAAAGTGGCCAAAACCTCACATTTTCCTATAATCCCTCTTAATCATGTTTAAGCATACGATTAGCAAAACACATCGAAATTAACCCAAATTTCTAACAGAGCCTTAAAACATTATTTTAGAATTTTAAGAATTTTTCCAGAATTTATTTACGTATAAATTCGCTAATCTTCACTAATTACCCTTAATTACCGTAATTAGTGCAAAAAAACTATGCAAATCACTCACCTTGGCCACAAATAAAATTTTCAGAACTGAAACTCCTCTGATTTGGGGCGAATACTGATGTCCAACAGCAGCTCTAACCTTGCTTTGGTGCTTTTTCTTCTTAATTTGATGTTGCTAAGCCTAATCTTCAATTAAAGAGTGATTTGGGGTGTTTTAGATGTAGGATGCCATTGTTAGAGTGTCTAAGGATGAAAGTGGCGGCTGGAAAATGTCTAAAGAAATGTTTTCTAACCCTAATCAGTCCTCCTATACCTCTAAACCCGACATTCCCCTGTGGGCCTAGCTGCTAATCACCCGGTTAAGCCCAATTAAGCTGTTTTTCACCATCTGAAACTTGTTTCAGCCATATCCCCCAAACGGTAAGTCCGTTTGGCTAATGTGACCACTCTACGGAAAGAGAAACCATCATCCGAAGCCAATGGAAGTGGGTTCAGGTCAAAATTCTTTTCCAGTCAAAAGTTATGGCCAAAACAGTGCCAACTAGGGGTAAAATGGTCATTTAAAAATCGGGAAAAATCATGAACATGGGAAATGACCCCAATAGTCGTCTCCCAAAGTTACATGACCATACGACTTTGTATGTGACAGAAATAAATATTCTACGTTTCTACGATGCGTAGAATACGGGTCGTTACACTCTCCCCCCCTTAAGAAATTTCGTCCCCGAAATTCCTTAACCCAAAATATACAAAGGATCTCGCATGCCTAACAACCACATACAACAATCAATCATGCAAAACAAGCGAACAAGCCTATCCTAGCATGCGGAAAACTAAATCGAAGTCAAAATCTTACCAGGCAAAGAGTTCTGGGTGTGTCTTCCTAATGTTCTCCTCTGTCTCCCAAGTACAATCATTCTCGTCCTCGCCCCACTTAACCTTGACTAACTTCACCGCCTTCCTTCGAAGTTGCTTCATGTCGTGCTCGACAATACGGGCCGGCTTGCGGTTCCCAACCGCCTCGGGTTCTACTTCGAAGTCCTCTAACTGATCAGGTGAAATAGTCATATCTGAGTCGTGAACGAACTTCCTTAGTTGGGAAACATGAAATACGTTGTGAACTCCCGCCATCTTCTCAGGTAAGTCAATTCTATATGCCAAATTCCCGACTAGCTCAAGAACAGGGAATGGGCCAACAAATCTTGGTGCCAACTTGCCTCTCCTGCCAAATCGTATTACGCTCTTCAACGGAGAAATCTTGACAAACACCAAGTCGCCAACGGAGAATTTTAAGTCTCTTCTCCTCTTATCAGCATAACTCTTCTGCCTATCTTGGGCAGCCTTCATTCGTTGTTGAATGATCTTGATCTTATCCGACGTTTCTCTCACCACATCTGGTCCAAGCACAAACTTCTCGCCAGTCTCTATCCAACATGATGGTGAGTTGCATGGTCTTCCGTACAAAGCTTCAAACGGAGCCATACCGATACTGGATTGGTAGCTATTATTATATGCAAACTCTACTAGGTGCAAATGGTCATCCCATGATCCACCAAAATCCAATATACATGCTCTCAAGAGATCTTCCAAAATACGATTCACCCTCTCCGTCTGACCGTCGGTCTGAGGATGATATGCGGTACTGAGATGTAACTCTGACCCTAGAACCTCTTGTAAGCTCTTCCAAAACCCACTAGTGAACAACGGGTCCCGGTCGCTCACAATGCTTTTAGGTACTCCATGAAATCTCACTACCCACTTCATATACAATTCTGCTAACTTAGTTGCCGTTCTGGTCGATTTGACTGGTATAAACCTTGCACTTTTAGTCAGTCGATCTACAATTACCCAAATGCTGTCATATCCCGATCTAGTCCTTGGTAAACCATCGATGAAATCCATCGAGACTTGCTCCCATTTCCATTCGGGAATTTCTAAGGGCTGTAACAACCCACTAGGCTTCTTTTGCTCGGCTTTAACTAGCTGGCAATTCATGCATTTGGATATAAACTTCCCGACGTCTCTTTTCATTCCTTCCCAGTAGTAAGTCTGCTTCATATCTCGATACATCTTGTTACCACCTGGGTGTATAGTTAGCTTTGAGTGATGACATTCTCTAAGCACTTCATCTCTCAATCCATTGACATTGGGTACAACAAGCTTTCCATTCTTTCTAAGCCATCCATCTCGATCAAGCCCATACTTGTTCATCTCCTCATCGATATCCATCTCTAATTTGGAGATGATTTCCAATACATTAGGATCGTCCCTCTGACTAGAGCCGATCCGCTCAATCAAAGTGGGTCTGATCGTCAAACTTGCTAACATTTCTGGATTCAATTTGCACTTTGGTCTGAAATCAAACCCCGCGATAAACTCCAGTTGCTTTCATTCAAGGAACATAGCCCCTAAGCTGGCATGTCTTCTACTCAATGCATCAGCCACCGCATTGCCCTTTCCTGGTGTGTATGCGATGTCAAAATCATAGGAAGCTAAGAACTCTAACCATCTCTGCTGACGGAGATTTAAATCCTTCTGGGAGAATAGATACTTCAGCGACTTATGATCTGTAAACAGCTCAAATCTTTCTCCCAAGAGATAGTGTCTCCACATTTTTATCGCGAACACGATCGCTGCCAATTCTAAATCATGGGTAGGGTATCTTCTCTCGTGCGGTTTCAATTGCCGACTTGCGTAAGCTACAACCCTACCGCCTTGCATCAATACAGCACCCAGTCCGGTACCACAGGCGTCCGTGTATACCGTCTTCTCTTCATCCCCCTTAGGAATGACTAACACTGGTGCGCTTGTCAACTTGTCCTTTAGACTTTTGAATGCATTCTCGCACCTTTCATCCCAGACAAAAGCTTGATTCTTCTTGGTCAACTGGGTCAATGGTGTTGCTATCTTGGAGAAACCTTGGATAAACTTACGATAATATCCCGCTAACCCCAAGAAACTTCTTACATCTGTTGCATTCTTGGGCGTAGGCCAATCCTGTACCGTAGCCACCTTTGCCGGGTCCACGGCAATACCATTCTCTGATACAACATGGCCCAAGAACCTCACTTCCCTCTTCCAGAAGTGACACTTAGAAAACTTTGCTTTCAATTGGTGTTTTCTCAACACCTCCATCACTACTCTTAAATGTTCCTTGTGTTCTTCCTCTGTCCTCGAATAGACCAAAATATCATCAACGAACACAAGGACAAACTTATTCAACTGATCTCTGAATACCCTATTCATAAGATCCACAAAATATGCTGGGGCATTGGTCAGCCCGAATGGCATGACCAACCACTCGTAAAACCCAGACGGCGTCCGAAATGCCGTTTTAGCTATACTCTCAGCTTCCACTCTAAGCTGATGAAAACCTGTCGCGAGATCCAACTGAGAGAATACTCTCGCACCACTCAACTGATCGAACAAATCATCTATCCGCGGTAGAGGATACTTATTCTTCCTCGTCACTTTATTCAACTCGCGGTAGTCTACACACAAACGAAGGGAACCATCCGCCTTGGTAGCAAACACAACTGGTGCTCCCCATTCAGAAACACTCCTTCTGATAAATCCCTTCTTCAAAAGATCGCTGACTTGCACCTCGAGCTCTCGCTGCTCTCTTGGTGCCATACGACGAAGTGGCATCACTATAGGCCTGGCATCTTTTACCAAATCAATACGGAACTCAATCTCTCGGTGTGGTGGAAGTCCGGTCACTTCTTCGAAAACATCCGGATACTGGCCAACCACGGGCAATCCTGACAACTCACTATGCGGAATGTCGAGGGAGTTTAGAAAACTAGCCAATACCCCCTCACTGGGTAGACTACCAAACACTATCCTCCGCCCATCATCCGCTCTAGCTGTCACCAAAAGGCCCTCACAGTCTACCACCACCCCGTATCTTCGGAGCCAATCTACTCCCAAAATAATGCCAAATCCAGTAAAGCCCAAAACAAAGCAATCACAAACAAACATGCATCCATGACTCGATAAGACCACATCACGACAAATCATGCTAAGGCTAGTCGAACCACCAATCGGGTTCGTCACTACTAAAGGTCTATCGACAATTTCGGGCTCCAATCCCAACCTATCTACCAGGTCACTAGATATGAAAGAACTGGAAGCTCCGGTATCAAACAAAACTCTAACAGGAACATCGTAAACAGAAAGCATACCTTGAATGACGACATTCTTTCCCTTCTCCGCCGCAGTTGGGGCATTCGACGAAGAAGGAATAGCATTAAGAGCGTAGGCTTTCACCATTTGCTTTTCCTTAGGAGGCTGTGGACACTTGTCCTTGTGATGTCCCATTTGGCCATAGTTGAAGCACTTCCTATCCGCTGGCTTGGCCCGACAATTACTAGCATAATGGCCCTTCTTACCACAGCTGAAGCACTCCACATCTTGCTTATTCTTTTTCTTCTGGCCATCCTTAGCTTGGTTCTGCTTTCTCTTATTCTGGGAACCACCCTTGCCTCCACCACTTGCTTGTGGCTTTGGCTCATCTGCAGATGCAACCTCAGTCTTCGACTTAGGGTAGAGACTTTCTGATCTTAATGCTTTCCCCACAATCGACTCAAATGTCTCATCGATGTGGTTAATAAGCTTTTCCCCTAAGTACTGATCCAAACCAGTTATGAATTTCTCATTCTTCTTCTCGGCAGTATCAATAAGAGATAACCCATACTTCGACAAAGTGTCGAATTCAGCAATGTACTCCGAGACAGCTCTGCCATTCTGCTTGAGCTCCAAGAACTTCTTAAACAACATTGACTTCTGAGCAGCTGGAATGAACTTCTCACTAAAGCGAGCCTTAAACTGCTCCCAAGTAATCTGATCTTCGGGAGTAGCTGCCTTTATAGCATTCCACCAATTCATTGCCCGCCCTTGCAGCTGACGGGACGCTAGCTTCCTCTTCATCGCATCTTCCATACCCAAATCCTCGAAGATACGTTCGCAACTATCCAACCAAATCTTGAACATCCGTGGCCGACTCCGTTCCGTGAAACGGCTTCCCACCAAGGCTAGTATAATCCTTATTCAGCTTGGCGAAGTCGACTCTTGGCGCCTGCACTATTGGACCACCACCATTTCCACCATTGGGAGCTGCTCTCTGTACATCTCTAAGCATCTCTCTCATGAGGTCAGTAAACATCGTCCTCATGTCAGCAGCATTCCCATTATCGGCTCCCCTACCAGCACCTCTAGTATATCGGCTCATCGTCAATCTGAAAAAGGAAACGATTAACGACTCCATAGTGGTGCTAGTGCAGTACGACTTCATCCTTATACTACTAATAGTATATATATATAGCTTTTGAAAACCCAAATAATCACAAATACGCTCTCTCGTATACGTATATTATCTCTCCCTGATAACTTCCCTAGGTTAACTACGCAACCTAGAGCTCTGATACCAAGTGTGACGGCCCGCCCCGCACCAACCGACATTTACTCCAAGTGTGCGCTGTACACATGTCCAACTGGCACGGAACGGTCGTCATAAGAAAGGAAAGAAGAGAATAAACTAATCAAGGAACCTGTAGAATGTCTCACAGCGCATGGAATAAAATATAATAATAACATACTTGACATAAAACAGGCGAGACAGTGCATCAGCTGATAACTAATAGTCAATGTCAACATCAGAGCAGCGGAAATCCAAATACAGCTTATTACAACTTTCCAAATTTTCTGTCTCTAACAAAAGAAAACTAAAGTAGAAGATGCACCACCAATGCCCAAGCAGTGATCTTCAACAATACAGGGAGAATACTATATATGTTACGTGGAAGCCTCCTGCTCGTCTCCGGATCATCTACCCGTGCATCACCAGCTAACCTGTCTCTAGTCTGCTCGTGTGAGCACCCAGAGTAATAAGAAGAGACATAAAACTCTGGGTCAGACATAAAGCCTGGTGTGAGCGATAAGCATCTAAACGGAATGATAACAGGTATACTAAACCATACCTGAACCTGGACCTGCAACCAAAGAGTTAGTACCACATACCGTACAATACTCTAAGGTGCCATAATAAACAGTGTAAGAATATGGGGGTGGGGTGTGCATGTCATAATGATAGCAACCAAATCAACCATAGCAACCATCCTCACATCTCTCACTCAGTGCGTAAAGCATACGATATCTACCACTTTGAAACACTAGACAAACTGAGGCAACGACGAATTCCGACTTGTAGAAACCCTGCTATGCCCAAGCTAAACATATGGAGTCATGACCAAACATTTCAATGACCCACTTCATTGGTTGTAGCCCTTGGTTCTACCGATGCCATAATGGCCCTGAATCCGCCTTCGTACCTCCTACCATAGTGGTTCAAAGCTATAGACGTCGATAACTCCTTGGCACACGTCCCGCAGCAAAGCCCAACCATGAAGCGAACTCGTTGATTCCCATCTGAATCTTGAGCTCTAACTCCTCATTTGGGCTTCCTTTGCATCTCGAGTTTCTGTCATCACCCTCCGGATCGGTCTTCATTCTGTTCGTAACTTCCTGGTTCGGTTCGCAGTCACCAGCTCGTAGCCATCAACCTCGGATCGGTTCGGATCATCCTTCACGCTCGGGTCGGATCGTGGAAGCCTTCCTCAGGTCGGGTCGGTTCAAGTTCCCCATCTCCATCGGATCGTGATCCTCAGGTCGTGGCGGTCCCCTCCAGTGCATAACTCCGGTTCGGGTCGTCTCGTGGTGCTCGGTTCGGAAGTGGCTACACGGGTCGGGTCGGAGTCTCCAAGTCGCATCGCCATCACTGGTTCGGGTCGCACTTTCTGGTCACGAGAGATTCGGATCGTGCAAGCGGGTCGGATCGTGGCGTGGTGCTACGATTCAAGATCTCCTTTGGTCATCATCTCGTGGAGGGGGTTCGGGTAGTATAGCCTCCATCAATTCGTGCTCACCATCATTCAGCGGATCGGGTCGGAGTCCTTACATCGATTCGGTTCGGGTCTCCCTTATCCGATCCGATCCGGTTAGATACCCTGCAGTTTTCTGCAACTTTCCAGCAACTGTTTATACGCCTCTCGGCGGCGTTTTCGACCAATCTAACTATTGAAATCAATCACAAAGCATACCAAAGAGTCATAGCAACATATAACAGCAACCACAAGCAACAAACAACAATTTAAATGAATCAAAATGGATCAAAAGTGGCCAAAACCTCACATTTTCCTATAATCCCTCTTAATCATGTTTAAGCATACGATTAGCAAAACACATCGAAATTAACCCAAATTTCTAACAGAGCCTTAAAACATTATTTTAGAATTTTAAGAATTTTTCCAGAATTTATTTACGTATAAATTCGCTAATCTTCACTAATTACCCTTAATTACCGTAATTAGTGCAAAAAAACTATGCAAATCACTCACCTTGGCCACAAATAAAATTTTCAGAACTGAAACTCCTCTGATTTGGGGCGAATACTGATGTCCAACAGCAGCTCTAACCTTGCTTTGGTGCTTTTTCTTCTTAATTTGATGTTGCTAAGCCTAATCTTCAATTAAAGAGTGATTTGGGGTGTTTTAGATGTAGGATGCCATTGTTAGAGTGTCTAAGGATGAAAGTGGCGGCTGGAAAATGTCTAAAGAAATGTTTTCTAACCCTAATCAGTCCTCCTATACCTCTAAATTCGAAATTCCCCTGTGGGCCTAGCTGCTAATCACCCGGTTAAGCCCAATTAAGCTGTTTTTCACCATCTGAAACTTGTTTCAGCCATATCTCCCAAACGGTAAGTCTGTTTGGCTAATGTGACCACTCTACGGAAAGAGAAACCATCATCCGAAGCCAATGGAAGTGGTTTTAAGTCAAAATTCTTTTCCAGTCAAAAGTTATGGCCAAAACAGTGCCAACTAGGGGTAAAATGGTCATTTATAAATCGGGAAAAATCATGAACATGGGAAATGACCCCAATAGTCGTCTCCCAAAGTTACATGACCATACGACTTTGTATGTGACAGAAATAAATATTCTACGATTCTACGATGCGTAGAATACGGGTCGTTACATTCTATACCGCGATATACTGCCTCCAAGTAGCATGGATATTATTTATGTTGGCTAACGTTTGTGGATGCAGGAAAACAGGTTGGACGGATCCAACTAAATTCCTCAAAATTTGTTATTGTCTGTTTTCACATATATATTATCATATGTATGATGTGTTGATTGAAAATTGGGTTGTTTGATTGTGTAAATATCACTAGGCCTATAATGTTGATATATAAATATATCATGAAAAGGATATTTGAGATTTAAAAGGGGAAATCTATTTTTAAAAATAGAATTTGAATTTTTAATGAGCTATAGAAATATTAACTTGTTTTGGATAAATAAAACAAGTATTGAATTTATAAACAATTTTTATTAATTAAAATATACAAGAAATTGAAGTATTGAACATATAAACAATGTTTATAAATTAGATAATACAGGAAATTGAAGTAAATTTATAGACGATGTTTATAAATAAAATGGAATGATTTTTGTTAGACAATTAGGGAATTGAAATGAATTTATAAACGGTGTTTACGAATGAAGTGGACAAATTATCATTTGGTAATTTGAATATTTAAATTCAAACATGAATTTATAATTAAAAATGTGGAATCAATTTAAAGAAGTAAATGATGAAATTTATTCTAATGTTTAAAATGTAAATTGAACTGAAAATAAATCCGTATGGATTTAGGATTTGAATTCGATTTGATCGAATTTATTTTAATAAATATTTCAGAACAAATATTAGGATCGTATTAACTAGAAGTTTAAAATTTTAAATATGAAAATAGATTCTATATTTATATAGATAGTTAAAATAAGTAGAATATTCCAAAATAAGATATTGGTTTTTAAATAGATTTCGAATGGAGTTTGTTGAATATGTATAACAAGTAAATTTATAAATGATTTTTATAAATGTGGTCAATTAATTATTAAGAGGTAATGTATCGTTTTAAATTCAAGTATGAATTTATGGATGAAGTTTGAAATCATTTCGAAATGGAGAACGTCGCGTTTTATTCCAGAACTCGGAATATAAAACGAATTGGGTTTCAAATAGTTATTTGAAAGGGAAGCTTGTTTTATTTTATAAAACAAGAAAATTTATTTGTAATGATGTTTATAAATACAGTGAAATAAATTATCGTTAGATAATTTAGAAGTTTAAATTTAAACATGTATTTAAAAGTGAATTGGAAATCATTTCGAAAAGAGAAGGATAAATTTTATTCGGGAATTGGAAATATAAACGGAACTGAGATAAATCTAAGGATTTAAAATTAGAATTCGATTATATCGAATTTTATAAATAATTTATTTATAATTTGAATTCAACATAGAATATTTAATTATAAATAAATTATAATTGAATTGTAAAATAATCGACGGTTAGGGAAAATCAGAAATATTAAGTTGAATTTTGAAAATTGGTTTAATATATATTATTATATATTAGAATTGAGTTGAAATTATTATAAGCGAAGTTTAAAATGTTTATAGATTATATATAATTAAAGTGAACTCGTCGCAGCACGGTAGTTCGTAAATTGGCATTTCGAACTTCAAATGATTGTATAGAACTCAATTTTAGTCGAAATTATTTGAAAGAAGAATCGACTTGACATATTTGATAATTGTTTTTTAATGGAAGAGAAAATTTTGAATTTCGTCGTATGGATTTTGAGTTATGTAACAAATCAAATTTTCAGAAAAACAGCGCCATATCCATTTAAAACCATAACATTTTATTTAAATAAATAAAAGGATTTTTAGTAAATAAAATCCGTACTTCCATTAGAAAATCCAGATTTGAGACATAAAATAAATATGAAATCAAGTGGAGTAAGTGAACTGATTTTTGGAATAAAAATCAGATTTTAATTATTGAATAGAACTAACTAATCTGAAGAATAATTAGTTAATGGGATTTTGAATTGAAATTGGCTTTGGATAAGAGAATTGGGTTAGTAAATTCATATTCGAAATCGAACATGAAACTTGAGTTGAAATTGGAATTCGATTATTTTATAAGTCAATTAAAAATATAATTGAACGTGATATGTTCAATTAAAAAGCAAAATGGAAAAAATGGCTAATTAAAGTATAAATTAGCAAATTTAATTAAAATGACCAGATTGAGTTAGGATAAATTAGAAATGGACGCATATGTGTTAAACAGGTACGGAATGAAGTGTATGTGTAACGCCCCTAAGTCCCACATCGTGGAAGCCTGTGTAAAGTAGGTACTTATATAGTAAAGCCCATCACTTACTAATGCCGAGGCATTTTGAGGAACAAAACCCCACACCTATACGGTGGCTAAGTTAAGGACAATATCTTGCGTGAACGGAGGTGCGGGTTGTTACAGTATGAAGATTATAATTTATTTGCAAGGCAAAAAGGTACATGTTTAAATTCCATATGAGGTTTTATGCGCCGAATCGGCAAGTCGCTTGGCTTTTTAATTTTCTTTTTGAATGGAAAGGGCCCAAAGAGGAAATTTGTAGTTGTACCGAGTGACCCGTACAAAGGATGTTATAGCGAAATTTTCTGAAAATTAATGGAGTTAGAATACTTTTAAGAGATTTTGATATTAGAAATCAATATAACAACATGTATAGAATTCGATAAGGAAACGAATTTAAAATAGAATATTTTAAACAAAAAGGAAATCTATAAATTTGATCTAGTAAATATAGAAAGAGAAACGTATGCATACATGTTTTAAATATGAATAAATAGGGTTTTATGATGTTGGTTACTCAAGATAAGTGGTGTTGTCTGTTTTGAAGTTAAGGATGTTTTCAGTCAATGTCTGAGAGGTAGTTATACCCCAACTTGATTGATTTCATTTTTAACCGATAAATAGCAAGATTCAAACTCGGAGATCAATGTTTGAACACGAGTTAGTTGAATGTAGTATTTTGGGTTGTTTGTAACGATGTTTTAGACAACAGTCGTTTTAACCCAAGTAGGTCAATTTTGGAAATATAAAGATAAATATTTCCTTAGTGTAGAAATAAATGGTCGTGAAAGAGATAAGTAACTGAAATGTTTTCGAATTGCAAATAGAATATATTTTCTAAGTATAGAAAATAAAAGAAAGCTATATATGGAAATGTTTTCCAAATAGCGTAAGAGGCCAAGATGATTATTGAAAATATTTGGGGTAACAAATATTGATAAGGAAATGAAGAAGTTATTTAATTAATGAAATATTAATTAAGGGGCCTAGTGATTGTTTAATGTTATGGATGAATGTTTATTTGTTTTTCTTTGATAGTTAAATAACTGTCTATCGAAATATTTGCCAATATCGTTGTCAATATGGAGAGACCGGTTGGACTATTATCCGAGAACCACTCCATATTGGCAGTAGCGTTGCGAATCAGATGATATGAAGATAATCGAGGACGGAGTAAAGTGCAAGGACTTTTATATTAATAAAAATTGTGCCTTCAGTTTCATTCAATCCCAGAACGAACGTATATAGACGAATGTCTGACAGAGTATTTCCAACGATCGCATATGTTGGTCTATACAAATATATATGGTAGTGGAGAATTTATTCTCTTAGCATAATATCCAGAATATATTTGTGCAAAATCAATTAATGATTAACGGATCCGACAATGTTGCATTCAATGCGATTGTTATCAATGAATGATAAGTAATCGTAGCCTCAGGTCTCAACAACCGAGAAATGAGAAAAATCGGGCAGGCAGCATGGCTAAGTGGGTAGCTCCCAATTAGGGTGTATTATCACCTATCTAGAGAAATTCATTTCGTTCTTTATTCTATTCGATTCTGTCCCATTCGTGAAACGATTGCTGATTCCAACCGTTGGTGATATACATTCGATACACTCAAGCAAAATGAGTGGTCGTCATGTGTGGCCGGGTTACAAGATGTTCTTGTTGAACCTAATGTATTCTCGTCTAGAGATACACTATCAAAAGGTGGTTCCATACCTTGTCATAGTTGGAAATTCATTACCCATTAAGTGACCGTGGTTTTGATTGTATATTATGTATGTGGAGCGTGAGATGAAAGTGTTCCACTAGATTTCTATTTATTTGATTTAGAAACTATTATAATATCAAAAGGTTTTGATATGAAGATTATCGTTCCTTTCAAAAAGATTTTGAAAGTTAAATCAAGTGTTTTGGATTCTCATAAGGGAAAAACCCGTTCCGTGTTATACAACGTGGTCTTATGAGATATCATTATTTTCTCAAACTATTCTAAATTATTTGCTCATACCAGTCCCATGAGTGACCCATAGTTTATTTTTTTTGTTTTACCTGAACTCTTGGGTACCCAAATTTGTACGGGAAGTCAAGTAGTTCAGGATTTTATAGATCTATCTAAAGTAGCTTGGAGCACGAGGCTTTAGTGTTAGATATATAGTTTTTTAATTTCCGCTGTTTTGTAAGTGTTGTACTCTGATAATTGTATGTTATACAGTTAAAATTTTGTACTTCAAAAGTTATGATATATTATATTTTGTTTCGCTGCGATATGAGATTCTGTGTTGGTATTTCTGTTCTTCTTCTACCTTTTTCTTCTTAAAAAAATGGTTCGTATTTTTATGATATTTGGGTTGGACGTGTGGTGTATTTAGTCAACTCAGATAGTACGGATTTGCGGGCTATTACAGTTGGTATCAAAGCTTAGATTGAGTGAATACCTAGGCTTTGGTGGGATTGTGCTCATTAGAGATACAGTTAGTAGAACACCCTTGAATGAGTTGAGTGTATATAAGCAAGAGAGCATATTTGTCAATTGATATAAAAATTGTTTTAAATTGTGTTGCCTTGTTTGTTGAGTGGCTTATGAATTCTGATCGAATTTTGGGATGCCATAAAGTCGATAAAAATTTCTAAACACTTGAACTGAGAAATTTGACACAATATTTGTTTTAAATGGGTAAATGAAATAATTTTACCCAAAATTCTATTTTGATAGAAAATGAATAATTTTCTGAAGTTATTATATTATATGAATGTGTTGGTTGTTAATATTATAATCAGATAATATAATAAAAATTGGAATGGTTATATGTAGCCAAATAAAATAGTATATGAATGAAGTATATACAAATGAGATGAATTAAAATTAAATTCAAACCACAATTTGGAATTTAAAATCCTGGGAAGTTGGAAAATATTTTTGAAGTATATTAGAACAATATAACTTTGTTTTAAAAGGATTCTGAATGGCTGCCTCTCTCCTATAAAATCCGTCTAGTTCTTATAGAATCAAAATGGCTGCCTCTCTCCTATAAAATCAAATTCGTTCTTCTTCAGTTTTTAAACTCCATGAATTTCCCTTTTTCTCATCAATCCAAATCAAATGAAAAACCACACCTCTCCTTATTTCGGAAATGAAATCGCGATTTAATCCTGGTGTATCTCTTGAAGCTTGAACTATATGATGGCTAGGGTATCGGATAAAATCGTGATGGAAACATCAGGCCGAGGCGTGTATCGAAGAAAATGGGTGTGTTCGATTTAGGGTTGCGCGTTAAGGTCTGTATGACCATTGTGGGTCTGCTCGACGTTGGCGAGATTGGTGAAAAACCCTAGAGTCCACTACACCAAAATAGGTGATTCCCAACGAGTATAACCATCGCAAACAATTTCAGCAACGCTTATTAGTGTTGCTATGGGGGGGGGGGGTGTAATTTAGTACCAACGCTTATAAGCGTTGGTATATTTTCTACCCCAACGCTTATAAGTGTTGGTATTTTTTCAATCGCAACGCTTATAAGCGTTGGTAGATTTCTTTAGCAATACTTATAAGCGTTGGTAGATTTTCTTTGCCAACGCTTACAAGCGTTGTAATTTTTTTGTTTGCAACGCATATACATGTTGCAATATATTTATTTGCAACGCCTATACATGTTACAAATTTTTAATTCACAACAAATATAATTTTTAATAATAACAGAAATATGTATTAGCAACTCGCATATTCTAACATTAATAGTCAATTAATAATCAACACGATGATAATATAGACGATATGTAATATGAATCAAAAACTAATATTAAGCTTAATGCATACTAGTAGATAACATTCATAATCACATAACGACATATAATATCAGTTAACAATAAACAAGCACAATACAATATTAAGATGTCAAATTCAATACATAATTAGTTTGCTAAATTCAATACATAAATGAGATTCTATAAATATCGAATACGAAAATCTAGCCATATAACGAATCCTCCATCTAAAAATTCACATAACTTGTACATTTCATTTTGAGGACCATCATAAATTGGTGCATCCGGTTCAAGAACTTCAACAACCCAAATTATTTTCTCTATATTCGGTACCACTTTCCTAAAATAACAACCCAAATTATTTTCTTTATATTCGGTACCACTTTCCTAAAATGACAAATTATTTGTGTTCCAACATAACCTTTTGCTACCTCCTCCTCTAGATAATGTGATAATAGCATTACATATTTCTTTTCCATTATAGATGAATGAAGATCATTAAGTGACACATTTGGAATAATGTTTACATTATTATTTATTGGAGGATCCCCTAAATTAGAAGCACCTTCTGTATGAGGAGTGGAAGGACTTACAACAAGTTTTTCTTGCAAATTAGGTATACATTTCATAAAAGTTGAAGTAATTGAATTGATGGGTTTATTAACTTGAGTAGCTACTTGCCGTTCTATCTCCAATTTGCAAACGGACAAATCCACGACTTGTTTTTTTTATCAACTATAGCTTTTACAACTCGAGCCACCTTTACTTGTTTTATAGAAGAAGTAGAACTAATTGCTCGGCAATAATTTTTCTTCATGTCAAAACCAAAAACTTCTGCAACTGGATCATTATCAAGATCATCTACTATACCATTAGAACTACCATCCAATTTTCTCTTTTCTTTCGCTGCCTCTAGAAGTGCCTGCATTCATTGAATATCACATTAAATTGACACAAGCATGTATATGCTTCACCTATATTCCCAAATCCTTTTTTATTTTCTTCATCGTGGGATACTTGTCAGGTAAATTATTTTCTTTAGGAAGCCAACATTTTAATCGCTTCAACAACACAATTAGACTATTTCCTGACCAGTTAAATTCTTTTTTAAGGTTCTGAAGCTCAACAATTATACCTAACATTGTAATCCTCTCTTCGCAAGAAGAATAAAGTTTTTCATTTGCTTTGTTTGTGTATTTTTTGTGCTACTATCCAAAGTAAGAATGATAATTGTCTGTATTTATTTGTTGAACTTCCTCTTCACTACTAGCTTGTGGCATATGATGCTGAGACACCAAACGTCCGTTAATGTCACTCACTAAGGGAATGCATAAAGTTTCGTGAAGCGTTATAGGTAAATAGACACAGCATAATTACAAGATAGATATAAATAAGGCAGCAACGGAAAATTTAAACTTTTATTTCAAACATAAGTCATAATACAGTGGACCACAATTTCATAAGTCACAAAAACTATTACAATAAAATAACTTCTGCCTTGCACCATCAGAGTACATAAATAAATAAAAAGCATCATTTCCCCAATAAAAGGAGTTAAGCCATACTAGAGACAAGAACTTTAGCCATACTTCAGAAGTAGCTCCTAGCAAGATGATATCTGATTCCTAATTAAGTCCGAGTGTTTCCTCCCTAGGAACCAGGGGGAAACGGAAGAAAGAAGGAGAAACAACAGGGTCAGACATAAAGTCTGGCGAGTCTAGTTACTTTTATCCAGTAGATAAATAAAAGCAACATGATAGACATATAAAGTGGATAAGAGAGGTCGCTACATAAATGGTAGGTGTGACAAGGTAAGCAAGTTAAAGTGTATCTGCCTCACTAATGACTACTCTGCATTACTACTAGTAAAACTGAAATGAGATGATCCCTTCCACAATGAGTTGGTAGGCTTAGGTCATATGCCCGAATACACCCTAAACACTACCCTAATCGATCGGCTCCCTACCCTGTAGATATCCTGTGCTGGCCCCACAGTAGGAGGTATCACTTCGTAAAGTGGAAACCCATGGTGTGCACAATCATATCTACTAGTGTCACAGTTGTCTTAGCCCCCTCTGCCTGGCCCATGCACGCATATGTCCCCGGTCGATTTGTGCAGCCCACACCATCTGCCTCGTTTGGATCTCTTACAGTCAATCAGTAAGCGTGCCCCTTCTCCGCCTAGTACGGAGGTCTTCACTTGATACCAGCTCCAGGTTGCTGACTGAAATGGGTCCCACCCAATATGACACAAGCTCTCCCCTTGTCTTGTATCCCCCACTAGGTTTTCCACTGACTATGTATACCCTTAGGTGTCTTTAATTACGTAGCCCTATACTAGTTATGCTTACCCTAAAGGGCGTCTTTAATTACATAACTTCATTACATTATCTACCGGTTACGTATACCACTAGGTGTCTTTAATTACATAACCATGTTACATTATCTACTGGTTATGTATACCACTAGGTGTCTTTAATTACATAACCTTATTGGGTTAAGTATGTGGGCTTATATATACATATTACCGATCCCCTCTAATTTACTTAACCCACCACTACCTATCCAATTTTACACAACCCTAACTTAAGTCCATAGTCATATTAAGTTATGTTAAGTAGTCCATTTCATTACCATGTCCAATTATGGTTAAAATGGGCTAGTCCTCCCACATTAGGCATATAACCTGTGGATGCTGGATATGTAGGTCAGGTCCGGGCAGTCTTATTCCACAGTTGGGCCTAACCTCGTGTCTTAGCCCGATTCGTATTTGCGTACTTAGACCTCCCACATTAGGTTCAATACTAGTGGCTGTTGGATATGCTGTTCGGGTTCGGGCAGACTTCCACCACTAATGTAACCTAACCTCGTGTTATAAGTACAATTTACAATTCCTAATTGTAAATTACTAAACATTCAAAATTAATCCAAATCTACCTATGTCATTATAGGTAACTATTTCTATGTTTTCCCCATATGAATTACATGTCCAATTTCATATTAAACATTACATAAATCATGCCAATTATAATCCCCTTTTCCCCGTTTTCTCTCTAACGTGTTCGTACGTATTTTGGCGACATCTAGGCTATAAAGTAGCCTAGCTATAACAATAAAAAGGGAATATGACAAGGGTGATAGTTTCAACATGTCTTGGCATAAATATTAATGTAAACTGCATAATAACAAAGTGAATGGACATGTAATTAACATCATAATAAAGTGAACATCAAACTGGTAACTTGTGGCAATCGCTATGATGTTTAAGCAAGCATAATGAGATCTAGATTGAACATTAGGTGTCCAATTACCTAGATCTAGCATAGTTACGGTGACATAGTAACATGTTTAGATCAAAGGGTGGATTCATATGTCAAGTTTACAACATATCTTAGTGTATCACAATATGACAGGTGAATGGTGATTAACATAAAGATCAAGATCTAAGTAATGTCACAATTGTGCATATTAATAGATGTACATCCATCATAACATGGTTACAAGTCAAGATCCACATAAGCAACATAATCAAATCACCACAATTTTATTAGATCTAGGAAAATAGATCTGTCATGACGTAGTATAGAGTTTCACATTAACACAGAATCATACTTTACAACATATCCAATTTGTAGTCTTTCAAAGTATACTTTTATTTATCTAAACCTAAAAGTAATATAGAAACTCACAACGTTAGGTTTAGAGAATTTAGGAAGAACGGATCTAGAATTTCTGAATTGGACTTGTAGAATATGTTGTTGTAGAGATGGTATAGTTCGCACTCCAGCAGCATATGGCCTCCATGACTTCAATGAAGAGAATATGAGAAATATGACACACATATATAGCTGCCAGACCCCCTAAAACCGAGTGCCACCTCAGCCCTAGAGGTGTCGTCACCCCTGTGGGTTGGTCGACACCCCTCAAGGGGGTCGATCCCCTAGAGCGGGAATTTTGCCGCTTAGAGGAATTTTTTCGAATTTGAATTCTCTGGATAGGATTCTGACTCATCTCTGACTCACCACTGAAGCATACGTATATATAAAATATTTCTGTGCGTATACAAACTTAGAACTCTAATAACTTCTTCATACGTTGTCCGTTTTATGCAAAATAAATATCTATCTTGACCAGAATTTCGAGAGACGGACGCAATGGTGCAGTCCATTTCCTCTAATTCTGAATGTTAAATTAATTATTATTTAATTTATTCTCTTTAATGTCGTTATAAATTCGGGGTGTTACATTCTCCCCTACTCGAAGGATTTCGTCCTCGAAATCTCTAAGTTAAGAAGATTGCATATCCTACCATCCATCATCCATCTACTCATCCACCAATGACTGGCATCCATTGTCCTTAAAGATTTCTAATGCTAATATGAATATATGCAAAGGTGTGTGTATATGTCCTAACACTAATGCGAAGATCAGGCGGTCTACTAATTCAGTTGACCTCCTTAATGCAATGTATGTTAGTTCCACGAATCCAATATGTATGCAAATAAACCTATTGTATCATATAAGTTCTATATGTGTGCACACCCGTTCGTCCAAATGTGACATCCATATGCCAGTTCATCCATTTTCATCCACAAAAAAAAAAAATTCACACACATCCATATGCAATATGAAAGTGATTGAACCGATCTTAGTGCCTAATGTGTGTGTATATGCGTCCACAGGCAACCACTAGCAAACACTTGCATCCATCAAACATAACATGTTTCAAATGCATGTTTACATCCATATGATTCCTATCTAATGGTCGAAAATATGATGGATAAGATATATTCTATTGATAGAAGCAAGTACTGATCAAACTTAGGAAAGGAGTTAAGAACATACCCTCAAAAAGAAAAGGGTACGAAGCACGAATCTTGTCTTCGGTCTCCCAAGTCGCATCTTCTGGGTTACCACCCCATTAAACCTTTAGCAACTTGATTTCCTTATTGCGCAACTTCTTAACCTCCGACCCAAGAATACGGGTGTGGACTCTCTAACTGTCGCCTCCCATTCCACTTTGATTTCTTTTAACATGCTCGACTCAACAGCTTCTGCAGTGTCATGCAGGTACTTTCGTAGATGAGAGACATGGAAAACGTTATGAACACCGGATAAATTTTCTGGGAGCTTTACTTTGTAGGTCATTTGGCCAATCTTCTCAGTTATGGGAAATGGTCCCACAAACCTAGGTGCCGACTTACCTACTGATCCGAAGCGAACCACATTCCTCGAAGGTGATACTTTGATAAAAACTAAATCTCCCACTTCGAATTCGATGTCACTCCTTTTCTTTTCTGCATAGGACATCTGCCTATCTTGAGCTGTCTTCATCCGCCGTCAAATAAGGTCAATCCCTTCGGACGTTTCCCTAACCATATCTAGTCTAAGTAATAATCCTTTTGTAGATTCCCACTAACAAGTTGATGATCTACAGGGTCATCCGTACAATGCTTCGAAGGGTGCCATACTGATACTAGCCTGATAGCTGTTATTATAGGCAAACTCTACTAAAGGAAGATGTTTTTCCCAAGTCCATCTGAAGTCAACGACACACGGCCTTAAAAGATCTTATAAAATTCTATTTACCATCTCCATCTGCCCATCGGTCGGAGAATGATAAGCGGTGCTCAAACACAACTGTGTACCTAATGCTTCTTGCAAGATTCCCCAAAATTCGATGGTAAAGATGTGGTCACGATCGCTCACGATGCTGAAAGGAACTCCGTGGAGACGAACTATCTCACGAACATAAATTGCTGCCAACCATGATGCCGTCCTTTTACTTTTAACTCGAATAAAGTGAGCATTCTTAGTGAGTTGTCCAATATCACCCAAATACTGGTATTACCTTTCCTCGATCGAGGTAAACCATCTATGAAATTCATAGAGATGCTCTCCCATTTTCACTGTGGAACCTCCAACGGATGAAGTAATCCACCAGGCTTCTTTTTCTCATCTTTGGCTTGATGGCAAACTAAACATTGGGAAATAAATTCGGCCACGTCCTTCTTCATCCCGACCCAAAAGAAAACCCTCTTCATGTCTCTGTACATCTTGTCACCGCTTGACTGAATGGTCATCTTAGAATGGTGGGCTTCTTAGGACTGCCTTTGTCAAGCTTCTAGTTTGAGGAACACAAAGCCTTCCATCTCGTTGCAACCAACCCTTTTCATTTATGGCATACCTACTGAGGTGATAAGAAGTCTCCCCTCTTCTGAGCTGATGCATGATGTATGTAGGTTGCCTTGTTGCGAAGCTCCTATCTGATCCACAAGAGTCGGTCGTATCTCTAAGGATGCAAAAAAATCAGGCAAAACATCGATGGGGGGGGGGGGGGGGGGTCTAAAATCAAAAGCTGATATGAACTCAAAGTTCTTTCTTTCCACAAACAGAGGACTCAGGGCCACCCTCTGCCTACTTAGTGCGTCTACCACCACATTACCCTTGCCGGAGGTATAAGCAATCTCAAAATCATACGAAGCTAAGAACTCCATCCACCATTGTGTCCTTAAGTTTAGATCCTTTTATGAGAATAGATACTTGAGAGATTTATGATCAGTGTATAACTCGAACTTTTCTCTAGGTAAAAAATGACGCCACATCTTTAACGCGAATACTATGGAAGCTAGCTCTAAATCATGGGTGGGGTAGTTCTTCTCATGAACTCTCAAATGTCTACCCCCATAACATATTACTTTCCCTTCTTGCATCAGAACCGCACCAAGCCCTGTACTGCATGCATCAGAAAGCACTTTACTCCCATCGGGCAAGGTCAAGACTAGGGCTGTTGTCAGAGCCTTCTTCAGTCGTTGGAAAGCAACGTCACAGTCTATGTCCCATATAAACACCAAATTCTTCTTTGTCAGCTTGGTGAGAGGGACTGATATCTTTGCGAGGTTCTTAATGAACTTCCTATAATAACGTGCCAACCCAAGAAAGATTCTCACCTCGGTTGCATTTTTAGGAATCTGCCAATCTTGTACTGCAACCACCTTCGCGGGATCCACATCTATCCCTTCTTTGGAGACTACATGCCCCAAGTATCTCACCTCCTTTCTCCAGAAATGGCATTTGTAGAACTTTGCTTTTAGCTGATGATCATGGAGAGTTTTCAAAACTTCTCCCAAATGCTGGGCATGTTCTTCTTCACTCTTGGAGAAGATCAGAATATCATCAATGAAGACTATGACGAATTTGTTTAGGAACTCCCGAAATACCTTACTCATCAAATCAACAAAATAGGCGGGTGCATTTGTCAACCCAAAAGGCATAACGAAACATTCAAAGAAACCGTCTGGAGTTCTGAAAGTAGTCTTATATATGCTGTCCTATGCCACCCTCAGCTGATGGAACCTCGTAGCCAAGTCCAACTGAGAAAATACCGAGGCACCAACAAGCTGATCAAATAAATCATCAATCCTCGGAAGCGGGTGCCTATTCTTTTCGGTGAACTTATTTAACTCTCTGTAGTCAACACACAAACGAAGCGAACCATCCGCTTTAGTTGCGAAAACTACTGGAGCACCCCATACCGATATAATTCGTCTTATAAACCCTTTTTCAAGTAGCTCCCCTACTTGCTTACTCAGCTCCCTCTTTTTCCTTGGAGCCATGTGGCGTACTGGTAATGCAAATGGCTTTGCATTGTCCACCAGATATATACGGACGTCAATTTCGCGCCTTGGAGGTAAACCCCGTACCTCATCAAAAACATCTGAATAATCTCGAACCATTGGAATAGATTGCAAATCATCTATGGAAGCATCTAGAGACTCTAGGAAGCTGAGCATAACAGACCCTTGAGAGTCACAAGAAACTTCGAGGGTCTTCCCATGACAAGTCGGGAGTCTAACAGCCCTCCTCTCACAATCCAGAATGGCCCCTTATGTGGTAAACCAATCCATTCCTAGAATCAACCCATAGCCTATAAACTCGAGCACTACGCGTCGCATTCAAATTAGACGCCTAACACGGATATTTTCAAACCTCGACAAATCATCGATAAATGAGCTGAACCACCAATGGTGTTTGAAAAAACTACGGGATCTACTACCATACTTGTAATTCAATGTAGAGATTCAACCACAGAACTAGATATAAACGAGTGTAAAGCAAAAGAATCAAAAAGTGTTCTAATTGGATAGGTTGAAAGAGAAACTAAACTTTCTACGGAAAATTTTCTACCTCTTTTAGGAGCACTGATCGTGAGAGCATGCATCTGCCCTCCATAAGTTCCCGCTCTTTGCCTTTGTCCCTGCGATCCCTATTTCTTCAGGCACTCTTTAGAGAAGTGTCCGACCTCTCCGCAATTAAAGCAACCGACCTTCCTTCTTTTACAATCTTTGATCAGGTGACCTCCTTTCCACAATTGTGACATTTTCTCTTATCCTTGCCTTTGTCATCTTTTCCCCCTTTCTTCTGTTGTTGCTGCTGTTGCTGCCCTTTCTAGGGCCATACCTTCTTATTCTGCGATGTCCCCTCAACTTTTGTTTCCTTCTTTTCTCCCTTGTCCTCCTCATGCATTAGGGCCATATCAACAAGCTTTTCAAAGGTGCCGTCCATTGGAATATGGGACATAGCTAAACCATGCAAAGGCTCATTCAGTCCCTTAGCAAACCGCAAAGCCCTTTTGTGCGATGTGTCTACCAACTCTAGCCCTAACCTTGCCAGTTGGTTGAACTTGTTCACATACTCCTTCACTGTCAAATTTCCTTGCTTGAGTGTTAAGAACCTCTCCATTTGTATGTTTCTCTCTGCTTAGGAAAGAAATTTCATTCCGAACCTCTATCTAAAGTCTTCCCAAGTTTCTACCAAACGTCCAACTTGGGTGATTTCCAACCAAAATGAGGATTCGTCCTCTAACAGCCAAGCAACTAATTGAATTTTTCTTCGGTCTTCCACTTCAAAAATTACGAATAAGTCCTCGGTCTCATTAAGCCAATTCCGAGCTTTTATGAATGTCTCGTTCCCATGGAATGGCCTTCCTCCCATAGCCCGGAAGTCTTTGTAGATCTTGGCAAAGTTATCAGCTCTTGGAGGGGGAGGAGGAGGAGGAATGACTGGTGCAGCTGGGGGAGGAACGTTTTCTTGGCCTTCGGCAGGCGCCGTGGCCTCCAAATACCAACGGAACCATCCAGGTATTGTGACGCCCTCCAGGATACTTGGGATTTTTTGTTCCCCAAACATGCTAAAAAAGGGAAAAGGGAGAAATTTAGATAAAGGACAGAAGGATACTACATATGGCTTTTTGGGGAATGTTTCTCAAAATAGACTTTTCATTTTGAAAATGCTTTCCTATTTAAAACCTTTTTGAAAATAAATTTCAAAAACTTTTATCTAATGTGGTAACCTTCAGCTCTGATACCAAGTGAGACACCCCACGTCCGTTAAAGTCACTCACTAAGGGATTACATTAAGTTTCGTGAAGCGCTATAGTAAACAAACATTGAATAATTGCAAGACAGATATAAATAAGGCAGGAACGGAAAGTAAAAACTTTTATTTCAAACATAAGTCATAATACCATGGTCCACAATTTCATAAGTCACAAAAACTATTACAATAAAATAACTTCTGTCTTGCACCATTAGAGTACATAATTAAATAAAAAGCATCATTTCCCAAATAAAAAGAGTTAAACCATAGTACAGACAAGAACTTGAGCCATACTTCAAAAGTAGAGCCTAGCAAGATGATATTTGACTCCTGTTAATTTTGAGTGTTTTCTCCCTGGGAACTTGGAGGGAGAAATGGAAGAAAGAAGGAGAAACAACAGGGTCAGACATAAAGTCTGACGAGTCCAGTTACTTTTATCCAGTAAATAAATAAAAGCAACATAATAGGCATATAAAGTGGATAAGAGAGGTCACTACATAAATGGCAGGTGTGACAAGGTAAGCAAGTTAAGGTGCATGTGCCTCACTAATGACTACTCTGCATTATAACAAGTATAATTGAAATGAGATGATCCCTTCCACTATGAGTTGGTAGGCTTAGGTCATACGTCCAAGTATACCCTAACCACTACCCTAATCGATCGGCTCCCTACCCTATAGACATTCTGTGCTGGCCCCACAGTAGGAGGTATCACTTCCTAAAGTGGCAACCCATGTTGTGCACAACCATATCTACTGGTGTCAGTGTCGTCTTAGCCCCCTCTGCCTGGCCCATGCTTGCATATGTTCCCGGTCGGTTTGCTTCGCCCTCACCATTCACCTTGTTTAGATCTCTTACAATCAATCAGTAAGCTTTCCCCTTCTCTGCCTAGTACGGAGGTCTTTACTTCATACCAACTCCGGGTTACTGACTGAAATGGGTCCCACACAATATGATACAGTCTCTCCCCTTTGTCTTGTATCCCCCACTAGGTTTTCCACTGATTATGTATTCCCGTAGGTATCTTTAATTACATAGCCCTATACTAGTTATGCTTACCCTAAAGGGTGTTTTTATTTACATAACTTCATTACATTATCTATCGGGTATGTATACCACTAGGTGTCTTTAATTACATAACCCTATTACATTATCTATTGATTATGTATACCACTAGGTATCTTTAATTACATAACCTTATTGGGTTAAGTACGTGGGCCTATATATACATATTACCCATCCCCTCTAATTTACTTAACCCACCACTACCCATCCAATTTTACTTAACCCTAACTTAAGTCCAAAGTCATATTAAGTTAGGTTAAGTAGTCCATTTCATTACCATGTCCAATTATGGTTAAAATGGGCTAGACCTCCCACATTAGGCCCACAACGTTTGGATGCTGGATATGCCAGTTGGGTCCGGGCAGTCTTATTCCACAATTGGGCCTAACCTCGTGTCTTAGCCCGATTCGTATTTGCGTACTTAGACCTCCCACATTAGGTTCAATATTAGTGGCTGCTGGATATGCGGTCGGGTCCGGGGAGACTTCCACCACTAATGTAACCTAACCTCGTGTCATAAGTACAATTTACAATTCCTAATTATAAATAACTAAACATTCCAAATTAATCCAAATCTACCTATGTCATTATAGGTAACTATTTCTATGTTTTCCCCATTTGAATTACATGTCCCATTTCATATTAAATATTACATAAATCATGCCAATTATAATCCGTTTTCCCCATTTCCTCTCTAACGTGTTTGTACGTATTTTGGCGGCATCTAGGCTATAAAGTAGCCTAGCTATAACAATAAAAAGGGAATATGACAAGGGTGATAGTTTCAACATGTCTTGGCATAAACATGAACGTAAGCTGGCACAATAACAAAGTGAATGGACATGTAATTAACATCATAAAAAAGTGGACATCAAACTGGAAACTTATGGCAATAACTATGATGTTTAAGCAAGCATAATGAAATCTAGATTAAACACTAGGCGTCCAATTACCTAGATCTAGCATAGTTAGGGTGACATAGTAACATGTTTAGATCAAAAGGTGGATTCACATGTCAAGTTTACAACATATCCCAATGTATCACAATATGACATGTGAAAGGTGATTAACATAAAATCTAGATCCAAGTAATGTCACAATTGTTCAAATTAATAAATGTACATCCACCGTAATATGGTTACAAGTCAAGATCCACATAAGCAACATAATCAAATCAATACAGTTTTATTAGATCTTGGAAAATAGATCTGTCATGACATAGTATAGAATTTTACATTAACACAGAATCATACTTTACAACATATCCAATTCGTAGTCTTTTAAAGTATACTTTTATTTATCTAATTCTAAAAGTAATCTAGAAACTCACAACATTAGTTTTAGAGAATTTAGGAAGTATGGATCTAGAATTTCTGAATTGGATTTGTAGAATATGTTGTTGTAGAAATATTTTAGTTCGCACTTCTGCAGCATATGGCCTACATGACTCCCAATGAAGAGAATATGAGAAATATGATGCGTATATATAGCTGCCATACCCCATGAAACCGAGTGTCACCTTAGCCTTAGGGGCGTCGACACCCCAATAGGTGGGTCGACCCCTAGGTAGACACCCCTCTAGGGGGGTCGACCCTCTAGAGCGGGAATTTTGCCGCTCAGAGGAATTTTTTCGAATTTGAATCCTTTAGAAAGGATTCTGACTCATCTCTGACTCACCACTGACTCATGCGTATATATAAAATATTTCTGTGCATATACAAACTTAAAACTCTCGAAACTTCTTCATATGGTGTCCGTTTTACGCAAACCAAATGTCTATCTTGACCAAAATTTCGAGATGGACGCAATGGTGCAGTCCGTTTCCTCTAATTCTGAACAGTAAATTAATTATTACTTAATTTATTCTCTTTAATGTCATTAAAAATTCGGGGTGTTACATATGCACTCAAAAAGCATCGTCTATGAGATTTCTAAGAGCCCCCTCTACACAATGGTCGGTTTGAATTTGATGTTGGATATGAGCATCTGAAATTATATTTCTTGTATGATTCATCCCCATTTTATTGTTGCTCATCTCTCCATGGAAAAACCACCTATTATATGTCTTAATCATACCATGAATGATTAAGTGTTTCTCAACGCTTTCCAGTGAGAGCTTCTTAGAGTTCTTGCACTTAATACAAGGACAGGATCAAATTTCAACATCGCGAGCTGAGTGATTCTTCATAAAACTAATGAAGTGTTAAACGCCCTGCTTATATTCTTCAGTATTTCTATATGGACTTTTAATCCACTCTCTTGAACTTAAGTTAGACATAAATTTCAAAATTTACCTTTTGTACCTATCAAAGACAAATATAGAATAAATGCTTTAATTTGAACTAGACATAAATGCATAAAATAGTTGAAAAATGATAAATGTTGATAATGATAAAAAAACATAATGTTTTTAGAACATGGTTATTTTTAACACTTCATATACATGGTTATTTTTAACACATGAATATTTTATATAGTATTTTTAACACATGAATATTTTATATAGTTCATTTACATGTTAGAAATAATAATTTTATCAATCCAATATTTATTTCAACACATGAATATTTTTAGTGATTTATACATACAATAAAAATGTTGTTTTTATTGTTCAAAGAATTTATTCAAAACATGAACATTTCTAGTGGTTCATACATACAATTAAAATGATGTTTTTATTGTTTAAAGAATTTATTCAATACATGAATATTTTTAGCGGTTCATACATACAATAAAAATGATGTTTTTATTGTTTAAAGAATTTATTCAACACATGAATATTTTTAGCGGTTCATACATACAATAAAAATGATGTTTTTATTGTTCAAAGAATTTATTCAACACATGAATATTTTTAGTAGTTCATACATAGAATAAATTTGATGTTTTTATTGTTCAAACAATTTATTCAATACATGAATATTTTTAGTGGTTCATACATACAATAAAAATGATGTTTTTATTGTTTAAATAATTTATTCAACACATGAATATTTTACATAGTTCATTTCAGAAAATTTCGGCGTTACAACGGTAAGGTATTTAGCACTGGCACCGTGTCTGAGCATGGTCCTTTGCTAACCAAGGCCTTGCCGCATAACAACAATTTACTTTCAATGATTTCCATAATACAATTCATTTTCACAACACAATGAATTTACCACAAACACAATCAATTTTGTTGCAACCACAATCAATCAATCACAATCAATTTCACACCACAATCATCACACAATTGATCTGAATTGTGTATGGCACTCAAAATACTCATAACTTTTTTCAAACAAAGTTGGCTGGCAGATTGGATGGATATTTTGTTTGAAACTAGTTTGCCATCACATTAGCCAACTATGAAAGTTAGAACCGAAATTGGATAATTAGAAGAAATAGAACTATGAGTTAGGTCAGGAACACAAGGAGAAAATATGAATGACATAATCGTATCATGCCCCAAAGGTGGCTATTTGGCGGGTATCTAAAAGGATATGGCGCAGAAATATGAATAAAGAGAGAATATTACAGGAAGTCTTTACAAAAGCAGGAGATTCACAAGTGATGCAGTCCCACTTCAAGTCTAGCACGCCTTCCTGCTTACATGTGAAATAGAAGTGAAAATCTATTTATGTAAAACGTGAATGTCAATAAGTGAAAAGCCATTTCTGCAAAACTTGAATGTCTATAACTGAAAATTGAAAAACTATTTCAGTAGCAAGGCAGTAAGTTAATTTAGTAGTGCCCTATTTCTTATTCCAAATGATGGTGATTAAATAATTTTCCCATATAAGTTGCATATATGTCAACATGCAACTACTTACATCATATATAGAAACAAGTGAATGCAGAAGCTATATGAAGAACTTAATTGCCCATTTCTAATTTAAACCTAATGTTTCCATATACATAGAAGACAACCCTTGATCGATATACTAAACTTTAAAAGTTGTTTTATTACACGTGCATTATTTTATGCTAAATAAAGATCTCTTGAACAAATTTTGAATGTCGTCAAAGAGTTGTCTTAGCGACGAAATATGTAGATTTTTCCCTATTGGTGATCAATTTCTTGTAAACATCGTCACTAAATAATATTTATAATGTTACCAAAATAAGCATTAAAACAACATACATAGGGTGCCACTGTTGAAAGAAATAAACTGGATTTTGATTTATGTACCAAATCAGATCAAAGTAAAGTAGGAGAGAAAGAAGTAACTCTGCTTATCCAGGGTCAGTTAGACAATATCAAAGTGATTCTGGTCAGCATAAACTAACTAAAAAGCTCAGAATTTATTTGATAATGTTAACAAACATAAATTTTATATATAATCAGCCACTCTGGTTCATTACTCAACTGTAATAGAATCAAAATTAATACAGGTGAAAAACCGAAGATAATGTTTATTTAATCTAATAAATGGATCTTAGCATAGTTTTAAAACAAAAGAAATCTGTGAATGTATTTGATAACCAGGAGGCAGTTTTGGGAAAAAGCAAAATTGAAAGTACCATTCAATCTAGCCTTAACATTACAAATATAACAATTAAATAGAATGTTTTATACTTTCAAAATAGTAAGCAGCTAGTAAATATAATTCAAATGAGGTGCTCAAGTCGAATTTATATGTTAAACATGAAATTTTCATTTGAATCGAATTCATATGCCATCATTCATTCTAACAACAGTGTTCATAACATTTGTTCAAAATACAAAAAAAATTGTGATTGATTTTAATAACAGGAATCACAATTCTCAACTGCATTTCTATCACTAAATCAGATAAAACCTCTGGTCAACAACAATAAAAAGGAGCTGAAGCATGACCTTCTCATTTATGAACTTACAGTTGAATCAATGAATAAACTCAAGACAAACTATACTAGTTATTTAGCCTAGCTAATAATTATGTATGTCCAACACTATTTTAAATAACGTTCCTATCCACTTTGATAAATTGTTTTTGATTATTTTAATGAATGTGGGACGATACTTGTACGTAATATACTCGATTATTTTAATCTTTGAGTTAGGCGGTTTAATCAGCTTGTTGATTAATTCAAACTATGTGAATATTGGTAGCCTTTCTTTTCTTTCCTAGTATGACAGGGTGTGTATCGGCGCGTTGCACGTGGGCTATGAAAACAATGTTGTAAAATATTGAATAAAAGTATTGGAAAAATAATGTATTTTCAGTTATAGAGAAAATTAAATAAATTGTAATAATAAAAATATCCAATGTAAAGGGTGTTATGGGAAACGTTGTAAACATGAGAATATCGTGAATTAAAAACATGAATCCAATCACCTTATAGTCAATGAATTGTTATTGTATTGATTGTGCAATTAAAAGTTAAAAAACAACATTTTTAGGTGAAATGCTGAAAAGGATAAAATGCATGCTATCTTTGCCTTGTACATATGTTTTTTATTTAAAATAAATTTAGGTGGTCTGAAAATGTGTGTATATCTCATAATGTATAGGCTTGTACTATTGTTGAATAAGAATGACATTTGAATTTAATTTGTACATACCCTATGTACAATCTAAACGAAAACAGCTAGCCTGAAGCAAAAGTGGGGGAATTTTTTTTCTTAATAGTAGTAAAAACATATAAAGCATATATGTATGTTTGATCTAATATCTCCCGAAACATAAACGTTTGAAAATTCTAATTGTAGACGGATTATGATTGGTATAAGACAAATGTCCAGTATAATAAGATTTAGTCGGGGAAAAAAGATGCAAATTGAATCGCAGCATACAACAATGAGTATATTACCCAGAACATTAAACAAAATTCCTTTAAACATACAACAATGAATATATTGCCTAGAACATACAACAAAAATCGAAGCAAATCGAATCGCAACACTCGGTTTCACAAATTGATAAAGACGAGAATTAAATTTATACCTGAATGCGAGCGAATGCGAGCACAAATTGAACAAAATCCCCAAAATCGAATGCGAAAGCGAGTTGAAACCTGAAGCCACCCCTAAATCAGATTAGCACCATGCTCGGATGTTTTTTTTCTCTTCTCTGGAATCCTAGGATATGGGATTACTGATTTAGGCGGCCGATATTGTGAAAGCATTGGGAGAAAGAAATGTGAAAGGGGAAATAGGGTTACGCTGCTGAGTTTACGTTTTTAACCCCTGAACCCACCCTTAAAGACCCTAATAAGCGTTGGCAATAAAATGTTTATTATTATGTATTTTTCGCAACAATTTTTAAACATAGCAACACATATTATTGTTATTACCTTGCAACGCAAATAAATGTTGGCAATTGAAGAAAAAAGGGTTACCAAATGGCCATTATGGTGATTGGTTGAAAGGACGATGGCACTGGAAGTTAGGTTGTGGAAGTGGTTGAGCGTTGGATTTGGAAAGGAGAAAGCGAGGTGGAAGTAGCGATGTAAGTAACAATAGCAAGTCGTGTTCATCATAAGAGCAGTAGAGTTCAAAAACGTTAGTGCTAGAAAGGAGTTCGATTTTGCTGAGTGATTGTTGCGCCTCACCGGTGACAGAATTGGAAGTGGTGAACGGCCTAAGGGGGGAGGTTTGGACAGTATGGGGCTGAGTATATTTGTGGCAGTTCAATGTTATGGGATGAACTTAGCTAATTTTGTTTTGTTTTGTTTTTAAATTCAGAATTTACAAGGAAATCAATTTATATAATTGGTAATTTACTTAAAGTAAATTAGTTTACATAATTAGTTTATATAAAGAAATTAATTGGTATAAAAATAAAATCCGTAGACTAATAGCTGAGCATGCAAATTAATGTTTAATTTTATTTATTAAAAGAAGGAAAAAATATATATGAAAATTATTTATTCGTTTAAATAGTTAATTTAAGTGAATAAATGTTTAATTAGTAAATTTAAATAAAATTATCATAGGTACACGATAAATTTCATTTGAGTGGGTTCGTAGCCGATGATATAGAATTAAAACAGTATATTCAGCAATGGAAAATTCTAGTGAGTAAATCTCACTCAAATTTTTATTTAGAATTATTTTATTCATAAAAATAATTCTTTGTTGGTTGTTTGCATGCACTGAAATATTATTGTAGCTATTAAATATATATATTAGTTATTTAGGATTGGTGTTTGTGGTTATTATATATATGTTGGTGGTTGGACTCCCGCAGTATCATTAGCAGATGCCCGTAGTATCATTAGCGGATGAAGCTATACGCCCCACGCTATGATAGCGGTGACCTTCTATACCGTGATATCCTTCCTCGAAGTAGGATGGGTATTATTTATGTTGGCTAACGTTTGTTGATGTAGGAAAACAGGTTGGAGGGATCTAACTGGATTCCTCAAAATTAATTATTGTCCGTTTTCACATTTATATTATCATATATATGATGTGTTGATTGAAAATTGGGCTGTTTGATTGTGCAAATATCACTGGGCCTAAAATGTTGATATAAAAAATATCGTGAAAAGGATATTTGAGATTTAAAAGGGGAAATCTATTTTTAAAAATAGAATTTGAATTTTTAATGAGCAATAGAATTATTTACTTGTTTTGGATAAATAAAACAAGTATTGAATTTATAAACGATTTTTATAAATTAAAATATACAAGAAATTGAAGTATTGAACTTATAAACAATGTTTATAAATTAGATAATACAAGAAATTGAAGTAAATTTATAAACAGTGTTTATAAATAAAATGGAATGATTTTCATTGGATAATCAGAGAATTGAAATGAATTTATAAACAGTGTTCATGAATGAAGGGGACAAATTATCATTTGGTAATTTGACTATTTAAATTCAAATATGAATTTATAAATAGAAATGTGGAATCGTTTTAAAGAAGTAAACGATGAATTCAGAATGTAAATTGAATTGAAAATAAATCCGTATGGATTTATGATTTGAATTCGATTATACCGAATTTATTAAAATAAATATTTTCAGAACAAATATTAGGATCGTATTAATTAGAAGTTTAAAATTTTAAATATCAAAATAGTAACTATATTTATATAGATAGTTAAAATAAATAGAATACTCCAAAATAAGATTTTGGTTTTTAAATAGATTTCGAATGGAGTTTGTTGAATATATATAACAAGTAAATTTATAAACGACATTTATAAATGTGGTCAATTAATTATCAAGAGATAATGTATCGTTTTAAATTCAAGTTTGAATTTAAAGATAATGTTTGAGATCATTTCGAAAAGGAGAACGAGGGGTTTTATTCTGGAACTCGGAATATAAAAACGAATTGGGTTTCAAATAGATATTTGAAAGGGAAGCTTGTTTTATTTTATAAAACAAGAAAATTTATTTATAATGATGTTTATAAATATAGTGAAATAAAGTATCGTTAGATAATTTACAAGTTTAAATTCAAATATGAATTTAAAAGTGAATTGGAAATCATTTCGAAAAGAGAACGGTAAATTTTATTCGGGAACCGGAAATATAAACGGAATTGAGATAAGTCTAAGGATTTAAAATTAGAATTCGATTATATCGAATTTTATAAATAATTTATGTATAATTTGAATTTAGTATAGAATATTTAATTATAAATAAATTATAAAATAATCGATGGTTAGGTAAAATCAGAAATATTAAGTTGTATTTTGAAAATTTGTTTAATATATATTATTATATATTAGAATGGAGTTGAAATTATTATAAACGAAGTTTGAAACATTTATATATTAAATATAATTAAAACAAACTCGCCACAGCACGACAGTTCAGAAATTGGCATTTCTAACTTCAATTGAGTATACAGAACTCAATTTTAGTCGAAATTATTTGAAACAAGCATCGACATGACAGATTTGATAATAGTTTTCTGATGGAAGAGAAAATTCTTAATTTCATCATATAGATTTTGAGTTATGAAAAAAAAATCATATTTTCAGAAAAATGACACCATAACCATTATAAAACCATAAAGGTTTATTTAAATAAATAAAAGGAATTAAGTAAATAAAATCCGAATTCCATTAGAGTAATCCAGATTTGAGATATAAAATAAATATGAACTCAAGTGGAGTAAGCGAACTGATTTTTGGAACAAAAATCAGACTTTAATTAATGAATAAAACTAACTAATCTGAAGAATAATTAGCTAATGGGATTTTGAATCGAAATTGGCTTTGGATAAGGGAATTGGATTAGTAAATTCATATTCGAAATCGAATATGAAACTTGATTTGAAATTGGAATTCGATTCATTTATAAGTCAATAAAAATATAATTGAACGTGATATGTTCAATTAAAAAGCAAAAGAGGCAAAATGGCTAATTAAAGTATAAATTAGCAAATTGAATTAAAATGGACAGATTGAGTTGGAATAAATTAGAAATAGACGCATATGTGTTAAACAGGTATGGAATGAAGTGTATGAAGATTATAATTTAAGTGCACGATAGAAAGGTACATGTTTAAATTCTATATTAGGTTTTATGCACCGAATCGGCAAGCTAGAAAGGTACCTCGTTTTGTAGTTGTATCGAGTGACCCGTACAAAGGAGGTTATGGCGAAATTTTCCGGAATTTAATGGAGTTAGAATATTTTTAAGAGATTTTAATATAAGAAATCAATATAACAATATGTATAGAATTCGATAAGGAAACGAATTTAAAATGGAATATTTTAAACGAAAAGGAAATCTATAAATTTGATCTAGTAAATATAGAAAGAGAAACGTACATATACATGTTTTATAAACGAATAAATGGGGTTTTATGATGTTGGTTATTCAAGATAAGTGGTCATGTCTGTTTTGAAGTTAAGGATGTTTTCAGTCAAGGTCTGAGAGATAGTTATACCCCAACTTGATTGATTTCATTTTTAACCGATAAATAGCAAGATTCAGTCTCGAAGATCAATGTTTGAATAGGAGTTAGTTGAATAGAGTATTTTGGGTTGTTTGTAATGATATTTTACACAACATTCGAACTAACCCAAGTAAGTGAATTCTGGAAATATAAAAATAAATATTTCCTTAATGTAGAAATAAATGGGCGTGAAAGAGATAGTAATTGAAATGTTTTCCAATTGCAAATAGAATATATTTTCTAAGTATAGAAAATAAAAGAAGGCAATATATGGAATTGTTTTCCAAATAGCGTAAGAGGCCAAGATGATTAATGAGAATATTTAGGGTAATAAATATTGATAAGGAAATGAAGAAGTTGTTTAATTAATGAAATATTAATTAAGGCGCCCGGTGATTGTTTGATGTTGTGGATGAATGTTTATTTGTTTTTATTTGATAGTTAAATTACCGACTATCAAAGTATTTGCCAATATTGTTGTCAATATGGAGAGACCGGTTAGATTATTATCCGAGAACCACTTCATATTGGCAGTAGCGTTGCGAATTAGATGATATGAAGATACTCAAAGACGAAGTAATGTGCAAGGACTTTTTCTATTAATACTTCGGTTTCGTTCAATCCCAAAACGAACGTATATAGACGAATGTCTGACAGAGTATTTCCAATGATCGCATATGTTGGTCTATATAAATATATGTGGTGGTGGAGAATTTATTATCTTAGCATAATATCCAAAATATATTTGTGCAAATAGTTTAATGATTAATGGATTTGACAATGTGGCATTCAAAGTGATTGTGTTATCAATGAATGATAAGTAATCGTAGCCTCAGGTCTCTACAACCGGGAAATGACAAAAATCGGGCAGGCATCATGGCTAAGTAGGTAGCTCCAGATTAGGGTGTATTATCACCTATCTAGAGAAATTCATTTCATTCTTTATTCTATTCGATGTTGTCCCATTCGGGAAATAGTTGCTGATCCGAACCGTTAGTGATATACATTTGATACACTCAAGCGAAATGAGTGGTCGGTCATGTGTGGCCGAGTTACAAGATGTTATTGTTGAACCCAGTGTATTCTTCTCTATAGATACAGTATCGGAAGGTGGTTCCATACCTTGTCATAGTTGGAAATTCATTACCCAATAAGTGACCGCAACTTTGATTGTATATTATGTACGTGGAGCGTGAGATGAAAGCGTTCCACTGGATTTCTATTTCTTTGATTTAGACACTATTATAATATCAAAAGAGTTTTGATATAAAGATTATCATTTCTTTCAAAAGGATTTTGAAAGTTAAATCAAGTGTTTTGGATTCTCATAAGGGTAAAACCTATTCCGTGTTGTAAGGCGTGGTCATATGAGATATTGTAATTTTCTCAAACTGTTTTAAATTGTTTACTCATACCAGTCCCATGACTGACCCAGAGTTTATTTTGTTTTGCTTTACCTAAACTCTTGGGTGCCCAAATTTGTATGGGAAGTCAAGTAGTTAAGAATTTTACAGATCTGTCTAAAGGAGCTTGGAGCAGGAGGCTTCAGTGTTAGATATATAGTATTTTTATTTCTGCTGTGTTATAAGTGTTGTACTCTGATAATTGCGTGTTAAAGTTAAAATTTTGTATTTCAAAAGTTATGATATATTATATTTGGTTCCGCTATGATGTGAGATTATGTATTGGTATTTCTGTTCTTCTTCTTTAAAAAAAATGATTTGCATTTCTGTGATATTTGGGTTGGACGTGCGGTGTATATAGTCAACTCAGGTAGTACGGATTTGCTAGCCATCACATATCAATTCGAATTATATCCTAAAAAGCATGTGTGATTTTAAAAGCCAAGAAAATCATTCATACCAGAAATGGAAAATATCACGAAGTGTTATCCCGAAAACACAGTGATATTTTTGGTAAGAATACTTCAAATAAATCTCAGCATCATTTAATTTAGGCAAGAATTTAATTCTCATTTTCTATATATTTCCAAAGAACAATTTTGGGTAGAGAATCAAACTAGAATACCACACAAGCCATCAAAGTCGAGAAATTCAATTGGAAACTCATGCAAATCAATCATAACGATCACACATCAATCAGATGAAGTCATTGGTGAAATCAGAAAACTTATTTGGGTTTTATAAACCTATAAATGCTCAGCAATTCATCACAAGCTAATTATCGAAAACAAAAGCAACAATTCGACAACAAAAATTCATAGATTCTAATAAGAAATAACTCATGTTTTCGATCGCAAGAAGGAATAAATCAATCGACGAACAAGCAAAAAGGATTCGAGCTTGAGAAAAAATTTCCAAAGCTTCCATTTTCATAATCGCGATTTGATTTAGATGAGAAACCGTAATTTCAGATTGTTGGCCATTAAAGAAAGAAAGGGGCTATTTTTTTAAAGTGTTGATCAACCATTACATTCCTATTTTAGAAAAGGTTTTTTCCATTTCATTTTTCGTTATTTTGTACTGTTTTATTTTCCATCTGTAATCATCCATCTGTTTTCTAGTTTGTCTACAAAACTAGGAGTTTTCTAGTTTGTCTGTAAAACTATGGTTTACTAGCTATAGGATTTATAATTAGGGTTTATGGATTACAGGTTTGTAACTCATGGAAAATCTGAACATGGGGATAAAGATCAGTCTGGGATTTTGAGTGTAGGATTAGAGAAGGAGCAGGGTTTGTGAGTTTACAGGTTTTGTAAGCGGGATCTATTTTAATACCTTGTAGAATCCTAGGAATGCAGCAATAGGCAGGGTTTGCCGAAGCTAGGTAAAATCTATGTTATTTTATTTCTGCATTTATTTTCTCTACTGAAATTTATGCTATAATATTTTAATGTCTCGCAAAAATACAATAATCCCTATTCACACACTCCAGGGTTAATCTAGATCCAAAAATGAAATAATTTTACCAAAAATTCTATTTTTATATAAAAAGGAACAAGTTTCTGAAATTATTATAGTATATGGACGTGTTGGATGTTAATATTATAATCCCATGAGATTATAAAATTGAAATGGTTATAACCAAGTAGAATTTGTATATAAATGACATATACAAGTAAGATGAACTAAAATTGAGTTTAAACCAGAATTTTGAATTTAAACCTCGAAAAATTGGAAATTATTTTTCAGAAGTATATTAAAATATTATAATTTTGTTTTTGTGGATTTTTTGAATGAAAACCATTTTTGAATGGATTTTGAAAGTGATAAAGCACTTAACTCACTTCAAGCACTGGAAAATAATTCTGATGATGACTACAGCATCATCATTTTTCATTTTCGAGTTTCTAAGTGATGGATTACTACCTTAGAAAAAAATATGGTGGAAATTTGTTTGAATGAGACCAAGTTGTTTTGGAAAATTCAAATGTTTTGAATTTGAGATGGTTATAAATATATGCATATATTTATGAGATTTCTAAAGGATTGAAATTGAAAGCCAAAGTGAGCTTTTTGGAAAAAAAAATGGGTTTGAAGCATTTTTCCTACCTTAGTACTTTCGGGGATGAAATTCTTTAATAAGGGAATAATGTAACGACCTGGATTTTTGGTTCATTAATTTTAAAAATTTAAATGTATTTTAAATGTTGAGTTGATACTATAAATATATTTTTATATGAAATTTATCAATTTAATAATCGATAATAATCGAATATGATTTAATTTCGATTATATCGAATTATCGTAATATGAAAACGGTAACAATTGAATTCGAAGTTAAAATTTAATTAAAATGATTTAGATGATTAATGTAATAACCCGGAAATTCTGAGCCAATTTAAAATTTTTATTTTGGCAATTTTGATGAATTTTGAATATTTAAAATGAATATTTTAAATAATAACAACGAGAAATTTATTTTGAATAGAATTAGAACGTATACATTTATATAGAGCGTTGTTGGAATATAATTATTTATTTTAAATTATAAAAGGAATTGAAAATGGCGCGGTAGTTCGATAATTCGATTTCAAATTTCAAATGAATGTAAAGGATTCAAAATAAACCGGATTTTAGCGAAACCAAAAATACTAGAATCTATTTGAGAATATCTTTCAAACAAATCCGAAAAGTCCAAATTTCACAGCGGGAATCAAAAGTTACGTCCAGTTGAAAATTCAGAAAAGTCGCTATGGAATTCAGGCCCTTAAAAATGGAAATTTTGCAAACGACCTCGGTTTTCGACGAAACCACTTTTGTTGGATCCATGATGTCAATTTATTGCTAGATACCAAAATTCGTAATTTTTCGAATCAATATGTGAGCGTGGCAAAGGAAAACGCGTTTGAACAGTTTTAGTTGATTTTAATCGACTGAAAAATGGCCATTTTCAAACGGTCTCAGAATTCGACGAAACTAGTTTTGTTAGGGCCATATCGCCAATACGAAGCTAGAAAATATTTTTTTTGGAATTTTTCAAGTTAGTATGTAGCCCCGGTAAATTGAAATGCGCGCTTAAATTCCATATATAGAGGTATATATTGATTTTGAGAAAACTGATCGAAACGGTCGAATTGGCCTACGATACATATTCCAAAGCGTTCGGGATATGGGTAATTGGCTAGGGGTGACAGTCGTTGGGTTTCAGTTGGAGTTCGTTTCGAGAAACATGAATTTTCGAAAATAAAAGAAATTAGAAATAATATATATTATATACTCACCCCACTTACCTCCTTTGACCAAATCGATTTATCAGAATAAAAAAAAGGAAAAAATAGTGCCCCGTCGCCACTACCCACGAACGCCGCCCCCCCTCCATCACCACCGCCGCCTCTGGCGAGCACCCCCTCTCCTGCCGACGCGCAAGCACCCCCCCTCTCCTGCCGACGCGTAAGCTCCTCCATCTCTCCTGCCGACGCGCAAGCACCCCCCTCTCTCCTACCGACGCGCAAACACCCCCCTCCCAATTCGCACATCGCCTCCCTGAGCCCATCAGCGCCCTCCTCCACTCCGAGACTGACTGTAAGTTTTTAATTATATTTTATTTAGTTGTTTATTTTAGTTTATTTAATGTAAATAATTTAAAAATAAAATTAAAGGTCAGTTTTGATATGATGTAACACAAGGAAATTTAGACCTTTTATTATATGAGTATAGAAAGGTTAAAATATAATTTTTATATTATAGAAAGGTTAAAAATATAAATTTTATATTATAGAAAGGTTAAAAGTATAATTTTTATATTATAGAAGTATTAAAAATTCGATTTTTATTATGTAGAAGAGATAAAAATATAATTTTGATATGATGTAGAGTATAAAAATATAATTTTTATAGATGTAGCAAAATAAAAATCAGATTTTTATTATACACGTGCTGAAATAAAAATGTGATTTTATAGCGATGATATAAAATTCGATCTTTATATATGAAGTAGAAATATAAAAATATAATTTTTATATAGAAAGAAGCATTGTAAATGCATATGAAGTAGAAATAAAAATATGATTTTTATTTATTGAAATGAGGTGATAAAAAAAATATAATCTTTATTGTATGAACACCGTTGTAAAAATAGAATTTTTATCCATATAGAGTGATTATAAAAATGTGATTTTTATATACATAACAACAATATAAAAATGTGATTTTTATATATGTAGTGGCTACGGGCAATGAAATTGACAAAAGGCGAGCACGACAAAGATTTCTACATAAGAAGAGTCGTGGCATTGGTTTAGCTAGTCGGTGAGAACTTCTCACTTTAAATTTCCATTTCTAGTTAAAAATATATACTAGGATGCAGACGGTGTTTAGTAGCACCCGATATCTGTCGTCCACAGACCATGGATGGCTTGTATGTTTGATTGTTCGTTGTGATGAAAATTGATTGTGTGATGTGAAATAAAATAAAATATTTATATAGTTAAAATTATTTTATTACTAAAAATATAATTTTTAACGTGAATGTGAACAAATAAATATTCATTTACAAACCGGACGGTTTGTTTATGTACACCTATTTGAAGGACATTGATTGGGACGATAAATTTTACACATCGCCCAACTGCACAAATAATATTCAGTGTTTGTGGATTGAAACCCCACACGGGTGTTGGGATGATATTTGGTGTATGCTAATCCCAATTATTTAATTGCATGTCGATCGATTGGTCGACAGACTGTGTAAGAGTTAATTATTTATATTTAATGCTTATGCAGTTGTGTGGTGCACTTTGGATGATAGTTGATTATTTATCGTTGCTATTATATACATGTGTTGTATGGAATCCATATAATTAACATTATATGGTAATTGATTGGGTCTCATTCCAATTGGGATTATAAAGAATATTATAAAATAAAGATTCATGTGTTGATAGTACTCATGTGTTGAGATTAGTCATGTGTTGTAAGAAATATAGATTCATGTATTGAACGAAATATTTTAACAATAAAATTTACATCTTTATCATATATAAAATTAGAAACTAACTGGAATATAGATAAGATGAGTGGTCTACTGGATATTGATCTGAAGTTGGTTTCAGCCTTCGGGGTTAATATGAAGCGACCCGAACTTCCTCGGTCTCCGAAGAGATGAGAAAGAACGAATTACTGTGAGGACAAGACAAATCAGAACGCAGACAGAAGAACATTTCATTGTTTTTACAACAATTCCATCAGATACAAGAATATACAGAGTATAAATGAATAAATTACATTCGATAAATATCAGAGATTACAATAAATTACATAGCAGCGGAAAATAATACAAAGCACAACTGAAGGTGATATACGGATACAGAGCTTTCCGGATATCATTCCAGCTGTAAACCAGGATCCTGTGAATATAAATCTGCAAAACCAAAACTACTAGCTGCCCGTGTCGAAAATAGGGGCACCCATAGTTTTGGTTAAAACAATAAACTCCAGGTCAGTCATGTGACTGGTGTGAGAACTAAAACAGTTATTTAAAGCTTTACTTTAAAAGAGAGTAATTCAAGGGACCACGCCGTAAAACACGGAACGGGTTTCCTCCCAAGAATACCAGTGCATAAAATAAACAACGCAATGCTTTTTCGAAAAATGGAGCTATTATAAGACCCAGGTCCCATCACACAATGCAACGCAAGCCGGAGGATAGGGTTTTCCCTTATAATAGCCAAACATGCTTGGTACGTTTAAAACAAATCATTTGATACTATAATAAGTGTATAGTGTCAAAACCATTTCAATCATAAATATAAATCATAGACGACATGGGTACCATATATCATGTCGCCATACTAGTTCTACAATTAAAACCACAATACACGTATTGGAAATTGGATTTCCGTCATGAGTCGAGGCAAGGGGCAAGGGGCAAGCTCCTCTCCGCTTCGAGACACTCTAGCAAATGCTCAGGACTACACACTCTGGGCATCCACTTGGATCGGTTGGGCCGATCCTCACTTACGTTAGAGGATTGGCAATTCCAGAACACACGTTTCCCGGTCCTTACAGACCTATAATCGAGGCGCCTCATTCCAACAACCACAAAGGTGAAAAGTATATAAATGTCAGGGCTGGTAAGTCACTGACACCACCAAAGCTAGAAAGAAACGTCGTGTTCTCCCAACGGCCCGTATCCCGTTTTTAACTCATACCGAGGTGTGAGGCTCGCGAATTCACGTTATACACAAAGCTGCCACGTAAGCGTGCTTTGATCATCAACCACAAGACTTTGCTTTTCAACAGAAGCCTTGATCATTGCATCTTAGCGTGCCACATAGGCAATTCATGCCATGCGATTGATATCTATCAATATATAACCTCTAAGCTCGTACGTCTCAGAGAAGGGCGTTAAGCAAGAGAATAAATTCTCCGCCGCCAAACAGATATATATTTAACAGAAATCAATCAACACAGAATAAAATCCAATGTCAGACACACAATCGATTTACAAGTTCGTTCTGGGTCTGAACGAAACCGGAGGCACTTTCCTCGCATATCCATCCATCTCCAAGTACGTCTGGACAACCACCAACTATTTCCATCCTCTTGGGTGTACAGCCCAATCAGGATCGTCAGTAATTATCCAAACGATGTGAAGACTTCCGGTCTTCAACCACTGTCTTCATCTTCGACATATCGTCGAATCGGTTATTCAGAATGGGTATAAACCCGGCCTTTACGAGCAACCCGCGTATATTAAAAACAAATGTTACACAAACACAACATACGCCTCATTTCAATTCAGAATATTATTTTATTCACAAAATCACATTCTTAGGGAAAGGTTCCCATTAATTTTATCCAAGATAAATTCTTTAAAATTTATCCTTTAATCTTCCTTTGGATGACATTTCAAACCAAATTATGTTTTTTCAAACTAGTCGAGATTAGCGAACCACATCGAAGTAATTATTTATTTTATTTCCCAATCCCAACCTATTCATCCTATGAAGCAAAACTGGTAATACTCCATATCTAACACCATGGTGTTATCGGTAAAATTAATTTCCATTTCACGTTCAAATCTAATTAAAGATTTAACTATCGCTTTGGAGCAAAACTGGTGATACTCCATCCTCGCTCATTTTCTAAAGTTGATAATATAAATTATCAATCCACATTTCAATTTAATTGAAGATTCATTAAAACTCCTTTTATTGGGTTAAAGAACTAATGTCTTTTAAAACACAGTCCACGACAAACCCAAATCACATTCCATTTATTATCGGGTTAAAGAACTGGTGTTATTTAAAACACTGCTCACGATAAACCCACAAATCAATTCTATTTCAAACCCATTTCAAATCCAATTTTTTTATTTAAATCAATGGGTTTTAATTTCAGTTCAAAACTAGTTCATTTCGATAAAAATCTATTTTTATCTTTTCAAATATGGAGTTTTTCGTCCCAATTTTTCCCAAATCATTTCTTATGATTTTACACAAATTATTGATATTTTTAATAATTTTATCAAGGCCCGTACAGTCGATTTACAACAACGGCCATCGAACTGCACTTACAGCGACCTTTTTCAAATTTGATTTGGACGTATCTCCAAATCCAACCGTTAGATTTCAAATTTATAATATTCGTTAGAAAGATCTTTTCGATACAAACCCAACGATTCCGGTTTTAGGAGAATCCGACGGTCGGATCTCCCGTAATGTCCGTTTGAAATAAATGGTCGAAATTTACGAACTGCCGCGGCGCGTTCTATTCAGGCCATTATATTATATATATAATATATAAAATATTTATTTCGTCGATTCCTATTCAAAACGAATTTTATAAATCGTTTTGATTTCGTTTTCAATAACAATTTCAACCTTTATTTCAAATTCAAATCAAAGTTGAATTTTTCTATTATAAATCCTTTTTACTTTCATTTCTATTTGATTCCAATACAAATCGATTTTAATTCGATTCGAATTCATTTCGTTTTCAATTCAATTTAAATCCAATTCGTTTTCTATTCAATTTGAATTCAATTCGTTTTCTATTCAATTTGAATTCAATTCGTTTTCTATTCATTTTGAATTCAAATTCGTTATATATTCAATTTGAATTCAATTCGTTTTCTATTCAATTTGAATTCAATTTGTTTTCTATTCAATTTAAATCCAATTCGTTTTCTATTCAATTTGAATTCAATTCATTTTCTATTCAATTCATTTCGAAATCGTTTTATATTCAATTCATTTCAAATTTCATTTCAAAATATTCGATTTCGAAATCACTTTTCAATATTCATTTTAAAATGAATAAAATCGATATAAATCTCGTTCACGTCAAAATGGAGTCAATCTAATCAACACGGCTTCATATATTCTATTTCAAAATATTTCTTTTCTCAAATATTTCCTTTTTCAAATATTTCTATTATTAAAATATTTCGTTCAACACATGACTAATCTCAACGGATGAGTACTGTCAACACATGAACCTTTATTTTATATTGATAACGATGTAAACTTTATTATTAAAATATTGCGTTCAACACATGACTAATCTCAACGGATGAGTACAGTCAACACATGAACCTTTATTTTATATTGTTCTTAATTTTTCAAATTGGAATGAGTCCCAATCAATCACCATATAATGTTAATTATATGGATTTTCATACATCACACGTATACAATAGCATTGAAAAATAATCGACCATCAACCAAAGTGCACTACACTGTATAAGCATCAAATATAAATATCTAACGCTTATAATAGTCTGTCAATCAATCGATCGACATATTTAATCAATCGGGATGAGTGAACTTCAAATTTCATCCCAACACCCGTGTGGGGTTTCAAACAATCAAACACAGATTTTTAGTTGTGCAGTTGGGCGATGTGTAAAATTTATCGACCCAATCAATGTCCTTCAAATAGGTGTACATAAACAAACCGTCCGGTTTGTAAATGAATATTTTATTTTATTCACTTCCACGTTAAAAATTATATTTTTAACGATAAAATATTTTATTTCAACACATGAATTTCTATTCAGTTCATTCTTTAAATAAAATGATATTTTTATTTTTCTAACTTATTTTAGAAAATTTCGGCGGCATAACGGCACGATACTAGAAACGGAACGAGGCCTAGCCTTATCCCCGGTCTAGTGAAGGCCCACGCCATTCACACATCAATCAAATCAATTCCATTTCACCAAACAATTCAATTCAAACCAAATAATCTAACCAACTACACAACCAAACAAACAAGTCCATGGTCTGTGGACGATTGTGTCGGGTGCTACTAAACACCGTCTACATCCTAGTATATATATATAACTAGAAAAAGAAATTGAAGAGTGAGAAATTCTCACCGATAACTATCCTAACTCCATGGCACTTCCTTTAAAGAAATCTTCGTCGTTCTCGGCTTTTTGTCACCTTCGTTGCCCGTAGCCACTACATATATAAAAATCGAATTTTTACTTCGCTATTCAATATATAAAAATCGAATTTTTATTATACTATTCAATATATAAAAATCGAATTTTTATTATACTATTCAATATATAAAAATCAAATTTTTATTATACTATTCAATATATAAAAATCAAATTTTTATTATCATGCTATATGGATAAAATGCTATTTTTTTATACCGCTACTATATAGATAAAAATTCTATCTTTACATCGTTATTCTATATATAAAGATCTCGCCTTTTCAGCTATAAAGATTTCTCCTTTTCAAATTTATCATTATAAAAATCACATTTTTATTTTGCTACACATATAAAGATGATATTTCTAATATTCCTGTCATGTAAAAATTATATTTTTAATTCTCTACATAAACAAAAATCATATTTTTACATCATCTATATAGTAAAGACTATATTTTTAATACTTTAAAAATATAAAAATCATATTTTTAGGTTGTTGTTCATATGGTAAAAACCATATCATTATATGAATTAAATGATACCTTCATATAAATAAAAATCAAAACTTTCCTATAATAAAAATCTAATCTTTAACATCATAAAAATTCTGTTTTCAACCATTTAAAAATTCAGTTTTTAACACTAAAAAAAAATTCAGTTTCTAAAATCAAATAAATAACAACAGATAAATGAAAAGAAAAAATAACAAAACTTACAATGAACGAGGGGGGGGGGGGTCTCTGGTTGTGCGCGGGGGGGCTTCGAATCGGAGTGGCGGCTGGTGGTGAGGCTAGCGAGGGCGACGGCGTGAGGTTGGGGGAGCGATGGCGGGTGGCGACGCGACGAGGGGCTGGGCGATGCTGTTCTTTGCGAGCTCGAATCGGGAGAAGGAGGAGGAGAGAAAGGGGAGCAGGTCGGAGGATGGGGCGGAGCAGCGGTGGTGGGGCGTCGAAGTCTGGGCGGTCGCGATTTAGGGTTCCGCCGTTTTTTTTTGATTTAAATTGAATGGGGGGGGGGGGGGACAGAGGGGATAAGAAAGGGTTTTTATTTTATTTTTTTATTATTTAATTATTTTATTTTTTCACTAAAAAGCAACTTTTATTTTCGACCTCTAAACGAGGCCCACCGCCTGTCGTCCATAGCGTTTTACCCCCATTCCGAACACAATGTGATATGCTTCGCAAGCTGATTCGACCATTTCGATCAGTTTCCGTTAAAATCAACATATAACTCTATATATTGAATTTGAACGCGCATTTCAATTTACCGAGGTCACATACTAACTCTATAAATTGCAGAAAAACATTTTCTAGCTTCGTATTGACGATACGGTCCTAACAAAACTAGTTTCGTCGAATTCTGAGACCGTTGGAAAAATGGCCATTTTCCAGTCGATTAAAATCAACTGAAATTGGTCAAACGCGTTTTCCTTTGCCACGCTCACATATTGATTCGAAAAATTATGAAATTTGGAATCTAGCTATAATTTGACATCACGGATCCAACAAAAGTGGTTTCGTCGAAATCCGAGGTCGTTTGCAAAATGTCTATTTTTAAGGGCCTGAATTCCATAGCGACTATTCAGAATTTTCAACTGGACATATCTTTTGATTCCCGCTATGAAATCTTGATTCTTCGGATTCGTTGGAAAGATATTATCAGTTAGATCCTACTATTTTTGGTTTCACTAAAATCCGGATTGTTTTGCACCCGGTACGTTCAATTGAAGTTTGAAATCGAATTATCGAACTACCGCGCCATTTTCAATTCCTTTTATAATTATATATAATATTTATATTCTAACGACGACGCGTATAATATATACGTTCGAATTATATTCAAAATAAATTTATCGTCGATATTATTTAAAATAACCTATTTTAAATATTCAAAATTCGCTAAAATTGCCAAAATAAAAATTTTAAACTGGTTCAGAATTTTCGGGTTATTACGATCTCCCCCACTTAAAACTTTTCGTCCCCGAAAAGGAACAAAGTCGAAAGTGGTTTGATTAATCAGCTCTACATTCGATCTGACTTGCATTCTCCAACTTTTCAGTTTCTGAGAATTTTCAAATTTTCAAAAATTTGGCTAACACCCTAAATTTTCGAAAAATTTCGCCATAACCTCCCCTGCACCGGGAGCCACGGGAAAATCCCGAAATTGCCATATAGGCCTTCTGATCTCAAAAAGAAAAAGAAAAAGCCAAGCGGCTAGCCAATAGGCTCATAAAATCATCATCACCCAAACAAAATAGGAAATTATAGTAAACATGTACCTATTTGTCGGGCAAACAAAATTTATTCTCTGCTCTAGCCTCCTTGCTATGACCTGTTCAATGTAAGTACTTGTATATGCTAGCAAATGCGACCAATTTTCAATACAATCCAATATTTGATGCAATTAGGCATAAATGTTTCAAAATTATCTAACAAATAAACAAACAACACAAACATCAATCAATTAGTAGATTAGAGTTTCAAATTCATAATTTTGATATATATACAAAAATCATGTTTTTGATGCCAATTCACAACAATGTGTTCTAACTATATAAGTTTTGGTTCTCACACCAGTCTAATGGAAATATATAGATATCACACCTTTGTCACTCGAATATAAATTCTGACGACGAGTACTCACCCATCAGAATCATCTTCGGGCCACTAGAGTATGATCCTATATCTATCCACTATATTAAAACTTCGAATATACGTTCATGACGCGTATATGAAAAATCTTTATATAGTGGATTGTCCATATTCAAAATAAATAAATAATCAAATACGTTTAAAACGATTTAAATTTTCAAAACAAAATTGTTTTCATTTGAAAAATATACTCTTCACACTCGTTCTAGGATACTACTGATCCTCTCTCTAATGAGTCATTCTAATTGGATATTACTAATCCAATATCAGATGAATTCTTTAGTATGGTTCTAATGTGTCTTGTTCTCGAGCTCTGTAAACCAAAGCTCTGATACCAAATGAAGCGACACGAACTTCCCCGGTCTTCGAAGAGATGAGAAAGAACGAATTACTGTGAGGACAAGACAAATCAAAACGCAGACGGAAGAACATTTCATTGTTTTTACAACAATTCCATCAGATACAAGAATATACAGAGTATAAATGAATAAATTACATTCGATAAATATCAGAGATTACAATAAATTACATAGCAGCGGAAAATAATACAAAGCACAACTGAAGGTGATATACGGATAAAGAGCTTTCCGGATATCATTCCAGCTGTAAACCAGGATCCTGTGAATATAAATATGCAAAACCAAAACTACTAGCTGCCCGTGTCGAAAATAGGGGCACCCAGAGTTTAGGTTAAAACAATAAACTCCAGGTTAGTCATGTGACTGGTGTGAGAACTAAAACAGTTATTTAAAGCTTTACTTTAAAAGAGAGTAATTCAAGGGACCACGCCGTAAAACACGGAACGGGTTTCCTCCCAAGAATACCAGTGCATAGAATAAACAACGCAATGCTTTTTCGAAAAATGAAGCTATTATAAGACCCAGGTCCCATCACACAATGCAACGCAAGCCGGAGGATAGGGATTTCCCTTATAATAGCCAAACATGCTTGGTATGTTTAAAACAAATCATTTGATACTATAATAAGTGTATAGTGTCAAAACCATTTCAATCATAAATATAAATCATAGACGGCATGGGTACCATATATCATGTCGCCATACTAGTTCTACAATTAAAACCACAATACACGTATTGGAAATTGGATTTCCGTCATGAGTCGAGGCAAGGGGCAAGCTCCTCTCCGCTTCGAGACACTCTAGCAAATGCTCAGGACTACACACTCTGGGTAGCCACTTGGATCGGTTGGGCCGGTCCTCACTTACGTTAGAGGATTGGCAATTCCTGAACACACGTTTCCCAGTCCTTACAGACCTATAATCGAGGTGCCTAATTCCAACAACCACAAAGGTGAAAAGTATATAAATGTCAGGGCTGGTAAGTCACTGACACCACCAAAGCTAGAAAGAAACGTCGTGTTCTCCCAACGGCTCGTATCCCGTTTTTAACTCATACCGAGGTGTGAGGCTCGCGAATTCACGTTATACACAAAGCTGCCACGTAGGCGTGCTTTGATCATCAACCACAAGACTTTGCTTTTCAACAGAAGCCTTGATCATTGCATCTTAACGTGCCACATAGGCAATTCATGCCGTGCGATTGATATCTATCAATATATAACATCTAAGCTCGTACGTCTCAGAGAAGGGCGTTAAGCAAGAGAATAAATTCTCCGCCGCCAAACAGATATATATTTAACAGAAATCAATCAACACAGAATAAAATCCAATGTCAGACACACAATCCATTTACAAGTTCATTCTGGGTCTGAACGAAACCGGAGGCACTTTCCTCGCATATCCATCCATCTCCAAGTACGTCTGGACGACCACCAACTATTTCCATCCTCTTGGGTGTACAGCCCAATCAGGATCGTCAGTAATTATCCAAATGATGTGAAGACTTCCGGTCTTCAACCACCGTCTTCATCTTCGACATATCGTCGAATCGGTTATTCAGAATGGGTATAAACCCGGCCTTTCCGAACAACACGCGTATATTAAAAACAAATGTTACACAAACACAACATACGCCTCATTTCAATTCAGAATATTCTTTTATTCACAAAATCACATTCTTAGGGAAAGTTTCCCATTAATTTTATCCAAGATAAATTCTTTAAAATTTATCCTTTAATCTTCCTTTGGATGACATTTCAAACCAAATTATGGTTTTTCAAACTAGTCGAGATTAGCGAACCACATCGAAGTAATTATTTATTTTATTTCCCAATCCCAACCTATCCATCCCATGAAGCAAAACTGGTAATACTCCATATCTAACACCATGGTGTTATCGATAAAATTAATTACCATTTCACGTTCAAATCTAATTAAAGATTTAACTATCGCTTTGGAGCAAAACTGGTGATACTCCATCCTCGCTCATTTTCTAAAGTTGATAATTTAAATTATCAATCCACATTTCAATTTAATTGAAGATTCATTAAAACTCCTTTTATTGGGTTAAAGAACTAATGTCTTTTAAAACATAGTTCACGACAAACCCAAATCACATTCTATTTATTATCGGGTTAAAGAACTGGTGTTATTTAAAACACTGCTCACGATAAACCCACAAATCAATTCTATTTCAAACCCATTTCAAATCCAATTTATTTATTTAAATCAATGGGTTTTAATTTCAGTTCAAAACTAGTTCATTTCGATAAAAATCTATTTTTATCTTTTCAAATATGGAGTTTTTCGTCCCAATTTTTCCCAAATCATTTCTTATGATTTTACACAAATTATTGATATTTTTAATAATTTTATCAAGGCCCGTACAGTCGATTTCCAACAACGGCCATCGAACTGCACTTACAACGACCTTTTTCAAATTTGATTTGGACGTATCTCCAAATCCAACAATTAGATTTCAAATTTATAATATTCGTTAGAAAGCTCTTTTCGATACGAACCCAACGGTTCCGGTTTTAGGAGAATCCGACGGTCGGATCTCCCGTAATGTCCGTTTGAAATAAATGGTCGAAATTTATGAACTGCCGCGGCGCGGCGCGTTCTATTCAGGCCATTATATTATATATATAATATATAAAATATATATTTCGTCGATTCCTATTCAAAACGAATTTTATAAATCGTTTTGATTTCGTTTTCAAAAACAATTCCAACCTTTATTTCAAATTCAAATCAAAGTTGAATTTTTCTATTATTAATCCTTTTTACTTTCATTTCTATTTGATTCCAATACAAATCGATTTTAATTCGATTCGAATTCATTTCGTTTTCAATTCAATTTAAATCCAATTCATTTTCTATTCAATTTGAATTCAATTAGTTTTCTATTCAATTTGAATTCAATTCGTTTTCTATTCATTTTGAATTCAAATTCGTTATATATTCAATTTGAATTCAATTCGTTTTCTATTCAATTTGAATTCAATTTGTTTTCTATTCAATTTAAATCCAATTCATTTTCTATTCAATTTGAGCTCAATTCATTTTATATTCAATTCATTTCGAAATCGTTTTATATTCAATTCATTTCAAATTTCATTTCAAAATATTCGATTTCGAAATCACTTTTCAATATTCTTTTTAAAATGAATAAAATCGATATAAATCTCGTTCACGTCAAAATGGCGTCAATCTAATCAACACGGCTTCATATATTCTATTTCAAATATTTCTATTTCAAAATATTTCTTTTCTCAAATATTTCCTTTTTCAAATATTTCTATTATTAAAATATTTCGTTCAACACATGACTAATCTCAACGGATGAGTACTGTCAACACATGAACCTTTATTTTATATTGATAAAGATGTAAACTTTATTATTAAAATATTTCATTCAACACATGACTAATCTCAACGGATGAGTACAGTCAACACATGAACCTTTATTTTATATTGTTCTTAATTTTTCAAATTGGAATGAGGCCCAGTCAATCACCATATAATGTTAATTATATGGATTTTCATACATCACACGTATACAATAGCATTGAAAAATAATCGACCATCAACCAAAGTGCACTACACTGTATAAGCATCAAATATAAATATCTAACGCTTATAACAGCCTGTCAATCAATCGATCGACATATTTAATCAATCAGGATGAGTGAACTTCAAATTTCATCCCAACACCCGTGTGGGGTTTCAAACAATCAAACACAGATTTTTAGTTGTGCAGTTGGGCGATGTGTAAAATTTATCGACCTAATCAATGTCCTTCAAATAGGTGTACATAAACAAACCGTCCGGTTTGTAAATGAATATTTTATTTTATTCACTTCCACGTTAAAAATTATATTTTTAACGATAAAATATTTTATTTCAACACATGAATTTCTATTCAGTTCATTCTTTAAATAAAATGATATTTTTATTTTTCTAACTTATTTTAGAAAATTTCGGCGGCATAACGTCACGATACTAGAAACGGGACGAGGCCTAGCCTTATCCCCGGTCTAGTGAAGGCCCACGCCATTCACACATCAATCAAATCAATTCCATTTCACCAAACAATTCAATTCAAACCAAATAATCTAACCAACTACACAACCAAACAAACAAGTCCATGGTCTGTGGACGATTGTGTCGGCTGCTACTAAACACCGTCTGCATCCTAGTATATATATATAACTAGAAAAAGAAATTGAAGAGTGAGAAATTCTCACCGTTAGCTATTCTAACTCCACGGCACTTCCTTTAAAGAAATCTTCGTCTATCTCGCCTTTTTGTCACCTTCGTTGCCCGTAGTCACTACATATATAAAAATCGAATTTTTACTTCGCTATTCAATATATAAAAATCGAATTTTTATTATACTATTCAATATATAAAAATCGAATTTTTATTTTACTATTCAATATATAAAAATCAAATTTTTATTATACTATTCAATATATAAAAATTAAATTTTTATTATACTATTCAATATATAAAAATCAAATTTTTATTATCACGCTATATGGATAAAATGCTATTTTTTTATACCGCTACTATATAGATAAAAATTCTATCTTTACATCGTTATTCTATATATAAAGATCTCGCCTTTTCAACTACAAAGATTTCTCCTTTTCAAATTTATCATTATAAAAATCACATTTTTATTTTGCTACACATATAAAGATGATATTTCTAATATTCCTGTCATGTAAAATTTATATTTTTAATTCTCTACATAAACAAAAATCATATTTTTACATCATCTATATAGTAAAGACTATATTTTTAATACTTTAAAAATATAAAAATCATATTTTTAGGTTGTTGTTCATATGGTAAAAACCATATCATTATATGAATTAAATGATACCTTCATATAAATAAAAATCAAAACTTTCCTATAATCAAAATCTAATCTTTAACATCATAAAAATTCTGTTTTAACCATTTATAAATTCAGTTTTTAACACTAAAAAAAAAATCAGTTTCTAAAATCAAATAAATAACAACACATAAATGAAAAAAAAATAACAAAACTTACAGTGAACGAGGGGGGGGGGGTCTCTAGTTGTGCGCGAGGGGGCTTCGAATCGGAGTGGCGGCTGGTGGTGAGGCCAGCGAGGGCGACGGCGTGAGGTTGGGGGAGCGATGGCGGGTGGCGACGCGACGAGGGGCTGGGCGATGCGGTTCTTCGCAAGCTCGAATCGGGAGAAGGAGGAGGAGAGAAAGGGTAGCAGGTCGGACGATGGGGCGGAGCAGCGGTGGTGGGGCGTCGAAGTCTGGGCGGCCGCGATTTAGGGTTCCGCCGTTTTTTTTTGATTTAAATTGAACGGGGGGGGGGGGGGGGCAGAGGTGATAAGAAAGGGTTTTTATTTTATTTTTTTATTATTTAATTATTTTATTTTTTCACTAAAAAACAACTTTTTATTTCTACCTCTAAACGAGGCCCACCGCCTGTCATCCATAGCGTTTTACCCCCATTCCGAACACAATGGGATATGCTTCGCAAGCTGATTCGACCATTTCGATCAGTTTCCGTTAAAATCAACATATAACTCTATATATTGAATTTGAACGCGCATTTCAATTTACCGGGGTCACATACTAACTCTATAAATTGCAGAGAAATATTTTCTAGCTTCGTATTGACGATACGGTCCAAACAAAACTAGTTTCGTCGAATTCTGAGACCGTTGGAAAAATGGCCATTTTCCAGTCGATTAAAATCAACTGAAATTGGTCAAACGCGTTTTCCTTTTCCACGCTCACATATTGATTCGAAAAATTATGAAATTTGGAACCTAGCTATAATTTGACATCACGAATCCAACAAAAGTGGTTTCGTCGAAATCCGAGGTCGTTTGCAAAATGTCTATTTTTAAGGGCCTGAATTCCATAGCGACTATTCAGAATTTTCAACTGGACATATCTTTTGATTCCCGCTATGAAATCTTGATTCTTCGGATTCGTTGGAAAGATATTATCAGTTAGATCCTAATGTTTTTGGTTTCACTAAAATCCGGATTGTTTTGCATCCGGTACGTTCAATTGAAGTTTGAAATCGAATTATCGAACTACCGCGCCATTTTCAGTTCCTTTTATAATTATATATAATATTTATATTCTAACGACGATGCGTATAATATATACGTTCGAATTATATTCAAAATAAATTTATCGTCGATATTATTTAAAATAACCTATTTTAAATATTCAAAATTCGCTAAAATTGCCAAAATAAAAAATTTAAACTGGTTCAGAATTTCCGGGTTATTCCATAATATTTAGGGAATTGCTCTCTTGCTAATTTACGGTTGGAGTCTGATTTATAAATTAAACGATAGAAATCATAATTTTATAAAATATATTAAATAACGAAAATAGTCACGTGTTGACAGTACTCATTTGTTGAGATTAGTCACGTTTTGAAATAAATACAGATTCTTGTGTTGAATTGAATAAATATTCATTTGTTGAATAGAATAACGAAGTTATTGAAAAATATAAAGCCGTGTTGATTAGAGATGCGCTATTTTGACGTTCGAATTGAATAGAATATAAAATGAATTCGAATTGAATATAAAATGAATTCGAATTGAAATGAATTCAAATCGAATTGAAAACGAACTGAAATTGAATTGAAATCGATTTGAATTAAAATCAAATAGAAATGAATTAAAAAGAATTTATAATGGAAAATTCAATTTTGATTTGAATTTGAAATGAAGGTTGAAATTGTTTTTGAAAAAATTTTGAAACGATTTATAAAATTTGTTTTAAAAGGAAATCGACGAAATATATATATATATATATAATATATATATATATATATATATATATTATATAATGGTCTAAATAGAACGCGCCGCGCCGCGGTAGTTCATGAATTTCGACCATTGACTTCGAACGGACATTACGGGAGATCCGACCTCGGATTCTCCTAAAACCGGAACCTTTGGGTTCGTATCGAAAAGAGCTTTCTAACGAAGAGATTTGAAATCTGACAGTTGGATTTGGAGATGTGTCCAAATCAATTTCAGAAAAGGTCGTTGTAAGTGCAGTTCGATGGCCGTTATTGGAAATCGACTATACGGGCCTTGATAAAATTATTAAAAATATTAATAATAAGTGTAAAATCATAAGAAATGATTTGGAAAGAATTGGGCTGAAAAATCCCATATTTGAAAAGATAAAATTAGATTTTTGTCGAAATGAACTAGTTAGGAACTAGAATAATAATTTATTTATTTTTAAATAAATAAATTGGATTTGAAATGGGTTTTAAATAACCAGAATTTCCAATATATCAATTGGAATGGATTTGAATCGAAATTGTCTTTGGAATATTTTGATATTAGATTCCGCCATTATACAGATATTTTGGAGGAAATTTGGAAGAAATATTTTATATCAATATTTCCAAAGCAATATTTGTGGGTTTTAGAATTTGATATTGAATATAAGCTTATATATTTTCTATTCAGAGCCTAGTATTTAATATCAAATGGGATTTGGGTTTATCGTGAGGTGTTTTAAATAACACTTGTTCTTTATCCCGATAATAAATAGAATGTGATTTGGGTTTATCGTGAACTGTGTTTTAAATGACATTAGTTATTTAACCCAGTAAAAGGAGTTTTAATGAATCTGTAATTAGATTGAAATGTGAATTGATAATTTAAATTATCAAATTTGGAAAGTGAGCAAGAATGGAGTATCACAAGTTTTGCTCCAAAGCGATAGTTAAATCTTTAATTAGATTTGAACGTGAAATGGTAATTAATTTTAACGATAACACCGTGGTGTTAGATATGTAGTATTACCAGTTTTGTTTTATGGGATGATTAGGTTGGGATTGGGAAATAAAATAAATAATTACTTCGATGTGGTTCGCTAATCCCGACTAGTTTGGAAAACTATAACATGGTTTGAAATCATACCCAAAGGAAGATTAAAGAATAAATTTAGAAGAATTTATCTTTGATAAAATTAATGGGAACCTTTCCCTAAGAATGTGAAATGTGAATCCGCGAGCCTCACACCTCGTTATGAGTCAAAAATGGGATAGTGACTGCAGGGAGAGCATGACGTTTCTTTCTAGCTATGGGTGGTGTCAGTGCTTAAGCTGGCTGACATTTATATTATTTTTACCTATGTGGTTGTTGGAATGCGAGGCGCCTCGATTTTAGGTCTGTTAGGACCGGGAAACGTGTGTTCAGGAATACTAATCCACTAACGTAAGTGTGGACCGACCCTGAAGCATCCAAGGGTTACCAAGATTGTGTAGTCCTGAGGCATTTGCTAGAGTGTCCCGAAGCGGAGAGGAGCTTGCCCCTTGCCTCGACTCATGACGGAAATCCAATTTCCAATACGAGATGTTTCGGTTTTATTTGTAGGGCCTAGTATGGCGACATGATAGATGGTACCCATGCCGCCTATGATTGATATTTATGATTTGAATTGTTTTGACACTATACACTTATAATGATATCAAATGATTTGTTTTAAACGTACCAAGCATGTTTGGCTATTATAAGGGAAAACCCTATCCTCCGGCTTGCGTTGCATTGTGTGATGGGACCTGGGTCTTATAATAACTTTATTTTTCAAAAAAGCATTGCGTTGTTTATTCTATGCACTGGTGTTCTTGTAAGGAAACCCCTTCCGTGTTATACGGCGTGGACCCTTGAATTACTCTCTTTTAAAGTAAAGTTTTAAATAACTATTTTAGTTCTCACACCAGTCACATGACTGACCTAGGGTTTATTGTTTTAACCTAAACTCTGGGTGCCCTATTTTCCCCACGGGCAGCTAGTAGTTTTGGTTTTGCATATTTTATATTCACAGGATCCTGATTTACAGCTGGAACGATGCTCGGAAAGCTCTGTATCCGTGTATTACTTTCAGTTGTGTTTATATATTTTTTCCGCTGCAGTACTGTATTTAAATCTCTGATATTCTTTGTTGTATAATATTTATTCATACTCTGTATATTCTTGTATTCTGATGGAATTGTTGTAATAAACAATGAAACGTTCTTCTGATTGCGTTCCGATGTGTGTTGTCCTCAATTCTATCCGGGCTTCCTTACCGGGGAAGTTCAGGTCATCTCAATTAATATAAATTCTATTCGAGTATAAACAATAATAATTTATTATCGATAAGTTTGATATTTTTGAATTTAAAATATAATATATCGATTTAATATGGTTATCTTATAAATAAATTCGAATTAATTTTCAGAATATATTCTGTTGAGTTTAGAATAATGTTATTAACATTGGAAAGTCGATCGTTATGTTAAAATAAGGGTTCGTGATTTCAGCCTAAGATAATTTTATTTAAAATTAGTGAATAAGCTCGAAATCAAAACGGTATCTATTTAAATAAAATTAAAATATCTTTATATCTAATTGAATTAAATTAAAAGATTTTTAAAATAAAATAAAAATTTATATTGCTTGTACTTTTGGGAACACATATTAGTTACGGACGTACGTTATGTTCCCCCGTTTCATCTATAAGTACACAACACCCTCCCCTCCCCTTTCTTTTTTACATTTCTCGTTCTTAGAAAAATCAAAAGCTTCAGTAAAACAAATTCTCCCTTCTTTATTATTTTTAAACAATGGAAATTCCAAAAAATGGAATTGGCATATTCCATTCCTCAATTTCAGAAACTGAAAATCTAGAGCTTCCAAATGATTAAAAATGGCCAACCTCTATAATCCACCTTAAAAATATATAAATTCAAAACCTAAACGAAATTCGATTTCGTTTGTTTCATTTTACTCCTCTAACCCAAAGCTTCCACCCGATATACCTTGTAGTGGACTCGATTCTGGTTAAGCATCGATCAAACTTGGAAGCATCAAATTAGGGTTGCGATTTGTGGGCTTCACAGGGGGAGTTTAGGCAAGGTCGAGGTGGTTGTTGAGTCACAATGATGAGGAGCACGAGTCGGTAAAGGGTGAACAGATTCGATGGATTCTTTTATTGCTACTTTCACTATAGCAATGCATAGGGTACTGGAACACAATGCTTAGTTGAGCACAAATTGGACGGGGTTAGTTCGAGTTCGTTGTTGAGGAGATCGTGGGTTTGGCAGTAGGGTGGCGATCATGGTTTGAGGAGATTAGAGGTTACGATGGTTAGGGGAGACGAGTTGAACCTCATGGGTTGGTCTGCTAATGATGTGCATGTTGTTGGTTTAAGAAATTGTGTTTACTTGTGTGAACGTGGAGTATTGTTGTTTTGGAAAGATAAAGGAGAAGCAACTTGGGTTATCAAGTATGTAGAAGGTTGGTTTTCGTAGGAGGGATGTGAGCTTGATGTAGTGATAATGGCTCGGTATAGATTGAAGTGAGGAAAAATGTTGATGGGTGCTGAGAGTCAGGGAGATCACCTGGTGAGGAATAGGATTAGGTTGAGATTTTGAAAACATTAAACAAGGTAATTTAAGATACTAATGATGTTATTAACAAACTAAACTTATTTAAAAATGTATATGAATTTGTAATAATTATAATTTTGTCATATGTAATCAGGTTTGTGACGGAACGAAGTCTGCTGGATTATTATGGACATAGGCCTAATCCTGTTTAATTTAATTGGAATAAATTTGAAGTGAATTAGAGCCAGCTGTGATTTTCAGTTAAATAAACATCAGTTTAATTTAATTTTAAACCAATCGCAATTCGGCAAATTAAAAACCATGAGGAGTAAAATCACTCTATGGATTCGTTTATAATTTTATTATAAACCAATTTTTATTTCAAATAATTTTTATATTTTGTTTTCTAACTTTTTGGATGCATTGAATAATTGTTGATGAATTATGGCTTTTACAGATAAATATTAGTTAAATTTAGGCTTGGTGGTTGTCGGTATTATATATATTGGATATTTCCCCCAATACCATTAGCGATGACTATATGCGTCCCACAATATATATAGTGGATGACCTTCTATACTGCGATATCCAGCCTTAAAGCAAGATGGGTATTGTTTATGTTGGCTAACATCTGTGGATGAAGAAAATCAGATTGGGGGGATCAACTGGATTCTTCGAAATTTATTATTGCTTGTTTTCATATATATTATCATATATGATGTGTTAGAAAACCAGTGATTGATAATTGGGTGTTTCTCATGTTTGAATATCACTAGCCTTAAATATTAATATATAAAAATCTCGTAAAGACAAAATTTTGAGATTTAAAAGGAAAATCTATTTTTCTAACATAGAATTTGAATTTCAAATGGGATAGGAAATATTAACTTGTTTGGAATAATAAAAACATGTAGTAAATTTATAAACAGTGTTTATAAATGAAATGGAATGATTTTCATTGGATAATGTGGGGAATGTAAATTAAAATGTAAATTTCAAAAGGGGAATTGAAATTAGTTTCAAAAAGAAACGATGAAATCTATTCTGATGTCCGAAATGTAAATTGAATTAAAATAAATCAATATGTATTTATGAATGGAATTCCACTATGTTGAATTTATAAAAATAAATTATATCCTGAAAGGGTATTTAAATTATATCAGATAGAAACTAAAATTAAATATGAAAATAGATTCTACCATTATATATAAGTTATAATAATAAAATATTCCAAAATAAGAATCGGGTTTCAAATAGATTTTGAAATGGAACTTGTTTTAATGTATAAAACAAGGGTGTAAATATATGAACGATGTTTATAAATAAATTGGGATAATTTGGAAATTAAATTCAAGCATGAATTTAAAAAGGAATTGGAAATCGTTTCGAAAAGGAAACGACGGATTTTATTCCGGAATTCAGAGTATAAACTGAATTGAGTTAAATGCAAATAAATTAAAATTGGATTTCGGTTACATCGAATTTTATAAAATAATTTATTCCCAGAGGATTTGGAATTTAAAATAGAAAATTGAATTGTAAATAAAGTTATGACTGAGTTATGAAATAATCAACAATTTAGGATAATTGGAAATATTAAGTTGTATTTGGAAATTAGACTAAAAATATATCAAAACATATAAGAACCAAATTGAAATTTAAAATAAATGAAGTTTAAACGTTTAAACACAAGTAAAACGAACTCGCCGCAGCTTGGTGGTTCGTAATTTGACGTTTTGAACTTCAATTGAGTATATAGAACTCAATATAAGTCGGAATTCTTTGAAACAAGGATTGTCTGAATCTACCGGATAATACTTTTCTAATGAAAGAGAAAAATATGTATTTCGTCTTATAGATTTTGACTTATGTCAAAACCAAATTTTAAAAAAATAGTGCTATAATTGTTTTTAAACCATAATGGTTTATTAAATAGATTAGAATGATTTTGAATAAATAAAATTCAGACTTTTATTAGCAAAAATCCAGACATGAGTTATAAGATAAATATAAAATCAAGTGGAATAAATGAATTGACTTTTATAACAAAAATCAGATTTTTAATTATTAAAAGTGTAACAACCCGGAAAATCAGAACCAATTTAATTCTTTTTAATGAATTTTGAATATTTAAATTGATTTATTTTAAATAATTATGACAAGAAATTTATTTTGAATAGAATTAGAACATAAAAAATTATTTAAATCGAAGTTAGAATATAAATATTTATTTTAATTGTAAAAGGGATTGGAAATGGTGCGGTAGTTTGAAAATTCGATTTCGAATTTCAAATGAATGTACAGGATTCAAAATAAATCGAATTTTAGTGAAACCAGAACTATTTGAATCAGTTTGAAAATATCTTTCTAATGAATTTGAAAAATCCAGATTTCATAGCGGGAATAAAAAGTTTTGCCCAGTTGAAAATTCAGAATAGCTGCTATGGAAATATAGCCCTTAAAAATAGCCATTTTGCAAACGACCTCCAATTTCGACGAAACTACTTTTTTTTTTGGTTCGGGATGTCATATTATTGCTAGATTCCAATTTTCTTAATTTTTGGAATCAATATGTGAGCGTGGCGAAGTTAAACGTGTTTTGGCAGTTTCAGTCAATTTGGATCGACCAGAAAATGACCATTTTTCACACATTCTCTAAATTCAGCGAAATTAGTTTTGTTAAGACCGTATCGTCAAAACATAGGTAGATTTATTTTTCTGTAATTTTTGAAGTCAGTATGTGGCCCCGGTAAATTAAAATGTGCGTTAAAATTAAATATATACTGATTTATATTTTAATTTAAATTAAAAAAGATCGTAACAGCTGAATTGGATAATGAAACATGTTCCATTGTGTTTGGAATGGGGGTATTTAGCTATGGACATTAGTCGTTGGGTTTGAATTGGAGTTCGTATGGAGAAATAGGTATTTTCGGATTTAATAGAATTAAAAATAAGTAAAAAATTCATGGGTCAATCAAAAATCGTTTTCACTTTTCTCGAACTGGAAAAAACCCCGTAACTCTTCATCTCGACGGTGGCTAGGGTTCAAAACTTCCCAGCATGATTCCGGCCAAACCACTCACCAAAATCAAAGGCTACAGTTAAAGACTTTGTAGTGCTCTTCAAGATCTACACATCCATATAAATTTTGTGATCTATCGTTGAGTATTAACTCTGAATCACCTCCCCAAAGTCAGCACGCATTGCACCTGATTGCGCCGCCGTCCGACCACCGATCCTGACTGCTCCTCCAGCGTGAGGCGCGCCCTTCCTCCCCCTTGGTCTTGGTACCATCTGATTTCGGTATCAAGCAACGGTTTGGACGAAAACCGCAACCCTAGTTTTGAATATCAACTGAGAGGTAACGACTTAGTTAATTATAAAGGGGTTTAACACTAAAACCATTGCAAAGTTCGATTAACTTATAAAAATTGTATCTTTTTCGTTCGTGGTCCAAATCCAGTGAAACAAGAGACATCGGGACCGTGACGACATCTTCTACATTCTAGAAGAGAACGGAGATTTTTTGGAGCTCGCTACAATTTTAGGCGAAGCCGAAAGCAAAGTGAGAACTACTCACTAAAAATTATTTCTGTACAGTTATTTATTTTTTAACTGCATATATGAACTGCTCCACGTCGTCCACAGATCATTTACAACTTGTTTGATTGGACTGTATTGTATTGTATTGTATTGCGTTGTGTTCTGATATATGAATATATAAAATATTCATGTATGGAAGTAAATATTTGAAAAATAAAAATATCATTTTCATTGAATGAATATAATATATAAAATATTCATGTATGGAATAAAATGTTTGAACGGTAAAAATATAATTTTTATTGAATATATGAGCCATGTAAAATGGTCATGTGTTGAAAATAAATATTCATTTACAAATCAGATGATTTGTTTATGTACAACCATTTAACCGATATTGATTGAGGACAAATAATGTTCAGTATGTGTTTTTTGAAAACCCCACACGGGTATATGGATGATATTTGACGTACACTAATCCCAATTGTTTAGTTGTATGTCAATCGATAGGTTGACAGACTGTGGTAAGCATTAATTATTTATATTTAACGCTTATACAGTTGTGTAATGCACTCTGGATGATTGTTGACTGTGTTTGATTATTGTTGTATACATGTGTGTATGAAATCCATTTAAATAAAATTATATGGCAATTGACTGTGTCAGATTCTAGTTCAGAATTAACGAATATTTTAAAATAATATTCAGTGAATATTGATATGTGAAGCCGTGTTAAGTAGTTAAACACCATTTTAAAACGAATGAGAATTTGGTCGATTTTATTCATTTTATAATGAATATCAAAAAGTGATTTCAAAATTTGACATTTTGAAAATATTATCATTTTAATATTAAAATGATATGTAATATTCAAATTTAATCTTAAATTTGAAATGGAATTGAAATTGTTTTAAAATGAATTTAAGACGAATTTATTATGGAATATTCAAATTTGATTTGAAATGGAATTGAAATTGTTTTAAAATGAATTTAAAACGAATTTATAAAGAAATATTCAAATCTGATTTGAAATGGAATTGAAATCGTTTTAAAATGAATATAAAACGAATTTATTATGGAATATTCAAATTTGATTAGAAATTTGAAATGGAATTGAAATCATTTTAAAATTAATTTAAAACGAATTTATTATGGAATATTCAAATTTGATTTGAAATGGAATTGAAATAGTTTTAAAATGAATTTAAAACGAATTTATTATGGAATATTCAAATTTGATTTGAAATTTGAAATGGAATTAAAATCGTTTTAAAATGAATTTATTATGGAATTTTCAAATTTGATTTGAAATTTTAAATGGAATTGAAATCATTTTAAAATGAATTTAAAACGAATTTATTATGAAATATTAAAATTTGATTTGAAATGGAATTGAAATAGTTTTAAAATGAATTTAAAACGAATTTATTATGGAATATTCAAATTTGATTCGAATTTTTAAAGGGAATTGAAATTGTTTTAAAATGAAATTAAAAACGAATTTATTACGGAATATTCAACTTTGATTTAAAATTGAATATGAAGTTGAAATCGTTTTGAAAACGAATTTAAAACGATTCATAAAATACGTTTTAAATGGAAATCGACGAAATATATATAATATATATATTATATATATTTAATGGCCCGAATAGAATGCGCCGCGCCACGGTAGTTCGCGAATTTCAACCATTAACTTTGAATGGACATTACGGTATATCCGACCGTCGGATTCTCCTAAAACCAGAACTATTGGGTTCGTATCGAAAAGAGCTTTCCAATGAATAAAAGAGATTTGAAATTTAACAGTTGGATTTCGAATTATGTCCAAATCAAATTTGGAAAAGGTGGTTGTAAGTGCAGTTCGGTGGCTGTTATTGGAAACCGACTATATAGGCCTTGATAAAATTATTAAAAATACCAATAATTTGTGTACAATCATAATAAATGATTTGGAAAGAATTGGGATGAAAAATTCAATATTTGAAAAAATAGAAATATATTTTTATCGAAATGAACTACAATTAAAATCCAATATTTTTAAATAAATAAATTGGATTTGAAACGATTTTAAAAATAACCAGAATTTCCAATATATGAATTGGAATGGATTTGAATCAAAATTATCTTCAGAATATTTCGATATTGGATTTTGTGATTATACGGATATTGTGGATGAATTTGGAAGATATATATATATATATATATATCGTTATTTCCAATACGATATTTGTTGGTTGCAGAATTTGATATTGAATATAAGCCGATATATTTTCTATTCAGAGCCTTGTATTTAATATCAAATTGGATTTGGGGTTTGTAGTAAATGGTGTCTTAAATAACACTGTTCTTAAACCCCGTTTGAAAAGAATAAATCTTTTAATTGAGATTATTAGAGTTTCCAATTATATTTGATAACTGGAATAAAATGGAATGTGAATTGGGTTTATCGTGAACTGTGTTTTAACGACATTCGCTCTTTAACTCGATTTACAGAGAAATGTGATTTGGAATTTATAAATCTTTTTATTAAGATTTAATGTAAATTTCCAAAGAAAAGTTTTCCAATTTAATAAAATAAATTGGAATGAAATTCGATTTGGTAATTGATTAAACTTCTATGGAGGAAGACTGTTACTATATATGGAATTTAAAAGGCTTTGCCGTTATTCTGTTTATATTATTATTCGGACATGGAAGTTTATGTCGATTATATATATTGATCTGTTTTCCACGAAGATTCCATTGTTAATGGAATGGGATTTTGGGTCTATCCTAAACTATGTTTTAAATGACATTAGTTCTTTAACCCGGTTAAAGATAAGATTTATTTCTTAACTTTGAAGAAAATCACTAAGTAATGATTTTTGGAGATTAAAACTAAATTAGAGTTTTAATGAATCTTTAATTAGATTGAAATGTGAATCTGATAACTAAAATTATCAAATTCAAGAAATGATCGAGAATGGCGTATCACCAGTTTTGCTCCAAGCGATAGTTAAATCTTTAATTAGATTTGAACGTGAAATGTTAATTAATTTTACCGGTAACACCGTGGTGTAAGATATGAAGTATTACCAGTTTTACTTCATAGGATGAATAGGTTAGGATTGGGAAATACAATAAATAATTACTTTGGTAAGGTTCGCAAATCCCAACTAGTTTGGATAAACCTTAATTTGGTTTGAATTGATATCCAAAGGAAGATTAAAGAATAAATTTAAATAATTTGTCTTTGATAAAATTTATGGTAACCTTTCCCAAAGTATAAGAATATTTGAATAAAGGAATATTCTAGATTGGAATGGGGCATATGTTGTGTTTTTATAGCACTTGTATACGCGAGTTATTCAGAAAACCGGGTATATTCCATTCTGAATAACTCATTCGACGATGAAGATGGTGGTTGAAGACCGGAGGTCTTCACATCGTTTGGATGATAACTGATGTCTTGATTGGGCTGTACACCCAAGATGAGGTAATAAGTGGTGATCGTCTAGACGTACTTGGAGATCGACGGATATGCGAGGGCCTCTCTCCTGTATTGGACATATGGGATGAGGAATAAGGTGCTTCCGGTTTCGTTTAGACCCAGAACAAACTTGTAAATGGACTGTGTGTCTGACATTGGATTTTGCTCTGTGTTGGTTGATCTCTATCTAATATACATCTGTTTGGTGGCGGAGAATTTATTCTCTTTCTTAACACCCTTCTCTGAGACGTACGAGCTTAGAGGTTGTATATCGATAGACATTAGTCGCATGACGTGAATTGCCTGTGTGGCACGCCTGAGTGGCAAATGATCATGGTTTCTAAAGAAAAGTAGAGTCTTGTGGTTGATGATCAAAGCATAGCTTTAATATAGCACTGCTTTGTGTATACCATTAATTTGCAAGCCTCACACCCTGGTATGAACCAGAAACGGGAGAGGATCCAGGAGAACATGCGCTTCTTTCTAGCTAAATGTGGTGTCAGGGTTTTGCACACCCTGACTTTTTTATATTTTTACCTATGTGGTTGTTGGAATGCGAGGTGCCTCGAATATATCGATTACTACGGAACCGATGGATGTTGAGTCATCTGGCTCATTTTATGCCCCATAGGGCGGGGAGGCGTATTGTTCAAGGATTTTTAATCCACTTAAAATGCGGACCGGCCCTGTGGCTCCTAAGGGATCACCTGTGTCTGGGTCCTGAGGCTCGGGCTAGGGAGTCTAGAATCCGGTAAGGACGATCCCTTGCTTTTGCTCATGATGGAAATCCAACAACCAATATGACATCATGCGGTTTTAATTGTAGAACTAGTATGGCAACATGATATATGGTACCCATGTCGTCTATGATTGATACATTTATATTTGAAGTTGATTTCTTCACTTATAGTAATAATAAAAAGATAAATTTTGCGTATCAAGCATTATTTGGCTATTATGAGGTAAAACCCTATACTCCGGCTTGCATTGCATTGTGTGATGGGACCTGGGTCTTATAAAAGCTTCATTGTCCTTTATCTAGCATTGCGTTGTTTGTTTATGCACTGGTATTCTTAGGTTTAAAACCCGTTCCGTGTTATACGGCGTGGTCCCTTGATTTACCTAACTTTAAAACCAAGATAATAACTGTTTTAGTTCTCACACCAGTCACATGACTGATTTGGAGTTTATTATTTTAACCTAAACTCTGGGTGCCCTTATTTTCCACATGGGCAGCTAGCAGTTTTGGTTTTGCAGATTTATTCTAACAAGATCCTGGTTTATAGCTGAAGTGATATTCGAATAGCTCTGTATTCGTGTATTTCTTTCAGCTGTGTTTTTGTTTGATTTTTCTGCCGCTATGTATTTAAATGTAATTTGAATCTCTGATATTTATCAATGTGTATTATTTGTTCATACTCTGTATATTCTTGTACTCTGATGTAAATTGTTGTAATAAGCAATGAAATGTTCTTCTGTTTGTGGTCCAATTTGTTGTGTTCTCAACTCAATCCGGGCTTTCCTTTACGGGGAAGTTCGGGTTGTTATAAAATGAAGATAACTAATTAGGAATTAATTAGTTAAAGGAGTTCTTGGATCGAACTTAACTTTGGTTAGGTAAATGGGATTTGTAAATTTAAATTTGAAGTTGAATATGAAACTCGAGTTAGAAACAGAATATGATTTGTATATAAGCGAATTAAGAATATAATTGAACATGATTTGTTTAAATAATAAGTGAAATAGGCAGAAGACATAATTAGAGAATTGATTAACAAATTAAGCTAAAACAACTGGATTGAGTTTGAATAAATTGGAAATGGTTGAATATATGTTAAAAGGTATGGAATGAAGCTAATGGAAGAAATAAATCGAATGCCCGACAAAAGAGGTACATATTTAACTTAAATATGGGATTTTTTGAGCCTATTTGGCAAGCCGCTTGGCTTTTTGATTTTTTTTTGAATGAAAAGTGCCCAAAGAGGCAATTTGTAGTTGTACCGATTGAGCCATACAAAGAAGACACTGGTGAAATTTTCCAGAAATTTAAGGAGATAGAAAAATTTAAGGAAAATTGATGATAGAAATCAAATTATCAATTATATATAGAATTTCATAAGAGAATAAACATATAATGGAATTTTATAAGAAAAAAAGGGAATTTATGAAATTGAATCTTGAGAGGTTGGAAGGAGAAACGTGTACATGCTTTAAAGTGATGATGGTTTAAAAGAAAACATTTTGCCGATTGAAATGATTCTGCTAATAAGAAGTCAAGAAATAAAGTTGAGGAATTTAGAAACTGACTGGAGACTAGTCGAGATGGGTGGCTTCCTGAGTGTCCATCTAATGTTCATTTCGACCTTTAGGGTTGATAATTAGGGAGTTGTTCTCTTACTAATTTGTGGCAAGGGACTGATGAATGTGAAATAATTATGATTTGGGAATATATGGAAATGTTTTCTGATGTTAAAAAGAGATATTTTCTGTAATTTAGAAAATAAATAGTTATGATAGATGGAAATGTTTTTCCAAAAATCGTGAGAGGCTAAACAGGATTAGAGAAATATATGGGTAAAGATATTGAAGTGAAATTGGAAAATGATAAATTTAATTAATGAAATATTAATTAAGGGGCCCAGTTATTGCTTGATGTTTTGGATCAATGTTTGTTTTTCTTTGATATTTAAATAACTGACTATCGAAGTATTGGTCAATATCGTTGTCAATATAGAGAGACCGGTTGGATTATTGTTTGATAACCACTCTATATTGGGCATTGCAAATCAGATTATATGAAGACAATCGAGGACGGAGTAAAATGCAATGGGTTTTTCTGTTAATCCTAGGTAGAAATTTCATAAGATGGATTAGTGGAAATTGTGCCTTCGGTTTCGTTCAATCCTAGAATGAACTTCTATGAACGAATGTCTGATAAAGTATTTCTAATAATAGCATATGTTGGTCTGTAAAAATATACATTTGGTGGCAGAGAGTTTATTCTCTTAGCACAATATCCAGAATATATTTTTGCAAATCAATTAGTGATTAACGGATCTGACAATGTGGCATTCAAGATTATTGTGCTATCAATGAAAGGTAAGTAATCGTAACCTCAAGCCTGACAACCGGGAAATGATAAAACTAGGGCAGGCAACATAGCTAAGTGGGTCGCTCCCAATTAGGGTGTATTGTCATCTATCTAGAGAAAATTCATTTCCTTCTTTAATCCATCGATGTTGTCCCTTTCAGGAAACGGTTGATGATCCCAACCGTTAGTGATATACATCGAAAATGAGGGTCAGTCATGTGTGGTCAGTTTGCAAGATGTTATTGTTAAAGCCAGTGTATTCCGCTCAAGAGATACACTATCAGAATGTGGTTTCATACCTTGTCATTGTTGGAAATCCATTACGTAATAAACGCTCGCGGTTTTGATTGTATACTATGTATGTGGAGTGTGAGATGCAAGCGTTCTTCTAGATTGCTAGTTATTTGATTTAGACTTTATTATAATATTAGAATAGTTTTGACTTCAGAGAATGCTTTGGGTTATCATAAGGTATAAACCATCCGTTTTTATGTATGGATCGGTCTTACGATTATCCCTTCTTTTAAAAAGGATTTATAAAAGTTAAACCAAGTGATCAGAGTTTACTCACACCAGTCCCATAACAGACCCAGAGTTTATTTTATTTTGTTTTAGCCTAAAATCTTGGGTGCCCAAATTTGTACGGGTAGTCAAACAGTTATGGTGTTTACAGATATACATGGAGAAGCTTGGAGCTGGAGGCTTCAGTGTTATTTATATAGTGTTTATTCCGCTGTTTTGTATATGTGATGTATTCTGATAGTTTATATAAGTACAATTTTGTATTTCAAAGATTATTATATATATTATTTTATTCTGCTGCGATGTGAGATTCTGTGTTGTTATTTCTATTCTTCTTCTTCTTTATTTTTAATAATTCGTATTTCTGTGCAATTTGGGTTGGACGCGTAAAATATTTAGTCAATTCAGATAGAACGTAAATTTGGGCCACTACATCACTGAGGACTGCTAACACTTTGATGACCTATAGGGGAAGGAAGAGAAAGGAGAAAAAACAGAAAGATCAGACATAAAACGGAGAGTTCCAGTGACTTTCAAATATGCATAAAATAGAGATGTCAAGACAGAGAAGCAAGACTGATTGAGAAAGTACAATAACATATAAGGCAACATATAATCAGGATAAATAGAATAAACAAGATAAACAGTGATCGAGTATTGCTTCTTATTTTTATCCTAAAAATATGTTTTTTGCACTAATACTACTATAACAGGATTAGGTGTTAACCTGATTACTTAACAGAAACAACAGTATTACATCAAGATAAATAGCAAGATTAGGTGTTACCCTAATTACATAATAGGATTAGGTGTTACCTTAATTACATAATAGGATTAGGTGTTACCCTAATTACTACCCATGCGATCGGCTCCCTACTACGTAAATACCCTGCGTCAGCCCCAGTAGTTGGGTGTATCACTCCTTAACCCAGCAACTCATATAACATAAACTTATTTGCCTGTGTTACAATGGCTTAGTTTCCCTAATCTGACCCATGCACGCTCATGACTCTGCCGGAACGCGCTCGTACCCACCTTTCCTCATTTTGAACCTCTTACCATCTAGTACAGTAAAGCTTGCCCTGGACCTTACCCAGTGTGAGGCCCTATAACAAGATACCAACAAGGATAATGACTAATATGGTTTCCAAGTGTAGAATCAGCGAACGAACCTAGCAAACAAAACGGTCCAAGTGTAGAATTTTGAACCAGCCCTTCATCTAGGTGGGTCGACCCACCGATCCATTGGGTCGACCCTTGGGTCAACTCCTCCTATGCATGGGTCGACCCACAGGTCGACCCAGGTAAGGGTCGGGACATCTCTCAATGGTCTTTTTTACGTGTTAATTCTACGTTGTTTTCCAGCTAAAATTATTTTGAATTCATATATATAACCCCTTTATATATACACAAACTTCTTATGCTCATAACGTCTTCATAAGTTATCCGATTTACGCAATGTTGGGGTCTATTTGAACCAAAATTCCGAGACGAATGCAGTGGTAAGGCTGGTTTCAATTAATTCTAAATATTTATTTAAGTAATTCCCAATTTATAACATTTATTGTATGGTTATAATGTATTAATTTTTAGGGTGTTACATTCTCCCCTACGTAAAGGATTTCGTCCCCAAAATCTCCAAGTTAAGAAGAATGTTACTATTCTAATAATCACCTACAACCATCTACTCATCCATCATCCACTGGCCTTAAGAATTAATAATGTTTGTATGAACATATGCAAAGATGCTATGTGTATAAGTTCTTACACTAATGTGAAAATCAGGCAGTCGACTGATTTAGTTGACCTCCTTAATGCAACACATGTTTGTACCATGTATCCAATATGTATGCACAAAGAGTCATTGTATAACATATAAGTTCTATATGTGCACAATCATTCACCAAAATTCAACATCCTTATGATGATTCACCCATTTACATCCATAATAATGCACACACATCATTATGCAATATTTAAGTACTTGAGCCGATCTAGTGCCTAGTGTATATGCGTCCATGAGCAACCACTAGAAATTGCATCCACTTGCAACCATCAATCATAACATGTCTCAAACGCATGTTTCCAACTATTGGGTTTCTATCTAAATATCGAAGATTCGAACGATAGGATACACATACTTAAAAGATAGAAGCAAATGCGAATTTAAAAGCTTGGAAAAGAAACTATGAACGTACTCTAAAAAAGAAAAGGGTAAGAAATGCGAATATTTTCTTTGGGTTCCTACGTCGCAACTTTGTGGTCTTCTCCCCACTGTACCTTTACTAATCTAATACCTTTGTTGCGTAGCTTCTTAAACTTTGGTACAAGAATATGAGTAGGAACTCTTCTCACCGATGCTTCCTTCTCAACTTCCACATCTTCAAGTGTGCTCGGCTCCACTATCTCCGTCGCATCATGTAGACAATTCCTTAAATGGGAAACATGAACCACATCGTATACGCCTTCCAGTCTGTCTGGTAGTCTAATCCTATAGGCCATTTGACCTATCCTATCCACTATAGAGAATAACCCTACGAATTTTGGCACCAACTCCCCTACTGAGCCAAAGAGAACTACATTTCTTAGCAGTGATATTTAATGAAGACCATATCACCTACTTCGAATTCCAAATCGGTCCTCCTTTTATTGGCATATGACTTATGTTTGTCCTGAGCTGCTTTCGTTCTTTGGTGGATAAGATCAATCTTCTTGAAAGCCTCTCGAATCATCTCAGTGTAACATCCCACATTTTTTAATTAAATAATAAAATAAAATTTTGAAAAGCTTTCAGAATATGGTCACGAAATTAGTGTGATTGCGTACATGGAGATTTTCTGATCAATTTAGGCCTATTATTTGAAGGAAACGGATTCAAGATGAAAAAGATATATTTAAATGAAATATTACAGAAAACATGAAAAGAAGGTATATAAAAAAAACTAAAAAGAACAATGACCACCATTGTTTCTAGTCTTATTAACAAAAGCCTATGTAGTCCAATTGGTAGGAGCATGCGACTCCCAAGTGAGTGTTGCAAGTTTGAGTCCCGCCGGCGCTATATTTTTATTTTAGAGGAACGACTAAAATAATACATATTCTAAGAGGAAAATATGTATAAACGCACATATAAGGAAAATTATACATAAAGGTGAGTATAAAAGATATATGGATGTATGCAAATGTAAATATATGTGCATGTATGAGTAAAAATATATGCCCATGTAAAAGAAATATGAAATAAACCTACAATCAATGAAAATAAGTTAGAATTTAATGATGGCATAACGCTATTTGAATTTTGGAAAAGAAGTAAAGATTGTGCAAATATGTTTACACACAAATTCGAATGTTGAGATAAAAAGTAAAATTTAAGAGAAGAATATAATTAATGCATAATAAATGGAAAATGGACAAGAAATAAGTTGCCTTTGAAATTAGAGTGCATTAAAAGGAATAAAACAAAGCGTCATTGATTAACAGGTAAGGAATAGAATGATTGCATGCGTATACACACACAAATTTGAAATTCAAACTTAAAGATAAGTCATAATAAGAATAAAATAAATCAAGAGAAGAAGGCCAAGATCTATTTTATGTGACATGGAAGTTTTATAGGAGATTTTCACTTAAAGGGCTTATTTGTTCAGGGTAATAATTTTTAAGGACAACTGTAACAGCCCGCATTTTACGTATCGGAAGATCGTAAAATAATTTTATTTTATTCCCTGAGGGTTGGATCATTCTCATCTTTTGATATTTTGCTTATGGGGATGTGAGACATGTCCATAAATTTTACCGATTTTGTTTGTGACCATTTTGCCCCTGTCAGTCTTGTACTGGGCATAACTTTTGACTCAGGTCGAATCAGAGGGTGAGACCTGTGCCATTGGAAAGGAATTGATGATTCTCTTTCCGTAGAGTGGTTACATTAAGGATTTGGTTCAGCAGTTTGGGAGAAATCGCTGTTTTAAGGTTTTTCAGTTGGCTGTTCAGGTTTTGGAAGGCTAATGGGCTGATTTGGAGAAGGCCCATTAGAGGGTGGGTGGAGACTATAAATAGGGGGTAAGGGGTATGGAGAAAGGTTGGCATTTTCCATTCTCTTATGGGGAGGTTTTGATCTCCTTCTTCCTCTAACCTCTTTCCACCATTAAAATTCCAAAATCCAAGGAGGGAAATCGAAGATCTACACCATAAGAGGGTAGATCTACATCGTCTCAAGGGCGAATTCATCGGATTGAAGAGTTTGATTCGAAGTGTTCGCTGTCCGGATTGCGTTTTCATTGCTTTTGCTTAGATTTGGATAATTGGTGAGTGATTTACATCTCTCATTCGGATGCATGCAAGTATATGGGTCTTATGTTGTTAATTTCATCATTTCCATGTTATTTTCCTTAGATCCACACCATGCTAAGTCCATTTTATATATGAATCACCTTAGGATCTGATCTAGATAATTTAAATGGTTAATTTTATGATTTTTCTCAAGATTACGCAAGTTAGATCCGTTTTTATGTTCATATGATTCACTTATCATGTTTTGGGAAATTTATGTGTTTTGATGGAAATTGTTAGATTGATGATAATGTTGGTTGCATAACATGTTTGTGATTGCGTTTGGATGAATCGGATAAGCTGGTTTCGTCGGATTCGTCGTTCGGCGAAGTTTTGGTCGAAATCGGAGTCGAATTGGAGATGTGCAGGTTTCTGGTCGTCCTGGAGTTGGTCGGGTTGGTCTGGAATGAGGTGGTCGATCATAGCATGGCTTGGGAAGCAAGCCAGGGAGCTGGTCGGTTTAAGCTGGTCGGTCTAGAAGGAGCAGAAGTGTTTCTGGTCGGTTTCAGATGGTGGCATTCTGGTCGGTTTCAGATGGTGGCATTCTGGTTGGTTTTTACTGGAAGCAAATCCTGGTCGCTCTGAAGGAGCTGGTCGGTCAGGTGGAGCAAAATCTGGTCGGTCTTGACGGGGTCGGTCCAAAGCTGGTCGGTCCCAAGGAGGTCGAGTCGATCCAAAGCTGCAAGGAGGTCGAGTCGATCCAAAGCTGCATGGAGGCGGGTCATTCTGGAGCAAGGCTGGTCGGTTTTTGATTGGTCATTCTGGAGCAATGCTGGTCGGTTTTGACTGGTCGTTCTGGAGCAATTCTGGTCGGTTTTGACTGGGTCTTGGAGCTGGTCGGTTTGATCGGTCCAGAAGGCTGAGGAGGGAGTCTGGTCGGCTCAGGAGGGTCCTGGTCGGTCCAGGATGAGCAAAGGGAGGTCTGGTCGGTCCAGGGGGTCTGATCGGTTCAGAAGTACCAGAGGGGGTCTGGTCAGTTCAGTACGGGTCTGGTTGGCATTTCTAGTGGAAATTTCTTTTCGGGCACTTCTAGTGATGAGGTAACTTCGAGGTGGTTCAAGTAGGAAGGCTCGAAGTAGTGAATGTGTTCGTTGATCAAGGTGGAACAACGAATGCGGTGACAACTCAAAGGTCGTGAGTTGGTGGATAATGGCTGCTCGAGAAGGTTGCTTGAGCTATGAAACATCGTCAAGGTTGGACGATTAGAGATGCGAAGGCCGAGAAGTCATCGTTGTCGTAAGTTCTAGCAGGCTCAAAGTAGGGGTACGATGGGTATCGTTGAAAGGCCCAAAAGACCGGTTGTTGGTCGAGTACCCTGGGTCTTTCTGGTTGGGGAAAGGCCTAGTGTCAAGGTTGGACATTGCCAAGGTTGGGCATATGGAGTTCATGCTAGAACCGGGGTTATCATTAGCCCTTGACATATGGCAAGGTTGGCCGTCATACGATAATGATGATTTCGAAGCAGGATTGGCGGTGATAGCCAGAGTCGGTTATGGATGATTGTTTGTTCTGTTTGTACTATCTCACATAGATTATCCAAAGTCGAGGGAGATGTTCTTTGAGTGCTTAAGTGATATTGGTTTAGGCCTCTGGCGAGGGTACTTGAGGAATGTTAAACTCGATTAGGGTTGTCTGGGTGAGACTTATATAATCTGGATGTTATGTGTGTTCTCTATGATTGAATGGGTGTTCTGGTTTCTATGGATGAATGGTTGAAATGCTTGGTGTAAAGGCTATCACTGTCCGATGTGGGGAAGATAAGGTTGAGTTCTTCTCTGGTGAAGTGGGTAGATAAGTTGTTCATTTACCCATTCTCATATGCTTTCTTGTTGAAGTTTGTTAGCTGTATTATCGCTCACTAAGACTATTGTCTGACTCAAGGTTTTATGTCTCCTCTTATTACCTTGGGCTGTTCATCCGGTTGTGGATGGGCAGACTCAGTAGCAGGTTACAGGTAATGGAGCTTAGTGATACGAGGAAGCTGAGCGATGACGAGCAGGAGGCTGGCGTACCAGTTTTATTCTATCTAGTATTTCTGTTTCTGCTGTTTGAGTTGCTTGAGAGTTGTAGTGAGGCCTTATGTACAAACTTGGACATCAGTTGGATAATCTTTCTGGATGTTGAAAGAGTTTCAAAAGTTTGTTATATGATACCTCATTACTATCACCTGTTGTATATGTGCTATTATATTTTATCCTTGCGCTGTGAGTTCTACGACAGGTTTCGATGTGTTCACTTACTATGATGATCGTCCATAGCAGCCTGGCACGCCTTTCAGCGCATTATTCCTCTTGTTTAGTGCGGGGTTATGGGCGGTCGTCACATTTTGGTATCAGAGCTCTGGTCAACGATCTTGGCTAAAGTTCAAAGACGTAATTGCGTATGAGGGACGTATTTGTAGATTTCAGTTGGATGTTACTATATATATTAGCATATATAGTAGTAGCGGTTGTATTCTTTTAGCAGTTTTCTTGGAAGTGGCTAACTATTCTAAATTTCAGATTTAGAATGAGTAGACGACCATCAAGGCACGCTGCTAGGAGAGCTAATACTGGAGGGGGAAATGGTGGTGAGCCAGATTACCCGGCCATGTTTGAAGCTATGGCAGAAGCAATTATGCAAAGGGTACCTGCTCCAGTGGCTGCCACGGTAGATGTAGGGGTGCGAGTTCCTAGAATAGATTTTGCAAAGATGTGCAAGGACTTTATATCTCTAGGAGGGAAACCATTCAAGGGAACTGAACCAGCTGAAGAGGTTCAGAGGTGGATGGATTCATGTGTTCGAATCTTTGGAGACTTGGGTATTGAAGATGCAATGAGAAGAAAGATTGTCCAGAATCAGTTAAGGGCAAGCAGATTGTGAAGGCATATGCTTTGGACGTTGTGCCATCTTCTTCAAGAGCTCCTACTGCGGAAGAGAAGGGAAAGGGTGTCGTGGTGCAAGGTACTTTTTCCATTAATGGTGTTTCAGTTCGAGTTTTGTTTGATACTGGAGCATCACATTTATTCATCTGCAATGAGCTTGTTTGTCGCTTGGGTTTGGAACCCGAGATTTGTGATAGGCCATTGATCGTGACAAATCCAGTTGGGGGTTCGTCCAGTTTGTGCATGATTTGCCGTGGTCTAGTATTATCGAGTCATGGTTGCTCTTTTATGTGTGATTGCTTTGTTCTTAACTTCGCTGGGTATGAGATCATCTTGGGCATGGATTGGCTCAAGAGATATGCGGCAAGGGTGAATTGCGAGAAGCTAGAGGTGAGGGTCGGGGATGTGGAAGGGCGAAAGGTGTTGATTAGATGTAAGCGCGAAGACGGGGTATTCGTGAGTTATCTATATTCGCTTGGGATTCCACAGGAAGACCTATCATCAGTGCTGATCGCTAATGAGTATGTAGATGTCTTTGACGAGGTCAAAGGGTTGCCGCCGCATCGCGAGATCGAGTTTAGGATCGATTTGGTCGAGGGTGCAAGACCAATTGTTATGCCACTTAGGCGGATGGCGCTTAAGGAACAGCGAGAGTTGGAGGTGCAAGTTAGAGACCTTTTGGGAAAAGGTTTCATTCGGAGGAGTGTTTCCGAGTGGGGTGCACCAGTCGTGTTTGCAACTAAAGCAGATGGCTCGTTAAGGTTGTGTGTGGACTATCGTGAGCTGAACAAGGTGACTAAGAAGAACAAGTATCCGTTGCCAAGGATTGATGACTTGTTCGATCAGCTTCACGAAGCCAAAGTGTTTTCTCAGATGGATTTGGCAACGGGATTTCACCAGTTGAGAGTAGCTAAGGATAGTGTGCCAAAGACTGCTTTTAGGACACCGTCTGGATTTTTCGAGTGGTTGGTGATGCCATTCGGGTTGACTAACGCGCCAGCGTATTTTGTGGATCTTATGAATAGAGTGTTCAGAGATCAGTTGAATAAGTTCGTGCTTGTGTTCGTGGATGATATACTGGTTTACTCCAGAAATGTGGAAGAACATAAGACGCACTTGAGAGTTGTGTTAGAGATCTTGCGAAAGCATCAGCTTAAAGCTAAGCTCTCAAAGTGTCACTTCTGGAAGGATGAAGTGAGGTTCTTAGGTCATGTTGTTTCTGGAAAAGGTATAGCGGTTGACCCCGCTAAAGTTGCAGCAATCCAGGACTGGGATAGACCTAAGAATGCAACGGATGTTCGGAGTTTCCTTGGATTGGCTGGTTATTACCGAAGGTTTATCAAGGATTTCTCTAAGATGGCTGCACCATTAACAGGATTGACAAAGAAGAACCAAGTGTTCGCATGGGATGCGAAGTGTGAACAAGTGTTCGGAATCTTAAAGGAGAGATTGACGAGTGCACCTGTGTTGACCATTCCAAGTGGGAATGAAGAGATGGTGGTATATACTGATGCATGTGGTACTGGACTTGGAACAGTGCTAATGCAGAAGGATAAAGTAGTGGCTTACGCAAGTCGACAGCTAAAGCCACATGAGAGAAACTATCCAACTCATGATTTGGAGTTGGCACCGATTGTGTTTGCTCTGAAGATGTGGAGACATTACCTGTTGGCGGTACGATTCGAGTTGTTTACGGATCACAAGTCGTTGAAGTATCTTTTCTCCCAAAAGGATTTGAATCTTCGGCAGCAACGATGGTTAGAGTTTCTGGCATCGTATGACATTGGGATAGCCTATACTCCTGGCAAAGGCAATGCAGTTGCAGATGCATTGAGTCGAAGACACGCAAGTTTGGGAGCGATGTTTTCGGAATGGAAGGGCCTCGAGTATTTGGCAAGGTTCGATTTCAGGCCAAGGTGCGAGTTGGAACCTGAAATGTTGGCAAGCTTGTCGATAAGGCCTACTCTTATCGAAAGGATTGGCGAGAGCCAAAAGAAAGATGTGAAGCTTGCCGAGTTCATTCAGAAGCTGGAACCAGAGAATAAAGAATTCGAGGTCGATCGAGAAGGTTGGCTTCGAAAGCAAGGGCGATTAGTTGTTCCTGATATCGATGGATTGAGGGATGAGGTTCTGAGAGAATGTCATCACTCGAAGCTAACGATTCATCCCGGTGGTAATAAAATGTATCAGGACATGAAGCGAGTCTACTACTGGGAAGGGATGAAAAGAGATATTGGAAAATTCATTTCCAAGTGTATGAACTGTCAGTTAGTGAAAGCTGAACAGAAGAAGCCGTGTGGATTACTTCAGCCATTAGAGGTTCCTACGTGGAAGTGGGAGCAGATATCGATGGATTTTATCGATGGACTACCTAGAACTAAGGCAGGGAATGAAGGGATTTGGGTCATTGTGACCAAAAGTGCGAGATTTATTCCTGTCAAGTCGACTAGGACAACAATAAAATTGGCTGAGCTTCATGTGAAATGGATAGTTCGATTCCATGGTGTCCCAAAGAGTATAGTAAGTGACCGGGATCCATTATCCACGAGTGGATTTTGGAAAAGTTTGCAAGAAGCTTTGGGAACCGAATTATGCTTAAGTACAGCATATCATCCCCAAACTGATGGTCAGACCGAGAGAGTCAACCGAGTTTTAGAAGATCTCCTGAGGGCTTGTGTGATAGACTTCGGAGGATCATGGGAAGACCATCTGCATCTGGTTGAGTTTGCGTATAATAATAGCTACCAGTCAAGTATTGGGATGGCACCATACGAGGCGTTGTATGGAAGGCCGTGCAATTCTCCAGCTTGTTGGTTAGAAACTGGAGATAAGTTGGTACTTGGGCCCAAGATGATTAGAGAAACCTCGGGTTGTATCAAAATTGTTCGGCAACGAATGAAAGCGGCCCAAGATCGTCAAAAGAGTTACGCCGATAAGCGTCGTAAGGATTTAGAATTCGACGTAGGTGATATGGTTTTTGTGAAGATTTCACCGTTAAAGCATATGGTTCGATTCGGAAGTAAAGGGAAGTTGGCTCCTAGGTTTGTTGGACCATTTCCGATAGTCGAGCGAATAGGAAAGCTCGCATATAGGTTGGAGTTACCCGAGAAGATGTCGAGTATGCATAATGTTTTTCATGTGTCGTTTCTACGGAAGTTTTTGCACGACTCGAATGTGGTGGTATCTCCAGAACAGTATGAAGATTTAGAAGTCGAGACCGCAGTTGCGAAACCTCGTAGGCCACTTCGTGTTGTGGGAAATGATAAGAAACAGCTTAGGAGGAAGACGGTTAAGCTAGTCAAGGTACAATGGAGTGAAGATGGCGTACATGGGAGACGGAAGAGAGCATGAAGGCGACTTATCCAGAACTCTTCATCGGTAGGACCCTTTGATATCGTATCTTCGTTGTGTCGTTGTATCTTGTTGTTGTGTGGTAGAATTCCGCGTGCTAGGATAAGGCTATGGATGCATGGCTTGATGGTTGCTAGTTTGAATGATAGAATTGGCTTCACATGGATGATAGGCATGCGGAATTGTTGTGGTTGCTTGTGTTTGCTTGGAATTTCGAGGGCGAAATTCTTAAGGGGGGAGAATGTAACAGCCCGCATTTTACGTATCGGAAGATCGTAAAATAATTTTATTTTATTCCCTGAGGGTTGGATCATTCTCATCTTTTGATATGTTGCTTATGGGGATGTGAGACATGTCCATAAATTTTACCGATTTTGTTTGTGACCATTTTGCCCCTATCAGTCTTGTACTGGGCATAACTTTTGACTCAGGTCGAATCAGAGGGTGAGACCTGTGCCATTGGAAAAGAATTGATGATTCTCTTTCCGTAGAGTGGTTACATTAAGGATTTGGTTCAGCGGTTTGGGAGAAATCGCTGTTTTAAGGTTTTTCAGTTGGCTGTTCAGGTTTTGGAAGGCTAATGGGCTGATTCCAAAATCCAAGGAGGGAAATCGAAGATCTACACCATAAGAGGCTAGATCTACATCGTCTCAAGGGCGAATTCATCGGATTGAAGAGTTTGATTCGAAGTGTTCGCTGTCCGGATTGTGTTTTCATTGCTTTTGCTTAGATTTGGATAATTGGTGAGTGATTTACATCTCTCATTCGGATGCATGCAAGTATATGGGTCTTATGTTGTTAATTTCATCATTTCCATTTTATTTTCCTTAGATCCACACCATGCTAAGTCCATTTTATATATGAATCACCTTAGGATCTGATCTAGATAATTTAAATGGTTAATTTTATGATTTTTCTCAAGATTATGCAAGTTAGATCCGTTTTTATGTTCATATGATTCACTTATCATGTTTTGGGAAATTTATGTGTTTTGATGGAAATTGTTAGATTGATGATAATGTTGGTTGCATAACATGTTTGTGATTGCGTTTGGATGAATCAGATAAGCTGGTTTCGTCGGATTCGTCGTTCGGCGAAGTTTTGGTCGAAATAGGAGTCGAATTGGAGATGTGCAGGTTTCTGGTCGTCCTGGAGTTGGTCGGGTCGGTCTTGAATGAGGTGGTCGATCATAGCATGGCTTGGGAAGCAAGCCAGAGCTGGTCGGTTTAAGTTGGTCGGTCTAGAAGGAGCAGAAGTGTTTCTGGTCGGTTTCAGATGGTGGCATTCTGGTCGGTTTCAGATGGTGGCATTCTGGTCAGTTTCAGATGGTGGCATTCTGGTTGGTTTTTACTGGAAGCAAATCCTGGTCGCTCTGAAGGAGCTGGTCGGTCTGGTGGAGCAAAATCTAGTCGGTCTTGACGGGGTCGATCCAAAGCTGGTCGGTCCCAAGGAGGTCGAGTCGATCCAAAGCTGCAAGGAGGTCGAGTCGATCCAAATCTGCATGGAGGCGGGTCATTCTGGAGCAAGGCTGGTCGGTTTTTGATTGGTCGTTCCGGAGCAATGCTGGTCGGTTTTGACTGGTCGTTCTGGAGCAATCCTGGTCGGTTTTGACTGGGTCTTGGAGCTGGTCGGTTTGAACGGTCCAGAAGGCTGAGGAGGGAGTCTGGTCGGCTCAGGAGGGTCCTGATCGGTCCAGGAGGAGCAAAGGGAGGTCTGGTCGGTCCAGGGGGTCTGATCGGTTCAGAAGTACCAGAGGGGGTCTGGTCAGTTCAGTATGGGTCTGGTCGGCATTTCTAGTGGAAATTTCTGATCGGGCACTTCTAGTGATGACGTAACTTCGAGGTGGTTCAAGTAGGAAGGCTCGAAGTGGTGAATGTGTTCGTTGATCAAGGTGGAACAACGAATGCGGTGACAACTCAAAGGTCATGTGTTGGTGGATAATGGCTGCCCGAGAAGGTTGCTTGAGCTATGAAACATCGTCAAGGTTGGACGATTAGAGATGCGAAGGCCGAGAAGTCATCGTTGTCGTAAGTTCTAGCAGGCTCAAAGTAGGGGTACGATGGGTATCGTTGAAAGGCCCAAAAGACCGGTTGTTGGTCGAGTACCCTGGGTCTTTCTGGTTGGGGAAAGGCCTAGTGTCAAGGTTGGACATTGCCAAGGTTGGGCATATGGAGTTCAAGCTAGAACTGGGGTTATCATTAGCCCTTGACATATGGCAAGGTTGGCCGTCATACGATAATGATGATTTCGAAGCAGGATTGGCGGTGATAGCCAGAGTCGGTTATGGATGATTGTTTGTTCTGTTTGTACTATCTCACATAGATTATCCAAAGTCGAGGGAGATGTTCTTTGAGTGCTTAAGTGATATTGGTTTAGGCCTCTGGCGAGGGTACTTCAGGAATGTTAAACTTGATTAGGGTTGTCTGGGTGAGACTTATATAATCTGGATGTTATGTGTGTTGTCTATGATTGAATGGGTGTTCTGGTTTCTATGGATGAATGGTTGAAATGCTTGGTGTAATGGCTATCACTGTCTGATGTGGGGAAGATAAGGTTGAGTTCTTCTCTGGTGAAGTGGGTAGGTAAGTTGTTCATTTACCCATTCTCATATGCTTTCTTGTTGAAGTTTGTTAGTTGTATTATCGCTCACTAAGACTATTGTCTGACTCAAGGTTTTATGTCTCCTCTTATTACCTTGGGCTGTTCATCTGGTTGTGGATGGGCAGACTCAGTAGCAGGTTACAGGTAATGGAGCTTAGTGATACGAGGAAGCTGAGCGATGACGAGCAGGAGGCTGGCGTACCAGTTTTATTCTATCTAGTATTTCTGTTTCCGCTGTTTGAGTTGCTTGAGAGTTGTAGTGAGGCCTTATGTACAAACTTGGATATCAGTTGGATAATCTTTCTGAATGTTGAAAGAGTTTCAAAAGTTTGTTATATGATACCTCATTACTATCACCTGTTGTATATGTTCTATTATATTTTATCCTTGCGCTGTGAGTTCTACGACAGGTTTCGATGTGTTCACTTACTATGATGATCGTCCATAGCAGCCTGGCACGCCTTTCAGCGCATTATTCCTCTTGTTTAGTGCGGGGGTTATGGGCGGTCGTCACAACAACACTTCTAAAAAATTAGCTTTAAGGACAATTCCGCACGAAAAAAGATAAAAGCGGTTATCTTTTTACATTATACAGAAATAAAGATAACCGCTTTTATCTTTTTCCTATATAACTTAAAAAGATAACTGCTTTTATCTTTTTCGTGCATAACTGTCCTTAAAACTTATTATTAAGAAGTGCTATCCTTAAAACTTCTTACCATACAAAAAAATCCCTTTAAGACATTTTTATATGTGCGGTTCAGATTTTAATGAATTAAATCCGATGGTCCAAATGTTCCCGTACACCTATAAATAGACTGGTAGGGCCTAAGCTTTAATCTCATATTTTTTGAAATATTGTCTAGGTTCTGCCATCCACTTCTTTCTCCAAATCTTCTCAGAAAGTTAGAATATAAGTTCATAGGGGTTCTAATTCATGATTTGAAGATAAGAGATATGAATCTACGAATAGGTGTATAGATTTCTGATTAATGTGTGGTAAGTTCTTGAATCTAATTTATTTAGGTTTCTCTCTTCCTTTCCCACTTCTTTTAGCATCAGATTTGCGAATCTATGGTTGTTTTAATAATAGATCCAATTAGGGATGCTATAGAACAACAAATCTGGATTAGATTCATGGACTGGAAATTTGTCAGGTTTGTGGGTTTAAATTATGCCTCTTTGAATAACGGTATATCTATCATTTGCATTCCCCATTATATTTAATATGCTGAACAATTGGTAATTGTGGGAATTGGCTATTAAACATGTTTAGAATATGCTGAAATTGTTACTGTTGTATAAAGTCAGAATTGTATATATATCATCCATTTGATTTAAGTAATTTCTATAATATCGTAATCACAAAACCTGAATTGAGAAGTGAACATAAAAGTAATATTTAATATGCTTGTTGCGGTTATAGAGAAAGGATTACAGTAGTGTGAATAGTATATGAAACAGATATTAAATGCCTAACTTAGGAAATTAGAAAAGAAGGGATGTAGTGGACTAAGTTAGTTGGTTCTGAGGAAAATGATATATTTTCCTAAGTAACCTGTTCCTTAGAACGTAGTAGCAAGAGATTCACAGTGGAAAATAAAAGAAATAACTTGCAACTAAAGATCTAGATAGGCATATAATATGGAAACAAATCACTGTATCTTTCTACAAATCAAACTAATAAGGTGCATGAAAAGTATTCTTTAAAGAAGTAAGGAACGTCCATGACAGTGAATAAGGAAAGATAACAATAGTAAAATAGGGAGTAATAGAAAAGGAATAGGTACGCCTAATTTGTTTGTAAAATTCCCCATAATTGGAAATTTGTAGATAAATGTATTAAGACACGAGGTTAAGTTCAACTTGTGGTAGAACTGTGCCCGGAACCGAATCCAACATCCATAGGTGGTCGTCTTAATGTGAGAGGTCTAGTGCCTGAACATATATAAAAATATATGTACGCAATGGAAATAAATGGTATGTGTGAAAATTACAAGATATCAAAGGTTAAATGCTACAACAATAAGAGTTTGGCTAACATTAGAGAACCAAGGAAAATGTGATGAACGAGGAATATAACCTATTATAAATAATTACACTAACGAGAATGCAATATAATAGGTAGGCTTGTCCGAGGGACAAGTGGAAATTATGGCATAGGTTATAATAAATAAAAATGGAACTTATTAATAAACCTTAGTTAAGAAAACTAAGTTAACCAGTAAACAACAATGATAGGTTGTAATGGCAGTGTAAGATTCTTGATTTAATAAGGAAGAATGACGTAACCTTATGGAATGAAATAAGTTGTTCTTAATAATATATTAAGAAACATATTTACAGAAAACATGTGGATTGAGATAAGATATACTTAATTACAAATTAAGTAGAACATGCTATTATAACTTGTGAACATGAAATTGGACAATGAATGACATTGTAATAATGTAAAAAATTGTAGCTTACTTTAGTCAATTACAATCTAGGGAATAACATGTTATGGGCTTATTAAATAACTTAAATGGGTTAAGTTATATCGTTGAATTAATAAGCGAGAGGTGTCCATTCCTTAGAGATATAAGGTGATAGGAGACAATCTGCTAACTTGAATAAAAGATAAAATATGGATAATCAAGTTAATCTGTAAGCAAATAAGATAGAACAAGTGTTTGATTAAACGATTAGACGTTGGGTCTAATAACACGTTAGCGTGAGGCTCTTAGACCAATCCGCACGTCTGAATGTGAAGAACCCATCAGGGTAGACCATCGAGGTGTCTAGAGGCATGAGAGGAGTGCGTCCATCTGATTCTTATGCTTACTGGCTCTGCGGGACAGAAAGGAAGCACATGGCTTTCAAGGGAGATGGAAGGGTACTAAATGGTGGTCCTCTATTCTGGTGCATGCTCGGGCTGTACTCATAGAGGTTGGGTTTGCATGTTACCACTGTAACAACCTAGATTTTCAGAACCAATTTAAATTTTTTATTTTAGCTATTTTAATGGATTTTGAATATTTAAAATGATTCATTTTAAATAATAACAATTTAAAAATTTATTTTAAATGAAATTAAAACGTATAAATTTATTTTAATTATAAAACGAGCCTGAAATGGCGCGGTAGTTTGAAAATTCGATTTCAAATGAATGTACAGGATTTAAAATAAATTGGATTTCAGTAAAACCAGAAAAAATTGAATCTGTTTAATTATATCTTTCTAACGAATGTAAGAAATTGAGATTTCATAATATATATTAAAAGTTATGTCTGGTTTAAAATTCAAAATAGTCGCTATGGAATTTATCTATATTATATAATATATCACCCTTAAAAATAGCCATTTTGCAAACGACCTCCATTTTTGATTAAACCACTTTTGTTGGATTTGGAATGTCAAATTATTGCTAGATTCTAATTTTCATAATTTTTGGAATTAATATGTCAGTGTGGTGAATTTAAACGCGTTTGGTCAATTCATTTTGAATTTAGTGGACTGGAAAATGACCATTTTTCAAATGGTCTCCAAATACAACAAAATTAGTTTTGTTAGGACCGTATCATCAAAACATAGCTAGAATTAATTTTTAGGATTGTTGGAGTCAGTATGTGGCCCCGAAAAATTGAAATGTATGTCGAAATCAATTTTGAACGTTATATTAATTTATATTTTAATTTAAAGATAACTAATCAAAACAATCGAATTGGCTAACGGGACATATCCCATTATGTTCGGAATGGGGGTAATTAGCTAAGGCCACAGTCGGTGGGTTCAATTTTGAGGTCTAATGGAATGTGTTATATATATTTTTCTAAACCCTAGATTTCATTAAGTAAAAAAATAAAAAAAAATCCCATAACCCCCCTCCCCCCCACCCCCGTTCAGCCTCTCTCTCCAAAAATGCGCCATCACCGCTCCTTAAGGCCGCGCCACCATCCACGCTGCTCCCCTAGGTCGTCGCCATCATCGCTCCCTCTCTCCAGCCACCACCGCCCTCTCCTCCGTCCCTTTAAGCCAATTCGAACCCAAACCCCCAAATCAGCCCGCCACCGCCACCACTGGCGCAACCCCGACCACCGAACCTTTCGCCTAGCACCAGCACCCCACGCCGCCCCCTCTGGCTAACCACCTCTGACCGTGGGTCCCCCATTGACCAAAAACCCTAATTTTTATAAATTCAGTTTTTACAATTTAGACCCTGGCCCTTTTAGCCAATAACAACCCAACCAAGTCCCTATGGCCCAAACTCCGCAGTACCAAAATCGAAGAGCAAGATTTTCTCTTCGATTTGAGTATATGGAAGTCAGATTTTGGATTGCGGAGTTGTCCAGAAAACGCGTCAAAAGTCTGATGTCCAAATACTGTCTTTTCACAAATTCTGGCGAAATGGAGCAATTTCGGGAGAAAGACAGGCGAAAGTTGTCCGAAATGGCGTGTTTAAGCTAGAAAAAAAAGATGGTGTGAAGATTGGAGCTTCTTTGCAAAGTCTGGAATCAGAACAATAAATCAGAGCATTAGAAAATAATGGCAGAGTGGATCCCAATGTGAGAACTGCTCACTCTAATTAATTTACAGTTAAATATATACTAAGTTGCAGATGGGGCATAGAAGCCCCCGATACTATTTAGTGTACAAACCATAGTTGTTTGTTTGGAATGTATTGTGGAAATTTGGATTGTGATTGTAAAATTGATTGTGTGATTGTTTCAATTGGTTGTGATTTTTTGTGTATGGCGCGAGCCAGTATCAGGAGAGGGGTAATGCTAAACATTACTCTAGCACTAATATCGCGCTGTTATAATGCCGAAATTTTATGAAATAATTATTGTTCATTAAAAATATAATTTTTAATGTATATATGAACTATATAAAATATTCATGTGTTGAATAAAATGATTGAATAATAAAAAAATCATTTTTATTGAATGTATGAACTATTAAAAATATTCATGTGTTGAAATAAATGTTTTATCGTTAAAAATATAATTTTTAACGTATATGTGAACAACATAAAATTCTCCTGAAATGAAAATAAATATTCATTTAAAAATCGAATGATTTGTTTATGTACACCTATTTAACTGACATGGATTGGGACGATAAATTTTACACATTGCCAAACTGCACAAATAATATTCTGTATTTGTTGGTTGAAACCCCACACGGGTATTAGGATGATATTTGGCATACACTAATCCCAATTGTTTAGTCGTATGTCAATCGATTGGCTGATAGACTGTTGCAAGCGTTAATTATTTATTTTTAATGCTTATGCGGTTGTGTAATGCACTCTGGATGATGGATGATCGGTTATCATTATTGTTGTATACATGTGTTGCATGAAATCCATATAAATAAATTATATGGTAATTGACTGGGTTTGATTTCAATTCAGAATGAACGAATATTTTAAAATAATATTCAGGGAAGGATTAAAATGTGAATTTGGTGTCCAATTTTGGATGGACACAAAAATACTAAAATATGTGAAACCGTGTTGATTAGATTTGCGCCAATTTAACATGAACAATATTTATATCGGTTTTATTCATTTTTATAATGAATATCAAAAAAGAAATGATTTCAAATTATGATATTTTGAAAATATTATCATTTAATTATTATAATGATAAAGAGTATTCAATTTTGGTTTAAAATTGAAGTGAAAATGGGAATCGTTTTAAAACGAATTTATAAAATACGTTCTGAAAGAAATATATATTATAATATATATATATATATATTAATGGCTTGAATAAAACGCGCCGCATCGTCACCGTTTGCGAATTTCGCCCATTGACTTCGAATGGATATTACCGGAGATCAGATAGTCAAATTCTCCTAAAACTAGAACTGTTGGGTTCGTATCAAAAAGAGCTTTTCAACGAACATAAGTGATTTGAAATCTAACGGTTTGATTTGGAATCAAATTTGGAAAATGTCGCTATAGATGTAGTTCGGTGGCCGTTATTGGAAACCGACTGTACTGGCCTTGATTAAATTATTAAAAATATTAGTAATTCGTATAAAATCATAATAAATGATTTGAAAAGAATTTGGATGAAGAATTCCATTTTGGTAAAGTTAGAAATATTTTTCTATCAAAATGAACTAGTTATTAACTAGAAAAATAATCCAATGTTTTTAAATAAATAAATTGGATTTGTGATTGGTTTTCATCCAACCAAAATTTTCCAATGTATGAATTGGAAGGGAGTTTAATAGAAATCATCTTCAGAATATTTTGATATTGGATTCCGTGACTATACAGATATTGTGAAGGAATTTGGAAGATAGATATATACCGTTATTCCCCATACGATATGTATTGGATTCAGAATTTGATATTGAATATAAGCCGATATAATTCTGTTCAGAGCCTCATACTTAATATCAACTTGGATTTTGGGTTTGTCGTGAATGGTGTCTTAAATAGCACTATTCTTAAACCCCGTATGAAAATAATAAATCATTTAATTAAGATTATTAGAATTTCCAATTATAATCAGTGATTGGAATAAAATGGAATGTGAATTGGGTTTATTGTGAACTGTGTTTTTAACGACATTCGTTCTTTAACCCAATTAACATTGGAATGTGATTTGGAATATAAAAATCTTTTATTAAGATCTAATGGAAATTTTCAAAAGTAAAGTTATCCAATTTAATGTAGTAAATTGGAATTGAATGGATATCGATTTAGTGATAATTGAAGTGAGTTTCTGTGGAGGAAGACTGTTAACATATATGGAATTAAAAAGGCTTTTTTGTTATTCCGTTTATATTATTAGTCGGATACGAAAATTGATATCTATTATATATTGATTTGTTTTTCGTGAAGATTCTATAGTTAATGGAATGTGATTTTGGGTTTATCCTGAACTGTGTTTTAAATGACATTATTTCTTTAACCCAGTTAAGGACAGGATTACATGTCTAACATTGTATTTCGAATCGTATAGTTGAATCTGCTAAATATATATCTATTTGTTGGTGGAGAATTTATTCTCTTGCTTAACACCCTTCTATGAGATGTACGAGCTTAGAGGTTATATATCGGCAGAAATCAGTGGTACGGTGTAGATTGTCAATGTTGCATGTTTGGGTTTCCAAAGTTAAATAATCATTAAATAATAATTGTTGCAAGATTAAAACTAAGTGTATTTTTAATGAATCTGTAATTAGATTGAAATCTAAATGTAATAATTTAAATTATCAAATTTGGGAAATAATCGAGAATGGAGTACCACTATTTTTACTCCAGACGATAGTTAAATATTTAATTAGATTTGAACGGGAAATGTTAATTAATTTTACCGATAACACTGTGGTGTTAAATATGGAGTATTAACAATTTTGCTCCATGGGATGAATAGATTGGGATTGGGAAATTAAATAAATGATTACTTTGGTAAGGTTCGCTAATCCCGACTAGTTTGGAAAACCTTAATTTGGTTTAAATTGTGAAAAGAATATTTGAATAAAAGAATATTATGAATTGAAATGAGGCATATGTTGTGTTTGTGTAGCACTTGTTCATGAGATACGCGAGTTATTCTGAAAGACCGGGTTTATGCCCATTTTGAATAACTAATTCGATGATAAGTCGACGATGAAGACGGTGGTTGAAGACCAGAGATCTTCACATTGTTTGGATGATTACTAATGTCTTGATTGGTGGGTTGTACACCCAGGACAAGGTAATAAGTGGTGATCGTCTAGACGTACTTGGAGATATTGTGATAGGCAAGGACCTCTCTCCTGTATTGGACATATGGGACGAGGAATAAGGTGCCTCCGGTTTCGTTTAGACCTAGAATGAACTTGCAAATGGATTGTATGTCTGAAATTGTATTCCTTTATACTGTATTCGTTGATCTCTACTAAATATATATCTGTTTGGTGGTGGAGAAGTTATTCTCTTGCTTAACACCCTTCTCTGAGACGTACGAGCTTAGAGGTTATATATCGGCAAAAATCAGTGGTACGGTATGGAGTGTCAGTGTGGCATGCAGAGATGCAGCGATCAAGGCTTCTGTTGAAAAGCAGAGTCTTATGGTTGATAATCAAAGAACGACTTTCAATAGCATAGCTTTGTGTATAGCGTTAATTCGCGAGCCTCAAACCTCGGTATGAGTCAAAAACGGGATAAGGGAACGCAGTGAGTACACGACGTTTCTTTCTAGCTATGGGTGGTTTCATGGTTTGGAGCCTAGACATTTATATTTTTACCTATGTGGATGATAGATAGCGAGATGCCTCAGATATATTGGTCACTACGTGGCCGATGGATAGGTCCGATAGGACTGAGAAACGTGTGTTCAGGAATAACCAATCCACAAATGTAAGGGTGGATAGACACTGCAGGTTCCAAGGGTTCGCAGTGGGGGATCCTGAGGCATTTTCTAAAGTGCCTCGAATCGGTAAGGAGTACATCCCTTGACTTGGCTCATGATGGAAATACAATTTCCAATATGTGACATTTCGGTTTTAATTGCAGAACTAGTATGGCAACATAGTAGCATGGGATACTATGCCGTCTGTGATGGATACATTTATATTTGAATTGATTTTCATACTATACACTTAGTAATATCAAAATGATTTGTTTTAAACGTACCAAGCATGTTTGGCTATTATAAGGGAAAACTCTATCCTCCGGCTTGCGTTGCATTGTGTGATGGGACCTGAGTCTTATAATAGCTTCATTTTTAAAAAGCATTGCATTGTCTATAAACTGTTTTATGCACTGATATTCATGGGAGAAAACCCGTTCCGTGTTATATTGCGTGTGATCGTCGCTAATCTATGAATTAGAAAAGCGCGATATTTTAAATTAAATTCTGCAAGCGCACAGGTGTGTAGCATACAGGTCGAACACAGGGAGGTAAATTAAAATAAAATTATTTATCTAATCTCTTGGGCGAGTTAGACAATTTTCGATGTTGTTTTTAAAGACAATAAAAATTGAAACTGCGATCCGATTCGGAACAAATCTAATTGAACCCACGATCAAATCACAACTATCAATTGGAAACTAAAATGCAAAACAGAAATAAAATGCAGAAAGTAAAATTGCAGGAAAAGAAGAACAACAAAAAATAAATTAGGATTGTCGTTGAAACTAATCAAACGACTAATCACTAACAAAAAATGTAAAATACAATTAGTGTTCTTCCAAAACTAATTGTGAAGACAACACTGATTGCTAAGAAAAAGAAAATTGCAAAAATAATAAAAAGAAGAAGAATTGTTATTAATGGAGAAGAGAATATAGAATAGGATAGGATAGGATATTTGTTACAATGGGTATACATGTGCTTTTATAGGTGAAATTGGCCAAACACTAATCAGATTTGTATGAATATATGGGCCTCTTTTCCAAGAATTATTATCATATCACATGCCTTTCTTGACTAAGCTTGTTTGGAAATAGTCTCTAAGAATATCTGCGCATATCATGGTGAATACCTTCCATATCTTCCAAATCTTCCATGTGGCTAATTGATTGACAAAAGATTTGCATGTGATTAATTCTTCCAAACATGGACTCATGTTAGACTCCAAAATCATATAAGAAAAATCTTCCATATCTTCCATGTGGCTAATGTGAACACAAACATCTTACAATGACATATTTTGAGATCTTTTCTACCATTCTTCTTCTAATGTGACAAATGTGAACGCATCTAGTCTCCAATGAAAGCTCTTATGCAATTCTTCAAGTAAATGGCATTTATTCTTCACTTTTAAGGATGATGAGGTCTGGTCAACATATCTATAAAAACAACAAGAAAATACCCAGCCTAACATTTATTTATATACAAAAAAGATAAAATATAGGTGCATAAATTAACATATTTCTATGCTGATCAAATACCCCCACACTTATCTTTTACTCGTCCTCGAGTAAAACAAAAAAATGAAAAACTAACCAGATAGGTCACACTTTCGTAGGAAACACGATTGCATTGAGCGTATGCAACAAGCCGTTAAACCTCTAGGTGTCCCTAGTAGGACGTGTAGTGTCTCGTGAGGGTTTTCAGCGGATACTACCCACAAAATCCAAATGCAGTATGCTCTGGTTCTAATGTAACTACATGAATGCAGAGGACTTATGCAATTGAAAACAAGATTTGTTTCTGAAGTGGTACAACAAATTAAGTTAACAGTTTCTAATCAGTTGATTGTACTTTAAATACCTCAACTTGTCACAAAATTTCAATATAAATCAAGTTTTCAAATGTTAAATTCCAGTTTGGCCAGTTAGTTCGGTCGATAACATAGTGCAGCCATGAAATAAATTCTTAGTTTGCTTGGCACAGTTTGTAAAGTGGTATTATTATTTTCTCATGTATGGCTAGTTAAATCAATAAGGTCAAGAAGTGTTTGGGCATCATCGCTTATTCTTTATTCTATAAAATTTTAAAATTTATGATTAAGTACATACACCTAACTTAGAAGACCAAGGTTTACCACCCATGCACTGCCTCGTGGACTAACGAAGAGTGGGTAAAGAGCTTGGCGGATTGTGCAGGCCGACTTTGACTTTGTAAACAACGTGTCGGTAATCCTTAGGTGTCCAATCTCATAAAATGAGACCAAGATATTCCAACACTGACTTTGTCAACAACGTGTCGGATAGAGCTTGGCGGGTTTGCACACCAACGCTTGATATACAAGCAATGCTGGATACCCTTGGATTACTATTATTATTATTATTGAATTTATAAGCACAAAAAGAGAGTTACGCGAATTCAACTTAACACAACTTAGTTTTAAAGGTTTGACAAGCCATTATAAGTATTTTAAGTCCTCCACTTATTTAAACAAAGTCTACAATATAGAATAGATTTCATGGCCATCACCTAAGAATCTCCCTATGTACCGGTTACACTATTAACCCTCAAAATTAAACTTTTCATTATATTTCAAATTCGAACTTAGCTGAGAGAGAAAAATACTATCAACTGGCTAAAAATTGTAAACTTATTTTGTTGTGTCAATTGAAAATGAGTCATGTTTAAAAAAAATGGCATGTTACTACAGTCTAAAATGCATGATGGTCCTACATGAAAAGAAAGAAAGAAAAATTAAAGAAAAATCAAAAGAATGCAATGCAGACTCCCCCCCCCCCCCCCACACTAGAACTAAATAGTGTCCACAATGTAAACGTTTCCTAAATTTGAAAGATAAAACCCATAGATGGATTAGATGCAAAATGATTTGCAGAATGAAATGCAGCCTAACTATATGTAAGAATGGATCATATGTGCAATGATATATGTGTTTACGATGCATGCGAGGCAAAGAATTCCACCAACTTTTCCCCCCACACTTGGTTCTAGCCCGATGAATCCCATTCCCACTATGTCTAGGCATAAGTTCTAATAAGCAAAGGTTTTTGAAAACCATCTCATCTTTATACCTAGATTTATAGTCCAGTAAATGAATGTTCAGGGTCGTCCTAACATGAAGTTTTTCAACGAAGCTAACATTCCAAAAATAGTTCATGTGTTCAACAAATTTATCAGTGTAATTTTTCAAGAATTTGTGATCGTATATAAATTCAGTGAAATTTGAATTCTGAGTGTTGTTCAAGACTATGTGATCACATTTCTCAATTTCATTCATTGGCAACGTATTTTTGACACTGACAACTTCAAATTCGTTGGAAGTTTCTTCAAAGTTAAAATTTTCTAACTTGGATTCGTGGTTTTGTTCTATTTCACCCTCATTTGGCAATTCATCCTCATACAATCCAAAAGATTCATGTTCATTAAAATTCTTCTCCAACTCTGAGTTTTTGAAAAATTCAATATTTTCATTTTGTTCAATTTCAGAAATTTCAAGTTTCTCGCAGCCTGAAAGAGGAAGGTCAAAATCTAAGCTTAAATCTTTTTTCTGAAAAGAGTTGAAGTCCAAATCTTTTGTTGAATTTTGAAAAACTTCAGTAAGATGATTATTCACAATTTCCAAAGTCATTATTTGAAAATTTTCAATGTCAGTAGAAATTGGATTATTTTCTGATTCATCGCTTGTTTGAATTTGATTTTGTTGCTCGAGTTGTTCTTTATAAGACGCCATTAAACAAAGAAGTTCACCCATCTTTTTATTTAGCCTTTCTGCCCTCTCATCAAAGTGACATTCTTCAGAATCGTTGATTTGAGAGCTCTCATTTTGGATTTCTTGATTCTCAAAATTGTAGTCCACATCAATTTCACAAACAAAATTATTTCCAATGTGGTGGTTGTTGGAATTTTCAGAAAAATGGTATTGGAAATCATTTTGATTTTGAAAATTATGTTTGTAACCAAAACTATCGAAATGCGAGGGAAAATTACAATTTTGGTCATATTCAAAATGTGGATATGGGTTGTAATTTGGAAAATTTTGATCGATTTGAAAATCATTTTCAGAATTATTTCCGAATTGGTTTCCCGCCCCATATTGATGTTGATCAAAGGTATGTTGCGATTCAAAGCCGTTTTGATGTGGATGTGGCCCATAATCGAAATTATTGAAATTTGAATTGAAGTCGTCATTTCGATCATAACTTTGAAAACGTTGGTCATTTTGAAAATTTTGAAAATTGTTGACATTTGGCTCTCGAAATTTTGGAAAATTTTGCTTCATGAGTTGTAATTCAAAATCATACTCTTCAAGCGGACGTCTACTTCGACTATTATCCCACAATTCTCTCAAAGAATTTTTTGAATCAGACATTTGAAATGAAATCACGGCAAGATAGAAATTATTCTCAATTCAAAATAATATAAAATAATGAGTTGTGCTCTATTAATTAGCTGACTCAATTGGAAGGGGGAAGAGGGTCTTATGGCCGTTCACTTATAGTATAAATACTAAGGGATACGACCAATGTTTTACGGGTAGTATGCAACCTCTTTTGCTAAAAGTTCAATAAATTGAACTAATATATATCCGCGATCCAATTATACGAGACAGTCAACTTCCCAAAACATCACTTTTCAATTATATTATTTTGAAAAATCAAAATTTTATTGTTGAAAAACGATGAGATTGATGATAGTAGCAATGGAAATTCGTTCCTCACCAAATATATTCAGAAAATTCAGTCACAGAACAGTCACATAATAAATTGCAGAAAATTAAAAATTGTACATAGCAAGCCGCTGCCCCTACAGAATTTTTTTACAACAATTGTCTTTTTTTTTTTCTTTGCAGCAGAGCACCTATAGAGTTAAAAGAAATTTACAGTGGGGTATGGCTGTCCATCCAGAAAAAATGAGTAGCGTCAATGATTGCAATCTCACTATTTGCAATTTCTTTTGATTTCTGAAATCTTGATTTGTTGCTCGAACTCCAGTCACCTTGTCCTTAGTTCGAAATCTCTTTTTTTTGGTTTTTTTTTTGAATGAATTGAATAACAAAAAAAAGCACAAGAAAAAGAAACAAAGGAAATAACAAAAAAAAGAAGCTAACTTTTCGGAGAAGATGGTGCTGAAGTGTGGATTGAAAAAAAAATTGTGGTGAAATGAGATTATGTGAGAGGAAGGGGTATTTGATTTGAGGGAAGAAATGAAGTAGGGAAAAATAATTGAAAAAAAAAAGAATGAATCATTTTATGAACTTCCCTTTTTTTTATTATTGTTGAAAAATTGGACAAATAGGAAAGAAACAAATGACAAAAAAAAAAAAGGGAAGAGAGATTTCAGGAAAGAAAGAGAATTGTAAAGGAAGGAAAGTAATTGTAAAAGATTTGGAAAAGAAATTGAGAAAGGAAAGCAATAAAAGAGAAGGCAAAAACAGAAAGATTTTTTTTCTTTTGTTTATTGTTATAAAATTAGAAGAGGATTTTTTTTTTTTGAAAAGAAAGGGAATTTGTAAGAGAAGAAAAGAAATCAAATGTATTGAGAACAAGAAAGACAAAAGAAGAAAGGAAAATTTTTTTGCAAAAGAGGAATCTTTTTTTTTTTGAAATTTGTAAAAAGAAAAAGAATGTAGATGATTGGAAAGAAAGTGGAAAGATGGAAAGAATAAAGGAAAATTGAAAGTTGATTTTTTTTTAATGAAGGAGAGAGCCAGAAAGAAATAAATGAAAATAAAAAATGGAATGAGAGATTGTAGGAGGTGAATGAGAAAAGCAATTGGAAAGAAATAAAAAAAAGAATGCAAGTTTTTTTTTATGAAAATTTGAACAAGAAGAAAGGGAAAAAAATGAATGGTAAAAACCCAAACAAAAAAGGAAAAAATAATTAAAAGAGGATGGAAATAAGAGAAAAAAAGCAAGGTTTTTTGAGTAGAGAGGAAGGGTAGAAGGAATTGAGGAAAGAAATAAAAGCAGACAAAAACAAGAAAGAAATCAAAGTAGACAGAGAAGAAATTGCAAAAGTTTTTTTTTTTTTCAGAAAGTTGTAGACAAAACATGGAAACAAATAAAAAGAAAAGGAAATGGAAAAGAAAAATGTGAAAATCAGCGAGGTGGTAGAAAGATGGAAAGAAATTGAAGAAAAATTAGCAAGTTTCTTTTTTTGTATATATTTTATTTTATTTTTGAAGAAGGAATTAGATTGGAAGAAATGCGAACAAAAAAAAAAAAAGAAATAAATGAAAATAAAAAGAAGGAAAATTAAAAGAAAAAGGGGCAAGATTTTTTTTTTTCCTTGTTTTTGGGAGATTGTAATTTCAATAACTAATATCAAATCTGGCAATTAAGATTTTTTTTTTTTTTCTGAAGATTGACGGCAAATGTATAAAAAGGAAAGAAAATCAAGGCAGGCCAGAAACAACAATAGAGAATTGTCTTTTTTTTTGTAATTAAATTTTGAAAAGAGGGAAAGAATTGTGAGAAGGAATGAAACAAAAGAAAATTGGCAACTTTTTTTTCTCTCATGTGTAGAAGACTACGGTATGAACAATCAATACCAAATCATCTAATTGAGAATATTTTCTATATATAAAAGAAAACAAAAATGAGAAAATAAAAAAATGAAAACTAACACGAATCAGAAATTAAATAAATAATAAAATTTAATCGTTGCCTCCCCGGCAACGGCGCCAAAAACTTGATCGTCGCTAATCTATGAATTAGAAAAGCGCGATATTTTAAATTAAATTCTGCAAGCGCACATGTGTGTAGCATACAGGTCGAACACAGGGAGATAAATTAAAATTAAATTATTTATCTAATCTCTTGGGCGAGTTAGACGATTTTCGAGGTTAGTTTTTGAAGACAATAAAAATTGAAACTGCGATCCGATTCAGAAAAAATCTAATTGAACCCACGATCAAATCACAACTATCAATTGGAAATTAAAATGCAAAACAGAAATAAAATGCAGAAAGTAAAATTGCAGGAAATGAAGAACAACAAAAAATAAATTAGGATTGTCGTTGAAACTAATCAAACAACTAATCACTAACAAAAAATGTAAAATACAATTGGTGTTCTTCCAAAACTAATTGTGAAGACAACACCGATTGCTAAGAAAAAGAAAAATGCAGAAATAATAAAAAGAAGAAGAACTGTTATTAATGGAGAAGAGAATATAGAATAGGATAGGATAGGATATTTGTTACAATGGGTATACATGTGCTTTTATAGGTGAAATTGGCCAAACACTAATCAGATTTGTATGAATATATGGGCCTCTTTTCCCAGAATTATTATCATATCACATGCCTTTCTTGACTAAGCTTGTTTGAAAATAGTCTCTAAGAATATCTGCGCATATCATGGTGAATACCTTCCATATCTTCCAAATCTTCCATATGGCTAATTGATTGAAAAAAGATTTGCATGTGATTAATTCTTCCAAACATGGACTCATGTTAGACTCCAAAAGCCTATAAGAAAAATCTTCCATATCTTCCATGTGGCTAATGTGAACACAAACATCTTACAATGACATATTTTGAGATCTTTTCTACCATTCTTCTTCTAATGTGACCAATGTGGCTAATGTAAAAAGAAAAATGAGTTTTATTAATGAAGAAGAGAATAGAATGAGATATAGGATAGGATATTTGTTACAATGGGTATACATGTGCTTTTATAGGTGAAATTGGCCAAACACTAATCAGATTTGTATGAATATATGGGCCTCTTTTCCAAGAATTATTATCATATCACATGCCTTTCTTGACAAAGCTTGTTTGGAAATAGTCTCTAAGAATATCTGCGCATATCATGGTGAATACCTTCCATATCTTCCATGTGGCTAATTGATTGACAAAAGATTTGCATGTGATTAATTCTTCCAAACAAGGACTCATGTTAGACTCCAAAAGCATATAAGAAAAATCTTCCATATCTTCCATGTGGCTAATGTGAACACAAACATCTTACAATGACATATTTTGAGATCTTTTCTACCATTCTTCTTCTAATGTGACCAATGTGAACGCATCTAGTCTCCAATGAAAGATCTTATGCAATTCTTCAAGTAAATGGCATTTATTCTTCACTTTTAAGGATGATGAGGTCTGGTCAGCATATCTATAAAAACAACAAGAAAATACCCAGCGTATCATTTATTTATATACAAAAAAGATAAAATATAGGTGCATAAATTAACATATTTCTATGCTGATCAGCGTGGTCCCTTGATTTACTTTATTTCGAAAGTAAAGTTTTAAATAATTGTTTTAGTTCTCACACTAGTCCCATGACTGGCCTGGAGTTTATTGTTTTAACCTAAACTCTGTGAGACCCTATTTTCTACACGAGCAGCTAGTAGTTTTGGATTTTGCATATTTCTATTTTACAGGATCCTGGTTTATAGCCGGAGCTATATTCGGAAAGCTTTGTATCTGTGTATCTCTTTTAGTTGTGTTTTGAATTATTTTTCCGCTGCTATGTAATGTAATTTAATCTCTGATATTTTTCCACTATAATTTATTATTCATACTCTGTTATATACTTGTACTCTGATGTAATTTTTGTAAAAGCAATGAAATGTTCTATTGTTCATGTTCTGATTTGTCGTGTTCTCAACTCAATCTAGGCTTTCCTGTAAGGGCGTGTTTGGGTCGTTTAAACGTGGTATCAGAGCTCGGGTTTACAGAGCTCGAGAACAAGACATATTAGAACCGTACGAAAGAATTCATCAGAGATTGGATGAGTAATATCCAATAAGAATGACTCGTTAGAGATAGGATCAGTAGTATCCTAGAATGAGTTAGAAGAGCGTTAAAAATGAAAACAAATTTTGTTTTGAAAATTTAAACCTTATTATACATAATTGAGTGTTCTATTTTATTTTGGACAATCGAGTATATGAAGATTTTGCATATACGCGCCATGAACGTATATTCGAAGTCTCAAATATACTGGGTAGATATAGAATCACACCCTAGTCGCCCGGGCATGATCCTGATGATGAAGTATACCATCACAAATATTTATTTTGGAGTTTCGAAAGTATGATATCCGTATATTTCCAATTAACTGGTGTGAGAACGAAAACTAGATAGGGTTTATATTTGTGTTTTGGCATTAAAACTAGATAGGGTTTATATAAGTGTATAGTGTTAAAATCAACTTCAAATATAAATGTATCAATCATAGATGGCATAGGTACCATATATCATGTCGCCATACTAGTTCTACAATCAAAACCGAAATGACACGTATTGGATGTTGGATTCCATCTATGAACCAAGGAAAGGGACCAACCTTACTGAATTCGAGACGCTCTAGCCCGTGTCTTAGGATACAGCCGCAACTGCACCTTGGATCTTTAGGGCCAGTCCACACTAAGTTGATTAATAATCCCTGAAAATTACGTTTCCCTGCCTTATGCGGCGTAAGCTTGGTCAGTATGTCAACTATGTCATCCATCCTCCCCGTAGTGACTGATATATCTGAGGTACCTCGCTTTCCATCATCTACATAAGTAAAAATATCTGGGCTACATACCATGACACCACTCCTAGCTAGAAGGAAACGCGTAATCTCCTTGTAGTCCTCTCCCGTTTCTGGTTCATACCGGGGTGTGAGGCTTGCGAATTAACGCTATACACAAAGCTATACCATTTAAGGCCGTGCTTTGATCATCAACCACAAGACTCTTTTTTCAACAGAAGTCTTGATCATTTGCACCTCACCATGCCACACTGACAATTCGCGCCATGCGACTGATGTCTATCGATATATAATCTCTGAGCTCGTACGTCTCAGAGAAGAGTGTTAAGCAAGAGATTAAATTCTCCGCCACCAAACAGATATATATTTAATAGAGATCAGTCAACACAGAATAAAATCCAATGTCAGACACACATCCATTTGCAAGTTCGTACTGTGTCTGAACGAAACCGGAGACACCTTATTCCTCGTCCCATATGTCCAATACAGGAGAGAGGTCCTCGCATATCTAGTCGATCTCCATGTACGTCTGGACGATCACCACTTATTACATTGTCTTGGGTGTACAGATCAGTCAGGACATCAGTAATCATCCAAACGGTGTGAAGTTCTCTGATCTTCAATCACCGTCTTGATCGTCGACTTATCGTCTGATCAATTATTCAGAATGGGATAAGCCCGGTCGTTCTGAATAACTCGCGTATCTTATAAACAAGTGCTATAAAAACACAACATACGCCTCATTCCAATCCAGAATATTCTTTTATTCAATTTTTTTTATAATTTAAAACAAATTAGGGTTTTCCAAACTAGTCGAGGTTAGCGAACCTTACCGAAGAAATCATTTATTTTATTTCCCAATCCCAACCTTTTCATCCTATGGAGCAAAACTGGTAATACTCCATATCTAACACCACGATGTTATCGGCAAATTGAATTACCATTTCATGTTCAAACTTAATTAAAGATTTAACTGTCGCCTGGAGTAAACTGGTGGTACTCTACACTCGATCATTTCCCAAATTTGATAATTTAAATTATCTCATTCCAATCTAAGTAAAGATTCATTAAAACTCCACTTAGTTTTAATCTTCCCAAAAATCAATATTAATGATTATTTAACCTCGGTAGAAATCAGTGGTATGGTGTAGATTGTTGATGCTGAATACAAGGCTGCCCGTGTGGAAAATAGGGGCACCCAAGTTTATGAAGTGAAACAAACTATGAGTCAGTCATGGGACTGGTATGAGAAATCTACTTAACTTATTTGATAATAAGGCTAATCACAGGACCACGCCGCTAATGCGGAACGGGTCCCATTGGATTGCCAGTGCATAAAACAAGTAAATCATTTAATCTACACAATGCTTTTTATAGAAAATGAAGCCATTATAAGACTCTGGTCCCATCACACAATGCAACGCAAGCCGGAGGATAGAGTAAATATGTTTGACACGTGTAAATCAAAACCATTCGATATTATTACTAGTGCATATATGTTTCAAAAACAATTTCAATCATAATGTATCAATCATAGACGGCAAGGATACCGTATATCATGTCTCCATACTAGTTTTACAATCAAAAACGCGCACTGTTGTATTGGAAGTTGGATTTACGACATGTGCGGTTTTCATTGTAATCTTATATGGTGGCATAGTGGCATAGGACGCTTATGTCCTCTATGATTGATACATTATAATTGGAATTGTTTTTGAAACATATATGCACTAGTAATAATATCAAATGATTTTGATTTATACGTATCAAGCACATTTTGGCCGTTATAAGGTAAAACTCTATCCTCCGGCTTGTGTAGCATTGTGTGATGGGATCTGAGTCTTATAATGGCTTCATTTTTCTAAAAACAATTGCGTTGTTTAAATAATTTACTTGTTTTATGCACTGGCAATCCAGTGGAGTAAACCCGTTCCGCGTTAGCGGCATGGTCCTGCTATTGATCATATTATTAAATAGGTTAAGTAAGATTTGTCATACCAGTCCCATGACTGACTCGTAGTTTGTTTCACTTTGCAAATTCGGGTGCCCCTATTTACTACACGGGCAGCTTTGCATTCAGGTTTTGGCTTGGTTCATTTTGGCTATGGATGGAGGTTGGGGAAGCTGATGATGGTCCTTTATAATTTCTATTGTACTATTTCGGACATTATTATGTATATTATGTTTGATTCCACTGTAAACATTTATATTATGCTGAAACTGTATTTTCTATTATGTTGTGTAACTCTGATGATTATATTATTTCTAGTGTAATTTGATGTACATTATCTAGTATAATTCTATATTTCTATTATGCTGTTATTGTTTGTGTTATATTCCAATGATTATCCTTACTTCCGTGGCACAGGAGTTTGAGTTTATCATAGTTGGATCGGAATATGCAATAAACCAAGTAAAATTGGTTTATTTCCATTCCACATCGTTTATAATATTTTATAACAATTTATCGCTATTTTTATTTATTTAAAAATAGCCCATTTTCATCGAACGACGTTTTAGGTCTTTCGATGGCACTGGTGTTGTTTTCATTTAAATTTGAATTAAACATTTCACAAAATCTAACTGTTGGATTTTAACAAATTTAATATCGTTGGAAAGATCAGAGTTACATAATGAACATAAACATAGAATTACACCAGATAATGTACATCAAATTACATTGGAAATAATATCAACATCAGAGTTACACAACAAAGTAGGATCATACTTAGTACAAAATACAATTTCAGTTTAATATACAATGTCTGTAGCAGAATCAAACATAATATACATAATGAAGTCTGAAGAGCATAATAGAAACGATAGAATCCATGCTCAGATCCATAGCTATCCCAAATGAGCCTACCGAAACCTGAATACAAGGCTGCCCGTGTGGAAAATAGGGGCACCCGAGTTTGAAAAGTGAAACAAACTACGAGTCAGTCATGGGATTGGTATGAGAAATCTACTAACTTATTTGATAATAAGGCTAATCACGGGACCATGCCGCTAACGCGGAATGGGTTTACTCAATTGGATTGCCAGTGCATAAAATAAGTAAATCATTTAAACAATGCAAAGATTTTTATAGAAAATGAAGCCATTATAAGACTCGGGTCCCATCACAAAATGCAATGCAAGTCTCAGGAAAGAGTTTTACCTTATAATGGACAAAATATGCTTGATACGTATAAATTAAAATCATTAGATATTATTACTAGTGCATATATGTTTCAAAAACAATTTCAATCATAATGTACGAACCATAGACGACATGGGTACCATATATCATGTCGCCATACTAGTTTTACAATCAAAACTTCATAATGTCATATTGGAAGTGGGATTTCCATCGTGAACCAAGGCAAGGGATCGTCCTTACCGAATTCGAGACTCTCTAGCCTGAGCCTCAGGATTAGAACACATCGACCCTTGGATCTTCCGGGCCGGTCCACACTACTTGGATTAATAATCCCTAAACAATGCATTTCCCACCCTATGGGGCGTAAACCTAGTCAGTATCTCGACCATATCATCTATCAGCCCCGTAATGAATGATATATCCGAGGTACCTCGCTTTCCATCATCCACATAAGTAAAAATGTCTAGGCTCCATACCATGACACCACTCCTAGCTAGAAAGAAACAGATGTCCTTCCTGCAGTCCTCTCCCGTTTCTAGTTCATACCGGGGCATGGGACTCGTAAATTAACGCTATACACAAAGCTATGCTATTTAAAGTCGTGCATTGGTCATCAACCATAAGGCTCGACTTTTCAATAAAAGCCTTGATCACTTGCATCTTGGCATGCCATATTGACATTCCACGCCATGCGACTGATGTCTATCGATATATAACCTCTAAGCTCGTACGTGTTAGAGAAGGGTGTTAAGCAAGAGAATAAATTCTCCGCCACCAAACATACATATATATATATATATATATATTTAACAGAAATCAATCAGCACAGAACAAAATCTAATGTCAGACACACATCCATTTACGAGTTCGTTCTGGGTTTGAACGAAACCGGAGGCACCTTATTCCTCGTCTCACATGTCCAATACAGGAGAGGGGCCCTCTCATATCCGAAAAATCAACAAATACGTCCAGACCACTAACACTGTAACCCCTCCTAGGAGCTGACTGATCCAGGCATCAATAGTAATCCATTCGTTGTAAAGATCATCCACCTTGCACCATCTTCATATCTTCGACTTTTAATCGTCGATCAATTTTTTGAAATAAGAATTAACTCAGCCTTTTCAAATGATTCACGTATATATAGAATTTAAATCAATTCTTTCCATGGTTAAATTATTTGACATTCATGTTTCAATTTAATATAATAATTTCATATCAAATACAACTAACCATCATAATATCCAATAAACCAAGTAAAATTGGTTTATTTCCATTCCATATCGTTTATAATATTTTATAACGATTTATCACTATTTTTATTTATTTAAAAATAGCCCATTTTAATTAAACGACACTTCAGGTCATAAGCGGCCCTGGCTATATATTTCATTAGATTTTGAGACGCCGTTAACGCGGAACAGGTTTACACCATTGGATTGCCAGTGCATAAATAATGTAAATCAATTAAACAACGCAATGCTTTTTATGGAAAATGAAGCCATTATAAGACTCAGGTCCCATCACATAATGCAACACAAGCCAAAGGATAGAGTTATACCTTATAACGGCCAAAATATGCTTGATACATATAAATCAAAATCATTTGATATTATTACTATGCATATATGTTTCAAAAACAATTTCAACCATAATGTATCAATCATAGACGACATGGGTACCATATATCATGTTGCCATACTAGTTTTACAATCAAAACCACACAATGTCGTATTGGAAGTTGGATTTCCACCATGAACCAAGACAATGGATCATCCTTACTGAATTCGAGACTCTGTAGCCCGAGTCTCAGGATCAAAACGCATCGACCCTTGGATCTTCAGGGCCAATCCACACTAGGTGGATTAATAATCCTTGAACAATGCATTTCCCTACCCTATGGGGCGTAAACCTAGTCAGTATGTCAACCATATCATCCATTGGCCCCGTATTGACCTATATATCTAAGGTACCTCGATTTCCATCATCCACATAAGTAAAAATGTTTGGGCTCCATACCATGACACCACTCCTCGCTAGAAAGAAACACATGTCCTCCCTGTAGTCCTCTCCCAGTTCTGGTTCTTTCCATGGTGTGAGGCTTGCGAATTAACGCTGTACACAAAGCTATGCTATTTAAAGTCGTGCTTTGATCATCAACCATGAGGCTCTGCTTTTCAATAAAAGCCTTGATCACTTGCATCTCGGCATGCCACATTGACATTCCACGCCATGAGACTGATGTCTATCGATATATAACCTCTAAGCTCGTACGTCGTAGAGAAGGGTGTTAAGCAAGAGAATAAATTCTCGCCACCAAAAAGGTATACATTTAAAAGAAATCAATCAACACAGAATAAAATCCAATGTCACACACACACACATCCATTTACTAGTTCGTTTTGGGTCCTAACGAAACCAGAGCACCTTATTCCTCATCCCATATGTCCAGTACAAGAGAAAGGCCCTCGCACATCCGAACAATCAACAAATACGTCCAGACCACTACCACTATAAACCCTCTTGGGAGCTAACCGATCTAGGGCATCGATGTGAAGATCATCAGTCTTGCACCGTCTTCATATCTTCGACTTTTAATTGCCGATCAATTAACTCGGCCTTTCCAAATTATTCACGTATACATAGAATTCAAATCAATTCTTTCCATGGTTAAATTTTTTGACACTCACGTTACAATTCAATATAATAATTTCATGTCAAATACAACTAACCATCAGAATATCCAATAAACCAAGTAAAATCGGTTTATTTCCATTCCATATCGTTTATAATATTTTATAACGATTTATCGCTATTTTTATTTATTAATAAATAGCTCATTTTAATTAAAACGACGCGTCAGGCCATAACACGACCCTAGCACTGTTTTTCTTCAGATTTGATTTACGCATTTCTAAAAATTTAACCATTGGATCTTAACAAATTTTATATCGTTGGAAAGATCTTTAAAAAGTGAACCCAACAGTTCCAGTTTTAGGAAAATCCGACTGTCAGATCTCCTAGTATAATCGTTTAAAGTTACGATTCCAAAACGCGAACTAGAGCTGCGCGATTCGTTTTATTTTAATATATATATATATATATATATATATATAATTCATTAGACGATTTCCAAACTATTTTCACTTCAAAAATTTGGCTAACGACTTTAAATTTCTAAAAATTTTGCCATAACCTCCTATGTATGGGGAGGGGTTTTGAAATTTATTGAGCCATATTAGGCACCCAATAAATCCATAAAAAGCATACACAATTTTTAGTGACCTTTTTATGCCGAAGGGAGCGTGTATAATAACTCTAGAGATAAATCTCGTCACCTTGTCTAGTGTTGGAAATAAATAATCCATGTGCCGTATCTAATAAACAGAGAGACGTGATTATTGTCAACTTCAGACCCGTGTGAGGTTTTTATTTAATCTGGCAATTTACAGTATTATTTTATTTAGTCCATATCAGTCCTCAGTTCAACTTGTAATTCAATCATCGCCATATGAGCGTCTTGCTCGTATGGTAATCTCCACCTCGTCACATAAGCTCCAAATGCTTAAGTTGTACATGATAGAGTATGCTTTCTTCACGAAGTATGCCATGCAGTGTAGTTCAAAATTAATTATTGCTATTCTATGGTGTTGTTTATAATCTCACACACGACAACCAGCACGCTGCATCCAATAGTATTCACAGCAGTTTATATAATAAATAAAATTTCACAGCCAACTCATTAAGGCTTACCTATTTGTCGGGCATGCAAATAAATTCTTTACTCAACAGCTAATCCATTTTCCTGTTCAGCATATGTGTGTGTATATATATGGATATCTATGCTATAAATAATATTTTTCGCAAACAAATATTTGTTTTCAAACATGGTTATTTTTAACACTTCATATACATGTTAAAAATATTATTTTCAATGAACAACCATTTATTTCAACACACAGTTATTTTTTACACTTCATATACAATGAACAAACATTTATTTCGACACACAGCTATTTTTAACACTTCATATGCATGTAAAAAATTATTATTTTCAATTTACAAACATTTATTTCAACACACGACTATTTTATATAGTTCGTTACCACATTAAAAATGTCATTTTTAATGTTCAAACTATTTACTCAACATATGAATATTTTTATAACTTCGCATTCATGATAAAAATGTTAATTTTATCGTTCAAAGAATTTATTCAACATATGAATATTTTTATAACTTCAAATTCATGATAAAAATGTTATTTTTATTGTTCAAAGAATCTATTCAACATACGAATATTTTTATAACTTCACATACACAGTAAAAATGTTATTTTTATTGTTCAAACAATTTATTTCAAACATGAGTATTTTATATACTTCATACATACAATAAAAACGTTATTTTTATTTTTCAAACAATATATTCAGAATAACAACTACTTTATATAGTCATTTCAGAAAATTTCTGCATTACAACGGCATGGTAGGTAGCACCGGCACCGTGTCCAGCACGGCTCCTCTGCTATCCTAGGCCTTGCAGCATTACAATAATTTCATTTCCATAATTTCCATTATTCAATTCATTTTCTCTACACAATGAATTTACCACAAACACAACCAATTTTGTTGTAACCACAACCAATCATGCACAATAACAATTAATTTCACACTACAATACAATCAAACAAATCATTCATGGTCTGTGGACGGTGGTGTCAGGAGCTACTAAGCTCCGTCTGCAACCTAATATATTTTTATCCTTTTATTTTTAAATTTAGATTGCTCAAATTGGGTTCCACTCCTCCTTAAATTGTAGAAAGCTCCAAATACGTTCTAGTTCCTTCTAGAATGTAGCGTACGATGTCGCGGTCCCAATATCTCTTGTTTCACTGGATTTCGACAACATACAAAAAAGATATGATTTTTATAAATAAATCGAACTACGCAACGCTTTAAAGTGTTATAAACTATTTACATTATACCTGTCATTAACTAAAAAATTGATTCAAAACTAGGTTTTGAATTTTCGATCAAACCGCGTAGCTAGGGGGCAATCGACAATTGGTTGTGTTTGTTGCAAATTCATTGTATAGAGAAAATGAATTGAATAGCGGAAATTATGGAAATGGAAGTATTGTAATGCTGCAAGGCCTAGGATAACAGAGGAGCCATGCTAGACACGGTGCCGGTACTACCTTCCATGCCTTTGTAATGCCGAAATTTTCTGAAATGACTATATAAAATAGTTGTGTTGAATATATTGTTTGAACAACAAAAATAACATTTTTATTGTATGTATGAAGTATATAAAATATTCATATTTGAAATAAATTGTTTGAACAATAAAATTAACATTTTTATTGTGTATATGAAGTTATAAAAATATTCATATGTTGAATAAATTCTTTGAACAATAAAAAAAACTTTTTTTATCAAGAATGTGAAGTTATAAAAATATTCGTATGTTGAATTAATTCTTTAAACGTTAAAAATAACATTTTTTATCATGAATGCAAAGTTATAAATATATTCATATGTTGAATAAATTGTTTGAACGATAAAAATATCATTTCTGTCATGAATGTGAAGTTATAAAAATATTCACATGTGGAATAAATTCTTTGAATGATAAAAATAATTTTTTTATCATGTATGTGAAGTAATAAAAGCATTCATGTTTGAAATAAATTGTTGGAACAATTACAATCACATTTTTGTTGTATGTATGAACCTTTAAAAATAGTCATTGGTTGGAATAAATGTTTGAACATTAATTTTTTTTTTAATTTGGTAACAAACTATATAAAATAGTCGTGTAGTGAAATAAAAGTTTGTTCATTTAAAATAATATTTTTAACATGTATATGAAGTGTTAAAAATAACCGTGTGTTGAAATAAATGGTTGTTCATTGAAAATAATATTTTTAACATGTATATGAAGTGTTAAAATAACCATGTTTGAAAATAAATATTTGTTCGCTAAAAAAATTATTTTTAGCGTAGATATGCATATATATATATATATATACATATACTGAACTGGAAAATGGATTAACTGTTGAATAAAGAATTTATTTGCGTGCCCGACAAATAGGTAAACCTTAATGCGTTGGCTGCGAAATTTTATTTATTATATAAACTCCTGTGAATGTCATTGGATGCAGTGTGCCGGTTGTTCTGTGCGAGATTATAGATAACACCATCGAATAGCAACAATTAATTTTGCACTACACTGCATGGCATACTTCGCGAAGATAGCATACTCTATCATATACGACAATAGCATTTGGAGATTATGTGACGAGGTGGGGATTACCATACGGGCAAGACGCTCGTATGGCGATGACTGAAATATAGGTTGAAATGAGGACTGATATGGACTAAATCAAATATAACGGTAAATTGCCAGATTTAATAAAAACCCCACACGGTTCTGGAGTTTACAATAATCACGTCTCTATAGTTATTAGATACAACATATGGATTATTTATTTCCAACACTGGACAAGGTGACGAGATTTATCTCTGGAGTTATTATACAACTCCCTTGGGCATAGATAGGTCACTAAAAATTGTGTGTGCTTTTTCTAGATTTATTGGGTGCCTAGTACGACACAATAAATTTCCAAACCCCTCTCTGTACAAAGGAGGCTATGGAGAATTTTTCGAAATTTAAAGGCATTAGCCAAATTTATGAAGTGAAAATGGTTTGGAAATCATTAAATGAATTGTGTTTATATATATATATAAATATATAAATTAAAATAAAACGAATCGTGCAGCTGTAGTTTGCGTTTTAAAATCGTAACTTTAAACGATTAAACTGAAAGATTCAACCGTCATATTTTCCTGAAACTGGAACCATTGGTTTGCTTCGGAAAGGTATTTCCAACGATATAAAATTTGTTAAGATCCAACGGTTAGATTTTGAGAAATGTTTAAATCAAATCTGAAGAAAAACAACGCTAGGGCCACGTAGCTGACACGACCCAAACTCGCCCTTACGGGAAAGCCCGGATTGAGTTGAGAAAACGACAAATCAGAACGCAAACAATAGAACATTTCATTGCACATTACAACAATACCATCATAGTACAAGAATATAATAGAGTATGTGTCAATAATATACATCAGAAAATATCATAGATTTAAATTACATTTAAATACATAGCAGCGGAAAAATAAAACAAAACACAACTGAAAGAAATATACTGATATAGAGAACTCCGAATATAGCTCTAGCTATAAATCCAGGATCCTGTGAAAATAATATCTCCAAAAACCCAACTACTAGCTTTCCGTGTGGAAAATAGGGGCACCTAGAGTTTAGGTTAAAACAATAAACTCCAGGTCAGTCAGGTGACTGGTGTGAGAACTAAAATAGTTATTAAAAATTTACTTTAAAAATAAAGTAAATTAAGGGACCACGCCATATAACATGTAACGGGTTTCCTCACAAGAATACGAATGCATAAAACAAACATTGCAATGCTTTTTGGAAAAATGAAGCTATTATAAGATCCAGGTCCCATCACACAATGCAACGCAAGCCAAAGGAAAGGGTTTTCCCTTATAATAGCCAAACATGCTTGGTACGTTTAAAACAAATCATTTGACACTATAATAAGTGTATAGTGTAAAAAAAACAACTTCACGTATAAATGTATCAATTATAGACGGCATGGGTACCATATATCATGTCGCCATACTAGTTCTACAATTAAAACCGCAAAGTCACGTATTGGAAGTTGGATTCCATTTATGAAACAAGGCATGGGATCATCCTTACTGAATTCAAGACGCTCTTGCCCGTGTCTTAGGCTACATCCGCAACTGCACCTTGGATCTTCAGGGACGGTCCATATAAGTGGATTAATAATCCCTTAATAATATGTTTCCCCGCCCTATGGGGCGCAAATCTGGTCCGTATGTCGACCATATCCATCCATCGACCCCGTAGTTACCAATATATCTAAGGTACCTCGCTTTCCATCATCCACATAAGTAAAAATATCTAGGCTCCGTACCATGACACCACTCCTACCTAGAAGGAAACACATGTTCTCCCTGCAGTCCTCTCCTGTTTCTGGTTCATCCTGGGGTGTGAGGCTCGCGAATTAACGATATACACAAAATTATGCTATTTAAAGCCGTGCTTTGATCATCAACCACAAGACCCTTCTTTTCAACAAAAGCCTAGATCATTTGCATCTAAGCATGCCACACACTCAATTCACGCCATGCGACTAATGTTTATCGATATTAACCTCTAAGCTCGTATGTCTCAGAGAAGCGTGTTAAGCAAGTGAATAAATTCTCCACCACCAAACAGATATATATTTAATATAAATCAATCAACATAGAATAAAATCCAATGTCAGACACACATCCATTTACTAGTTCGTTCTAGGTCTGAACGAAACCAGAGGCACCATATTCCTCCTCCCATGTGTCCAATATAGGATAGAGGTCCTCGCATATCCGGTCGATCTCCAAGTACGTCTGGAAGATCACCACTTATTACCTTGTCTTGGGTGCACCTCCTAGTAAAGACATCAATAATCATCCATACGATGTAAAGACCTCCAGTCTTCAACCACCATCTTCATCATCGACTTATCGTTGAATTAGTTATTCAGAATGTGTATAAACTCGACCTTTCTGAATAACTCACTTATATTATAAACAAATGCTACACAAACACAACATGCGCCTCATTCCAATTCAGAATATTCTTTTATTCAAATATTCACATCATTAGGGAATTCCCATTAATTTTATCAAAGATAAATTCTTTAAATGTATTATTTAATCTTCCTTTTGATATCAATTCGAACCAAATTAAGTTTTATCCAAACTAGTCGGGATTAGCGCACCTTAACGAAGTAATCATATGTTTAATTTCCCAATCCCAACCTATTCATCCCATGGAGCAAAACTAGTAATACTCCATAACTAACACCATGGTGTTATCAGTAAATTTAATTACCATTTCACATTTAGATCTAATTAAAGATTAAATTATCACTTGGAGCAAAACTGGTGATACTCCATTCTCGACCATTTCCCAAATATGATTATTTAAATTATCAATTCACATTTCAATCTAATTAAAGATTCATTAAAACTCCACTTATTTTTATTCTTCCTAAAAATCAATACTAATGGTTGTTTAACTTTGGGAAATCAAACATGCTGCATCGACAATCTACACCGTACTATTGATTTCTACCGATATATAACCTCTAAGCTCGTATTTCTTAGAGAAGGGTGTTAAGCAAGAGAAAAGATTCTCCGCCACCAAACAGATATATATTTAGTAGAGATCAACCATATAGTTCGAAATACAATGTTAGACATGTAGTCCTGTCTTTAACTGGGTTAACGAACTAATGTCATTTAAAACATAGTTCACGATAAACCTAAAATCACATTCAATTCATTACGGAAACTTCATGGGAAGTAGATCAATATATATAATTGATATAAATTTCCATATCCGACTAATAATATAAGTGGAATAACGACAGAGCCTTTTAAATTCCACATATATTAACAGTTTTCCTCCATAGAAGCACATCTCGATTGTTACCAAATCGAATTTCATTCCAATTCATTTTATTAAATTGGAAAACTTTACTTTATGAAATTTCTATTAAATCTTGGTAAAAGATTTATATATTCCAAATCACATTTCACTGCAAATTCGGTTAATTAATGAATGTCGTTAAAATCAAATTCACAATAAACCCAATTCACATTCCATTTTATTCCAATTACTTAATATAATTAGAAACTCCCATAATATTAATTAAAAGATCTATTCTTTTCACATGGGGTTTAAGAATAGTGTTATTTAAGACACCATTCACGATAAACCCAAAGTCCAATTTCTATTCAGTTCCAATTAAATATCAATTAACTGGAAAACATCACTAAATCTTATTTAAAAGATTTATTCTTTTCTCAACTGGGTTTAAGAACAGTATTATTTAAGACACCGTTCACGGCAAACCCAAAGTCCAATTTCAATTCAATTCCAATTAAATATCAATTAATCGGAAACTTCACTAAATCTTAATTAAAAGATTTGTTCTTTTCTCAACTGGGTTTAAGAAAGTCTTATTTAAGACACCGTTCACGACAAACCCAAAATCCAATTTAATAATAAGTACAAGGCTCTGAATAGAAATTATATCGGCTTATATTCAATATCAAATTCTGAAACCAACGGATATCGTATTGGGAATAACGATATCTATATCTTCTAAATTCCCATAACTATATCCGTATATTCACGGAATCCAATACTGAAATATTCCGAAGATTATTTCCATTCCAAACCATTCCAATTCATATATTGGAAATTCTGGTCATATTAAAACCATTCTCAATCCAATTTATCTATTTAAAAATAATTGAATTATAATAATTCTAGTTAATAACTAGTTCATTTCGATAAAAATATATTTTTGTCTTTACAAACATGGAATTTTTCTTCCTAATTCTTTCCAAATCATTTGCTATGATTTTACACAAATTAATAATATTTTTAATAATTTTATTATGGCCCTTTCAGTCAATTTCCAGAAACGGTCATCGAATTGCACTTACAACGATCTTTTCTAATTTTGATTTGGACATAATTACAAATCCAACCGTTAGATTTCAAAAATCTTATGCTCTTGGAAAGCTCTTTTCAATGTGAACCCAACGGTTCCAGTTTTAGGAGAATATGACGGTCGGATCTCCCGTAATGTCAGTTCGAAGCCAATGGTTGAAATTCGCGAACGATCGCGGCGCGACGCGTTCTATTTAGGCCATTAAATATATATAATATATGTTATATATATTTCTTCGATTTCCATTTAAAACATATTTTATAAATCGGTTACAAATTCGTTTTAAAACGATTCCAACTTCATTTTATTTTAAATCAAAATTGAATATTCCATATCATTATAATATATAAATGGTAATATTTTCTAAATATCAGATTTTGAATCACTTCCTTTTTGATATTCATTATAAAAATTATTAAAATAAATATAAATATTGTTCGTGTTAAAATGGCGCAAATCTAATCAACACGGCTTCATATATTTCAATATTTTCGTGTCCATCCAAAATCGGACATCAAAATCAGATTTTAATCCTTTACTAAATATTATTTTAAAATATTCGTTATTTTAAAATATTCTTTCCTTCTGAGTTGGAATCCGAAAACATTCAATTACCATATAATGTTATTTATATGGATTTCATACAACACATGCGTACAACAAGAATGATCCATCATCCAAAGTGCATTACACAACTGCATAAGCATGAAATATTAATAATTAATGCTTACAGCAGTTCGTCAACCAATCGATTGACATACAGCTAAACAATTGGGATTAGCGTATGTAAAATATCATCCCAATACCTGTGTGGGGTTTTAATCAACACACACAGATTTTATTTGTGCAGCCGGGCAATGTGTAAAATATATCGTCCCAATCAATATCAGTTAAATGAGTGTATATAAACAAATCATCCGATTTGTAAATGAATATTTATTATCATTCATATACACATTAAAAATTATATTTTTAATGATAAAATATTTATTTCAACACATGAATATTTTATATAATTCATTTATACAATAAAGATGATATTTTTTGTTCTAACATATTTTAGAAAATTTTAGCAACATAGTGGTGTGATACTAGAATCAGAATAAGGTCTAGCCTTATCCCTCGCCTAATATTGGCTTGCGCCATGCACATACCAATTCCAATCAATTACATTAACATTCCAAACCAAATTCAAACAAATAAATCAATCAAAACAAACAACCAAACAACCATGGTTTCAATCAATGGTGTCAGGTGCTACTAAGCATCGTATGCATCCTAGTATATATTTAACTATAAACAAAATTAGAGTGAGAAGTTCTCACCTTTCGTTTCCACTCCTTCATTCTTTAGTGGATGGTCGGAATTCCGTTTTACTTCCGGTCAGTTCCATCGCAATCTGTTTCACATGACTTTTATATTAAAAATCACATTTTCATATTGCTACTATATAAATAAAAATCATATTTTTATCTCGCTATTATATATATATATATAAATCACATTTTTATAACGCTATGATATATATAAAAATCAAAATTTTATAACGCTATAATATATATAAAAATCACATTTTCATGGCGCTATCTACAATAAAAATCATATTTTTATTTTATTAAAAATCATATCTTTTCATTATTAAAAATCTAATCTTTTCATTATTAAAAATCTAATTTTTTCATTATTAAAAAATCTAATTTTTCATTACTAAAAATCTAATCTTTTCATTTAAAAATCTAGTCTTTTCATTATTAAAAATCTAATCTTTTCATTATTAAAAATCTAATCTTTTCCTTATTAAAAGTCTAATCTTCTCCTTTTTAAATATCTAATTACATTAAGTAAATAAGGATAAATAAATAAAACTCACAAATTATTGACTGTCGGAGAATCGGAGGAGGAGGGTTAGGGAAGTGGCGAGGTATGGCGGCGCTGGGGCTACAGGCGGTGGTAGGGGTTGCGGTGGTCTGGTGGTGGTGGTATGGGAGTGGTGGCGGTGTCGATTTGGGTGATTGGGGCTTGGAGTTATGAAATGGAGAGAGGAGAGTGGCGGAGGAGGGAGATCAAAAGGGGATGGTGGTTGGGGACGGTGGCGCGCACTGGCCAGAGGAACAGGTGGCGGGGTAGGGTGCGGTGGCGGCTGGAAGGGGTAACGGGTTTCGATCGATTTAGGGCAATCAGGTTACAGGAGAATAAAGTGGGTAGGGGTGTATATTTATATAATTATTATTTTGTTTTATTTTTCTCCAAAAAGTGTGCTTTTATATATGAATTCCGAATGAGACCCAATGACTATCGCCCTTAGCTAATTACCCTCATTCAGGAAACAACAGGATATATCCTGTAAGTCAATTCGATTGTTTCGATTTGTTTTTCTTTAAATAAAAACTAAAACATATATTAAATTAACCGAACATTTTAATTTACCGGGGCCACATTTTAATTTACCGGGGCCACATATTGACGATACAGTCCTAAAAAAACTAATTTCGTTGAATTTGGAGACCGTTTGAAAAATGGTCATTTTCCAGTCGATTAAATTTAAACTGAAATTACCAAACACGTTAAAATTCACCATGCTCACATACATATTAATTCCACAAATTATGAAAATTGGAATATTACCATAATTTGATATTCCAGATCCAACAAAAGTGGTTTCGTCGAAAATGGAGGTCGTTTGCAAAACGCTATTTTTAAGGGCTTTATATATATTAAAATATATATAAATTCCACAACGACTATTTTAAATATTAAACTGGACATAACTTTTTATTCCCGTTGTGAAATCTGGATTTTTCACTTTCTTTAGAAAGATATTATTAAACAGATTCAAATATTTCTGGTTTTACTGAAATCCAATTTATTTTGAATTCTGTACATTCATTTGAAATTTGAAATCGAATTTTCAAACTACCACGCCCTGTCAGGCTCGTTTTATATTTGAATTAAATTTATACATTCTAATTTCAATAACAATAAATTTTTAGTTGTTATTGTTTAAAATAAATCATTTTAAATATTCAAAATTCATTAAAATTGCTAAAATAAAAAATTAAAATTTCTTCTGAAAATCCGGGTTGTTACACAATCACTTAACCTCATCAAACACGTACGAATAATCTCTGACTATGGCTAATAATCTCAAATCAACAACAGATGTACAAAGAAAATCTAGGAAACTGAGCATCATCGATCCCCATGGGTTATAGGATATTTCGAAAGTTTTGCCGTGATAAGTAAGAAGTCTAACTACTCGCCTTTCATAGTCAAGAAAGGCACCATACACGGCTAACCAATCCATTCCTATAATCAAACCATAGCCCATAAAGCCCAACACGTATGCGTCGCATTCAAACTCGACGCCCAAAGGTAGAAATTCCCAAACCCCTACATATCGCGGATAAATGAGCCATACCACCTATGGGGTTCGAGACCACTACAGGATCAAACGCTATACTAGTATTAAGGTGCAGACTATTTACTAAAGAATTGGATATAAACAAATGGGAAGCACCAGAATCAAACAGTGTTCTAACAGGATAGTCAAAAGTAAAATCAAACCTTCAACATTGACTTTCCTACCTCGATCAGGTCCACTAGCCTCATGTGCATGTACTTGTCCAGAAGATCCTGCCCTTTGTCCTTGCTTGCTAGGGCATTGCTTAGTGAAGTGTCCCACTTGACCATAATTAAAGCAGGCTTTCTTTGTCTTTCTACATTCCATTAAAAAATTACCTAAACATTGACTTTCCTACCTCGATCAGGTCCAGTAGCCTCAAGAGCAGGCACTTGTCCAGTAGATCGTACCACTTGTCCATACTTGCTAGGGCATTGCTTCGTAAATTATCCCACTTGACAGTAATTAAGCAGGCTTTCTTTGTCTTTCTACAGTCCTACAAAAAATAAACCATAGCTCCGCAACCATGACACTTGATATCTTTCTTGATTTGAGCCTTTTCAAGCTTCCCTCCTTTCTTTTGTGCTCCCTTATTGAGCCACCATTTCTTTTCTCACCCTTAGCCTGTATCTCCTCAGCCTTATTGTCTTTCTTCTCATCCTTGTTATTTCCTCGTGCATTAAAGCCATGTCAACCAGCCTCTCAAATGTCACCTCCATCGGTATATAAGATAATGCAAGTCCTTTGGGAGGCCGGTTCAACCCTCTCACAAACCTAAGAGCCTTCTTTTGCATTATATTCACCAAGTCCAGGCCAAATATCGTCAGTTGATTAAACTTGTTAACATAATCCTAAACAGATATGTTCCCTTGTTTCAAAGCAAGAATCTCTCCATCTGTAATCCTTCTTCTTCCTAAGAGAAAAACTTCATCTCATATTTCTTCTTGATATCATCCCAAGTAGCAACTGGTTGTCTTTCTTTTGTCACCACCCACCAGCATGAAGCTTCATCTTTTAGTTGCCATGAGGCCAACTGTATCTTCCATCTATCGTCGAGCTCAAAAAGACCAAAAACGTTCTCTATTTCTCTAAGCTAAGTTTACGCCTCAACAAAACTCTCAGTACCACGAAACAATTTTCCTGCCATAGTGCAAAAGTCTTTACAAAGCTTAGAAAAGTTTTCTAATCGTGGAGGTGGAGATACTGCGGTTGCGATTGGAGGTGGCGAATCTTCTTGGACTCCGGCAGGGGCCGTAGCCTCAAGATACATATGGAACCATGTCGATAGTGGAATGCCCTTAGGAAGAGTGGGTGCCATAGAAATGCTGAAAAGAAAAGAAACAAAAGATTCAACAAGAGATCGAGAGAATATTGATTATGGCTTGAGGGGATATGTTTTTCAAAAATAGGTCTTATTTGAAGATACTTTGCTTTTGAAAACAATTTTACAAAACTTTTCTCTAAACTTGTAACCTTCAGCTCTGATACTACTTGTGACACCCCACGTCTGCTAATGTCACTCATAAGTGAATGCATTAGGTTTCGTGAAGCGCAATAGGTAAATAGTACATAAATTCACAAGATAGATATAAATAAGCAGCGTAAAATTCAACTTTTAATTAAAAGTAAAAGCCTTGTTTATACCAAGTTACATCAAACCAGTTACATCAAAACTCAAAAACCTCAAATCTATCTCACAACACAAAATATCATAGTGCAATAATACAAAATCATATCCCAGATAGCAAGCCGTAATATAGTAGAAAGTAAATCAAAGCTATACATTTGAGAATGTCCAGATCCAAGTTGAAAGAGAAAAGTCCTAATCACTGAGGAGTGCTACCACTCTGAGGACCTAAAGGGGGAAAGGAAGAGAAAGGAACGAAAACAAAAAGGTCAGACATAAAGCCTGGCTTGTTCCAATGACTATAAAATATGTGTAAAATAAAGATATCAAGATAGATAAACAAGACTGGATGAGAAAATACCGTAACATATAAGGAAACAGGTAAACAAGATAAACAGAATAAACAGGATAAACGGTGATCAAGTAATCCTTCTCATTTATGTCCTAAAAACTTTTTAGCACTAATACTAGTATAGCATGATTAGCTGTTAACCTAATTACTTAACAAAAATAGCAGGATTACAAAGGAAAAATAGTAGGATTAGGTGTTACCCTAATTACATAACAAGATTTGGAGTGACCTTAATTACAACCCACGCGATCGGCTCCCTACAAGGTAAATAACCTGTGTCATCCTCGATAGTAGGGTGTATCACTCCCTAACCCAGCAACTCAAATAACACAGACCTATTTAATGGTGTTACAATGGCTTAGTTTCCCTAATCAGACCCATGCACACTCACGACTCCACCGGAACGCGCCTGTGCCCACCTTCCTCGTTTTGAACCACTTACTTCCTAGTACAGTAAAGCGTGTCCTGACCCCTACCTAGTGTGCGACCCTCTAACAAAATACCAACAAAGATACTGACTGATATAGGTTCCACATAGCAAGAAAGACACAAGCCATACCCCCTAATCTTGTTCCCCCAAGTAACTAGGTTTTAAGAGTCCTCAAAAACCCGATACAATAGTAGAACGAGGGACCTCTTAGCTTATTAATAATCGGGTTTAACTAGCAGGTTCAGGTTCGTTAATGAACATGGTTATAATATTACATGTTTATTACGTGTGTACAACCCTTTACCAAAACAAACACCTACCCAGATGTATATAATTACTATAGTAATTCAGTTACCTAACCTACACCTGGTATTTACAATATTTTAACATGTCTTTTACTTAATGTGTGTATTAAGTCAAATTTAACATGTTTACATATGCCCGACACTCCTAGCTTAGTTGATTAGAGGTGGGAGAATTGGTATGAGACACAGGTCTTTGGTTCGAGGGCCAACTTTGCCAATTTCTAGGGATGACTACCTCCGTAGTGTGAAGGTGTTGAAAAAATCGGGGTATATCACTACATATAGGGTTTACTAAGACCGACAAGAAATGGCTTGAGTGAAGTCTTAGGTTCCGCACGTAAATCAAAAACATGGTTACATATATGCATATTATTCCGATTATATTTCCTTACTTGTATCATGTATAGATTTACGCATATTATCCCCAAATTACAGCTATATAGGTTTATGCATATTACCCCTTTTTATTATGTTCCCAAGTTAAAGCATGTATATGCATATTATCCCTTCCCCAATTACAGTCAAATAGTCCTCGATTTAACAATATTCCCAAATTCCCCTTTTTATATCATTTCTTATTATCCTAATTTTAACTATATGCGATTAAATCAGACGCAGCATAGGCTTCTAATGGTCTAGGCTTAGCGTAAATAAAAGGGAAACATAGAAGGAGAAGAATAGAACCAAATCAAACGGTATAAAATAGGCATATAGGCAAGACTATAAATAAACTAAAACAGCCCAAAGAGGGAAAAGGAAGATAGATACGCATAACTAATTATTCAACTGATAGTAAAAGAACATATATCATTGTAAAAATGGGATAAATGAATAAAAGGTATGAGAATAGGTATAACTTATAGGTATTGTATGTTCTAGGTCAACTTTTATTTACTGTCATGAGATAATTCTAGGTACCAGATCTGAAAATAACATAAAACTCATAGCGGGTCTTGGTGAAGAAGAGATAATATCTCTTTGTGTGTATGTGTGTGTGTGTGTGTGTATATATATATATAAATGTGTGTGTGTGTGTGTCGTTGTAGAAAAGGTTGTATGCAAATCTTGAATTATCTCTATAGATTCAGGCTTTAGCAACACCTCCCCATTATGTGTGTGTGTGTGTATATATATAGATTGTATATATTATATTGTAGAATAGAATCATAGTGTAACAACTCGAAAATTTTGAACCAATTTAAATTTTTTATTTTAGCTATTTTAATGGATTTTGAATATTTAAAATGATTTATTTTAAATAATAACGACTAAAAATTTATTTAAATGAAGTTAGAACATATAGATTTATTTTAATTATAAAACGAACTCGAAATGGCGTGTTAGTTTGAAATTTTGATTTTAAATTTCAATTGAATGTATAGAATTCAAAATAAATCGAATTTCTGTAAAACCAGAAATATTTGAATTTGTTTAATTATATCTTTCTAACGAATGGGAAAAATCCAGATTTCAAAATATAAATTGAAAGTTATGTCCAGTTTAAAATTTAAAATAACTGCTATGGAATTTAATATAATATATAGCCCTTAATAATAACCATTTTGCAATCGACCTCCGTTTTCGACGAAACCACTTTTGTTGGATCCGGAATGTCAAAAATATTGCTAAGTTCCAAATTTCATAATTTTTGGATTTAATATGTGAGCATAGTAAATTTAAATGCGTTTTGACAGTTTTAATTTGAATTGGATCAACCAGAAAATGACCATTTTTCAACGGTCTCCAAATTTGACGAAATTAGTTTTGTTAGGACCGTATTGTCTAAATATAGCTAGATTTATTTTTCTGTAATTTTTGGAGTTAGTATGTGGCCCTGGTAAATAAAAATGTACGTTTAAATTAAATATATACACTAATTTATATTTTAATTTTGATTGAAAATGATATAAATAGTCGAATTGGCTATGAAACATATCCCAATGTGTCTGAAATAGGGTTATTTGGCTGGGAACGACAGTCATTGGGTTTGATCTGGAGTTTGGGTCAATAAACAACTATTTTTGGAATTAAATAATAATATAATAATCATATATACATCACTAAAATTCTTCAAACCCTGGTCAAAACAGTTTCCGTGGTTAACCTTATACTCAACCGACAAATGCAGATCGACGAAATGGGTTAAACGGCTTCTGAAAAATAACGATGGGAAAGGCAACGTTTGGGGGTAAACACAATTAATTATTAATTAAGGCTGAATTGTATATTTAATTAATTTAAAATGTAATTAAGCTTTAAACTATAATAACTTGTCCATACTGAATCAAAATTGAACGATTCAAGGTGCGTTGGAATCGTGTTGAAGAGCTCTACAACATGGAACTGACTAGAATCAAAACGGAGCAAATCAGAATTTAGGGCGAATTTGAATAAAAACAGTATTGAAATCACCATTTAAAGACTGACGGAGTGGAAACTGACTGTGAGAACTCTTCTCACTCAAATTATTTTATAGTTATTATATAATAGGTTGCAGAGGGGGCTTAGTAGCTCCTGACACTATTTTTTTGTAGAAACCATGGTTGATTGTTTGTTTAGATTGTGATTGGGATTGTCATGTATTGATAATGTTGTGTATAAAAATTATTTATATAAACTGTATATAAAAAATTATCATGAAAAGAAAATGAAATAAACATTCATTTGCAAATCGGACGGTTTGTTTATGCACACATATTTATCTGATATTAATTGGGATGATATATTTTACACATCGCCCAACTGCACAAATAATAATCAGTATTTGTTGTTTGAAAACCCCACATGGGTATTGGGATGATATTTGACATACACTGATCCCAATAATTAGTTGTATGTCAATTGATGGGTTGACAGACTATATAACCGTTATTCATTTATGTTAATGCTTATACATTTGTAAAATGTGCTCTGGATGTTGTACGAATTTTTAATGATTGTTTATCATTATTGTTGTATACATGCGATGTATGAAATCCATATAACTGAAATTATATGTGTAATGACCCGCATTGGCAGAGGTATTATGATTAATTTATTTAATTGTATAAATGTTGGGTTAGTGAATTACATGGTCGTTGAATAAAATAATAGTGAATATTTAATTAAAATAATAAATTAAATAATATATTTAATTCTGAAATAAAACAGAATTGGCCGAAATGACGATATGGGGTGAACCGGATCATCTGTGATATTTAATTCAGCTTGGAATTGAATTTGAATAACGAATATATTCAATCGTCGACAGTTGAACGTATAGTTTATATTATAATTATAAACGAGCTCGAAATGGTGCTGCAGTTCGTAAATGGGCAATTTGAACTTCAACTGAATGTACAGGATTCGTTTTAAGCCGGATTTCTGTGAAACAAGAAACGTGTGGAGCTGGTGGAGTATATCTTGCTAGTGGAAGAGAAAAATCGGGATTTCGTCGTGTAGACTTTGAGATATGTCCAAATCAAATTTTAAAATAGTCGCTGTAGAATTGTTTATCGACCGTATCGGTTTATTCGGTATAACTAGAGATCGGGTTGGAATTTAGACAAGGTTCTTTTGGGACATAACGATAATTTAATTTTTAGAATTTTATGATAATGTTTAATTAGTTAAATAAGCGCTTTTTATTGTGGGAGTATTTTGCACCCTTAATCAGCGATTTTGGGGTTTCATAATATGAGTTAAACTACCGATATTTTTATATTTTTGGGATCGTGGGACATTGCTCGTCTCACCGGTGTTTTTATTTCTGTTCGTAGCAGCTCGTATAGACAGAATTTTATATAATAGGGTATGTTAACTTTTCAACTTAAAACAAAATATCCTAAACTAATTTGTCTGGACCTAAGGAAAGCCACGCATCATCAACTCTTCTCAACCGTACCCTCAAACTCAAAACGTGGATATCAGTTCCTCCTTTCGAAAATTAGCGTAAATATCTGCTCCAATCCCTTATACTATATATACATACCATTCCCATTGCTAAACCTAATTCTCTGTTGAATTCATGCGCTGCCAATTCCATTCATGGAAAACCAAAAATCCGCATTTCAAGAATTTATAGAATCAAATAAAAATCCCTAAAATCCGAAGGATTGACCTGCTAGACCAGTGCGTGATTTCTTCTGCTCCTATACTCTTTACAGCAAGGTGTGACACTGATTTTTCGAAGACAGGGATGCGGGTTTTCACTGCTGGAACCGCATCAAAGTTTGTGACTTCGGTCTTGTGGTTGCAGGTCAGAAAAGAAAGGTGATGGTCTTCGAAATAAGGTGGAGCAGAAGTACATACGGTAGTTTAAATTGTGGGGAGAAAGATGGGGTCGCCTTGGTCGGGGAAGAGGTCGGAGTAGAGATAGCCGAGAACAGGGGAGTGCGGTGAAAGAAGAGGTGACGTGAAGGGCAGTCCGACTTGAATGGCTGATGAAGCTTGAAGTATTGTTAAATGAGCGAAAGGTGTTGTGGTGAAAGGAAGCAAGGGCGCCTGTTGCTTAGGTGACGCTGGAGACTGTGATGTTTTACACGTTTGTGCTTAGGGGCGGAGTATTTGAAGGTGTGATGAGTGGAAAGAGGAGCAAAGTGAGGCATGTGGGATGAGTTTGAAAAGGAGCACGGTTGTGCAGTTTTGCTGTGTGAGTTCATTTATGTGTAGAAAGATTTTTACTGTGTGGAATGTGGTGAGGGGGTACGGGTGTTGAAATGAAGAATTCCAGTTACTTTAGTTTTTGATGGAGGGGGAACGGTAATCAGAAGACGCGGCCATGGTATTTTGCTTTCGTTAGGAGCAACATTTCGAAAAGAAGGTGATGAATGAATTTAAGCACTGCTTCGGATTTAATCAAGGTCATGAAGGAGCTGTTGCGAACCATTGTTGTGGAAGAATGCGAGTTAGAGAGGCCGGTAGGAGAAGAGAGTTTTAAATGAATAATGGTATTATTTGTTTTAGTGTTTGTGGCATAGAACGAAGGGATGAATCGAAGAACACGACATGTCCATCTTGTTTTCGAACAGTTGCCTTGGAACTGGGTTACAAAGAAGGAATAAATGAGGAGAGAAATTGACGAAACAAGATCTATTAGGATCGTATGGACGAGAGCTACCCAATGGAACTGACTGGGAGTGGATTGGAGCTCGTTATAATTTATCGCAAAATAAATTGTCCGTCTGAATCAAGCGATGGTTATCGTTATTAATGATGATCGTCCAATGTGAGTAAATTTCACTAACTCTGAACAGTTTATAAATTCATGTTGTATTTTTAGAACTGTTAGATATTGGCTGGTTGACTGTATGTTGACTGTTTGATTGAACTGCTAGTCAGTTAGTTGAATTTTCTATATCGATTCTGTTTAACAGAATATATCATATAGAACTGAAAGTGATGTTATCTATATTGTTTAACATCTGTGATGCAGGGAAAATGGTTGGAGGAATCCGATTGGATTCCTCAACATTTATTTTACTGTTTTCATATATTGTGATATATGATGTGTTATATAATCTGTTATGGATTATTGGTGTTGGAATGATGTTGATCATTTTTATTCGATATTTAAATATCATAAAAGACCCTGGGATGTTAAAAGAATTATTTCAATGTATATTGAAATAAACGGAGTTTATAAAATCAACAGATTTTATAAAAGGAAATATTTCGAAAATAAATAAAAGGGAAAAATGTTTTTTAAACGAATAGAGTTTTATAAAAGGGAAATCATTTGTAAAGTGAAGAACTGTTATTAAAAGTAAATCTTTATAAATGAATAGTTTATTCGAAAAGTAAAAGGAGCTAATCGATGTTAGTTTAATCGATTAGAGTTAAGGCAAAGAAGTTAATCAATGTTAGTTTAATCGATTAGAGTTAAAGCAAAGAAGTTAATCGATGTTAGTTAATCGATTAGAGTTAAAGCAAAGAAGTTAATCGATGTTAGTTAATCGATTAGAGTTAAAGCAAAGAAGTTAATCGATGTTAGTTAATCGATTAGAGTAAAAGTTAAAGGGAGATAATCGATGTTAGTTAATCGATTAGAGTTAAAGCAAAGGAGTTAATCGATGTTAGTTAATCGATTAGAGTTAAAGTTAAAAGAAGTTAATCGATGTTAGTTAATCGATTAGAGTTAAAGTAAAAGGAGCTAATCTATGTTAGTTTAATCGATTTGGGTTAAAGTAAAGGAGTTAATCGATGTTAGTTTAATCGATTAGAGTAGAAGAAAATGAGTTAATCGAATATAGTTATTCGAATAGAAAGTAAAGTGAGTTAATCGAATATAGTTTATTCGAATAGAAGCAAACGAGTTAATCGAATATAGTTTATTCGAAGAAAGAAAAAGGAGTTATCGAATATAGTTTATTCGAAAGGAGTAAGTGAAATGAGTAAATCAATAGCGTTAGTCAAATAGAGTTAATCCAATAGCATTAGTTAAATAGAGTTAATCCAAAGGGTTAATCGAATAGAGTTAAGTGAAAAGAGTCAATCGAATATAGCTATTCGAAGAGGGTTAAGTAAGGAAGTTAGAAAAAGGAATATAAAGTGAACTTTGCCTATTTCAAAGTTAGAAATGTTGTTCAGTTAAGGTCTAAGAGGTAGTTCTACCCCAACTTGATTGGCTTCGTTTTTAACTAAGGAATATTTAAGGTTCAGCAGTAAAGCAAATGGTTTGAATTGGCATAGCGATGTTTTGTTTAAACTCCAATGAAGAAGCTTTGGAAATGTTTTCCAAAGAAGAAACCAGAAATGTTTTCTAATAAAGAAAATGAGAAATGGAAATGTTTTCCATTGTTAATAACGTATATTTTCTAAATTTAGAAAATAAGAAATGTTGAATATAGGGAAACAGGAGATGAAAAATGAACTAAGGAGATGAATGTTGAATGATGTTTGATTGATATAAATTTCCATTTGGAAATAATATCGTTGGTTGTACACCTGTTTTTCTTCGATAGTTAAATCACAGACTATCGAAGTTTTGACCATTTTAACGTTGTTAATATGGAGAGACCAGTTGGATTATTATCCAAAGAACCACTCTGTATTGGCATAAGCGTTGCGAATCATATATGCCAAAAGGAAATTGAAGACGGAGTTATGCAAGGGCTATCCTATTTACAGAATAGTGCCTTCGGTTCATCCTGTTCCTGGATGACTTGTATGGACGGATGTCTGACAGAGTATGTCCAGACGATCATGTATATTGATTTCTCCAACCGTACCAAGAGTGGAAGCGGAGAAGGAAACTTCTTTAGCTAACACATAATGTATTGTTGTAGACGTCAATCGGTGATTTGATGGATTTGACGATGTGGCATTCAAAGTGAATCTGATGTGATGATAAAGCGTAGCTTCTAGCCTCAACATCCGGTAAATGACAGAAATCGGGCAGGCAGCATGGCTAAGTCGGTCGCACCGAAGTAGGGTGTATAATCACCTAATCTAGAGTTTCATTTACTTCTAAAAATCTATTGTTGATGCTGTCCCATTCGGGAAACAGTTGCTGATCCCAACCGTTGGTGATATACATTCGATACACTCAAGCGAAATGAGTGGTCAGTCATGTGTGGCCGGGTTGCAAGATGTTCTTGTTGAACCCAGTGCATTCCTTTCTAGAGGTACACTAGTGAAAGCTGGTTCTATACCTTGTCATAGTTGGAAATCCATTACCCAATACATGCTTGCGGTTTTGATTGTATACTATATATGTAGAACATGAGATGAAAGCGTTTCTGCTAGATGATTATTATATTATGGTTGATAGACATTATCATAATATCAAACGTTTTTGATATAAAGATATTTGGATTCTCAGAAGGGAAAAACCCGTTCCGTTATACGGTGTGGTCTTATGAGATATCGATTACCTGCTTGAACTGTTGTAAACTGTTTTACTCACACCAGTCCCATGACTGAACTGGAGTTTATTTGTTTGTTTCCCTAAACACTTGGGTGCCTAAATTTGTACGGCAGTCAACTAGTTGGGATTTACAGAAATACTGGAAGAGCTTGGAGCAGGAGGCTTCAGGATCATATAGTTATAGTTATTTCCGCTGTGTTGTAAGTGGTGTACTTTGATAATGATATGTATATTCAAGTACAGATTTGTATTTCAAAGTTATGTTATGAAATATATTTATTCGTTCCGTTGTGAGATTCTTGTTACTCTGATATTGTGTTCTTCTTCTTCTTCTATTCTAAGTTTCTATCTTATCTTTCCTCACCGTCTGTTTTCTTTCTATTAATTTCATGATTTTCAGTTTAATTTGGGGTTGGACTTGTGTTTTTGTTTAGCTCAAATTGGACTGGAATTTCAGGCCATTACAGCTCCATAATACGATCTTCATTAATCTCCATTTTGTTGTCATGAATCAAAAATATAATGAATCAACATTCTCCCCCTTTTTTGATTGATGACAACATATCGCATTCTGGTGAAATATTGAATTGCTCCCCCTGAATGTATGCTTATATACATATTTAGCTCCCGTTGAAACTATACAACATTTTATTAGTTCATAATATAATATATACTTACTGTGTGACTCGCGGTTTGGTCGTATTGGAGAAATGCGAATGGAATCAATGTAATAAGATAAATGGGTTGTTTCTAATGTTGGGCCTTATGCATTTATAAATAAATCTCATGTTCCACCCCATCAGCCTATTTCTCACTTCACTTATAATTTCATCTACATATTCTTTTTTTCAATGGCAGAAAATCATATTTCTAAATCTAGTTCAGATAAAAATCCTAACTTTGAATTCAAATCCTCTCAAACCCCAGCAAATTATATGTTGAATCGAAGAGTTGGGCGATACGAAGCTACGGGTACCATTTATTTCAACATGCAATGAGAGGATTAACTAGAAATCATGGTCAAAGTTTGCTGTTTTTGTAACCCTAAGCATGATTTTGGGGGTTTTTGATTTAAGGACTAATTGACGAATTGGAGACATGGGTTTTGGAGAGGAGGTAGGTACGAGCTCAGCGGTGGTGTTTGTGTGATTTATTGTGCGTTAGATCATCGAGATTTGGAGTTTAAAGACCTGCGATGGCAGAACTAGGGTTGGCCTCTGTCAGCGCTGCAATTCACCGGAGGTGACGGCTCTGCTCTGGTGGAATTTTTATTTTATTAATTTTTATATTTTAGAATTTCAAATAGTATAATGCTGATAACTTTCTCATGTTAACTCGGATTTGGACGCGACTGGGTGCGCTAGGATCGTGGCGAGATTGCGGACGTTCTAATGCTGGTTTGGCGGCGTTTGGAGACTATCGAATTTTGGGTTTCGTTTGGACGTCCAATCCAATTAAGACCCAAAGGTGAGTGATTTTCTCACTTATGAAATACTGAATTATTCCCATATTTATTAAATTAAATCGTGAAATAAGTTTGGTTGGATGGTTGTGTTTTGATTGATGATTGTTGTCTAAAAAAACTGACATGTAAGGATGTTAATTAAGAAATTTAGGACAAAGATTAGTTATTTAATTTAATTAAATTACTAGTTTGAAATTCTGACCCTAGCAAAACCGTGAAACATATTTATACTGAATACTTCGATGAATGGTTGTGATGAATGCTTTGGTTTGATTTCTAAATGGATATTGTTATGTTCCCTTACTCAGTATATGAATGTGTATGTTGTTGGACGATAAATCCCATTTACCCTGATGTTATGGGCATCCTGTAACGACCGATGGATTTCGGCCCCGAAAATCGACATAAATACATTTACCGTAACTCATGCCGACCTTTCGAACACCGAAAACACTGGACGTTATTAGAAAGAATTTAGAGGGTGAGATAAGAAAGAAAGAAATATTAAAATTGAAGAAGAAGAAGAAACACCATGATACAGAATCAGATTCTCACATCGCAACGGAACATAATACAGAAATAAAACTTTTTTGAGTGCTTTTAAATAAAACTTACAGTCATCAGAGTTCATCACACATCTGGACAGTTATAATAATCTATCCCATATACAACACACTTTGGAATAGTAGCTATATAATATCATACGTCTGAACTCTTCCAGCTCATCTCTTCATAGCATTCGATAACCTGAACCTGAACAACCCGGGCTAACCCGAGCATTTACAAAACACCGGGTCAGTCTGGTGAACCAGAGTGAGAAAAACTCGCAAAGTTTAAAGAGTATCACACAACTTGATTTTAAAGTTAAAAATCCTTTCAAATAAAAGGATAATCGTAAGACCAAATCCACACATAAATACGGATGGTTTTTACCTTACGATAACCAAAAACACTTTTGAAATCAATATCTTTTTCTGATATTATAATAGTGTCTAAATACAAGTAAATAACAACATAGCAGAACGCTTGCATCTCACGCTCCACATATATAGTATACAAACAGAAACCGCAGGCGCTTATTGGAAATTGGGTTCCGACTATGACAAGGTATGGGACCACCTGCCGATAGTGTATCTCTAGAGGCGAATACACTGGGTTCAACAAGAACGTCTCGCAACCTGGCCCAAACATGAACGACCACTCATTTCGCTTGAGTGTATCGAATGTATGTCACCAACGGTTGGGCTCAAACCACCGTTTCCCGATAAGGGACAACATCGAAATAGATTAAAGAAGGAATTGGATTTTTCTCTAGAAAGGTGATTATACACCCTAATGAGAGCGACCCACATAGTCATGCTGCCTGCCCGATTTTTGTCATTTCCCTGTTGATGAGGCTCGAGTCTACGCTTTATCAGCACATCATATTTACTTCGAATGCCACACCATCAGATCCATCAATAGTCACTAATTGACATCCACAACAATACATTACGTGTTAGCTAAAAGAAGTTTCCTTCTTCGCTTCCACTCTTGGTACGGTTGATGAAATCAATGTACGTGACCTTTCTGGAAATACTCTGTCAGACATTCATCTATACAAGTCACCCAGGAACAGGATGAACCGAAGGTACCCTCCTACTGCATTCTAGGAATTACCCTGAGAATCAGTAGCGATAAGTCCTAGCGAACCCGTAGATTTCAACCACTACAAAATCACAGTTTATCTCTGCTTGCAAGTCAAAGATTTTATGTAATCCTTCCGCTTATGAAGATCAACAGTCTTCAAAAGCTCCATCTCAAATCAGCATCTTTAACATATTCGTATTTGCTGGACGGAATGGTTTTCGAACATATATCCGATCTCGGTCTTTCCGTGCCAACAATGGTATGGGCAAGTTTGACAGTCCTTGATTTAACTATCAAATAAAACAACATTCTATCCATAACAAAATATATTCACTGATTCACTACTTAGTATCCATTATCCTTTTTAATGAACCGTCTGTTAATTACATTCTTTAAATTTTTCCCATATTTGAAACATCGCTTTTACTTCTTATTATAAAATAAGAATATCCTTTAAATTCATTGTATTCAACTTATAAACTTTCAAAATAGTTTATAATATCATCTGCGGGAATCATAACTTATGTTTCCCTCAACTCTCTCGTTTATAAACTAATGTCGCTCTCGGATAATCATGAAGTCGTTCAAGTTAGGGTATTTTATTTACCTCTCAGACCTTGACCAAAAACATTCATATCTTCAGAACAAATAGAAGTTTATTAACCACACTTTCCTTTGAAAACCCGATTTAAATCTCGACAATGTTTACTTAATTAATCATTAAGTCAAATATTATTACTCTCTTTCTATTGATGTAAATAAAATCCTTTTCACTATTATATACGAGCTTTGATTTTATTTAAAATAGAATCTTTATGATGATTCCTTGGTTTCTCTTTATTCTTATATTACAAATCGTTTCGACAACTCAAATTAATTTGTTTAAAACCACATAAACAAACCTTTGTAAATCTTATATTAATTATTATATTAATATCTTTCCAAATTCTTATATTAATATTAATTCAAACATTCCACTTATAATCTATAACAACCGTTACTTATTTCATTTCAAAACCATTTTACTTTCATTTATCACATTCTCTTTAAACCATATCTGACAAATTATTCATTGACTAAAACATAGAATAATCTTTTATAAAATCCTATGTCTAAAAATAGTTCATGTCCTTTGTAACAAATGTTACAAAACATATTTACAAACCACTAACTTTATTTACCAATTTAATTCCATTTCTAAAACTTTAAAATTTCCGTGTACAAAATCGTTGTAAATTAATCACGACAACTTACTATTCGTCTTCCTTTTCACATTTTTAACTTCGTTTAAAAATTCCATTTTCAATTCATTATTGATGACTAATATTCATCGTCGTTATCTGAACTCCCAACTTCATTTACACTCTTGCCTTTATGCAATAATTCAAACTTCGGAATACCACATTCTGAACCTCGGAATAAAATTCACTCCCATCTATTTCACTTGATCCCATTTATAAATCTCATATCCCATTTATATACTCAAATTTCATTTAAATCCAAATCTCCTTTAAATCACTACTTATTTCCAAACCTGCCGATTTATAAATCTTATTCACGGAATGTTATTAAATCACATTTCGTATTGTTTAAAACACCGTTTGTTAAAACAATCATTTATCACAAATTATTATTCTTCGCACTCTTTTACAAATTCTTGTATATTCATGATTCAATTTTCCCCATTTCACTATTTTGAACTCCATTTAAACTTTCATTGCGACCATTAAAGCCTTTACAAAATCATTTCAACACTTAAATAGTCACCACGATACATTTATATCGTTTATAACATTTAATTAATAATATGTTGCATTTCTATTAGTTACATTTATAAAATTTGTAAATTTCACTTTGACTATTATATTATACTATAAAAACCGTATTTTGAATTCATATATAAAAATATATTCATATCTTTAAAACCACTTGAAATCCATTCAATATTGATTTCGAAAAATCGATTCTTCTGATCGACAGTATAAAAGAGGCAAATGGCTACTATAGTACCAAACCATGAAATATACACTAATTTCGCATTTCATGACAAATAATTTTATCATATTGATAAACGCTATCAATATTATCCAACCTGTTATTCCCTGCAAAACAATGGTTATCACAATTCAAATCATTCAGTTCAAAATGGTCAATCAATATTCGGTTTCTATTTAAATAGATGACGTACACTGTTAAATAGTCGATAATAACTGTAACAGACAATAATGGGCAAATAACAACAATTCAACCATTCAACAAATTAACGTTCATATCACTATAAACGTAACCACTGAGGTAAATTACCTCAATTGGATTTAATCGTTAGAAATAACGGTTAGTTTTCAATTAAATTAAACAAACGTTTAATTTAACTGTTCAGTCCATACATGAATATAAAATCAACAGCGAACAAACAAACAACAACCATTAACAAGTATAACTCACAATTATAAAACCCGACTTATATAAAATATAAGTAGGGGAAAAACTGAGTGAGTTTAACTCACCTTGATTCTTTTTCGTTGAAACACTTCGTTTAAATTAAACGATCGTTTAATTTAATTAAAAACCACGTAGCTAACAACTTTGACCAAATCAGCTTCACCGTGGTGTGTTCGTCGGCTTAGTTCCACCATCACTTGTTTCATACTATTTTGTAGCTGCATGACCAGTTATAGATTAAATACGGTATTCACTTTAATCAATAATATTATTAATCTTAAAAATATATTTTTCCCCAAAACTTAAATTATGTTAATCAAACCTTCATTAATCCGTATAAACCCCATTAGTCATGTTGATAAACTATCAGGCATATCTTAAAAGACTTAGGAATGTTTAAATTCTTACCAGGCCACGCCTATATATATCTATACTACTTACTTGTATTTTTAACTTAAATCTTACTTTCTTTAGTAACATTTTTAACGTACAAATTAGGCTAGGGTTATTAACTTGATTAGTCAAAGATAAAATGAGATTAGGCATTTCAATACATTCAGGCTAACTTTTGCTGGGAAAATACTATTTTGTATGGCCAACTTGAGTTTAGTTAAAAACAAATTGGTGTTATTTTAATATTTGTTTTTAAAAACAGCACTTCCTTTTTGGGTCATATCAGTTACGCGTTTGGCTAACAATACTTTACTGCTGATTATCTTAATCAAACATTGTATGATTTCCTTAACTGGGCACTCTTATCCTTCCTCAAGTGAAACACCCCACCTCCGTTAGGGTCACTCTCAAAGGGAATGCCCTAATTTTGGTGGAGGTTTATAAGTACAAGTCACAGATATACAAGACAGATATAAGAACACATATTTGTAAACAGCGGAAGAACAACAAACTTTATTTCATAAAGTCAAATACGTGTTACAACAACATTCTTTCCAAAAACATAACATAACACTTTCATAATCTGTCTTGAGTACATTATTTAAAGAAGCATAAATAAAACATAGATAAACTGCAAAAGCCCCATAGTGGATTGTCCAAAGCCATAGTTCAAAACAGGAAAGTCCAAGCAATACATTTCTCTTCTTCAAGCTGGATGTTGAGGTTGGTTAAGCTGCTGTGTTCCCTCCCTGAGGACCTGGGGGGGGGAACGGAAGAAAGAAGACGAAAGAAAAGTAGAGTCAGACATAAAGCCTGAGTAAGTCTAGTACTATTTTGTCTATGAATAAAGAACTGGGTATGATAAGTATAAACAAGAAGTGGGCATGCACTATAAAACTTGGTTAAGTTGTCTAGGGTCGAATATACTATCGTACCCCATGTTGATCTCTGAACCCATATAAACTAGTTTCCAACTGGCACCTGATCTAGAGTTTCATTTACTTCTAAAAATCTATTGTTGATGTTGTCCCATTCGGGAAACGGTTGCTGATCCCAACTGTTGGTGATATACATTCGATACGCTCAAGCGAAATGAGTGGTCGGTCATGTGTGGCCGGGTTGCGAGATGTTCTTGTTGAACCCAGTGTATTCCTCTCTAGAGGTACACTAGCGAAAGGTGGTTCCATACCTTGTCATAGTTGGAAATCCATTACCCAATACGTGCTTGCGGTTTTGATTGTATACAATATATGTAGAACGTGAGATGAAAGCGTTTCTGCTAGATGATTATATATACTGTGATTGATAGGCATTATTATAATATCAAAAGGTTTTTGATATAAAGATAATTTGGATTCTCATAAGGAAAAAACCCGTTCCGTTATGCGGCGTGGTCTTATAAGATATCGTTTACTTGTTCGAACTGTTTTTAAACTGTTTACTCATACCAGTCCCATGACTGACCCGAAGTTTATTTTGTTGTCTTCCCTAAACTCTTGGGTGCCTAAATTTGTATGGGCAGTCAAGTAGTCAGGAATTTGCAGATACACTTGAAGAGCTGGAGCAGGAGGCTTCAGGATCATATAGCTATAGTTATTTCCGCTGTGTTGTAAGTGCTGTACTTTGATAATGATATGTATATTCAAGTACATATATGTATTTCAAAGTTATGTTATGAAATATATTTATTCGTTCCGCTGTGAGATTCGTGTTACTCTGATATTGTGTTCTTCATTTTCTTCTATTCTAAGTTTCTATCTTATCTTTCCTCACCCTCTAATTTCTTTCGCTAATTACCAGGATTTTTCGGTGTTTTGGTTATCGACATCGTGCTTATGTCGATAACCAAAGTCGCTAAAAATCCAGGTCGTTACAATATGGTACCTGATTGAGTCACATTCCGGTTCAGAAAGAATATTTTAGAACAACGAATATTTGAAAATAATATTCAGTGAAGAATAAAATTATGATTTTGATGTCCAATTTTGGATGGAAACGAAAATATTGAAATGTGAAGCCATGTTAAGTAGTTAAATGCAATTTTAACACGAATGGGATTTTCTATCAATTTTATTTATCTTATAATGAATATCGAAAAGTGATTTCAAAATCTGATATTTTGATAATATTATAATTTTAAAATTATAATGATATGGAATATTCAATTTTGATTTTAAATCGAAATGGAGTTGGAATCGTATTAAAATGAATTTAAAACGAATTTATAAAGGAATATTCAATTTTGATTTGAAAATTTAAATGAAGTGGAAATCGTTTTAAAATGAATTTAAAACGAATTTATAAAGGAATATTCAGTTTTGATTTAAAATTGAAATAGATGTGGGAATCATTTCAAAATGAATTTATAAATATTTTATAAATACGTTTTGAATTGAAATCGACGAAATATATATAATATATATTATTCATATTAAATGGCCTGAATAGAACATGCCGCGCATTGACCGTTCGCGAATTTCGACCACTAACTTCAAATCGATGTACCGGGAGATCCGACCGTCGGATTCTCCTAAAACCGGAACCTTTGGGTTCGTATCAGAAAGTGCTTTCCAATGAATTCAGGAGATTTAAAATCTAACATTGGATTTAAATTATATCCAAATCAATTTCAAAAAAATTCGCTATGAATGCAGTTCGGTGACCGTTATTGGAAACCGACTGTAAGGGCCTTAATAAAATTATTAAAAATATGGAAATTTTTTGTAAAATCGTTATAAATGATTTGGAAAGATTTCGGATGAAAAATTCCAGTTTTGAAAAGATAAATTTATATCTTTATCTAAATGATCTAGTTATTAACTAGAATTATAATCCCATGGGTTTTAAATAAATAAAATTGGACTTTGAAAATGGTTTTAAAATAACCAGAATTTTCCCATGAATAAATTGGAATGGATTTGGAATGGAAATAATCTTTGAAATATTTTGATATTGGATTCCGTGATTAAATAGATATTGTTATGGGAATTTGGAAGATACATATATCGTTATTCCCAATACGATATCTGTTGGTTTCAGAATTTGATATTGAATATAGGCCGATATAATTTCTATTCACGGCCTTGTATTTAATATCAAATTGGATTTTGGGTTTGTCATGAATGGAGTCTTAAATAACACTATTTTAAAACCCATGTGAAAAGAATAAATCTCTTAATTAAGATTATTAGAGGTTCCAGTTATATTTAGTAACTGGAATAAAATGGAATGTGAGTTGGGTTTATTGTGAACTGTGTTTTTAGCGACACTCGTTTTTAACCCGATTAACAGTGAAATGTGATTTGGAATATATAAATCTTTTTATTAAGATTTAATGGAAATTTTCCAAAGTAAAGTTTTCCAATTTAATTTATTAAATTGGAATGGAATGGAATTCAATTTGGTAATAATCGAAGTGAGCTTCTGTGGAGGAAGACTTTTAATATGAATTTAAAAGGTTTTGTCGTTATTCCATATATATTATTAGTCGGACACAGAAATTAATATCGATTATATATATTGATTTGTTTTCCGCGAAGATTCCACAAATAATGGAATTTGATTTTAGGTCTATCGTGAACTGTGTTTTAAATGACATTGGTTCTTTAACCCAGTTAAAGACAGGCTTACATGTCTAACATTGTATTTTGAACTGTATTTGTTGATCTCTACTAAATATATATCTGTTTGGTGGTGGAGAATTTATTCTCTTGCTTAACACCCTTCTCTGGGATGTACGAGCTTAGAAGTTATATATTGGCAGAAATAATCGGTACGATGTAGATTGTCGATGTGACATGTTTGTGTTTCCAAAGTTAAATAATCATTAACAATGAATTTTGGGAAGATTAAAACTAAGTGGAGTTTTAATGAATCTTTAATTAGATTGAAATGTGAATGTGATAACTTAAATTATCAAATTTGGGGAAATGATCGAGAATGGAGCATCACCAGTTTTGCCCCAAGCGATAGTTAAATCTTTAATTAGATTTGAACGTGAAATGGTATTTAGCTTTTACCGATAACACCGTGTTGTAAGGAATGGAGTATTACCAGTTTTGCTCCATAGGATGAATAGGTTGGGACTAGGAAGATGAACAAATAATTACTTCGGTAAGGTTTGCTAATCCCGACTTTTTTGGAAAACCTTAGTTTGGTTTAGAATTGAAAAGATAATGAAATCTTTTGTAATGATATCCAAAGGAAGATTAAAGAATAAACTTAAAAGGATTTATCTTTGATAAAATTAATGGGAACCTTTCCCTAAAGGTGTGAATATTTGAATAAAATAATATTCTGGATTGGAATGAGGAGTATGATGTGTTGTTATAGCACTTGATCATAAGATACGCGAGTTATTCGGAAAGATCGGGTTAACCCATTCTGAATAATTGTTACGACGACTAACAGTCGAAGAGATTGAAGACGGTGCAAGACCAACGATCTTCACATCAAATGAATGGGTTGCTTCTGATGCCCATGATTGGAGTAGCTACCTTGAAGGGGCTACAATGGTAGCCGTCCAGACATATTTGTTGATTGTTTGGATATGCGAGGGCCTCTCTCCTGTATTTGACATACGGGACGAGGAATCAGGTGCCCCCGGTTTCATCCTGACCCAGAACGGACTTGAAAATGGATGGTGTGTCTGACATTGTTTTCCTTTATACTGTGTTCGTTGATCTCTGCTAAATATATTTCTGTTTGGTGGCGGAGAATTTATTCTCTTGCTTTACACTATTTTCTGAGACGTACGAGCTCAAAGATTATATTTCGGCAGAAATCAGTGGTAAGGTATGGATCGACTGTAACACCCCATAGTTCTGTAACACTAAGATTTACAAATCAAGGCATAATTAAAAGTTAAAATCAAAATCAAGGGAAACGGGCTATGCCATTGCGTTCGTCTCGGAATTCTGCATGAAAACGAGTCCGAGTTTGCGTAAATCGGAGTCCGTATGAGGAAGATATGGCCTCCGGAAGATTCAACGAAGTTCAAATTTCAAAACAGGTCAAGTTCAAAATTCAAATCGGACCCAGACTGGGCTGGGCGGGAATTTTCCCGCCCAAGGCCCCCAGGTCGACTGGGTAGTCGACCTGGGGCACCCAGGTCGATTGGGTAGTCGACCTGGGTCACCCAGGTCGACTGGGTAGTCGACCTGGGGGTCGACCCCCCTGCTTTTTCTTGTTTTCTGCACCTGGTTCGTTCTTCTGTATTCGGACGCCATCCTAACCAGATTCGTTGACTTCTACACTATATAAACAGCCCTAGACTCCTTCTCTATTCACAATTCTTCTCTACCCTTATGCTGCAAAGATTCTTAGTGAACATGCTTCCTCTCATCCTCTTAATTAAATAATAAATAAAATAATATATATAAAAATAAACCAAGACGAAGAAATGCTTCTAAAGGATTTTCAAGAAGAGGTTCAAGTCAAGCTAGGATTCAAGAGGAGGTTCAAACGACTTCAACGACTGTTTTTCTACGAATCATAGCAACGCCATCTTTCTGTTCTAATCTAATCTCTGTAAGTCAGTTATTTCTAGATTTGAACGTTTTTCTCTGTTCGGGACATGAAATTAAAGGAATAAAAGAATATGCCAAATCTCTCTCTCTATATTCGAATCAGTGCCTATACACTTGAATCTAATTGAGAACTGTTATGATTCGAGGACAAATAAGACCGTGACTATGAAACTATGGACCTTAGAACCATATGCCTATGACTATGAACATTGCCTATGACTATGGACATTACCTATGACTATGAATATTGCCTATGACTGTGACTGTGACTATGAGAATTATTTTCTTACACCATCCTATGCCTTTGATTAGGAAAAGCATAAACTATTTCCTATGACATAACAAGGACAACTATGACTAAACACCTATGATTCCTGACTAGGAAAGTGTTGCTTAAGTTTTGTGACTATGAAATTGGGTCAAAACCTGATTTTTCTATTCTGTCTATTCTTTATTTTCTATGGCTTTAGACCTTGGGAATTTACCTATTAAGTTAGGTCTACCCATTTCTTGAACCTATGTCTCTATTCTGTCTGTTCTTGGTTTTCTTTTGGTTTTAGACCTTGAGAATTTACCTATTAAGTTAGGTCTACCCATGTTCGTGAACCGACGTCGTTATGCAACCCTTTTTATGCCATTTATTATGCCTATCTTTTGCCTAGCATCTTTGGTTCATTCCCTATTTTCTACGAATCTAGATTTATCTATAATCTAGATTGAATTACGACTATACGAACGGTGGGAATACGATTTGGGCAAAATATGAAATTTACTAAAAACATAGTTATAAACTAGGAAAATGGCATAAATTTGGGAACATGTATTATGGCATGTTCATAGGAATGCAAACTGGGTAAATTTGATATGAATTATAGATTGTGTAACCTGAATCTAGTATCGACGTGTAAATCTAGCATTTACATGAATAGTGAACTAGAGTAATAAGTCTAGTTTGACATGAATTAGAATTGTTGAATCGGAATTGGATTAGCTAATTTGGCACGGTAAGTATATTGGTATAAATTTGAAATGGGCCATAATTGGGAATAACCGTCAGGTTTAGCAAAATCATGGTTAGTGACACTTAATTGGTATAGTTTACATACCAGAAGGCATAAATATGATATAGAGGGGAAAATGGGCCATAAGAATAAATGTTGATAGTTTGCATTAAAAGGGTAATTAGGAAATAAGTAAATTAGGAATAATTTACTTATAGAATTTGGCCTAAATGAGGAAATGTAAATTTAGACAAATTAAAGGTTTATTAACAACATCTCTTTTAATGGTACACCAGAAAGTTCTAGGGTGACAGAGAGGATAATGTCTAGGCTTGGGTTTGGAAAATACAAGTTTCCTGCTCTCCCTGGCTATCCCTAACTGATCTGACGAACGGGATGGTTACTTTCAAAACCTGATTTGAAAATTAGTCAAAACCCTTTGAACTGGAAAACACGAATAGGCCTAACCCGATGTTAGACTGAGTTGCGATGTAAATCTGCCCGGAACCAACCGGCACATCCAGTAATCGCAACAATATATGTCTAATGTGAGTGGTCGTGGCTTTAATCTATTTAATTAAAGCTATAACATGAATGGTAGGGTTAAGTTCACTAAGACACATAACCAATTCAACATGATAACCAGACTGGTGGGTGGGGTTAGGGCCATACAGTTAAGTTGGAATGGGAGGGTTAAGTCCATAGGAACACTTAACCAATTTAACACAGTTAAGCTAGAATGAGAGGGCTAAGTCCATAGAATCACTTAACTAAACTCAAGGTAGCGAGACAAGATTTGTAGGGGTTAAGTAACTAAGAAAACACTTAGCCAAATTAACATGTTAACTAGACTAAGAAGGTAGGGTTAAGTAAAGTTAATACACTTAGCCAATTTGATATGTTAGCTGGGCTGGACCGTAGGGTTAAGTAAACTTGAACACTTAACCATCAGGTTGTGATAAAGGAATAAGGCTAAGTCTAAAACATGAAGGGACAATACTTAACCATTAATAACATATTAGTGAAAACAGACGGGCAAGGTTAAGTTTAAAAGGAACACGTAACCAATACAGGATAATGGGTAGGGTTAAGTAATAAGGAATACTTAACCAATATAACTTGGTTTGTGGTCGGGTTAAGTCAACATGAATTACTGATAACACTTAACCAGTTCAACAGGATAAATGAAGGGGGTTAAGTTAGCTTGAAGTGACTAATGACAATTAACCAATCCAAATTGACAGGAAAGAGAACTAAGTAGTAAACCTTAGTTAAGAGAACAACGATTCTGGAAACTAAGTGTTAAATCTTAGTTAGTAAAATTAAGTAGTAATTCTTAGTATAACACGGGAAGGAGCGAATGTCCGTATGAGTAATAAAGGAGGCTCCATCGAATTGGTTTACGAAGCCCGAGGCTTCGAGGGGACGGGAGGGTACTCTTGGTATCCCTTTGTGAGGCTGCAGATGATCCTCTTGGGCTCACAGAGGTTAAGGTCTGCGTAGAAGAACCAGGGGTATGCCTTGGTTGCAATATATGGCAACCTAAAGACTAGGATGGACCGGCGTGATTCGGTGAGAAAACGGTAGCCCTGTGATAGCAACTCGTCGTCTACCATCCATCTTCAGTCAATCGAGATACGTGAAGCGGAAAGGCGGAGAACTCCAAAAGACCATATACTTTCTATCTAGTTATGGGTGAGGATGGCTATAGGATAGAGGGGCACCGCGGGCCGGCGTATAGTTCTCATTTTACAAGGTGTGCCTTTCATTAGTTGAGGGAGGGGTCAAGTGGGACCATAGCCACTGGAATAAAAACAGACCTTAGCATCTGCATCGGCAGATATCTGAAAGCTCCCGACCGAGTTCTGTGTTTCTTGATTTGCCCTGTAACAGAACTCGGGCCGAACTTTACAGGACATGTGCATCTAGACAAGCGATAACGATTCATGATACATGCGTGGGGAAGTATAGGAACATATACCACTCTAGGTAGTCTGTCCTAGACTTGGGGGCATCGTTCGTCATGTAGCGTAATCCCTAGTTGAACTAGGTGGCATAAATCCTGAATCCGAGAAGCGTTCAGCAGATAGCGTAAACTCTAGTTGAATCTAGAAAGCACTTGATAGAAAAACCTAGATTAGATCTAGGTAATAACTAATAAATGGATTCCCGAAGGCAATGGAAAATACAGGGATTAGGATCACGTTACTAGTTGGGACACTAGTTAGGTGGTGCAGAGATATAGAAACCAGTATAACAAGGAAATAGCGAAGCTGCGAAAGTATTAGAGCATATCCAGTTTATCTTATCTTAGCATATCTTGTGATTACCTTGTCTAATCTTGTTGACCCTATCATCATGGTGTAATCTTGTATTCAGTTAATTCATGTCGTTTTGTTTTTCCAAGTTCACATGCTAGAAGTTACTGAACTTACTCAGGCTTTATGTCTGACTCTGTTTTTCTTTCGTCTCATTTTCTTCCGTTTCCCCCCCAGGTAGTAAAGGAGGGAATAGTTTAGCTCAGGTTAAGTTGGACTGCCACTCTTTCCCAGCTTGAAGATTCATCGAAGTTTGCTTGGATTCTCTTTTCAGATGCTATGGCTGGCCCTTGCTAAAATCGGGGAATATAAATGTTGTTTTTATGCTTCTTTATTTTGTAAGACAGATGATACTCTGATATTGTAAAGAAACCATTGTACAAACTATTTTATCAATAAAGCAAAGTTTTATTTTCCATTGTTTAATTTCTGTCTGTCTTATAATTTATCTGCATCTTTTACCCTAAATGCTCCACAGAACCTAGTGCATTCCCTTTGTGAGTGACACTAATGGATGTGGGGTGTTACACGTGGTATCAGAGCTGAAGGTTACCAGATCAGATAAAGGATTTGAAAAATTATTTTCAAAACGGTTTTTAAAGAAGCATTTTCAAGAGAAAAGATTTGTTTTAAAGACATATTCCCCAAAGCCATACGCACTATCTTTTGTTCCTCTGTTTAAATTCTTGTCTCCTTATTTCTTGAGTCTCTGGGGCTCCTGGCTTTCTGGGAGGTAACCTCATCGAAGAGCAAAGTAGTGCCCGGCTTCCATCCGTAGCCGTAGTTGTTTCATCTACGGGCAGTTTTCTTTCAAAGCTTATAGGGTTTTCCGGACGATGGAGGCAGTTATCGAGAGATTTGTCAACATGACTACACATGGAAGGGGATGAGGAGTTTGGCTAAGGAGCATAACCCTAGGACGGGGAATTCATGGATGTAGACTTAGCACATGAAGGAGGAAGAAATTATAAAACCTAAGACAAGAGGAAGTATCTTTACTAGGGTATGATAGGGCATATACTTAAGGACAAGGGCAAGAACGAGGACGAGATTTTCAGAAGGACAAGTACATGCTTTCGCCACCAAGCGTACCTAGAGAAAGGTAGTCCGGTTGGAAGAGCCTAGTTTTCTGTTCGTACTATTTCCTTAGGTTCTAGCGCTTCTCATTTGTTCATATCCACTTCCATAGTTGGGTCTCTGCACCATAGTACTTGTATAGTAGAAAGATCCCACTAGAGTCTCAAATCCAATTAGTGGTCCGACCAGTTTATTTTTGGTTAGTAGGGATTTGAGAATAGCTATCGGGTTTGCTTATATCATCTCACGTAGGTCGTCTAAATTCGGAGGAGATATTCCTTGGGTGCTTGTCTGATATTGGTTTACGCCTTTGGGGCTTGTACTTGAGGAATGTCGAGTTCGGTTTGGATGGTTTGCGTGAGAGATGAATAGTTGTGGCAGGCACTCCAAAGAGCACGTAGTGACCTTTCGACTCTTATAGTTATGACATGGCGGATAAGAGGGAAACCTGTAATCGTCTTAGTACATATACTTGGTACCGTGATTGACATCTGTTTATTTTGGAAATGGAGATCCGGAACGTCACAATCGTGAAGTTAAATTAGTTAAGATACAGTGGAGTAAAGCTCAAGAAGGCTAGATACTAGCATCATACCCTTTCTCCTTAAGGGTGCATCCTTGATTTTTTTGGTAGGAGCTTTACGCATTATTGTTTTTCTCTTTCCAAAGTATATCCTCTAGGTCGTATCTTTGATCCTTAGGTAGAAACTCCTTTGGATGTAAACATGTATTTGAAACATGTTATGGTTGATGGTTGCAAATGGTTGCTCGTGAATGCATATGCATACGTATTAGGCCCTAGATCAGTTCGGGCGCTTTCATATTGCATTTACAGATATGTATTTGTTTGTAAGTTGAGCTTGATATGGTATCATATGGATGTTGCATATGGATGAATGGTTGTGCACGCATGTAGTATTTACATAACTAGGGATGCTTGCATACATGATTGGACGCATGGCACTGACATGATTCGCATTAAGGAGGTCAACTGAATCAGTAGACCGCCTGATTTTGCATAAGATAAAGACATATACACACACTATGCATATAAACATGAATGCATTAGAAATCTTTTAAGGACAGTTAATGCATGTGATTGGATGGTTGAGTAGATGGGTGATTGGATGGTAGGACACATTCTTCTAACTTGAAGATTTCGGGACGAAATCCTTTTAAGTGGGGGAGAATGTAACACCCCGTAGTTCTGTAACACTAAGATTTACAAATCAAGGCATAATTAAAAGTTAAAATCAACCTAAGGATCAAGGCGTGATTCGGATAGAAAACGGTAGCCCTGTGATAGCAACTCGTCATCTACCATCCATCTTCAGTCAATCGAGATACATGAAGCGGAAAGGCGGAGAACTCCAAAAGACCATATACTTGCTATCTAGTTATGGGTGAGGATGGCCATAGGATAGAGGGGCACCGGGGGCCGGCGTATAGTTCTCATTTTACAAGGTGTGCCTTTCATTAGTTGAGGGAGGGGTCAAGTGGGACCATAGCCACTGGAATAAAAACAGACCTTAGCATCTGCATAGGCAGATATCTGAAAGCTCCCGACCGAGTTCTGTGTTTCTTGATTTGCCCTGTAACAGAACTCGGGCCGCACTTTACAGGACATGTGCATCTAGACAAGCGATAACGATTCACAATACATGCGTGGGGAAGTATAGGAACATATACCACTCTAGGTAGTGTGTCCTAGACTTGGGGGCATCGTTCGTCAGGTAGCGTAATCCCTAGTTGAACTAGGTGGCATAAATCCTGAATCCGAGAAGCGTTCAGCAGATAGCGTAAACTCTAGTTGAATCTAGAAAGCACTTGATAGAAAAACCTAGATTAGATCTAGGTAATAACTAATAAATGGATGCCCGAAGGCAATGGAAAATACAGGGATTGGGATCACGTTACTAGTTGGGACACTAATTAGGTGGTGCAGAGATATAGAAACCAGTATAACAAGGAAATAGCGAAGCGGCGAAAGTATTAGAGCGTATCCAGTTTATCTTATCTTAGCATATCTTGTGATTACCTTGTCTAATCTTGTTGACCGTATCGTCATGGTGTAATCTTGTATTCAGTTAATTCATGTCGTTTTGTTTTTCCATGTTCACATGCTAGAAGTTACTGAACTTACTCAGGCTTTATGTCTAACTCTGTTTTTCTTTCGTCTCCTTTTCTTCCGTTCCCCCCCCCCCCAGGTAGTAAAGGAGGGAATAGTTTAGCTGAGGTTAAGTTGGACTGCCACTCTTTCGCAGCTTGAAGATTCATCGAAGTTTGCTTGGATTCTCTTTTCAGTTGCTATGGCTGTCTCTTGCTAAAATCGGGGAATATAAATGTTGTTTTTATGCTTCTTTATTTTGTAAGACAGATGATACTCTGATATTGTAAAGAAACCATTGTACAAACTATTATATCAATAAAGCAAAGTTTTATTTTCCGCTGTTTAATTTCTGTCTGTCTTGTAATTTATCTGCATCTTTTACCCTAAATGCTCCACAGAGTGAGTGACACTAACGGATGTGGGGTGTTACATCGACAGTGTGGCATGTTGAGTTGCCGTGATCCAAGCTTTTGTTGAAAAGCAGAGCTTGGTGGATGATGATCAAAGCATAGCTTTAATTAGCATGGCATTGTGTAGTGTTAATTCGCGAGCCTCACACATCGATATGATGGTGAACTGATGGTTAGATCAGTATACATTCGATTTGAGGATGGATTTGGTTGACCAAGATAGGCTGGGTGTGGTCTCTACACACCTGTTAGGGATAGGGGCATACCCCGTGATTCTAGAAGGATAGAGTATACGGTGTTCTCTCATGCACGGGACTTAAGCCATTGAGATACTTGATATCCTGGATATAGTGCGGTTGTGCGTTACGGCGTTTTCTCATGCATGGGACGTAAGCCGTTGAGTATTGCACTACGTGATCGATCTTTCAAATCAAGAGCCATCAGTACGGAAATCCAACTTTCCAATACGACATTTTACGGTTTTAGTTGTATACTATTGGCGGCATAGTGGTATGGGACATTCATGTCGTCTATGATTGATACATTTATATTTTAAGTTGATTTCTTCACTTATAGTAATAATTAAAAAACTGTTTTAAAGCGACCAAGCGTATTTGGCTATTATAAGGTAAAACTCTATCCTTCGGCTTGTGTTGCATTATATGATGGGACCTGATTCTTATAATAGCTTCATTTTTATTTATTTAGCATTGCACTCTTTGTTTTAGGCGCTGGTATTCTTGGGGGTAAACCCGTTCCGTATTATATGGCGTGGCCCCTTGATTTACCTTACTTTAAAATAAAGTTTTAATAACTGTTTTAGTTTCACACCAGTCCCATGACTAACTCAGAGTTTATTGTTTTAACATAACCCCTGGGTGCCCATGTTTTCCACATGGGCAGCTAGTAGTTTTGGTTTTTTATAACGCTCTGGTCTTTTTCAACCATCAGACAACGACTAATACTCCGTCGTGGCATTACAATGGTACCCCAACACCTTGTTTTATGGCCAGCTTTTGACAGTCGCTGCCTCATGCTTAACCAACCCCTCATAAGAGAAGAGAAAGGTTTTCTCGATTTTGGGTAGGGAATGTTTTATAAAAATGTTTTATAGAACAGAAAATATTTTGAGGGCTTAACCCGATGTTTTCGGAATGATTTAGAAAGGTATTATGTGCTTGACGTTGTAGTTCATCACATAACCGATTAGTTGCTATTGATGATATATCTGTTTGGTGGCGGAGGATTTATTCTCTTGCTTAACACCCTTCTTTAAGACGTACGAGCTCAAAGGTTATACGATTAATAGTGACCGATCATGTGTGTGAATTGCTGATGTAAAGTACTGTAGTTTGAAAGTACTTGTGGTTATTAGTGCGAAATGGTTTTCCCCACTTCGGGATATAAGAATTATTTCTATGTGTTACCAATGATCGGGTAACAGTGCTGGTGATGAAAAGTCGGAAATGTATATGGAATGTATGGTTCGATCTCAAGGTGGAGAGAGGATGTACCTGGATTATTATCGTGATGTAAGGTGTACCTGTAGGCTGATCATCAGGAGGATCTCTCGATCAGGTGGCATATATGTATTGATATGCTTGTGTAGTAGATATTTATTTGAGGTTTTCAAATATGTTTTGGTTTAAGACCCCGAAGTGAAAGCTAATTTGATATGAAATCTATACATGTATTTCAAATGATTTGAAATAAGAAATCGAGTATAAAGTCCAAAGGAATAATTTCTGAAAAGTCAGTTGGATTTTTGAAAACCTAAGTTAGGGAATTAAACCAAAATGGGTAGATTGAGGAACTGCATCTTGTTTGTTGCATTGTTAGCTTCAGTTTTGGTTGCTATGGTTGTGCACGTATCCTTGGGAGGAAACCCGTCCTGCGACATGCGGCGTGGTCTTGAGATACCTTATTCAAAATAAGGCTAAGTATAAGATTAGTTAATAAAGTTTTCTCACACCAGTCCCATGACTGACTCGTAGTTTGTTTTTCCCTTGCAAACTACGGGTGCCCACAATTTCCACACGGGCAGTCTGTTAGTTTGTTTTTCATTTTTTTGAAATCGAGCTCAAACATAAAGGCTTGGAGTTCCAGAGAGACCTGGATCTTCATATGAAGGACGGACGCACCTTTGCATCAGTATATTATGTTAAGTCTTCATGGAGTAATGGTACGTAAAACCAGATTTGTATTCAAAAATGTTTCCGCTACAATAATATATTCTTATTATATTTTATCTGTTCCGCTGTAGTGACCTTAACCACAAGCAGCCATTTTTCTTAATGTTTCTAAAAATATGAAAAAATGGTAAAATCATTATAAATTATGTAAAAAAATGTTTTGAATTGTAAAGTTTAAGTTTTGACTAAGAAAAGCGATGTTTTGATTGAAGTAATTAAGATAACTGTTTTGAGTTATCACACCAGTCCCATGACTGACCTGAAGTTTATTGTTATCACACCAGTCCCATGACTAACCTGGAGTTTATTGTTCTCACACTAAACTCTGGGTGCCCATAATTTTTACATGGGCAGCCTAGTAGTTTGGTTCACAGATTTAGCCTTGGATTTAGTTGGACCAGGATTCTAGTTTAACTGGAGCTATTATATTTGGAGCATTCGCATTCTTCCGCTAAGTTTAGTATCTTTTTTGCTGTGTAACCGATGTACTCTGATGTGCCTCTTGTAACTTTGATGTAATATTATTTTAATGATATTGGAAAAGTAGTTTTTAATTTTTGCAAATTGTATAAGTGCCCATAACAATCTGTCTTTATGAACAGTTTAATTTGGTTTAATTACCGGTGAAAACCGAACAAAAGTTGGGTCGTTACATTTGTCCTTCACATATGTTTGGGCTTCTTACCACTTAGCTGATATATAAAATCTATCTGCGAATGGGAGCCAACCATTCAAGACATTCAGAAAGTCACCCTTACGACATGAAGGGTCCCGGTCTTCAATGTCGTCTCCAGTGTCTTCAATTGCTCCACCACGTCGTATTATTACTTGGAATGGATTTCTGATATACATCCGATCCTGGTCTTTCCAAATAATAAGCGCAAATTAAAAAAAATACAATTATGGAACACACAGGCTTTCAACCAAATCTCCTTCCATCTTGGATTTTATTAGATTAAACTTCTTTAAATCCATTCTCAAATTATAACAAAATCCATATTTAACCTTTCTCTTTTAAAACACATCGCTTAAATCAAAGATAATTTAGCCTCAAAAATTAATTAATTTTCCATTTGATAACTCCTTATCAAAAATCCAGTTTCCTTTGAAAACCCTTACCCCACATTTCAACCCTAGTTTCCAATTAAATTGATTTTCCAACATTCCATTCTTTAATCTTAACTAAAAGATTATACTTTCTTTCCAATTCCTCACTTTTAATTTCCTCAAATCAAAGATCTGATTAAATCCTCAAATTACGATATGAATTTCCATAACTCAGTCTCATTGGGTTTCAAGAATGATATTATTGAAGATAGGATTCATGACAAAACCTAAATCAATTGATATTGAACATAAGTTACACAGAAATTGTATCTACTTATATTCGATATTAATTCTCATAATCAATGAATATTATAAGTGGAATAACGATATAATAATATCTTCCAAATTCCTCAAATAGTATACATTTACACCACTAAATTTCATATCAAATATTTGAAGATTATTTCTATCCAACTTATCCCAGTCAACTTTGGAAACTCGTATCTTAATTAAAAGATTTATTCAACTCTTTGACATTAGATCCGGATAGAAATACCATCAACTTATACTTAATATTAAATTTAAATTCCATATAAAATATTTCCAATACTTTTGAACCTTTGAAAACATTCGACAAATCATTTAAAAATGATTACTTGTAGTTTGGAAAATAGTTTGCGGGTTAAAACTTCAAAATAGATTGTTTTCGAATAAAGCGTTAGAATAGTGTTTTCAAAAGCGTTACAAAATAGTTATCTTAATTACTTTGATCAAAACATCGCTTTTCTTAGTCAAAACATAAACTTTACAATTCAAACGATTTTTTACATAATTTATAATGATTTTACCATTTTCTTAGTCATCACTATATTTAAATTATTCTAACTATTAATCCAGGTACGTCCTCTCTCCACCTCGAGAGCGAGCCATACCTTCCATATCCATTCATTTTCCATTCGATTTTGGATCTGAACACATAAGATTGAAGTAAGTTAGAAACAGGACGATATGGTGAAAGAATTTCTAAAAACCGTTACCGTTTGTTATTCCGATTCGAGACTGGAAAGTTGTGAGAAAACAAACTTTACTATTCAAAAGGATAAGCTTGAAAGTGGATAAGAATGAATATAAGCCATCCATTTCTCTTCCCTTAGATTTGTGACATGTCACCAATCCATGTAACTTTTTAGGCTATAAAAAGACCTTGCCCCTCCATTTTAATCTCGCTTCCACCTTCTTTAATCTTCTTCCTCCCCTCTCCATCAGTTTCCCACATTTTCCCTTAAAATAAAATATAAAAAAAAGATTTTTCAAGAAAATAAAGAATAAAGAAGGGAGAAAAACTAGAAGAAGGATCTATACATCGTAGGCGAAGTTCTGGAAGCTTTTAGGTGAGAAAAACTAAACTTCTAAAGGGTTTTTGTGGCTTGATTTAATGATTGCATGTAAGATGTTTGTTTAAATGTTTCTTAGAGTTTTGGTGGTGAATTCATAGATGATTTGATGATATATAATTGGTAAAAATCCTTGAATAGGTTCAAGAAGTAAAAATGGCAACTTTTTAGGAGTTTGGAGTGAAAACATTTATGTTAGGTTCATGAAGTTGCACCTTTATGGAATATTTGGTAGATTCATGCTTTGGTTAAATTTTGGTTTATGTTTGAGTTATCAGCAAATGATTCGATATGGTTAAGGGCGTTAAATCCCTAAAGATTCGACCTTTATGTGAAATCATACGTAAAGGTATGATCTTTAGGTGCAAATTTGTGTTTATACAAGAAAAGATTAGACCTTTAATTGAAATTCAAGGAGTTGGATCTTATGTGAAGAGTTTGTGGGTTAATAACCGTGATTTAAGTTGATAAAAGAGAGACTGAACCCTTATAGGCTCGAGCTATATATGAAATTACGTATAAAGGTATGATCTTTAAGTATATATGCACAATAATAAAGAAAATCCAATGTTTGTGTAGGAATTTGTGAAGTTAGCTCTTATTTGATGAATCTTCGCGTTAACAATAGCTATGGTTATGAACACCATGAACTTATATGAATTATATGATCCTTAGTGGTTGATAATATAAGTTCATTATTGTGATTGATTGGTTGGATTGTGCTCGACTCGTTTATGAGCAAATAATTGCTTTTATATTTAGCATGGGTAGATAATACTTGTATGCCAACACCTTGCGAAACACTTCATGATTTGACTATGAGGTGTTTAGCGATGTTTTTTGGTTCATTTCAATTTAATGAATGTTTTGAAATGGGATTTTCTAAAGAGAAAAGAAATGTTTTCCCGATTTTGGACAAGGAATGTTTTATAAAAATGTTTTATATAACAGAAAATATTTCGAGGGCTAAACTCGATGTTTTCGAAATGATTTAGAAAAGTATTATGTGCTTGACATTGTAGTTCATCACATAACCGATTAGTTGCTATTGATGATATATCTGTTTGGTGGCGATGGATTTATTCTCTTGCTTAACACCCTTCTTTGAGACGTACGAGCTCAAAGGTTATACGATTAATAGTGACTGATCATATGAGTGAATTGCTGATGTGAAGTATTATAGTTTGAAAGTACTTGTGATTATTAGTGCGAAATGGTTTTCCCTACTTCGGGATATAAAAATGATTTCTATTTGTTACCAATGATCGGGTAACGACGCTGGTGATGAAAAGTCGGGAATGTATAAGGAAGGTATGGTTCGCTCTCGAGGTGGAGAGAGGACGTACCTAAATTATTATCGTGATGGTAAGGTGTACCTGGAGCCTGATCATCAGGAGGATCCCTCGATCAGGTGGCATATATATATTTATATACTTGTATAGTATATTTTGTGGTTTTCAAATATGTTTTGGTTTAAGACCCCGAAGTGAAAGCTAATTTGATATTAAAGCTATATATGTATTTCAAATGATTTGAAATAAGAAATCGGGTATAAAGTCCAAAGGAATAATTTCGGAAAAGTCAGTTGGATTTCTGAAAACCTAAGTTAGGGAATTAAACCTACATGGGTAGATTGAGGAACTGCATCTTATTTGTTGCATTGTTAGCTTCAGTTTTGGTTGCTATGGTTGTGCACGTATCCTTGAGTGGAAACCCATTCCGCGACATGCGGCATGATCCCGAGATACTTTATTCAAAATAAGGCTAAGCATAAGACTAGTTAATAAAGTTTTCTCACACCAGTCCTATGACTAACTCGTAATTTATTTTTCCCTTGCAAACTGCGGGTGCCCACAATTTCCACACGGGCAGTCTGTTAGTTTGTTTTTTAGTTTTTCGAGATCGAGCTCAAGCTTAAAGACTTGCAGTTCCAGAGAGAGCTGGAATTTCATATGAAGGACGGACGCACCTTAGCATCAGTATATTTTGTTAAGTCTTCATGGAGTAATGGTAGGTAAAATCATATTTGTATTAAAAAAAATTCCGCTACAATAATATGTTCTTATTATATTTTATCTGCTCCGCTGTGAGCTTTGTATTCCGCTGTGTTTGCTCTGATAAACCCTAACGAAACGTACTTTTTCTTACCTTGAATCGACGTGGGTTTCGGTTTTTGGTCGGTTTGAAGTAGGTGGAAGTGCGGGTTGTTACATTTTCACAGATATTACTTTTCACAGGATCCTGGATTACAGCTGGAGCTATATTCGGAAATATTTGTATCTGTATATTTCTTTAAGTTGTGTTAGTTGTTATTTTCTGCAACGCATTGTACTTACGTATTATTTTCTGCTGCAATGTATTTTAATCTCTGATGTTTTTCTATGTAATATTTATCATACTCTGATATATTCTTGTACTCTGATGTAATTGGTTTAATAAGCAATGAAATGTTCTTATGTTTGTGTTCTGATTTGTCGTGTTCTCAATTCAATCCAGGCGAGCAAGTTTGGTTCGTCTAAGCATGGTATCAGAGCTTTGGTTTACAAAGCTAGAGAATAAGACACATTAGAACCAAACAAAAGAATTGATTAGAGATAGGATTAGTAGCATCCTATGAGAGTAACTCGTTAGAGATAGGGCTAATAATACCCTAGAACGAGTTAGAAGAGTATTTTTTAAAAGAAAAAAACATAATAGACTCTGAAAATTTTATATCTTATTATTCATATTTGAATATTTATGTTATGTTGAATTCGGACTATCGAATATATGAAGATTTTGAATATATGTGTATTCGATGTCTCAAATATACTGGGTAGATGTAGACACACACTCTAATCGCCCGGAGATGATTTTGATGATGATGCATCATCATCAGTGTTTATGTTCGAGTTTCAAAGGTGAATATCTATATAATTTCCAATTGATTGTTGTGAGAACTGAAACTTAGATAGGGTTATTGTTTGTGATTTGGTACTAAAAATATGATTTCGAGTATATATTAAAGATATATCTTTGGAAAGCAAATCCACTTATTGATTGCTGGTTGTGATGTTTGATTATTAGCTTAACTAAGTAAAAATATCGGAATAGTAAAACCAACATGTGAATGAAAGTTAATTTAGCCAAATCAAATATTGAATTAAATTGAAAATTGATTGAAACTGCATATATGTACATGTATATACAATGAAAAGGTCATAGCATGGAAGCTAAGAAGAGGAATAAAATTGTATGCCTGATAAATAGGTACATGTTCACTGTATTTCTTGGGTTTTGATGATTTTATGAGCCGATTGGCTAGCCGCTTGGCTTTTTCTTTTTCTTTTAGATTGATAAGGGCCCTACGAGGCTAGTTGTGGTTTTAAAGGTCTCCCCGTAAAAAGGAGTTAATGGCTAAAAATTTCGAAAATTTAGGGTGTTAGCCAAATTTTTGAGAAATTAGAAAATTTTGAGAAACTGAAAAATTGAAGAATGAAAGTTGAGTTGGCTAGTTAAACAACTTTCAGCTCTGTTATTTTTCGAGGACGAAAAGATATTAAGTGTAGGAGATTGTAACAACCCCGAAATTTTGAACCAATTAAAAAAAAATATTTTTAGCTATTTTAATAGATTTTTAATATTTTAAATGATTTCTTTTAAAAAATAACGGCTAAAAATTTTTTTAAACGAAGTTAGAACATATAAATTTATTTTAGTCATAAAATGAACTTGAAATGGCGTGGTAGTTTGAAAATTCAATTATAAATTTCAATTGAATGTACAAAATTAAAATAAGTCGGATTTAAGTAAAACAAGAAATATTTGAATCTGTTTAATTATATATTTCTAACAAATGAGAAGAATCAAGATTTCATAACATAAATTGAAAGTTATGTCCAGTTTAAAATTTAAAATAGTCGCTATGGAATTTAGTATAATATCTAGCCATTAAAAATAACCATTTCGCAAACGACCTTCGTTTTCGATGAAACAACTTCCATTGGATCTGAAATGTCAAATTATTGCTAGGTTTCAAAATTCATAATTTTTGGATTTAATATGTGAGCGTAGTAAATTTAAATGTGTTTTGACAGTTTTAGTTTGAAATGGATCAACCAGAAAAGGTCCATTGTTCAAACGGTCTCTAAATTTTACGAAATTAGTTTTGTTAGGACTGTATCGTCAAAACATAGCTAGATTTTTTTTTTTGTTGTAATTTTTGGAGTCAGTATGTGGCCCCGGTAAATAAAAATGTAAGTTTAAATTAAATATATATTGATTTAATTTTAATTTTGATAAAAACCGATCTAGACAGTCGAATTGGCTTATGAAACATATCCTATTATGTCCGAAATGGGGGTATTTGGCTAGGGACGACTGTCGTTGGGTTTGATTTGGAGTTCGGATCAATAAACAACTATTTTTGGAATTAAATAATAATATAATTATAGTATATACATCACTAAAATTCTTTAAACCCTAGTCAAAACAGTTTTCGTGGTCAACCCTATACCCAACCGACAAATGCAGTTCGACGAAATGGGTTAAACGACTTCTAAAGAATAACGATGGAAAAGGCAACATTTTGGGGGTAAACACAATTAATTATTAATTAGGACTTAATTATATTTTTAATTAATTTAAAATGTAATTAAGCTTTAAACAACAATAACTTGTCCATACTAAATCAGAATTGAACGATACAAGATACAGTGCAATCGTGTTGAAGAGCTCTACAACATGGAATTGACCAGAATTAAAACGGAGAAAATCAGAATTTGGGGGCGAATTTAAATCAAAACAGTACTGAAATAACTATTTCAAGACTGATGGAGTGGAAACCGACTGTAAGAGCTCTTCTCAATCAAATTATTTTACAGTTATTATATAATTGGTTGCAGACAGGACTTAATAGCTCCTGACACTATTTCTTTGGTATAAACCGCGGTTGATTGTTTGTTTGGATTGTGATTGGTATTGTCATGTATTGATATTGTTATATATAAAAATTATTTATATAAACTATATATAAATTATCATGAAAAGAAAATAAATAAATTTTCATTTACAAATCAGATGGTTTTTTATGTACATTTATTTATCTGAAATTGATTGGGATGATATATTTTACACATCGCCCAATTGCACAATTAATAATCAGTATATGTTGCTTGAAAACCCCACATGGGTATTGGAATGATATTTGACATACACTGATCCCAATAATTAGTGGTATGTCAACCGATGGGTTGATAGACTGTATAAACGTTATTTATTTATTTTAATGCTTATGCAGTTGTAAAATGCATCTGGATGTTGTATAAATTTTTAATGATTGTTTATCATTATTGTAGTATACATCTGATGTATGAAATCCATATAATTGAAATTATGTGGTAATTGATTGAGTCGCTCCAATTCAGAAATAAAGAATATTCTAAAATAAAAATATTTTAAAATAAAGAATATTTTAAAATAACAAATATTTTAAAACAATATTCAGTGAAGAATAAAATTATGATTTTGATGTCCGATTTTGGATGGACACGAAAATATTGAAATGTAAAGCCGTGTTAAGTAGTTAAACGCCATTTTAACACGAACGGGATTTTCTGTAGATTTTATTCATCTTAAAATGAATACCAATGTAATAACCCGGAAATGCGAGCTAGTTTAAAATTTTTAATTTGGCAAATTTAATGAATTATTTTAAAAAATATCGACGAGAAATTTATTTTGAATAGAATTAGAACGTATATATTATATAGATCGTCGTTAGAATATAAATAATTATTTATAATTATAAAAGGAATTGAAAATGGCCTTGCAGTTCAATAATTCGATTTCAAACTTCAATTGAATGTACCGGGTACAAATCAAACCGGATTTTAGTGAAACCAAAAATAATTGAATCTATTTGATAATATATTTCCAACGAATCCAAAAAATCGAAATTTAATAGCGGAAATCAAAAGATATGTCCAGTTGAAATTTCAGAATAGTCGCTATGGAATTTCAGGCCCTTAAAAATAGCCATTTTGCAAACAACCTTGGATGCTTTTGTTGGATCCGTGATGTCAAATTATTGCTAGGTTTCAATTTTCATAATTTTTCGAATCAATATGTGAGCGTGGCAAAGGAAAACACGTTTGACCAGTTTTAGTTGATTTTTATCGACTGGAAAATGGCCATTTTTCAAACGGTCTCATAATTTGACGAAACTAGTTTGGTTAGGACCGTGTCGTCAATACGAAGCTAGAAATATTTTTTCTGGAATTTTTCGAGACGGTATGTGGCCCCGGTAATTTGACATGTACATTTGAATTGAATATATAAGGATTTATATTTTAAATCTAACGAAAACTGATCATAACGATCGAATTGGCCAATGTAACATATCCCATTGTGTTCGGAATGGGGGTATTACGCTAGGGACGACAGTCGTTGGGCTGGATTTCGAGTTCGAATAAAAAGTCAAACCTTCATAGAAATAATAAATAAATAAATATAAATATAATATAAACATTTTCCATTTAAACCCCCTCATTCTCTTCTTCTTTTCTCAAATCGAACTCAAATTAAAAAAAAGGGAAAGGAATGACGACCTCCTTGCGACGCCTACACCCCAGCGCCTACCGCCGCTAGAGGCGGGGACCCCCACCAGACCCCCATCGCCCTCGTGCTCCTCCTTCTCCATCCTCTCCTCCCAGATCGAAGACCCCTTTCCCCAATTCAACGCCCTAGCCCAGAAACCCCCAGTCGCGCAACCATAGGAGAACGGCGACCATCTCAGTCCTCACTCCAGCCTGCCGTAACCCCTCTCCTCCTTACGCCACCAACTGTGCTGCGAAGTCCCCTGTTCTTTCAAACCCTAGGGCGCCGCCATGCAACTCCACCACCGACCAAAGGAGCACTGCCACCACCTGCAGCCCAGCCCTACCTCCGACGAAGCCACGCAGCGCCCCACTCCTCATAAAATACAATGTATGTTTTAGTTTCGAATTTATTTATTTTTCTTAGATTTATAAAACTAAATTTTTATGATATGTAAAGCACGATAAAAGGAGATTAAGTTAGCTCCTTTTTATTTTTATTTTTAGTTTATTGATTACCGTAAATGAAAACAGTTTTTGTAAGAAATAGTGATTTGTATAGAGGAACTAGCGAAATAAAAATTTCATTTTTTTTATGAAAGGAATTGTTTTGAAGATACGACTTTTATAGAAATGAAATTAGATTATAAAAGATTTGATTTTTAAACGTTAAGAGATAATAAAAATATAATTTTTATGGGATGTAGAGAATAAAAATATGATTTTTATATTATAGATATATCAAAAATATGATTTTTACAATATAGAAGTGTTAAAAATTTGATCTTTATGTATGTAGTGAATCAAAAATATGATTTTTACTTGTGTAGAGTATTAAAAATATGACCTTTATATAGTAGAAGATATAAAAATACTATTTTTATATAAGTGGTATATTGAAAATAAAATTTCTATATAATAGAGAATTAAAAAATATAATCTTTATATTTGAAAAGGTGAAATCTTTATATAGAAAATAGCGATGTAAAAATAGAATTTTTATCTATATAGTAGCGATGTAAAAATAGAATTTTTATCTATATAGTAGGGATGTAAAAATAGAATTTTTATCTATGTAATAGCGATGTAAAAATAGAATTTTTATCTATATAGTAGCGATGTAAAAATAGAATTTTTATCTATATAGTAGCGATGTAAAAATAGAATTTTTATCTATATATTAGCGATGTAAAAATAGAATTTTTATTTATATAGTAGCGATGTAAAAATAGAATTTTTATCTATATAGTAGCGATGTAAAAATAGAATTTTTATCTATATAGTAGCGATGTAAAAATAGAATTATTATCTATATAGTAGCGATGTAAAAATAGAATTTTTTATCTATATAGGAACGATATAAAAATAGGATTTTTATATACATAGCAACAATATAAAAATGAGATTTTTATATATGTAGTGGCTACGGACAACGAAAGTGACAAAAGGCGAGAACGACGAAGACTTCTCCATAAGAAGAGTCGTGGAGTTGGGATAACTTTGGTGAGAACTTCTCACTCTAAATTTCTTTTCCTAGTTATATATATACTAAGATGCAGACGGTGTTTAGTAGCACCCGACACCATCGTTCACAGACCATGGACTTGTTTGTTTGGTTGTGTAGTTGGTTAGATATTTGATTTGAATTTGATTGTTTGGTGAAATGGAATGGATTTGATTGATATGTGTATGGCGTGGGCCATTATTAGACCGGGGATAAGGCTAGGCCTTGTCCCGTTTCTAGTATCGTGCCGTTATGCCGCCGAAATTTTCTAAAATAAGTTAGAAAAATAAAGATATCATTTTATTTAAAGAATGAACCGAATAGAATATTCATAAGTTGAATAAAATAAATTGGTCGTTAAAAATATAATTTTTAACGTGAATGTGAATAAACAAATATTCATTTACAAACCGGACGTTTTGTTTATGTACACCTATTTGAATGACATTGATTGGGACGATAAATTTTACACATCGCCCGACTGCACAAATAAAATCTATGTTTGATTGTTTGAAACCCTACACGGGTATTGGGATAAAATACGGCATACACTAATCCCAATAATTAGTTGTATGTCGATCGATGGATTGACAGGCTGTTATAAGCGTTAGATATCTACATTTGATGCTTATACAGTGTAGTGCACTTTGGATGATGGTTGATTATTTAGCGTTGCTATTATATACATGTGTTGTATGGAATCCATATAACTAACTTTATATGGTAATTGGTTGGGCCTCATTCCAATTTAGAAAATAAAGAATATTATAAAATAAAGGTTCATGTGTTGACCGTACTCATCCGTTGAGATTAGTCATGTGTTGAATGAAATATTTTAATAATAAAATTTACAGCTTTATCATATATAAAATTAGTAACTAATTGGAAAATAGATAAGATGAGTGGTCTCCTGGATATTGATCTGATGTTGGTTTCGGCCTTCGGGGTTAATATTTAGGGAATCGTTCTCTTACTAATTTACGGTTGGAGTCTAATTTGAAATCAAACGATAGATACCATAATTTTTATAAAATATATTAAATAACAAAAATAGCCACACGTGGACAGTACTCATTCGTTGAGATTAGTCATGTGTTGACAAGAATATAGATTCATGTATTGAATAGAATAAATATTCATTTGTTGAATAGAATAACGGAATTATTGAAATATATAAAACCGTGTTGATTAGAGATGCGCTATTTTGTCGCGAACGGTATTTATATCGATTATATTCGTTTTATAATGAATATTGAAAAGTGATTTAAAAATCGAATATTTAGAAAATGAAAAAAAAAACGAATTGAATAGAAAACGAATTTGAATTGTATAGAAAACGAATTTAATTTGAATTGAATAGAAAACGAATTTGATTTGAATAGAAAAAGAATTGAATTTGAATTGAATAGAAAACGAATTTAATTTGAATTAAATAGAAAACGAATTGAATTTGAATTGAATAGAAAACAAATTCAAATTGAATTGAATATAAAATGAATTCAAATTGAATTGAAAACTAATTCAAATAGAAGAAAAATCAATTTGAAATGAATTCAAATTGAATTGAAATTTGAATTGAATTTAAATGAATTTTAAAACGAATTTATAAAGAAAAATTCAATTTTGATTTGAATTGGAAATGGAAGTTGAAATGTTTTTGAAACAAATTTAAAACTATTTATAAAATTCGTGTTAATTAGAAATCGACGAAATATATATTATATATATAATATAATGGCCTGAATAGAACGCGCCGCGCCGCGGCAGTTCGTAAATTTAGACCATTGACTTCGAATGGACATTACGGGAGATCCGACCATCGTATTCTCCTAAAACTGGAACCGTTGGGTTCGTACCGAAAAGAGCTTTCTAACGAATATTAGAAATTTGAAATCTAACGGTTGGATTTGGAGATACGTCCAAATCAAATTTGGAAAAGGTCGCTGTAAGTGCAGTTCGATGGCCGTTGATGGAAATCGACTGTACGGGCCTTGATAAAATTATTAAAAATAGTAATAATTCGTCTGAAATCATAAGAACCGATTTGGGAAAAATTGGGATGAAAAACTCCATATTTGAAAAGATAAAAATTGATTTTTATCAAAATGAACTAGTTTTGAACTAAAATTAAACCCATTTATTTTTAAATAAATAAATTGGATTTGAAATGGGTTTTAAATAGAATTGATTTGTGGGTTTATCGTGAACTATGTTTTAAATAACACTAGTTCTTTAACCCGATAATAAATAGAACGTAATTTGGGTTTATCGTGAAGGGTGTTTTAAATAACACTAGTTCTTTAACCCGATAGTAAATAGAACGTAATTTGGGTTTATCGTGAAGGGTGTTTTAAATAACACTTGTTCTTTAACCCGATAATAAATAGAATGTGATTTGGGTTTATCGTGAACTGTGTTTTAAATGACATTAGTTCTTTAACCCAGTAAAAGGAGTTTTAATGAATCTGCAATTAGATTGAAGTGTGGATTGATAATTTAAATTATCAAATTTGGAAAATGAGTGAGAATGGAGTATCACCAGTTTTGCTCCTAGCGGTAGTTAAATCTTTAATTAGATTTGAATGTGAAATGGTAATTAATTTTACCGATAACACCGTGGTATTAGATATGGAGTATTACCAGTTTTGCTTCATGGGATGAATAGGTTGGGATTGGGAAATAAAATAAATAATTACTTCGGTGTGGCTTGCTAATCTCGACTAGTTTGTAAAACCATAATTTGGTTTGATATGACATCCAATAGAAGATTAAAGAATAAATTTTAAAGAATTTATCTTGGATAAAATTAATGGGAACCTTTCCCTAAGAATTGAAATTTAGAAACTAGCTGTAGGTTAGTTAAGAAGAATGGTTTCCTGGGTATTGATCTGATGTTGGTTTCGGCCTTCGGGGTTAATATTTGGGAAATTGTTCTCTTGCTGATTTACGGTTAGTGGCTGCTGAATTGGAATGAGGCGTATGTTGTGTTTGTATAACATTTGTTTACTATATACGCGGGTTGTTCGGAAAGGCCGGGTTTATACCCATTCTGAATAACCGATTCGACGATAAGTCGAAAATGATGACGGTGGTCGAAGACCAGAAATCCTCACATCGTTTGGATAATTACTGATGATCCTGATTGGGCTGTACACCCAAGGGGATGGAAATAGTTGGTGGTCGTCCAGAGGTACTTGGAGATCGATGGATATGCGAGGAAAGTGCCTCCGGTTTCGTTCAGACCCAGAACGAACTTGTAAATGGATTGTGTGTCTGACATTGGACTTTATTCTGTGTTGATTGATCTCTATTAAATATACATCTGTTTGGCGGGGGAGAATTTATTCTCTTGCTTAACGCCCTTCTCTGAGACGTACGAGCTCAGAGGTTGTATATCGATGGACATCAGTCGCATAGCATGAATTGCCTGTGTGGCATGCTGAGTTGCATGGATCAAGGCTTCTGTTGAAAAGCAAAGTCTTGTGGTTGATGATCAAAGAACGGCCTTTGTGGCGTAGCTTTGTGTATAATGTGAATTCGCGAGCCTCACACCTCGGTATGAGTTAAAAACGGGATAAGGACCGTTGGGAGAACACGACGTTTCTTTCTAGCTTTGGTGGTGTCAGTGACTTACCAGCCCTGACATTTATATACTTTTCACCTATGTGGTTGTTGGAATGAGGCGCCTCGATATTAGGTCTGATAGGACCGGGAAACGTGTGTTCAGGAATAACTAATCCTCAAACATAAGAGAGGACCGGCCCAACCGATCCAAGTGGCTGCCCAGAGTGCGTAGTCCTGAGCATTTGCGAGAGTGTCTCGAATCGGAGAGGAGCTTGCCCCTTGCCTCGACTCATGACGGAAATCCAATTTCCAATACGTGTATTTCGGCTTTATTTGTAGGGCCTAGTATGGCGACATAGTGGGATGGGGCACTTATGCCGTCTATGATTGATATTTATGATTGAAATTGTTTTGACACTATACACTTATAATAGTATCAAATGATTTGTTTTAAACGTACCAAGTATGTTTGGCTATTATAAGGGAAAACCCTATCCTCCGTCTTGCGTTGCATTGTGTGATGGTACCTGGGTCTTATAATAGCTTCATTTTTCGAAAACCATTGCGTTGTTTATTCTATGCATTGGTATTCTTGGGAGGAAACCCGTTCCATGTTATACGGCGTGGTCCCTTGAATTACTCTCTTTTAAAGTAAAGTTTTAGATAACTATTTTAGTTCTCACACCAGTCACATGACTGACCTGAAGTTTATTGTTTTAACCTAAACTCTGGGTGCCCTTATTTTCGACACGGGCAGCTAGTAGTTTAGGTTTTTGCAGATTTATATTCACAGGTTCCTGTTTTACAGCTGTAACGATGCTCGGAAAGCTCTGTATCCATGTATTACTTTCAGTTGTGTTTTATATTGTTTTTCCGCTTCTATGTAACTTATTGTAATCTCTGATATATATCGAATGTATATTTATTCATACTCTGTATATTCTTGCATCTGATGGAATTGTTGTAATAGCAATGAAATGTTCTTCTGTCAGTGTTCTGATTGGTCTTGTCCTCAAAGTATCCGCTCTTCCCTTACCGGGGAAGTTACGGGTTATCACAACCAAAAAGTAATTTTAGAATCTGATGTTTTGAAAATATTATCATTTTAAAATTATAATGATATGGAATATTCAATTTTTATTTAAAATCGAAATGGAGTTGGAATCAGTTTAAAATAAATTTAAAAAGAATTGATAAAGAAATATTCAATTTGGATTTAAAAATTTAAATGAAGTGGAAATCATTTTAAAATGAATTTATAAAGGAATATTCGATTTTGATCTAAAAATTTAAATGAAACCCAAATTGTTTTAAAGTGAATTTAAAACGAATTTGTAAAGGAATATTCAATTTTAAATTAAAATTGAAATGGAAGTGGGAATCATTTTAAAATGAATTTACAAATATTTTATAAATACGTTTTCAATTGAAATCGACAAATATATAATATATACATATATTAAATCGCCTGAATAGAACACGCCGCGTAGCGACCATTCGTGAATTTCGATGATTAACTTCAAATCGATGTAGCGGGAGATCCGACCGTCGGAATTTCCCTAGATCGGAACAGTTGGGTTCGTATTGAAAAGAGCTTTCCAATGAATACAAGAGATTTGAAATCTAATAGTTAGATTTGAAATTATGATCCAAATCAATTTCAGAAAAGGTCGCTATGAATGCTGTTTGGTCACTAATAATGATTTTTGGGAAGATTAAAACTATGTTGAGTTTTAATCAATCTTTAATTAGATTGAAATATGAATGTGATAATTTAAATTATCAAATTTGGGAAAATGATCGAGAATAGAGTATCACCGGTTTTGCTCCAAGCGGTAGTTAAAACTTTAATTAGATTTGAACGTGAAATGGTAATTAATTTTTACCGATAACACTGAGGTTCTAGATATGGAGTATTACCAGTTTTGCTCCATGGGATGAATAGTTTGGAACTGGGAAAATAAACAGATGATTACTTTGGTAAGGTTCGCTAATCCAGACCTGTTTGGAAAACCTTAATTTGGTTTAGAATTGAAAAGATAATGAAATCTTTTATAATGGTATACAAAGGAAGATTATATAATAAATTTAAAAGGATGTATATTTGATAAAATTAATGGGAATCTTTCCCTAAAGATGTGAATATTTGAATAAAAGAATATTCTGGGTTGGAATGAGGCGTTGATGTGTTGTTATAGCACTTGATCATAAGATACGCGAGTTATTCAGAAAGACCGGGTTTATCCCATTCCGAAAAATTGTTACGATGACTAACAGTCGAAGAGATTGAAGACCGTGTAAGACCGATGATCTTCACATCCAATGGATGGTTTGCTACTGATGCCCATGATAGGAGTAGCTACGTTGAAGGGGCTACAGTGGTAGCCGTCCGGATGTATTTGTTGATTGTTTGTATATGCGAGGGCCTCTCTCCTATGTTGGACATACGAGACGAGGAATAAGGTACCTCCGATTTCGTTCAGACCTAGAACGGACTTGAAAATGGATGGTGTGTCTGATATTGTATTCCTTTATACTGTTCGTTGATCTATGCTAAATATATATCTATTTGGTGGCAGAGAATTTACTCTCTTGCTTAACACCCTTCTCTGAGACGTACGAGCTCAGAGGTAATATATCGACAGAAATCAGTGGTACGGTATGGATTGACAGTGTGGCATGTTGAGTTGTGGTGATCCAAGCTTTTGTTGAAAAGGATTGCTTGGTGGATGATGATCAAAGCATAGCTTTAATTAGCATAGCTTTGTGTACCGTTAATTCGCGAGCCTCGCACATTGGTATGATGGTGAATTGATGGTTAGATCAGTACGCTTTCGATATGAGGATAGATTTGTTTGACCGAGATAGGCTGGGTGCGGTAGCTACACACCTGCTCGGGATAGGGGCACACCCCCCGATTCCTAGAAGGATAGAGTATACGGCATTTTCTCATGCATGGGACATAAGCCGTTGAGGTACTTGATATCCTAGATACAGTGCGGATGTGCATTACGGCGTTTTCTCATGCACAGATGTAAGCCGTTGAGTATTGAAGTACATGATCGATTCTTTTGGATCAGGGGCCATCAATATGGAAATCCAAACTTCCAATACGACATTTTACAGGTTTAGTTGTATACTATTGGTGACATAGTGGTATGGGACATTCATGTCGTCTATGATTGATACATTCATATTTGAAGTTGAATTCTTCACTTGTAGTAATAATAAAAAAATTGTTTTAAAACGTACCAAGCATATTTGGCAATTATAAGGTAAAACTCTATCCTCCAGCTTGCGTTGCATTGTGTGATGGGACCTGAGTCTTATAATAGCTTCATTTTTCTTTATTCAGCATTGCGCTATTTCTTTTAGGTAATCGTGTTCTTGGGGGTAAACTCGTTCCGTATTATACGGCATGGTCCCTTGATTTACCTTACCTTAAAATAATGTTTTAATAATTGTTTTTGTTCTCACACCTGTCCCATGACCGACTCAGAGTTTATTGTTTTAACCTAAACTCTTGGTGCCCATATTTTCCATACGGGTAGCTAGTAGTTTTGGTTTTCGTAGATATTTCTTTCCATATAATCCTGGATTATAGCTAGAGCTATATTCGGAAAGCTTTGTATTCATATATTTCTTTCAGTTGTGTCAGTTGTTATTTTCCGCAATGCAATACCCTAGAACGACTTAAAAGAGTATTATTTAAAAGAAAAAATGAAATAGATTTTGAAAATTATATATCTTATTATTCGTATTTGATTATTTATTTTATATTGAATTTGGACTATCGAGTATATGAAGATTTTGAATATACGTGTATTCGAAGTCTCAAATATATTGTGTAGATATAGAATCACACTCTAGTTGCCAGAGATGATTTTGATTTTGATGCATCATCATCAGTGTTTATGTTCGAGTTTTGAAAGTGAATATCTATATAATTTCCAATTGACTGGTGTAAAAAATGAAACTTAGATAGGGTTAATGTTTGTGATTTAGCACTAAAAATATGATTTTGAGTATATATTAAAGATATATCTTTGGAAAGTTAACCCACTAATTGATTGTTGTTTGTGACATTTGATTATTAGTTTAACTCAGTAAAATATTGGAATAGTAAAACCAATATGTGAATGAAAGTTAATTTAGCCAAATCGAATCAAATATTCAATTAAATTGAAAATTGATTGAAACTGCATATATGTATATGTGTATACAATGAACTGGTCATAGTATGGGAGCTAAGAAGAGGAATAAAAATGTATGCCCGACAAATAGGCACATGGTTACTGTATTTCTTTGGTTTTGATGAGTTAATGAGCTGATTGGCTTGCCGCTTGGCTTTTTCTTTTGGATTGATGAGGGCCCTGTGAGGCTAGTTGCAGATTTAAAGGTCTCCCCATACAAAGGAGGTTATAGCGAAATTTTTCAAAAATTTAAGGTGTTAGCCAAATTTTTGACAAATTATAAAATTCTTAGAAACTAAAAAGTTGAAGTTAAGCAACTTTCAGCTCCTTTCCTTTTCGATGGCGAAAGAATTTAAGTGGGGGAGATTGTAACAGCCCAAAAATTCTGAACCAATCTAAATTTTTTATTTTAGCTATTTTAATGGATTTTGAATATTTAAAATGATTTATTTTAAATAATAACGACTAAAAATTTAATTAAATGAAGTTAGAATGTATATATTTATTTTAGTTATAAAACGAACTCGAAATGGCGCGGTAGTTTGAAAATTTGATTTTAAATTTAAACTGAATGTATAGAATTCAAAATAAATTGGATTTCAGTAAAACCAGACATATTTGAATCCTTTTAATTATATCTTTTTGACAAATGAGAAAAATCCAGATTTCATAATATGAATTGAAAGTCATGTCCATTTTAAAATTTAAAATAGTGGCTATGGATTTTAATATAATATATAGCCCTTAAAAATAGCCATTTTGTAAACGACCTCTATTTTTGACGAAACCACTTTTGTTAGATCCGGAATGTCAAGTTATTGCTAGGTTTCAAATTTCATAATTTTTGGATTTAATATGTGAGCATAGTAATTTTAAACCTATTTTGATAGTTTTATTTTAATTGGATTGACCAAAAACGGCCATTTTTCAAACAGTCTCCAAATTCAATGAAATTAGTATTGTTAGAACCGTATCGTCAAAACATAGCAAGATTTATTTTTCTGTAATTTTTGAAGTTAGTATGTGGTCCCGGTAAATTAAAATGTACGTTTAAATTAAATATATATTGATTTATATTTTAATTTTGATAAAGACTGATCTAAACAGTCGAATTAGCTTACGAAACATATCCCATTATCTCCGAAATGGGCGTACTTGGCTAGGGACGACAGTGGTTAGGTTTGATTTGGAGTTCGTATCGATAAACAACGATTTCTGGAATTAAATAATAATATAATTATAGTGTATATATCACTAAAATTCTTCTAACCCTAGTCAAAACAGATTCCGTGGTCGACCCTATACTCAACCGACAAATGCAGATCGACGAAATGGGTTAAACGGCTTCTGAAGAATAACGATGGTAAAGGCAACGTTTTGGGGGTAAACGCAATTAATTATTAACTAGGGCTTACTTATATATTTAATTAATTTGAAATGTAATTAAAATTTAAACTGCAATAACATGTCTATACTGAATCAGAATTGAACGATTCAAGGTATGTTAGAATCGTGTTGGAGAGCTCTACAACATGGAACTGACGAGAATCAAAATGGAGCAAATCAAAATTTGGGGCAGATTTAAATCAAAACAGTATTGAAATAATCATTTAAAGACTGACGGAGTGGAAACCGTCTGTGAGAACTCTTCTTACTCTAATTATTTTACAGTAATTATATATTAGGTTGTAGATGGGATTAGTAGCTCCTAACACTATTTTTTTGTACAAACAATGGTCGATTGTTTGTTGGGATTGTGATTGGGATTGTCATGTATTGATATTGTTGTATATAAAAATTATTTATATATAAAAATTATCATGAAATTAAATAAAATAAATATTCATTTACAAATCGGATGGCGTGTTTATGTATACTTATTTATCTGATATTGATTGGGATGATATATTTTACACATCGCCCAACTGCACAAACAATAATCAACATTTGTTGTTTGAAAACCCCACACGGGTATTGGGATGATATTTAACATACACTGATCCAAATAATTAGTGGTATATCAATCGATGGGTTGATAGACTGTATAAGCATTATTTATTTGTTTTAATGCTTATATTAGTTGGGAAATGCACTCTGGATGTTTTATGAATTTTTAATGATTATTTATCATTATTGTTGTATACATGCGATGTATGAAATCCATATAACTGAAATTATATGGTAATTGATTGAGTCGCATTCCGATTTAGAAACAAAGAATATTTTAAAATAACGAATATTTTAAAATAATTTTCAGTGAAGAATAAAATTATGATTTTGATGTCCGATTTTGGATGGCACGAAAATATTGAAATGTGAAGCTGTGTTAAGTAGTTAAATGCCATTTTAACACGAATAGGATTTTCTATCGATTTTATTCATCTTATAACGAATATCAAAAAGTGAATTCAAATTTTGATAGTTTGAAAATATTATCATTTTAAAATTATAATGATATGGAATATTCAATTTTGATTTAAAATCGAAATGGAGTTGGAATCGTTTTAAAATGAATTTAAAACGAATTTATAAAGGAATATTCAATTTTGATTTAAAAATTTAAATAAAGTGGAAATCGTTTTAAAATGAATTTAAAAAAAAATATAAAGAAATATTCAATTTTTATTTGAAAATTTAAATGAAGTGGAAATCGTTTTAAAATGAATTTAAAACGAATTTATAAAGGAATATTCAGTTTTGATTTAAAATTGAAATAGAAGTGGGAATCATTTTAAAATGAATTTATAAATATGTTTTTCAATGAAATATCTATAATATATATTATATATATTTAATGGCCTCTATAGAAAGCGCCACGACTGTTCGCGAATTTCGACCATTAACTTCAAATCGATGTGGCGGGAGATCCGGCCATCGGATTCTCCTAAAATCAGAATCGTTGGGTTTGTATCGAAAACATATTTCCAATGAATATAAGAGAATTGAAATCTAACTGATGGATTTGAAATTATGTCCAAATCAATTTCAAAAAAGGTCGCTATGAATGCAGTTCGGTGGCCGTTATTGGAAACCGACTATAAGGGCCTTAATAAAATTATTAAAAATATGGAAAAATTATGTAAAATCATAATAAATGATTCAGAAAGATTTTGGATGAAAATTTTCGTTTTTGAAATGATAAAAATATATTTTTATCGAAATAAACTAGTTTTTAACTAGAATAATAATCCTATGGGTTTTAAATAAAATAAATTGGACTTTAAAAATGGTTTTAAAATAACAGAATTTTCCTACGAATAAATTGGAGTGGAAATAAACTTCGGAGTATTTTGATATTGGATTCCGTGATTATACGGATATTGTTATGGGAATTTGGAAAATGCAGATATCGTTATTCCCAATACGATATCCGTTGGTTTCAGAATTTGATATTGAATATAAGGCGATATAATTTCTATTCAGAGCCTTGTATTTAATATCAAATTGTATTTTAGCTTTGTCGTGAACGGTGTCTTAAATAACACTGTTCTTAAACCCCGGTGAAAAGAATAAATATTTTAATTTAGATTATTAAAGTTTCCAGTTATATTTAGTAATTGGAATAAAATGGAATGTGAATTGGGTTTATTGTGAATGGTGTTTTTAACGACATTCGTTCTTTAACCCCGATTAACAGTGAAATGTGATATAGAATATATAAATCTTTTTATTAAGATTTAATGGAAATTTTCCAAAGTAAAGTTTTCCAATTTAATATATTAAATTGGAATGGAATGGAATTCGATTTGGTAATAATCAAAGTGAGCTTCTGTAGAGGAAGACTGCTAATATATATGGAATTTAAAAGGCTTCGTCGTTATTCCATTTATATTATTAGTCAGACATGGAAATTTAAATCTATTATATATATTGTAATGACTGGAAAATCCGAACCAATTTAAAAAATTTATTTTGGCCCTTTTAGTGAATTTTGGATATTTAAAATGAATTATTTTAAATAATAACGACGATAAATTTATTTTGAATAAAATTAGTACGTATATATTTATTTGAATCGACGTTAGAGTATAAATATTTTATTTTAAATATAAAAGGAATTGAAAATGGCGCGGTAGTTTGAAAATTCGATTTCAATTTTCTAATGAATGTCAACATTCAAAATAAACTGGATTTTGGCGAAACTAAAAATATTAGAATCTATTTGAGAATATCTTTCCAACGAATCTGAAAAATTGAAATTTCATAGCGGGAATAAAAAGTTATGCCCAATTGAAAATTCAGAATAGTCACTATGGAATTTTGGCCCTTAAAAATGGAAATTTTGCAAACAACCTCCGTTTTCAGTGAAACCACTTTTGTTGGATCCGAAATGTTAAGTTATTGCTAGATTCCAAAATTCATAATTTTTTTAATCAATATTTGAGCGTGGCACAGGAAAACATCTTTTAATAGTTTTAGTTAATTTCGATCGACCAGAAAATAGCCATTTTTCAAATGGGCTCAGAATTTGATGAAATTAGTTTTGTTAGGACCATATCATCGAAACATAGCCATATTTATTTTTCTGAAATTTTTAGAGTCGGTATGTGGCCCCGGCAAATTAAAATGTACGTTCAAAACTTAAATTAAATGTTTTATATTTTAATTTGAAGAATAACTGAGTATAACAGTCGAATCGAGTTATGAAACATACCCGATTGGGTTCGGAATGGGGGTAATACGATAGGAAGGATAGTCATTGGGTCTCATTTGGACTTAGGATGCAAAATCCTCATTTTCTAAATTAAATAATATTAAATATAATAAATATATATATTTTAAAAACTAAATCTCCCTCACTCTCTCTCTCTCTCACGTTCGATTCCGAAAAACGGAAAAAATAAATAAAAAAAAATAAAACCTAAACTTAATGCCGCCGCGATTCTTCACCATCACGCTAACCGATGGCGATCCCTTCCCCCTCTGGCCATCATGCCACCCCATCCCTTTCCCCCTCACTTCCCCTCCACTTCCACATTAAATTCGCTGCCCCTCCTCCCCAAACTATGGAAAACCCGTCGCAGCCACCTCAGGGACCGTCGCTGGTCAACCCGCCTCCCCCCGGACCTGCGCGCAACCCCCCATACTTCAGACGAACTCAACAGCCCTCTCCCCTTGCGCAATTCAACAGCAAAAGCTTCCTCCCTTCAATCGATGTAAGTTTTCCTTTTTGAATTTCAAATCTGAGTTTCATCATCTGTTATAAATATATTTATTAAAAAATTAGATTTTTATTTATGGAAATGGCAAATAAAAATGTGGATCTTTATCGTCTGAATGGTAATATAAAGAAGAGATTTTTTAAAATATAAAGACAAGATTTTTATAGTAGAAATGAAATTATTTTAAATAATAAAAATTGGATTTTTATATACATCATGACGAGATAAAAATTGGACTTTTATTATATGATGAAAAACATTAGAAAGATATGATTTTTATCTATGCAGAAACGATATAAAAATGTAACTTTTATATAAAAGGTTTTGGAATGAAGATTTGTTTTTTATATATGTAGCGATATAAAAAAATGTGATCTTTCATATATATGTAGTGAAATAAAAATACGATTTTTAGTATATGAAAAATATGATATATATATATATATACATATAGGCAAGGTAAAAATATGATTTTTATTTATATAATAGCGATGTATAAATGTGATTTTCAATGTGAACAGCGTGAAAGGGATTGCGTTGGAAATTCAGGGAAATCTGAAATGTTCAGAAATACATAATGGAGGAGTGGATCCAAAAGGTGAGAACTTCTCACTTTAATTTTATTTCTAGTTAAAATATATACTAGGATGTAGATGGTGCTTAGCAGCACCCGACACCCTCGTCCACAGACTATGGACGACTTGTTTGTTTGTTAGATTTTGTTATGAAAATTGATTGTGTGATGTGGAATGGAAAAATATATTTTATAGTTAAAAATATTTTATAGTTAAAAATATAATTTTTAATGTGTATATGAATGAAATAAATATTTATAAATAAATCGGACAATTTGTTTATGTACACACATTTGACTGATATTGATTGGGACGATAAATTTTACACATCGCCCAACTGCACAAATAAAATTCATTATTTGTTGATTGAAACCCCACATGGGTATTGGGATGATATAGGACATACACTAATCCCAATATTTAGCTGTATGTCAATTGATTGGTTGACAGACTGTTATAAGCGTTGAATATTTATATTTGATGCATATGCAGTGTAGAATGCACTTTTGGATGATGGTTATCTGGGTGTGATTGTTGTTGTGTACATGTGTGTATAAAATCCATATAAATCAAATTATATGGTAATTGGATGTGTCTGATTCCAGTTCAGAAAGAATGAATATTTTAAAATAACGAATATTTTTAAAATAATATTCAGTAAAAGATCAAAATTTGATTTTGCTGTCCGATTTGGGATAGACACGAATATATTTAAAAATATAAAGGCGTGTTGATTAGATTAACGCCATTTTAACGTGAACGATATTTATATCGATTTCATTCATTTTTGTAATGAATATCAAAAAGGAATTGATTTCAAAATATAACGTTTTGAAAATATTATAATTTGTATATTGATGATATGGATAATTGAATATGAAGTTGAAATCGTTTTGAAAACGATTTTAAAACGATTTGTATAATACGTTTTAAATGGAAATCGATGAAATATATATTATATATAATATAATGGCCTGAATAGAATGCGCCGCGCAGCGGCGGTTCGCAAATTTAGACCATTGACTTTGAACAGACATTACAGGAGATCCGACCATCGAATTCTCCTAAAACCGGAACCGTTGGATTCATATCGGAAAGAGCTTTCTAAAGAATACAAGAAATTAGAAATCTAACTGTTGGATTTGGAATTATTTCCAAATCAAATTTGGAAAAGGTCGATGTAAGTGCAGTTCGATAGCCGTTTATGGAAATCGACTGTACGGGCCTTGATTAAATTATTAAAAATATCAATAATTTGTGTAAAATCATAAAAAATGATTTGGAAAGAATTGGGATGAAAAATTCCATATTTGAAAAGATAAAAATAGATTTTTATCGAAATGAAATAGTTTTGAAATAGAATTATAATAAATATTTTTAAATAATTAATAATGGATTTGAAATTGTTTTAAAAATAACCAGAATTCCAATATATGAATTGAAATGGATTTGAATCGAAATTATGCTCAGATTATTTTGATATTGGATTTCGTGATTATACGGATATTGTGGAGGAATTTGGAAGATATATATATCGTTATTCCAATACGATATTTGTTGGTTTCGGAATTTGATATTGAATATAAGCCAATATATTTTCTATTCAGAGCCTTATATTTAATATCAAATTGGATTTTGGGTTCGTCGTGAATGGTATCTTTAATAATACTGTTCTTGAACCAAATGGAGTTAAGAAAATTAAAAACTGGCTGGAGATTAGCTATCATGGGTATTGATCTGATGTTGGTTTCCTCCTTCGGGATTAATACTTAGGGGATTGTTCTCTTACTAATTTATGGTTAGAGGCTAATGTGAATTGGGTTTATTATGAACTGTGTTTTTTAACGACATTCTTTCTTTAACCCGATTTACAATGAAATGTGATTTGGGATTTATAAATCTTTTTATTAAGATTTAACGCTAATTTTCCAAGGTAACATTTTCCAGTTTAATATATTAAATTGGAATTGAATGGAATTCGATTTGATAATAATCGAAGTGAACTTCTGTGGAGGAAGAATGTTAATACATATGGAATTTAAAAAGGTGTTGTCGTTATTCCATTTATATTATTGGTCAGATATGATCGATTATATATATTGATTTGTTTTTCTGTGAAGATTCCATAATTAATGGAATGTAATTTAGGTTGTCGTGAGTGGTATCTTTAATAGTACTATTCTTGGACCCCATGGAGTTAAGAATATCAGAAACTAACAGAGATTAGTTAAGTTGAATGGTTTCCTGTGCATTGATTTGATGTTGGTTTCGGCCTTCGGGGTTAATACTTAGGGAATTGTTCACTTGCTAATTTACGGTTAAAGGCTGATGAAATGGAATGTGATTTTGGGTTTATCGTGGACCATGTTTTAAATGATATTGGTTCTTTAACCCAGTTAAAGACAGGATATGATTTCCTAAGTTAAACAATCGTTAATATTGATTTTTGGTAAGATTAAAACCAAGTGGAGTTTTAATGCATCTTTAATTAGATTGAAACGATATCCAAAGGAAGATTAAAGAATATATTTAAAGAATTTATTTTTGATAAATTTAATGGGAACCTTTCCCAAAGTATAAGAATATTTGAATAAAGGAATATTCTTGATTGGAATAAGGCGTATGTTGTGTTTTTGTAGCACTTGTTTATTACATACGCGAGTTGTACGGAAAGACCTAGTTTATCCCATTCTGAATAACTGATTCGATGATATGTCAAGGATGAAGACGGTGGTCGAAGACCAGAGGTCTTCACATCGTTTGGATGATTACTGATGTCTTGATTCGGCTGTACACCCAAGGCAAGGTAATAAGTGGTGATCGTCCAGACGTAGTTGGAGATCAACGGATATGCGAGGGCCTCTCCCCTGTATTGGACAATATGGGGGAGGAATAAGGTGCCTCCAGTTTCGTTCAGACTGAGAATGAACTTGTAAATGGATGTGTGTCTGACATTGGATTTCTTTCTGTGTGATTGATATACATCGGTTGCATAGCGTGAATTGCCTGTGTGGCATGCTGAGATGCAAATGAGCAAGGCTTCTTTTGAAAAGCAGGGTCTTGTGGTTGATGATCAAAGCACGGATTTAATTTAGCGTAGCTTGTGTGGTGTTAATTCGCGATCCTCACACTCCGGTGTGGACCAGAAACGGGAGAGGACTTCAGGGAGGACATGCATTTCCTTCTAGCTAGGAGTGGTGTCAGCATTTTGCACGCCCTGGCATTTTACTTATGTGGATGATGGATTGCGAGGCGCCTCGGTTATATCGGTCGATCCAGGACCGATGGAGTCATTTGGCTCATTGACGCCCCTTAGGGTGAGGAAACGCAGTGTTCAGGCATTTTAATCCACATCGAGTGGACCGGCCTTGACGATACAAGGGACGATGCGTCATGTTCCTGAGGGGCGGGCTAGAGCGTCTCGAAGCGGTAAGGACGATCCGTTGCCTTGGTTCACAGGTGGAAATCCAACTTCCAATACGTGACATTTGCGGTTTTGATTGTAGAGCCTAGTGTTGGCGACGTGATATATGGTACCCATGCCGTCTAGGATTGATACATTTACATTTGACGTTGTTTTATACACTATGCACTTATAATAGTATCAAATAATTTATTTTAACGTACCAAGCATGCTTGGCTATTATAAGTGAAACCCCTATCCTCCGACTTGCGTTGCATTGTGTGATTGGACCTGGGTCTTATAATAGCTTCATTTTTCCAAAAAGCATTGCGCTGTTTTATTATATGCACTGGTATTCTTGGGAGGAAACCCGTTCCGTGTTATACAGCGTGGTCCCTTGATATATCTGAATTAAAGTAAAGTTTTAAATAACTGTTTTAGTTCTCACACCAGTCACATGCCTAACGTGGAGTTTATTGTTTTAACCTAAACTCTGGGTGCCCCTATTTTCCGCACGGGCAGTTAGTAGTTTTGGCTTTGCAGATTTATATTCACAGGATCATGTTTTACAACTGGAATGATATTCGGAAAGCTCTGTCTTCGTTTACTTCTTTCAGTTATGTTTTATATTATTTTCCCTCTGCAGTAATGTATTTAAACCTCTGATAATTATCAAATGTGTAATCTTTATTTATACTCTGTATATTCTTGTATTCATATGGAATTGTTGTAATAAACAATGAAATGTTCTTCTGTTTGTGTTCTGATTCGTCTTGTCCTCACCTCAATCCGTGATTTTCCGTAAGGGGGATTGTAACACCCCACGTCCATTAATGTCACTCACAAAGGGAATGCATTAACTTCCATGGAGGTTTTAAGTGAATATAGAACAGTAAAATTACAACAAGACAGATATAAAATAGTACTTGGAAATTCAAAAACTTTATTTCATTGTAGCAGAAGTCAAAACATGTTTGATTACATCATAACACCATATTCAATGTCAAGTACAATATCTATCTTGATAAAACAAGTACATAATCCCATTACATGAATAGCCATTAAAAAGAAAGATAACAAGCTGGACTTTACTTCAGCAGTCCAAGCTTTCCAGAAGATAAGCGATCCAACTAGACTCCACTAGAACTTGGCCCAACCTGTGGACCTGAAGGGAGAAAAAGGATGGAAAAGAGGGGGTCAGACATAAAGTCTGGTGAATATGATAATTCTACAATACTATTACCAAAATAACTGGACTAAGGCATAAGCTGGAAAACAAGAAAATGTCTATGAAGAGCAGATTAAGGACATAGACAATCGCTAAAGGCAACGTTATAGGCGCTCCTAAATACTAAAGGATAAACACTATACTGCACCACACCAGTCACCCTAAAGATTCATCCCACTTAGCTTCACTTAGAAACTTTCCCAATGGCTTTACGTACCCCTAGCTGACTACATAGGTGCCGCCTGCCCCTATCTCCACTAGGTGTACCCTACTTCCCATTATTCGATCGGCTCCCTAACTCGTAGATACCCGTGCTGGCCCCACAGTGGGGTGTATCACTCCCCTAAAGTGGCAACCTGATACAACGGACATGCACGGCTTATACCTACACGATGCAACAACGTCTTACCTACCAGCCCGGGTCCACACACGCATATGAAACCCGTTGGACTTGCGTTGCCACCGCTCCCTGTTTTGGCCTCTTATAGTCAAACCCAGTATGCGTGTCCCGTCCTCGACTTGGGTCGAGCCCACAAAGATACGTTTTGGGATACTGGTTGAAATGGGCCCCCACTATTTACCACAAGCATTCCACCTAAGCTTGTCCCCATTAGTCCATCCCACTTAACCCACTTAGTCATGTTCATTTACATGTGTGTTTGGTTAAGTCTAATCGTATTTCAAATGCCTCTAAAGGCAACCACCAGATTCCTCATGCCACCCAAGGCACCTACTTAACCCCCATGTCCCACCTTACATGATTATCTGGTTAAGTATTTCTTAGTTCATTAAGGCCATAACCTCATAAAGACCTCTCACATTAGACTGGCATTTATGGCAGCTGGATTTGCCGGGCGGGTCCGAGCAGTCTTACACCATAAAAGAGTCTAACCTCGTGTCTTTACAACTGTTATGCTTTAGTTTGGGCCTAGGACCTCTCACATTGGGCCGACATTTGTGACTACTGGATTTGCCGGGCGGGTCCGGGCAGGTTTACATCACAAACGGGTCCAACCTCGTGTCCTAAGCATTGATTATTAATAATAATCCACTTTCCCCCAATTTTAATAATTCCCTACTTGAATTATTAATTACTTCCAATTTTTAACAATGTCCATAATTGACTCAATTATGGACATCCATTCATGGTATGCAAAATCTTACAAAATTGCACCCAATTTATTAATTCCTAATATTACCCCTACCCCACGTTTGAACGTTTATTCGCAAAATATATGTTAGACTCGAATAGCCTAACTCATAGCATAAAAGAGATTATCATAATAACAACATGTATATGTGACCAAATGAATCATAATAAGGGGTGAAACTTGCATATGTCCAACTTGCATAGATTACACATGTCATGGACCTAAAGGTGTCAACTTGTTCAAAATTCACCTAATATAATCTCAATCAATTTTCATAAACTTACATATGAACATGTGTGAATCAACATCATCTAATTTTTTAACAACATGGTTTTATATGGGTACACCTAACTCAATAGGCAAATTCCCATAATCAAGTTTTATTTAATTATAGTTTCAAGTTTATGGGTACACCTAACCTAATAGGCAAATTCCCATAAACAAGATCCATTTAAATTAAGAAAAAAAAACATAACTTTAAGCATGATCCAACAACATGATTTTTCAACATAATATAGCATGATTTATAACATGGCATAGTATGATAGTATAACATAGCTTGACATGATTCTCAACATAGCACGACATAGCATAAGAGAATTTACAACATAGCATGACATAGCATATATAATTTACATCATACGACAACATAATAACATAATAAGAGATCCACAATATATAGAATTTACAATTACAAATCACATCACTTTCTTGTGATCCATTCATAACTGAGTCAAATTAGTTTGTAATAGTCTTGTGAGAATCATCATACCCACCAACAAAAGAAGAGAATTAGAGAGAGAGTTCTTTGGTTTGATTTGTTTTGTTGAGTAGAATTTAGTTGTAGTAGATTAGGCTTCCTCTTCTTAGTTTGTGACGGCTACGCTGAACTCCATGGCAGCAGCATGACGGTAGCTTCTCTAATTTTACAAGTGATTTAGGTTTAGGGTCTACCCACTTATTTATAGATTTTAGAATGCATTTAGGCCATTAGATTTAACCTAGAAATAACCGCAGCCGTTCAGACAAGATGGGGTTTATCTTGTTGACTCAGCAATGAGCCAGAAGTGACTCAGCAAACACTCAGCAATATATATATATATATATATATATATATATATATATATATATATATATATATATTCTACAATGTACACATTAGATACATCCCCCCCTTTTACACACTTATTATTGTTTTTATATACATATTAGATACATCCCCTCTCTTACACACTTATTAATATTTTTATATTCATATTAGATACATCCCCTCTCTTACATACTTATTAATATTTTTATATTCATAATAGATACATCCCCTCTCTTACATACTTATTAATATTTTTATATTCATATTAGATACATCCCCTCTCTTACATACTTATTAATATTTTTATATTCATATTAGATACATCCCCTCTTCTACACACTTATTATTATTTTAGCAACTTTAGTGTTAATAGAAAATTCGGGGTGTTACATTCTCCCCTCCTTTTAGGATTTCGTCCCCGAAATCTTCAAGTCTGGAAGAATGTATATCCTACCATCCAAACGTCCATCTACTCATCCATCATACACAGGCATTCATTGTCCTTACAGACTTCTAATGCTTTCATGTTTAAATGCACAGTGTGTGTATATGTCCGTATCTAATGCAAAATCAGGCGGTCCACTGATTCAGTTGACCTCCTTAATGCAACTATGATCGTGCCATGCATCCATTATGTATGCAAAAGATTCTTAATGCTACATAATACTTCTATATGCGTGCACAACCATCATCTGAATGCAGCATCCACATGATAATACAACCATCGTTCATCCATTTTACTAAATACATCCATATATATGCAATATGCAATATGTAGTGACTGAGCCGATCTAATGCCTAAAGTGTGTGTATATATGCATCCACGAGCAACCATTAGCAAACACTTGCATCCATTTTGCATCCATCATACATAACATGTCTCAAACACATGTTTCAACCATAGGATTATCCTAACTAAAGGTCAAAGATACTAATGAGAGGACATACTAAAGATAAGATAAGATAAGCTAAGCGGTAAAGGAGAAATTAAAAGACATACCCTCAAAAAGAAAAGGGTACAACGAACGCATCTTCTCTTCTGTCTCCCAAGTTGCGTTGCTCTCATCATCTCCCCATTGCACTTTAACCAGTCTGACCTCTCGATTCCTCAACTTTTTGATCTCCGACCCAAGAATGCATGTAGGAGCTCGTCTAATTGTTGCATCACGCTCTATTTCCACCTCTTTAAGCAAGCTCGGCTCTACCACCTCCGCGGTCTTGTGCAAACACTTCCTCAAATGTGATACATGGAATACGTCGTGTACTCCACTAAGTTTCTCAGGCAACTCCACCCTATATGCCATCTTCCCAATCCTGTTTTTTACAGGAAACGGCCCTACAAACCTTGGTGCTAATTTCCCCACGGACCCAAAGCGAACAACATTCTGTAACAGAGATACTTTGATAAAAACCATGTCCCCAATGTCAAACTCAAGATCTGTCCTCCTCTTATCAGCATATGATTTTTGCCTATCTTGTGCTGCTTTCATCCTCCTTCGAATCAACTCAATCTTCTCCGAGGTTTCCCTAACCATATCGGGCCCAAGTAGGATTTTATCGGTAGATTCCCACCAACATGTAGGCGAACGGCAAGGCCTTCCATAAAGAGCTTCGAAAGGTGCCATGCCAATACTAGACTGAAAGCTATTGTTATATGCGAATTCTACTAACGGAAGGTGCTCTTCCCATGTACCCCCAAAGTCTAGGATACAAAGCCTTAAAAGATCCTCTAGAATGCGATTCACGCTCTCGGTCTGGCCGTCTGTCTGAGGATGATATGCGGTGCTCAAACATAGCTGAGTCCCTACCGCCTCTTGTAAACTCTTCCAAAATTCGCTAGTAAAGATGGGGTCACGGTCTCTTACTATACTAGAAGGAATACCGTGCAAACGAACTATCTCCTTAATGTATACAGAAGCCAACCACGGAGCAGTCCTCTTACTTTTCACGGGAATAAAATGGGCGCTTTTAGTAAGTCTATCTACTATAACCCAAATCCCCGTGTTACCCTTCCTTGATCTTGGTAATCCATCCACAAAATCCATTGAGATGCTTTCCCATTTCCATAGTGGAACTTCTAATGGGTGAAGCAACCCACCGGGTTTCTTTTGTTCTGCTTTAACTCGTTGGCACACCAAGCATCTAGCGACGTACTCGGCCACATCTTTTTTCATACCGGCCCAAAAGAAAACCCGCTTCATATCTTTGTACATCTTATCCCCGCCGGGATGAATGGTCATTTTTGAGCGATGAGCATCATCAAGAATGGCCTTCCTTAAGTCTTCGTCTTGTGGTACACAAAGTCTATTATCCCTTCGTAACCAACCCTTATCGTCTAGGGTATACCTACGAAGATGGCTTGACGACTCCCCCCCTTTTAGCTTTTCTACTATCTCAACCAACCGTGGGTCGTCTCGCTGTGCCTCACCAACCCGTCCTAGAAGTGTAGGTCTAACCTCCAAGGATGCTAACAGACCGGGTACTAAGTCAATGGAGGGTCTAAAGTCAAACATAGAGATGAATTCTAAGCTTTGTCGTTCAACAAACAACGGACTCAAGGACAACCTTTTCCTACTTAAGGCGTCTGCCACCACGTTACCCTTGCCCGGGGTATATGCTATTTCAAAATCGTAGGAGGCTAAGAATTCCATCCACCGTTGCTGCCTTAAATTCAAATCCTTCTGAGAGAATAAGTATTTTAATGATTTGTGGTCAGTGAACAGTTCGAATTTCTCACCAAGAAGATAGTGACGCCAAGACTTAAGCGCGAAAACAATTGCGGCTAGCTCTAAGTCATGCGTGGGGTAATTCTTTTCATGAACCCTCAACTGCCTTCCACCATAGGCTATTACTCTTCCCTCTTGCATGAGGACCGCGCCAAGTCCCGTCCCACAAGCATCAGTATAGATGGTAAACGGTTTATTCCCGTCTGGCAGCACTAAGACTGGGGCTGAAGTTAAGGCTCTCTTTAAACGTTGGAACGCATCATCGCAATCTTTGTCCCACGTAAAAACCAGGTTCTTCTTCGTTAACCGTGTTAATGGAGCTGATATTTTTGCGAAGTCTTTGATAAACTTCCTATAATAGCCAGCCAACCCCAAGAAACTTCTTACTTCGGTTGCATTTTTAGGGACCTTCCAATCTTGGATGGCCACCACCTTTGCGGGATCCACTGCTATCCCTTCTTTGGAAACCACGTGCCCTAAGAACCGTACTTCCTTCCTCCAGAAGTGACACTTAGAAAATTTTGCCTTAAGGTTATGTGCTCGAAGGGTTTCCAACACTTCCCTAAGATGTAGGGAGTGCTCTTCTTTATTCTTAGAAAAGACTAAGATGTCATCCACAAAGACTACCACGAATTTGTTAAGGTATTCCCTAAACACCCTACTCATCAAATCAACAAAATATGCAGGGGCGTTTGTCAAACCAAAGGGCATCACTAGCCATTCATAGAATCCGTCAGGAGTCCTAAAAGCAGTCTTATCTATACTATCCTCAGCCACTCTCAGTTGATGAAAGCCAGTGGCTAAGTCCAACTGCGAAAACACTGAGGCGCCAACTAACTGATCAAAGAGATCGTCAATCCTCGGCAGTGGGTGTCGGTTCTTTTTAGTAAGCATGTTTAGTTCTCTATAGTCCATACAAAGTCTAAGAGACCCATCCACCTTTGTGGCAAAAACTACTGGAGCACCCCACTCCGATATACTACGTCTTATGAACCCCTTCTCAAGCAACTCCTTTACTTGCTTATTGAGTTCCCTCCTTTCACGAGGAGCCATGTGGCGCACTGGCAAAGATACGGGTTTAGCATTATCCACAAGATAAATTCGAAAGTCTTTCTCCCGCTTTGGAGGTAAGCCCTTCACCTCCTCAAACACATCCGGATATTCCCGGACCACTTCTACCGATCGCAGGTTCTCTACAGACGCGTCAAGCGATTCAAGATAACTTAGCATAACGGAATTTATGGGATTACAAAAGATGTCGAGAGCATTACCAAGGCGAGTCACAAGCCTAACTACTCTCCTTTCACAATCAAGAATGGCCCTATTTCTAGACAACCAATCCATTCCTAAAATTAGCCCATAGCCCGTGAAGCCCAATACATAAGCATCACATCTAAATTCAACGCTAAGTATAGAGATTTTCAAATCCAAACATATCATGGTCAAATGAGCCGAACCCCCAATTGGATTTGAAACGACCAAGGGATCCTCTACTAAACTGGTGTTCAAGTGCAGTGATTCAACTAATGATGCAGAGATAAACGAATGAGATGCGCCAGAATCGAATAAGGTACGGACAGGATGATCAAACAGAAAAACTAAGCTTTCAACAGAAATTGTTCTACCTCTTTCTTGCAACGGTGGGGCCGCAATAGCCTGAACTTGCCCCCTTGCCTGCCCTGGTGCCATAAGAGCCTGCACCTGTCCTCCCGAGGTAGACCCTGCCCTCTGCCCCTTCTTTGGACAGTCCTTCACTAAATGTCCCGCATCTCCACAATGAAAACAACCAGTCTTCTTTTTCTTTCTACAATCTTTGCTGAGATGGCCAGGCGTCCCACAATTGAAGCATTTCTTCTTCCCTTTGCCATTATTGTTTTTACCACCCTTCTTATTTTGCTGTTGGGGTTTCTTCTGATCCCCTTTCTTTTCAACTGCCTTATCCTCATGCATAAGTGCCATTTCTACTAGCTTTTCAAAGGTGGCTCCCATAGGGATGTGGGTCATAGCCAACCCTTGCAACGGTTCATTCAAGCCTCTAACGAACCTCAAAGCTTTCTTCTCTGGCGTGTTCACCAACTCCAAGCCAAACCTTGCTAACTGATTAAATTTATTGACATATTCCTTTACTGATGAGCTCCCTTGCTTTAGTGCCAGGAATTTTTCCATATTTAAGTTCTCCTCTGCCCTTGAAAGAAACTTTGCCTCAAACCTTCGTCTGAAATCCGCCCATGAATCAACTGGACGTTCCCCGTTAGTGACCTCCCACCAAAACGAGGCCTCTCCCTTCATTAACCAAGCAGCTAAACGGACTTTCCTCCCATCTTCCACTTCAAAGATATCCAACAATTCCTCAGTCTCCTTAAGCCAATCTCGGGCCTCCACAAACGTCTCAGTCCCTTGAAAAGTTTTTCCTCCCATAGCCTTGAATTCCTTGCACGTCTTTGCAAAAGTGTCAACACGAGGAGGAGGAGGAGGAGGAATGGGTGCAACTAGGGGTGGAGGAGTATCCGCTGGGCCTGCAGTGGTGGCCCTAGCCTCCAAGTATCTCCTAAACCATCCTGGAATCGTCACACCTTCTGGGAGATTAAGATCTTCAGCTATGCTGAAACGAAAAAGGAAAGATTCAAAATGGAGAATTCGAAAGATAAAGATAAGGATGTGGCTATTTGGGATTATGTTTTTCATAAAAACTCTCTTTAAATAACATGTTTTTTTTTTGAAAGCACTTCTTCCAAAAATACTTTAGAAAAAAAAAATCTAAATTTTTTTTTTTATCTGTTATGGTAACCTTATGCTCTGATACCACGTGTAACACCCCACGTCCATTAATGTCACTCACAAAGGGAATGCATTAACTTCCATGGAGGTTTTAAGTGAATATAGAACAGTAAAATTACAACAAGACAGATATAAAATAGTACTTGGAAATTCAAAAACTTTATTTCATTGTAGCAGAAGTCAAAACATGTTTGATTACATCATAACACCATATTCAATGTCAAGTACAATATCTATCTTGATAAAACAAGTACATAATCCCATTACATGAATAGCCATTAAAAAGAAAGATAACAAGCTGGACTTTACTTCAGCAGTCCAAGCTTTCCAGAAGATAAGCGATCCAACTAGACTCCACTAGAACTTGGCCCAACCTGCGGACCTGAAGGGAGAAAAAGGATGGAAAAGAGGGGATCAGACATAAAGTCTGGTGAATATGATAATTCTACAATACTATTACCAAAATAACTGGACTAAGGCATAAGCTGGAAAACAAGAAAATGTCTATGAAGAGCAGATTAAGGACATAGACAATCGCTAAAGGCAACGTTATAGGCGCTCCTAAATACTAAAGGATAAACACTATACTGCACCACACCAGTCACCCTAAAGATTCATCCCACTTAGCTTCACTTAGAAACTTTCCCAATGGCTTTACGTACCCCTAGCTGACTACATAGGTGCCGCCTGCCCCTATCTCCACTAGGTGTACCCTACTTCCCATTATTCGATCGGCTCCCTAACTCGTAGATACCCGTGCTGGCCCCACAGTGGGGTGTATCACTCCCCTAAAGTGGCAACCTGATACAACGGACATGCACGGCTTATACCTACACGATGCAACAACGTCTTACCTACCAGCCCGGGTCCACACACGCATATGAAACCCGTTGGACTTGCGTTGCCACCGCTCCCTGTTTTGGCCTCTTATAGTCAAACCCAGTATGCGTGTCCCGTCCTCGACTTGGGTCGAGCCCACAAAGATACGTTTTGGGATACTGGTTGAAATGGGCCCCCACTATTTACCACAAGCATTCCACCTAAGCTTGTCCCCATTAGTCCATCCCACTTAACCCACTTAGTCATGTTCATTTACATGTGTGTTTGGTTAAGTCTAATCGTATTTCAAATGCCTCTAAAGGCAACCACCAGATTCCTCATGCCACCCAAGGCACCTACTTAACCCCCATGTCCCACCTTACATGATTATCTGGTTAAGTATTTCTTAGTTCATTAAGGCCATAACCTCATAAAGACCTCTCACATTAGACTGGCATTTATGGCAGCTGGATTTGCCGGGCGGGTCCGGGCAGTCTTACACCATAAAAGAGTCTAACCTCGTGTCTTTACAACTGTTATGCTTTATTTTGGGCCTAGGACCTCTCACATTGGGCCGACATTTGTGACTACTGGATTTGCCGGGCGGGTCCGGGCAGGTTTACATCATAAACGGGTCCAACCTCGTGTCCTAAGCATTGATTATTAATAATAATCCACTTTCCCCCAATTTTAATAATTCCCTACTTGAATTATTAATTACTTCCAATTTTTAACAATGTCCATAATTGACTCAATTATGGACATCCATTCATGGTATGCAAAATCTTACAAAATTGCACCCAATTTATTAATTCCTAATATTACCCCTACCCCACGTTTGAACGTTTATTCGCAAAATATATGTTAGACTCGAATAGCCTAACTCATAGCATAAAAGAGATTATCATAATAACAACATGTATATGTGACCAAATGAATCATAATAAGGGGTGAAACTTGCATATGTCCAACTTGCATAGATTATACATGTCATGGACCTAAAGGTGTCAACTTGTTCAAAATTCACCTAATATAATCTCAATCAATTTTCATAAACTTACATATGAACATGTGTGAATCAACATCATCTAATTTTTTAACAACATGGTTTTATATGGGTACACCTAACTCAATAGGCAAATTCCCATAATCAAGTTTTATTTAATTATAGTTTCAAGTTTATGGGTACACCTAACCTAATAGGCAAATTCCCATAAACAAGATCCATTTAAATTAAGAAAAAAACATAACTTTAAGCATGATCCAACAACATGATTTTTCAACATAATATAGCATGATTTATAACATGGCATAGTATGATAGTATAACATAGCTTGACATGATTCTCAACATAGCACGACATAGCATAAGAGAATTTACAACATAGCATGACATAGCATATATAATTTACATCATACGACAACATAATAACATAATAAGCGATCCACAATATATAGAATTTACAATTACAAATCACATCACTTTCTTGTGATCCATTCATAACTGAGTCAAATTAGTTTGTAATAGTCTTGTGAGAATCATCATACCCACCAACAAAAGAAGAGAATTAGAGAGAGAGTTCTTTGGTTTGATTTGTTTTGTTGAGTAGAATTTAGTTGTAGTAGATTAGGCTTCCTCTTCTTAGTTTGTGACGGCTACGCTGAACTCCATGGCAGCAGCATGACGGTAGCTTCTCTAATTTTACAAGTGATTTAGGTTTAGGGTCTACCCACTTATTTATAGATTTTAGAATGCATTTAGGCCATTAGATTTAACCTAGAAATAACCGCAGCCGTTCAGACAAGATGGGGTTTATCTTGTTGACTCAGCAATGAGCCAGAAGTGACTCAGCAAACACTCAGCAATATATATATATATATATATATATATATATATATTCTACAATGTACACATTAGATACATCCCCCCCTTTTACACACTTATTATTGTTTTTATATACATATTAGATACATCCCCTCTCTTACACACTTATTAATATTTTTATATTCATATTAGATACATCCCCTCTCTTACATACTTATTAATATTTTTATATTCATAATAGATACATCCCCTCTCTTACATACTTATTAATATTTTTATATTCATATTAGATACATCCCCTCTCTTACATACTTATTAATATTTTTATATTCATATTAGATACATCCCCTCTTCTACACACTTATTATTATTTTAGCAACTTTAGTGTTAATAGAAAATTCGGGGTGTTACAGGGATTGCGAGTAGTTACAGTTTGATATCAGAGCTCTAGTTTATAGAGCTCGAGAATAAGACACTTTGGAACCAAACGAAAGAATTCATCAGAGATTGGATTAATAATATCCAATGAAAATGACTCGTTAGAGATGGGATCAGTAGTAACTTAGAATGAGTGTGATGAGTATTATATTTTTAAAATAAAGATGATTTTTTTTAAAATAAAGATGAAATTTTTTGTTTTGAAAAGTTAAACTTTATTATTCGTATTTGAATATTTATTTTTATATTGATTTGGACAATCAGGTATATAAAGATTTTTCATATACATCTAATCCACGTGTACGAAGTTTTAATATACTGGATATGTATAGAATCACACTTTAGTCGCCCGGAGATGGTTCTGATGATCGCTATAGTACGTACATCATCAGAATTTATGTTCGTGTTTCAAAAGTTGGATTTCTATATGATTCCAATTGACTAGTGTAAGAACCAAAAACTAGATAGGGCTTATTGTTTTGATTTGGCATCAAAAATCTGATTTTTGGACTATGTATCAAAGTTATAAATTTGAAAAGCTAATCAATTAATTGATTGATGGTTGTGTTGCATGATTATTTGTTAACCAATAAAACCATTATGTGATTGTAAGGTAAATTTAGCCAAATTGTCTCAAATATTGAATTGTATTGAAAATTATTTGAAATTGCATACATATACATGTATATACATTGAACACGTCATAACAAGGAAGCTAAGCAGAGGAATAAAATTGTTTGCTCGACAAATAGGTACATGTTTATTGTATTTCGTGGGGTTTTTGATGATTTTATGAGCTAATTAGCTAGCCGCTTGGCTGTTTCTTTTTCTTTTTGGATTTGAGAGGCCTATATGGCGATTTCGGGATTTTCCCGGTGCTCCCGTACCGGGGAGGTTATGGCAAAAAATTCAAAAATTTAGGGTGTTAGCCAAATTTTTGAAAAATTTGGAAAGTTCTTAGAAACGGAAAAGTTGAAGAACTTAAGCCATAATGAAAGTTGAGTTGGTTAGTTAAACAATTTTCAGCTCCGTTCCTTTTCAAGGATGAAAAAATTTAAGTGGGGGAGACTGTAATAACCTGGAAAATCCGAACCAATTTAAAAAATTTATTTTGGCCCTTTTAGTGAATTTTGGATATTTAAAATGAATTACTTTAAATAATAACGACGACAAATTTATTTTGAATAGAATTAGAACATATATCTTTATTTGAATTAACGTTAGAGTATAAATATTTTATTTTGAATATAAAAGGAATTAAAAATGGCGCGGTAGTTTGAAAATTCGATTTCAAATTTCAAATGAATGTAAAGGAATCAAAATAAGCGGGATTTGGGAAAAACCAAAAATATTAGAATCTATTTAAGAATATCTTTCCAACAAATTCGAAAAATTAAAATTTCATAGCGAGAATAAAAAGTTATGCCCAGTTGAAAATTCAGAATAGTCGCTATGGAATTTTAGTCCTTAAAAATGGAAATTTTGCAAATAACCTCCGTTTTCAACGAAACCCCTTTTGTTGGATTCGGGATGTCAAGTTATTGCTAGATTCAAAAATTCATAATTTTCTGAATCCATGTGTGAGTGTGGCGCAGGAAATGTGACGAGCAGGAATTTCGCTCGGTCCGAACCAGTCGCTAAACCGACCCAGACCGTTCGAAACGCCCTATCGTTTGAGAACACGACAATGTAGAACGCATACGGAAGAACATTTCATTGTATATCACAACAATGCATCAGATTACAAGAATATACAGAGTATAAATGAATATTACACAGAAATATCAGAGACTTAAATTACATTTAAATACATAGCAGCGGAAAATAATACAATACACAACTAGAAGAGATATACGGATACAAAGCTTTCCGGATATCGTTCCAGCTGTAAACCAGGATCCTGTGAATATAAATCTGCAAAACCAAAACTACTAGCTGCCCGTGTCAAAATAGGGGCACCCAGAGTTTAGGTTAAAACAATAAACTCCAGGTCAGTCATGTGACTGGTGTGAGAACTAAAACAGTTATTAATCTTTATTTTAAAAGTTAGGCAAATCAAGGGACCACGCCGTATAACACGGAACGGGTTTCCTCCCAAGAATACCAGTGCATAAAACAAACAGCGCAATGCTAAATAAAGAAAAATGAAGCTGTTATAAGACCCAGGTCCTATCACACAATGCAACGCAAGCCGGGGGATAGGGTTTTCCCTTATAACAGCCCAAGAATGCTTGATACGTTTAAAACAGATTATTTGATACTATTATAAGTGCATAGTGTATAAAACAACTTCAAATCTTAAGTATCAATCATAGGCGGCATGGGTACCATATATCATGTCGCCATATATAGGTTTACAAATAAAACCGCAAATGTCACGTATTTGGAAATTGGATTTCCATCTATGAACCGAGGCAAAAGATAGTCCTCAACCGATTCGAGACTGTCTAGCCCGAGTCTCAGGATCAGAGCTCGAGTGACCCTTGGATCGTCAGGGCCAGTCCACCGATGTGGATTAAACTTAAACCCTAAACATGCGTTTCCCCGCCCTATGGGGCGTAGGTGAGCCAACTAAATGACTCCATCGGTTCGAGAACGACCGATCAATCCGAGGCGCCTCGCAACAGCAACAACCACATAAGTCAAACTCGTCAGGGCGTGTAAAACCACTGACGCCACTTTTTAGCTAGAAGGAAACGCATGCCCTCCCTGAGGTCCTCTCCCGTTTTTGGTTCATACCGGGTGTGAAACACGCGAAGTAAACGTTACACAAAGCTACGCCACAAAGGCCTTGCTTTGATCATCACCACAAGACTTTGCTTTTCAACAGAAGCCTCGATCAATTGCCACTTAGGCATGCCACACAGGCAATTCACTCCATGTGTTTGATATCCATCAATATATAACCCCTGAGCTCGTACGTCTCAGAGAAGGGCGTTAAGCAAGAGAATAAATTCTCCGCCGCCAAACAGATATATATTTAATAGAGATCAATCCCACGGACTAAAATCCAATGTCAGACACACAGTCCATTTACAAGTCCGTTCTGGGGCTGAACGACACCGGAGGCACCTAGTACCCCGCATATCCATCGATCTCCAAGTACGTCTGGACGATCACTAACTGTTTCCATCTTCTTGGGTGTACAGCCCAATCAAGATCATCAGTAATCACACAAACGACGTGAAGACCTCCGGTCTTCGACCATCGTCTTCATCTTCGACTTATCGTCGTATCAGTTATTCAGAACGGGATAAACCCGGTCTTTCCGAATAACTCGCGTATATTTTAAATAAGTGTTACACAAACACAACATACGCCTCATTCCAATTCATTAGTCACTAATCGTAAATTAATCAAGAGAATAATTCCCCAAATATTAACCCCGAAGGCCGAAACCAACATCAGATCAATATTCAGAAAACCATTCTGCTTGGCTAACCGACAGCTAGTTTCTACATTTCACATTCATAGGGAAAGATTCCCATTAATTTTATCCAAGATAAATTCCTTGAATTTATTCTTTATTCTATTTTTTTGAATCTCGATTCAAACTAGTCGGGATTAGCGAACCTTACCGAAGTAATTATTTATTTTAATTTCCCCATCCCAACCTATTCATCCCATGAAGTAAAACTGGTAATACTTCATATCTAACACCACAGTGTTATCGGTAAATTCAATTACCATTTCACGTTCAAATCTAATTAAAGATTTAACTATCGCCTGGAGCAAAACTGGTGATACACCATTTTCGATCATTTCAATCTAATTAAAGATTCATTAAAACTCCACTTAGTTTTAATCGCTAACTGGGTTAAAGAATCAATGTCATTTAAAACACGGTTCACAATAAACCCAAAATCACATTCCATTAATTATCGGGTTAAAGAACGAGTGTTATTTAAAACACTGTTCACGATAAACCCAAAAAAATCAATATCAATTCAATTCCAATTAAATATTATTTAATTGGTACACTTCATTAAATCTAAATAAAAAGATTTAATCTTTCTCAACTGGGCTTAAGAACAGTGTTAATGAAGACACCATTCACGACAAACCCAAATCACATTTGATATTCAATACAAGGCTCTGAATAGAAAATATACCGGCTTATATTCAATATCAAATTCTACGACTAACAAATATCGCATTGGAAATAACGATATATATATATATATATCTTTCAAATTTCCATAACAACATCCGTATAATCACGAATTCCAACATCGAAATATTCCAAAGACAATTTCGATTCAAATCCACTCCAATGCAATCATTGGAAATTCTGGTTATTTTAAAACCCTTTTCAAATTCAATTTATTTATTTAAAAATAAATAGAATTATAGTTCTAGTTCAAAACTAGTTCATTTCGATAAAAATCTATTTTTATCTTTTCAGATATGGAGTTTTTCGTCCCAATCCTTTCTAAACCATTTCTTATGATTTTACACAAATTATTACTATTTTTAATAATTTTATCAAGGCCCGTACAGTCGATTTCCATCAACGGTCATCGAACTGCACTTACAACGACCTTTTTCGAATTTGATTTGGACGTATCTCCAAATCCAACCGTTAGATTTCAAATTTCTAATATTCGTTAGAAAGCTCTTTTCGATACGAACCCAACGGTTCCGGTTTTAGGAGAATCCGACGGTCGGATCTCCCGTAATGTCCGTTTGAAATAAATGGTCGAAATTCACGAACTGCCGCGGCGCGGCGCGTTCTATTCAGGCCATTATATTATATATATAATATATATAATATATATTTCGTCGATTTTCTATTCAAAACAAATTATATAAATAGTTTTAAAATTCGTTTCAAAATCTATTTCAACTTCCATTTCAATTCAAAGAAAAATTGAATTCTTCTTTATAAATTCGCTTCAAAATTCATTTCTATTCAATTCAAATTTCAATTCAATTTGAATTCATTTCAATTCGCTTTCAATTCAATTTGAATTCGTTTTCAATTCAATTCATTTCGAAATCGTTTTCAATTCAATTCATTTCGAAATCGTTTTCAATTCAATTCTGATTTCAATTCAATTCATTTCGAAATCGTTTTCAATTCAATTCATTTCGAAATCGTTTTCAATTCATCTCATTTCGAAATCGTTTTCAATTCATATCATTTCGAAATCGTTTTCAATTCATTTCATTTCGAAATCATTTTCAATTCATTTCATTTCGAAATCGTTTTCAATTCAATTCATTTCGAAATCGTTTTCAATTCAATTCATTTCGAAATCGTTTTCAATTCATTTCATTTTGAAATCGTTTTCAATTCATTTCATTTCGAAATCGTTTTAATCGATATAAATATCGTTCACGTCAAAATGGCGTCAATCTAATCAACACGGCTTCATAAATTTCTATTTTCAAATATTTCTTTTTCAAAATAGTTGTTATTACCAAAATATTTCGTTCAACACATGACCAATCTCAATGGATGAGTACTGTCAACACATGAACCTTTATTTTATATTCTTCTTTATTTTCTAAATTGGAATGAGGCCCAATCAATCACCATATAATGTTAATTATATGGATTTTCATACAACACATGTATATAATAGCAACGATAAATAATCAACCATCAACCAAAGTGCACTACACTGTATAAGCATCAAATGTAGATATCTAACGCTTATAACAGCCTGTCAATCTATCGATCGACATATTTAATCAATCAGGATGAGTGAACTTCTAATTTCATCCCAACACCCGTGTGGGGTTTCCAACAATCAAACAAATATTCTATTCGTGCTGTTGGGCAATGTGTAAAATTTATCGTCCCACTCAATGTCCTTCAAATAGGTGTACATAAACAAACCGTCTGGTTTGTAAATGAATATTTATTTATTCACATTCACGTTAAAAATTATATTTTTAACGATAAAACTTTTTATTTCAACATATGAATTTCTATTCAGTTCATTCTTTAAATAAAATGATATTTTTATTTTTCTAACTTATTTTAGAAAATTTCGGCGGCATAACGGCACGATACTAGAAACGGGACGAGGCCTAGCCTTATCCCCGGTCTAGTGAAGGCCCACGCCATTCACACATCAATCAAAATCACCAAACAACCAAATTCAAATCACATCATATAACTAATCTATGCAACCAAACAAACAAGTCCATGGTCTGTGGATGATTGTGTCGGGTGCTACTAAGCACCGTCTGCATCCTAGTATATATATATAAATAGAAACGAAATTGAAAGGTGAGAAATTCTCGCTTATAGCTATCCAGCTCCACGGCTCTTCATTTGCAGAAGTATTCAATGTTCTCGCCCTTTTGTCAACTTTGTTGCCCGTAGCCACTACATATGTAAAAATCGAATTTTTACTTCGCTATTCAATATATAAAGATTATATTTTTAATATAAAGATTATATTTTTAATATTCCTATGATGTAAAAATTATATTTTTATTGCTTTAAAAATATAAAAATCATATCTTACTTCTTCTACTCAATAAAAATTCCGTCTTTTCTATTTTAAAAATATGATCTTTTCTATTCTAAAAATCTGATCTTTTCTATTTTAAAGTTCAAACCTTTCTCTTTTTAAAGTTTAAATCTTTTTCTATTTAAAATCTAAAAATAAAATCAGTTTTTAAAACCTTTTCAAAATCAGTTTGTAAATGCTTAAAAAAAATCAGTTTTTAAATGCTTTTAAAAAATTCGGTTTTTAAACCTTTTAGAAAATTCAGTTTAACCCTTTTTTAAAAATCAGTTTAACCCTTTTTTTAAAAATCAGTTTAAAAATCCTAAAAAAAAAAAAAATCAGTTTAAAAATCCTAAAAAAAATCAGTTTAAAAATCCTAATCTAAAAAAAAAAGTAAATAAAATAAAAACAAAATTAAAAGGGAAACTTACTGTATCCGATACAGGGGGGGAAGGGTGTTTGCTGTCGCGGGTTCGGGACTGGGGGGGGTCTGCGGTCAGCATCGGGACAGGGGAGGGGGTTTCTGGTCGAGGCTAAGGAGGAGGATGGGGGTGGGAGTATCGACTTCGCGGCGGCGCAGGGGAAAAGGGGGCGCGGGGCTCGATGTTACAGGCGAGGGGGAAGGTGATCGATGTCGCAGGCGAGGGGGAAGAGGGGGGGTCTCCGATGAGGCGCGGTGGCCCTTGGGGAGGGCGCGGCTCCTCTCCGCCTTCGTCGCCTCCTTCGTCTTCCTTTTTTTTATTTGTATTTCTAAAATGAAACGAACGTGGGGGGGGGGCAGAAAGATAAAGGGAGGAGAGTTTTTTATTTATTTATTATTATTTAATTATTTAATTCAACCTAAAGTTGACTTTTTCATACGACCTCGAAACGAGGCCCACCGCCTGTCGTCCATAGCATTTTACCCCCATTCCGAACACAATGGGATATGTATCGTAGGTTGATTTGATCGTTTGAATCAGTTTCCTTTGAATTTACATTTAAATCACTATATTGAATTTTAAACGTACATTTCAAATTACCGGGGTCACATACTAACTCAAAAAATTCCAGAAAAATATTTTCTAACTTCGTATTGACGATACGGTCCTAACAAAACTAGTTTCGTCGAATTCTGAGACCGTTTGAAAAATGGCCATTTTCCAGTCGATTAAAATCAACTGAAACTGGTCAAACGCGTTTTCCTTTGCCACGCTCACATATTGAATCGAAAAATTATGAAATTTGAAACCTAGCAATAACTTGACACCACGGACCCAACAAAACTAGTTTCGTCGAAATCCGAGGTCATTTGCAAAATGTCCATTACTAAGGGCCTGAATTCCATAGCGACTATTCAGAATTTTCAACTGGACATATCTTTTGATTTCCGCTATGAAATCTTGATTTTTCGGATTCGTTGGAAAGATATTACCAATTAGATCCTACTGTTTTTGGTTTCACTAAAATCCGGATTGTTTTGCACCCGGTACATTCATTTGAAGTTTGAAATCGAATTATCGAACTACCGCGCCATTTTCAATTCTATTTATAATTATATATAAATATATTTATATTCTAACGACGACGCATATAATATATACGTTCTAAATATATTCAAAATAAATTTCTCGTCGATATTATTTAAAATAATTCATTTTAAATAATCAAAATACATTAAAATTGCCAAAACAAAAATTTTAAACTGGCCCAGATTTTCCGGGTTATTACAATCTCCCCCACTTAAAACTTTTCGTCCCCGAAAAGGAACAAAGTCGAAAGTGGTTTGATCATTCAACTCTACGCTCAATCGGGCTTCCATTCTCCAACTTATCAGTTTCTGAGAATTTTCAAAATCTAAAAATTTTGGCTAACACCCTAAATTTTTGAAAAATTTCGCCATAACCTCCCCTGCACCGGGAGCATCGGGGAATTTCAAATAGCTTCCCCGGTCCTTCAGATCTCAAAAAGAAAAAGAAAAAGCCAAGCGGCTAGCCAATTGGCTCATAAAATCATCATCACCCAAACAAAACAGTAAATTTATGTAGTAAACATGTACCTATTTGTCGGGCAAACAAATTTTATTCTCTGCTCTAACCTCCTTGCTATGACCTGTTCAATGTAAGTATATGTATATGCAAGCAAATGCAACCAATTTTCAATATAGTTCAATATTTGATACAATTTGGCATAACGGTTCAAAATTCAACCAAATAAACAAACAACACAAACATCAATCAATTAGTTGATTAGCTTTTGAAATTCATAATTTGATATATATACAAAAATCATGTTTTTGATGCCAATTCACAACAATGTATTCTAGCTATATTAGTTTTGGTTCTCACACCAGTCTAATGGAAATATATAGATATCACACCTTCGAAACACGAAAGTAATTACTAATGATGACGTGTCAATCATCAGAATCAGGTCCGTGGGACTAGAGTGTGATTCTATATCTATCCAATATATTAAAATTTTGAATATACGTTTGCAAGGCGTATATGCAAATTCTTTATATACTGAATTGTCCAAAATCAATATAAACAAATAATCAAATACGAATAGTTGATTTAAATTTTCAAAACAAAATTTGTTTTCACTTAAAAAAAAATACACTCTTCACACTCGTTCTAGGATGCTACTGATCCCATCTCTAACGAGCCATTCCCGTTGGATATTACTAATCCAATATCTGATGAATTCTTTCGTATGGTTCCAATGTGTCTTGTTCTCTGCTTTGTAAACCAAAGCTCTGATACCAACTGTGACGAGCAGGAATTTCGCTCGGTCCGAACCAGTCGCTAAACCGACCCAGACCGTTCGAAACGCCCTATCGTTTGAGAACACGACAATGTAGAACGCATACGGAAGAACATTTCATTGTATATCACAACAATGCATCAAATTACAAGAATATACAGAGTATAAATGAATATTACACAGAAATATCAGAGACTTAAATTACATTTAAATACATAGCAGCGGAAAATAATACAATACACAACTAGAAGAGATATACGGATACAAAGCTTTCCGGATATCGTTCCAGCTGTAAACCAGGATCCTGTGAATATAAATCTGCAAAACCAAAACTACTAGCTGCCCGTGTCAAAATAGGGGCACCCAGAGTTTAGGTTAAAACAATAAACTCCAGGTCAGTCATGTGACTGGTGTGAGAACTAAAACAGTTATTAATCTTTATTTTTAAAGTTAGGTAAATCAAGGGACCACGCCGTATAACACGGAACGGGTTTCCTCCCAAGAATACCAGTGCATAAAACAAACAGCGCAATGCTAAATAAAGAAAAATGAAGCTGTTATAAGACCCAGGTCCTATCACACAATGCAACGCAAGCCGGGGGATAGGGTTTTCCCTTATAACAGCCAAAGAATGCTTGATATGTTTAAAACAGATTATTTGATACTATTATAAGTGCATAGTGTATAAAACAACTTCAAATCTTAAGTATCAATCATATGCGGCATGGGTACCATATATCATGTCGCCATATATAGGTTTACAAATAAAACCGCAAATGTCACATATTTGGAAATTGGATTTCCATCTATGAACCGAGGCAAAAGATAGTCCTCAACCGATTCGAGACTGTCTAGCCCGAGTCTCAGGATCAGAGCTCGAGTGACCCTTGGATCGTCAGGGCCAGTCCACCGATGTGGATTAAACTTAAACCCTAAACATGCGTTTCCCCGCCCTATGGGGCGTAGGTGAGCCAACTAAATGACTCCATCAGTTCGAGAACGACCGATCAATCTGAGGCGCCTCGCAACAGCAACAACCACATAAGTCAAACTCGTCAGGGCGTGTAAAACCACTGACGCCACTTTTTAGCTAGAAGGAAACGCATGCCCTCACTGAGGTCCTCTCCCGTTTTTGGTTCATACCGGGTGTGAAACACGCGAAGTAAACGTTACACAAAGCTACGCCACAAAGGCCTTGCTTTGATCATCACCTCAAGACTTTGCTTTTCAACAGAAGCCTCGATCAATTGCCACTTAGGCATGCCACACAGGCAATTCACTCCATGTGTTTGATATCCATCAATATATAACCCCTGAGCTCGTACGTCTCAGAGAAGGGCGTTAAGCAAGAGAATAAATTCTCCGCCGCCAAACAGATATATATTTAATAGAGATCAATCCCACGGACTAAAATCCAATGTCAGACACACAGTCCATTTACAAGTCCGTTCTGGGGCTGAACGAAACCGGAGGCACCTAGTACCCCGCATATCCATCGATCTCCAAGTACGTCTGGACGATCACTAACTGTTTCCATCTTCTTGGGTGTACAGCCCAATCAAGATCATCAGTAATCACCCAAACGACGTGAAGACCTCCGGTCTTCGACCATCGTCTTCATCTTCGACTTATCGTCGTATCAGTTATTCAGAACGGGATAAACCCGGTCTTTCCGAATAACTCGCGTATATTTTAAATAAGTGTTACACAAACACAACATACGCCTCATTCCAATTCATTAGTCACTAATCGTAAATTAATCAAGAGAATAATTCCCCAAATATTAACCTCGAAGGCCGAAACCAACATCAGATCAATATTCAGAAAACCATTCTGCTTGGCTAACCGACAGCTAGTCATTTCACATTCATAGGGAAAGGTTCCCATTAATTTTATCCAAGATAAATTCCTTGAATTTATTCTTTATTCTACTTTTTTGAATCTCGATTCAAACTAGTCGGGATTAGCGAACCTTACCGAAGTAATTATTTATTTTAATTTCCCCATCCCAACCTATTCATCCCATGAAGTAAAACTGGTAATACTTCATATCTAACACCACAGTGTTATCGGTAAATTCAATTACCATTTCACGTTCAAATCTAATTAAAGATTTAACTATCGCCTGGAGCAAAACTGGTGATACTCCATTTTCGATCATTTCAATCTAATTAAAGATTCATTAAAACTCCACTTAGTTTTAATCGCTAACTGGGTTAAAGAATCAGTGTCATTTAAAACACGGTTCACAATAAACCCAAAATCACATTCCATTAATTATCGGGTTAAAGAACGAGTGTTATTTAAAACACTGTTCACGATAAACCCAAAAAAATCAATATCAATTCAATTCCAATTAAATATTATTTAATTGGTACACTTCATTAAATCTAAATAAAAAGATTTAATCTTTCTCAACTGGGCTTAAGAACAGTGTTAATGAAGACACCATTCACGACAAACCCAAATCACATTTGATATTCAATACAAGGCTCTGAATAGAAAATATACCGGCTTATATTCAATATCAAATTCTACGACTAACAAATATCGCATTGGAAATAACGATATATATATATATATATATCTTTCAAATTTCCATAACAACATCCGTATAATCACGAATTCCAACATCGAAATATTCCGAAGACAATTTCGATTCAAATCCACTCCAATGCAATCATTGGAAATTCTGGTTATTTTAAAACCCTTTTCAAATTCAATTTATTTATTTAAAAATAAATAGAATTATAGTTCTAGTTCAAAACTAGTTCATTTCGATAAAAATCTATTTTTATCTTTTCAGATATGGAGTTTTTCGTCCCAATCCTTTCTAAACCATTTCTTATGATTTTACACAAATTATTACTATTTTTAATATATTATCAAGGCCCGTACAGTCGATTTCCATCAACGGTCATCGAATTGCACTTACAGCGACCTTTTTCGAATTTGATTTGGACGTATCTCCAAATCCAACCGTTAGATTTCAAATTTCTAATATTCGTTAGAAATCTCTTTTCGATACGAACCCAATGGTTCCGGTTTTAGGAGAATCCGACGGTCGGATCTCCCGTAATGTCCGTTTGAAATAAATGGTCGAAATTCACGAACTGCCGCGGCGCGGCGCGTTCTATTCAGGCCATTATATTATATATATAATATATATAATATATATTTCGTCGATTTTCTATTCAAAACGAATTATATAAATAGTTTTAAAATTCGTTTCAAAATCTATTTCAACTTCCATTTCAATTCAAAGCAAAATTGAATTCTTCTTTATAAATTCGTTTCAAAATTCATTTCTATTCAATTCAAATTTCAATTCAATTTGAAATCATTTCAATTTGCTTTCAATTCAATTTGAATTTGTTTTCAATTCAATTCATTTCGAAATCGTTTTCAATTCAATTCATTTCGAAATCGTTTTCAATTCAATTCATTTCGAAATCGTTTTCAATTCAATTAATTTCGAAATCGTTTTCAATTCATTTCATTTCGAAATCGTTTTCAATTCATTTCATTTCGAAATCGTTTTCAATTCATTTCATTTCGAAATCGTTTTCAATTCATTTCATTTCGAAATCGTTTTCAATTCAATTCATTTCGAAATCGTTTTCAATTCAATTCATTTCAAAATCGTTTTCAATTCATTTCTTTTCGAAATCGTTTTCAATTCATTTCATTTCGAAATCGTTTTAATCGATATAAATATCGTTCACGTCAAAATGGCGTCAATCTAATCAACACGGCTTCATAAATTTCTATTTTCAAATATTCTATTTCAAATATTTCCTTTTCAAAATAGTTGTAATTATCAAAATATTTTGTTCAACACATGACCAATCTCAATGGATGAGTACTGTCAACACATGAACCTTTATTTTATATTCATCTTTATTTTCTAAATTGGAATGAGGCCCAATCAATCACCATATAATGTTAATTATATGGATTTTCATACAACACATGTATATAATAGCAACGATAAATAATCAACCATCAACCAAAGTGCACTACACTATATAAGCATCAAATATAGATATCTAACGCTTATAACAGCCTGTCAATCTATCGATCGACATATTTAATCAATCAGGATGAGTGAACTTCTAATTTCATCCCAACACCCGTGTGGGGTTTCCAACAATCAAACAAATATTCTATTCGTGCAGTTGGGCAATGTGTAAAATTTATCGTCCCACTCAATGTCCTTCAAATAGGTGTACATAAACAAACCGTCTGGTTTGTAAATGAATATTTATTTATTCACATTCACGTTAAAAATTATATTTTTAACGATAAAACTTTTTATTTCAACATATGAATTTCTATTCAGTTCATTCTTTAAATAAAATGATATTTTTATTTTTCTAACTTATTTTAGAAAATTTCGGCGGCATAAAGGCACGATACTAGAAACGGGACGAGGCCTAGCCTTATCCCCGGTCTAGTGAAGGCCCACACCATTCACACATCAATCAAAATCACCAAACAACCAAATTCAAATCACATCATATAACTAATCTATGCAACCAAACAAACAAGTCCATGGTCTGTGGACGATTGTGTCGGGTGCTACTAAGCACCGTCTGCATCCTAGTATATATATATAAATAGAAATGAAATTGAAAGGTGAGAAATTCTCACTTATAGCTATCCAGCTCCATGGCTCTTCATTTGCAGAAGTCTTCAACGTTCTCACCCTTTTGTCAACTTTGTTGCCCGTAGCCACTACATAGGTAAAAATCGAATTTTTACTTCGCTATTCAATATATAAAGATTATATTTTTAATATAAAGATTATATTTTTAATATTCCTATGATGTAAAAATTATATTTTTTATTGCTTTAAAAATATAAAAATCATATCTTACTTCTTCTACTCAATAAAAATTCCGTCTTTTCTATTTTAAAAATATGATCTTTTCTATTCTAAAAATCTGATCTTTTCTATTTTAAAGTTCAAACCTTTCTCTTTTTAAAGTTTAAATCTTTTTCTATTTAAAATCTAAAAATAAAATCAGTTTTTAAAACCTTTTCAAAATCAGTTTTTAAATGCTTAAAAAAAATCAGTTTTTAAATGCTGTTAAAAAATTCGGTTTTTAAACCTTTTAGAAAATTCAGTTTAACCCTTTTTTAAAAATCAGTTTAACCCTTTTTTTAAAAATCAGTTTAAAAATCCTAAAAAAAAAAAATCAGTTTAAAAATCCTAAAAAAAATCAGTTTAAAAATCCTAATCTAAAACAAATAAATAATAAAGTAAATAAAATAAAAACAAAATTAAAAGGGAAACTTACTGTATCCGATACGGGGGGAAGGGGGTTTGCTGTCGCGGGTTCGGGACTGGGGGGGGTCTGCGGTCAGCATCGGGACAGGGGAGGGGGTTTCTGGTCGAGGCTAAGGAGGAGGATGGGGGTGGGAGTATCGACTTCGCGGCGGCGCAGGGGAAAAGGGGCGCGGGGCTCGATGTTACAGGCGAGGGGGAAGGTGATCGATGTCGCAGGCGAGGGGGAAGAGGGGGGTCTCCGATGAGGCGCGGTGGCCCTTGGGGAGGGCGCGGCTCCTCTCCGCCTTCGTCGCCTCCTTCGTCTTCCTTTTTTTTTATTTGTATTTCTAAAATGAAACAAACGAGGGGGGGGGGGCAGAAAGATAAAGGGAGGAGAGTTTTTATTTATTTATTTATTATTATTTAATTATTTAATTCAACCTAAAGTTGACTTTTTCATACGACCTCGAAACGAGGCCCACCGCTTGTCGTCCATAGCATTTTACCCCCATTCCGAACACAATGGGATATGTATCGTAGGTTGATTTGATCGTTTGAATCAGTTTCCTTTGAATTTACATTTAAATCACTATATTGAATTTTAAACGTACATTTCAAATTACCGGGGTCACATACTAACTCGAAAAATTCCAGAAAAATATTTTCTAACTTCGTATTGACGATACGGTCCTAACAAAACTAGTTTCGTCGAATTCTGAGACCGTTTGAAAAATGGCCATTTTCCAGTCGATTAAAATCAACTAAAACTGGTCAAACACGTTTTCCTTTGCCACGCTCACATATTGAATCGAAAATTTATGAAATTTGAAACCTAGCAATAACTTGACACCACGGACCCAACAAAACTAGTTTCGTCGAAATCCGAGGTCATTTGCAAAATGTCCATTTTTAAGGGCCTGAATTCCATAGCGACTATTCAGAATTTTCAACTGGACATATCTTTTGATTTCCGCTATGAAATCTTGATTTTTCGGATTCGTTGGAAAGATATTACCAATTAGATCCTACTGTTTTTGGTTTCACTAAAATCCGGATTGTTTTGCACCCGGTACATTCATTTGAAGTTTGAAATCGAATTATCGAACTACCGCGCCATTTTCAATTCTATTTATAATTATATATAAATATTCATATTCTAACGACGACGCATATAATATATACGTTCTAAATATATTCAAAATAAATTTTTCGTCGATATTATTTAAAATAATTCATTTTAAATAATCAAAATTCATTAAAATTGCCAAAACAAAAATTTTAAACTGGCCCAGATTTTCCGGGTTATTACAGGAAAACATGTTTTAACCGTTTTAGTCAATTTCGATCGACCAGAAAATAGCCATTTTTCAAATGGGCTCAGAATTTGACGAAATTAGTTTTGTTAGGACCGTATCGTCGAAACATAGCCATATATATTTTTCTGGAATTTTTAGTGTTAGTATGTGGCCCCGAAAAATTAAAATGTACGTTCAAAACTAAAATTAAATGTTTACATTTTAATTTGAAGAATAACTGACTATAACAGTCGAATTGAGTTACGAAACATACCCGATTGGATTCGGAATGGGGGTAATACGCTAGGAAGGACAGTCATTGGGTATCGTTTGGACTTAGGATGCAAAAACCCTTATTTTCGGAATTAAATAATATTAAATATAATATATATATTTTTTAAAAACTTAATCTCCCTCACTCTCTCACTCTCACCGTTCGATTCAGAAAATGAAAAAAATAATAATCTAAACCTAACGCCGCCGTGATTTTTCACCATTGCGCCCACCGATGGCGATCCCTTCCCCCCTCCGGCCATCGCTCCACCCAATCCCCTTCCCCTTTGCTTCCCCTCCTCTTCCACCTTAAATCCGCAACCCCTCCACCCTAAACTCTGGAAAACCCATCGCAGCTGCCTCAGGGATCGCAGCCTGTCAACCCGCCTCCCCCCGGACCTGTGCGCAACCCCCCATACTTTCGACGAACTCAACAGCCCTCCCCCTCGCTCAATTCAACAACGAAAGCTCCCTCCCTTCAATCGATGCAAGCTTTCTTGTTTTAATTTCAAATCTGAGTTTCTTCATCTGTTATAAATATATTTATAAAAAAATAGATTTTTATTTATGGAAATGGCAAATAAAAAATTGGATCTTTATTGTTTGAATGTTAATATAAAGTAGATATTTTTTAAAATATAAAGACGAGATTTTTATAGTAAAAATGAAATTATTTTAAATAATAAAAATTGGATTTTTATTATATAATGAAGAACATTACAAAGATATGACTTTTATCTATGTAGAAGCGATATAAAAATGTAATTTTTATATAAAACGTTTTGGAATGAAGATTTGATTTTTATATATGCAGCGATATAAAAAAAATGTGATCTTTTATATATATTTGTAGTGAAATAAAAATACAAATTTTAGTATATGAAAAATATGATATATATATATATATATATATCGACGAGGTAAAAATATGATTTTTATTTATATAATAGCGATGTATAAATGTGATTTTCAATGTGAACAGCGTGAAAGGTATTACATTGGAAATTCGGGCAAATGTGAACTGTTCAGAAATACGGAATGGCGGAGTGGATCCCAAAGGTGAGAACTTCTCACATTAATTTTATTTCTAGTTAAAATATATACTAGGATGCAGATGGTGCTTAGCAGCACCCGACACCCGTCGTCCACAAACCGTTGACGACTTGTTTATTTGTTAGATTTTGTTGTGAAAATTGATTGTGTAATGAGGAATGGAATAAAATATTTTATAGTTAAAAATATTTTATAGTTAAAAATATAATTTTTAACGCGTATATGAATGAAATATATATTTATAAACAAATCGGATGATTTGTTTATGTACACACATTTGACTGATATTGATTGGGACGATAAATTTTACATATCGTCCAACTGCCCAAATAAAATTCATTATTTGTTTATTGAAACCCTAAACAGGTATTGGTATGATATTGGACATACATTAATCCCAATATTTAGTTGTATGTCAATCGATTGGTTAACAGACTGTTACAAGCGTTGAATAATTATATTTGATGCTTATGTAGTGTATAATGCACTTCGGATGATGGTTGACTGTGTGTGATTGTTGTTTTGTACATGTGTGTATGAAATCCATATAAATCAAATTATATGGTAATTGACTGTGTCTGTGTGACGGCAAGGAATTTCGCTCGATCCGAATCAGTCGTTAAACCGATCTAGACCGTTCGAAACCCCTGATCGTTTTGAGAACAGGACAAATCAGAACCCAGACGGAAGAACATTTCATAGTTATTACAACAATTCCATCAGATACAAGAATATACAGAGTATAAATGAATAAATTACATTTAACAAATATCAGAGATTTAAATTACATTTAAATACATCGCAGCGGAAAATAACACAAAAGCACAACTAGAAGTAATACACGGATACAGAGCTTTCCGAGCATCGTTCCAGCTGTAAATCAGGATCCTGTGAATATAAATCTGCAAAACCAAAACTACTAGCTGCCCGTGCGGAAAATAGGGGCACCCAGAATTTAGGTTAAAACAATAAACTCCAGGTCAGTCATGTGACTGGTGTGAGAACTAAAACAGTTATTTAAACTTTACTTTAAAAGAGAGTAATTCAAGGGACCACGCCGTATAACACGGAACGTGTTTCCTCCCAAGAATACCAGTGCATAGAATAAACAGGGCAATGCTTTTTCGAAAAATGAAGCTATTATAAGACCTAGGTCCCATCACACAATGCAACGCAAGCCGGAGGATAAGGTTTTCCCTTATAATAGCCAAACATGCTTGATACGTTTAAAACAAATCGTTTGATACTATAATAAGTGTATAGTGTCAAAACATTTTCAATCATAAATATCAATCCTAGACGGCATGGGTACCATCTATCATGTCGCCATACTAGGCTCTACAAATAAACCCGAAATATCTCGTATTGGAAATTGAATTTCCGTCATGAGTCGAGGCAAGGGGCAAGCTCCTCTCCGCTTCGAGACACTCTAGCAAATGCCTCAGGACTACACACTCTGGGTAACCCCTGGGATCCTCCATTACCGATCCTCTCTTACGTTTGAGGATTAGTTATTCCTGAGCACACGTTTCCTGGCCCTATAGGACCTATAATCGAGCCGCCTCGCATCCAAACCACAAAGGTGAAAAGTATATAAATGTCAGGGCTGGTAGGTCACTGACACCACCCATAGCTAGAAAGAAACGTCGTGCACTCCTTGGGTCCTCATCCCGTTTTTGACTCATACTGAGGTGTGAGGCTCGCGAATCCACGCTATACACAAAGCTGCCACGTAGGCCGTGCTTTGATCATCAACCACAAGACTTTGCTTTTCAACAGAAGCCTTGATCCATGCAACTCAGCGTGCCACACCGGCAATTCATGCCATGCGATTGATATCTATCGATATATAACCTCTAAGCTCGTACGTCTCAGAGAAGGGCGTTAAGCAAGAGAATAAATTCTCCGCCGCCAAACAGATATATATTTAACAGAAATCAATCAACACAGAATAAAATCCAATGTCAGACACACAATCCATTTACAAGTTCGTTATGGGTCTGAACGAAACTGGAGGCACTTTCCTCGCATATCCATCGATCTCCAAGTACGTCTAGACGACCACCAACTGATTCCCTCATCTTGGGTGTACAGCCCAATCAAGATCATCAGTAATCACCCAAACGATGTGAAGACTTCCGGTCTTCCACCACCGTCTTCATCTTCGACTTATCGTCGAAACGGTTATCCAGAATGGGTATAAACCCGGCCTTTCCGAACAACCCGCGTATATTAAAAACAAATGTTACACAAACACAACATACGCCTTATTCCAATTCATTAGTCACTAACCGTAAATCAGTAAGAGAGCAACTCCCCAAATATTAACCCCGAAGGCCGAAACCAACATCAGATCAATACTCAGGAAACCATTCTTCTTAGCTAACCTACAGCTATGTAACAGCCCGAAAATCTGGGCCAGTTTAAAAATTTTATTTTGGCAATTTTAGCGAATTTTGATTATTTAAAATGAATTATTTTAAATAATATCGACGAGAAAATTTATTTTGAATATAATTTGAACGTATATATTATACGCGTCGTCGTTAGAATATAAATAATTATATATAATTATAAATAGAATTGAAAATGGCGCGGTAGTTCGATAATTCGATTTCAAACTTCAATTGAATGTACCGGGAGCAAAACAATCCGGATTTTAGTGAAACCAAAAACATTAGGATCTAATTGACGATATCTTTCCAACGAAGTTAACAAACTGAGATTTCACTTTATAAATGATAAGATATGTCCAGTTTAAAATTAGAAATAGTCGCTGTGGAATTTATATATATTTTTATATATATAAGGCCCTTAAAAATAGCAATTTTGCAAACGACCTCGGATTTCGGCGAAATCAGTTTTGTTGGGTCCGTGGTGTTAAGTTATTGCTAGATTCCAAATTTCATAATTTTTCGAATCAATATGTGAGCGTAGCAAAGGAAAACGCGTTTGACCCGTTTCAGTTGATTTTAATCGACTGGAAAATGGCCATTTTTCAAACGGTCTCAGAATTCGACGAAACTAGTTTTGTTAGGACCGTATCACCAATACGAAGCTAGAAAATATTTTTCGGGAATTTTTCTAGTTAGTATGTGACCCCAGTAATTTGAAATGTACGTTTAAAATTCAATATGGTGATTTAAATGTAAATTTAACGGAAACTGGTCGAAACTATTGAATCAACTTACGAAACATATCCCATTGTGTTTGGAATATGGGTAATTAGCTAGGGGCGACAGTCGTTGGGCCTCATTTAGATATCGAATGAAAAAGTGACTGTATGGTAGAAATTAATTAATTAAATATTTATAATTATTTATATTTCTCCTTAACCCCCCCTTTCCTATCGTTGACTTCATTTAAAAAAAAAAAAAAAAACTGTGCCCTAGCCCCGTAGCTCGCCCACCCGCCATCGCAGGCGATCGACGCCGTCGCCCAGACCCTCCACCACCTCCTAGCTCCACCGCACCTCCAGTACCTCTTCCGCCTTCGCCTCTTTTAGCCATTGCCTTCCCCGTTTAAACCCTGAAACCCTCCTCCCTCATCAAATCGTTCGACGCCTTGCTGTCGCCCACGCCACCAGAACTCCGGCGAGGCCCCCCCTGCTGCTGCGCTTCCACCCTGCGACACCCCTCCCAAATCGCAGCCCTCTCCCCCTTCTCCTCCCCTCCGTTGAAATAAGCGCCCCCCCTATGTAAGTCGTTTTTTTTTATTTATTTATTTTTATTTTATTTAAAACAGAAAATACTGATTTATTTTAAATGATTTAAAAACAGATTTTATTTTAATAAGTATAAAAACTGATTTTTATTTTAAGTATAAAAACTGATTTTTATTTTAAGTATAAAAACTGATGTTTTAAAAAGTAAAAACTGATGTTTTAAAAAGTAAAAACGGATTTTTTATAAAAGTTAAAACAGATTTTTGAAAGGTGTAAAAACTGATTTTTTTTAAAAAGAGGTTTTAAAAGATTTGAATTTTGAAAAGAAAAGATTTGATCTTTAAAATGGAAAAAGGCGGAATCTATATAAATAAAAATTCGATATTTATATATTGGGTAGCTAAATAAAAATTCGATTTTTATATATTGGGTAGCTAAATAAAAATTCGATTTTTATATATTGGGTAGCTAAATAAAAATTCGATTTTTATATATTGAGTAGCTAAGTAAAAATTCGATTTTTATATATTGAGTAGCTAAGTAAAAATTCGATTTTTATATATTGAAAAGCAAAGTAAAAATTCGATTTTTATATATTGAGTAGCTAAGTAAAAATTCGATTTTTATATATTGAGTAGCTAAGTAAAAATTCGATTTTTATATATTGAAAAGCAAAGTAAAAATTCGATTTTTATATATTGAGTAGCTAAGTAAAAATTCGATTTTTATATATTGAAAAGCAAAGTAAAAATTCGATTTTTATATATTGAAAAGCAAAGTAAAAATTCGATTTTTATATATTGAGTAGCTAAGTAAAAATTCGATTTTTATATATTGAAAAGCAAAGTAAAAATTCGATTTTTATATATTGAAAAGCAAAGTAAAAATTCGATTTTTATATATTGAAAAGCAAAGTAAAAATTCGATTTTTATATATTGAAAAGCAAAGTAAAAATTCGATTTTTATATATTGAAAAGCAAAGTAAAAATTCGATTTTTATATATTGAAAAGCAAAGTAAAAATTCGATTTTTATATATTGAATAACGAAATAAAAATTCGATTTTTATATATGTAGTGAATACGGGCAACGAAGATGACGAAGAGACGAGAACAGCGAAGACTTCTACATTAGGAGAATCGTGGAATCGGGATAGCTATAGGTGAGAATTTCTCACCTTTCAAATTTATTTTCTAGTTATATATATATACTAGGATGCAGACGGTGTTTAGTAGCACCCGACACAATCGTCCACAGACCATGGACTTGTTTGTTTGGCTGTTTGGTTATTGATTGCGATATTGGTTTGAATGTGGTTTGTGGTGTGAAAAATCGAATCGATAAATTGGTTAGGATTAGACGTGCGCCGTTATAAGGCGAAGGAGTAAGGCTAGGTTAGACTCTTACTCCAAATTTTGTGGTTTGCATAATGAAATTGATTTGATTGATGTGTGAATGGCGTGGGCCTTCACTAGACCGGGGATAAGGCTAGGCCTTGTCCCGTTTCTAGTATCGTGCCGTTATGCCGCCGAAATTTTCTAAAATATGTTAGAAAATAAAAATATCATTTTATTGTGGAAATGAATTGAATAGAAATTCATAGGTTGAAATAAAATGTTTTATCGTTAAAAATATAATTTTTAACGTGAATGTGAATAAATGAATAGTTATAAACAAATCGGCCGATTTGTTTGTATATACACTGATTTGACTGATATTGATTGGGTCGATAAATTTCACACATCGCCCAACAGCACAAATAAAATATGTGTTTGATTGTTTGAAACCCCACACGGGTGTTGGGATGAAATTTGAAGTTCACTCATCCTGATTGATTAAATATGTCGATCGATAGATTGACAGGCTGTTATAAGCGTTGAATATCTATATTTGATGCTTTTACAGTGTAGTGCACTTTGGTTGATGGTTGATTATTTTCAATGTTATTATATACATGTGTTGTATGAAAATCCATATAATTAACTTTATATGGTAATTGATTGGGCCTCATTCCAATTTGAAAAACAAAGAACAATATAAAATAAAAGTTCATGTGTTGACAGTACTCATCCGTTGAGATTGGTCATGTGTTGAACGAAATATTTTAGTAATAAAATTTACATCTTTATCAATATAAAATAAAAGTTCATGTGTTGACAGTACTCATTCATTGAGATTGGTCATGTGTTGAACGAAATATTTTGATAATAACAACTATTTTGAAAAAGAAATATTTGAAATAGAATATTTGAAAATAGAAATTTATGAAGCCGTGTTGATTAGATTGACGCCATTTTGACGTGAACGATATTTATATCGATTTTATTCATTTTGAAATGAATATTGAAAAGTGATTTCGAAATCGAATATTTCGAAATGAATTGAATTGAAAACGATTTCGAAATGAATTGAATTGAAAACGATTTCGAAATGAATTGAATTGAAAACGATTTCGAAATGAATTGAATTGAAAACGATTTCGAAATGAATTGAATTGAAAACGATTTCGAAATGAATTGAATTGAAAACGATTTCGAAATGAATTGAATTGAAAACGATTTCGAAATGAATTGAATTGAAAACGATTTCGAAATGAATTGAATTGAAAACGATTTCGAAGTGAATTGAATTGAAAACGATTTCGAATTGAATTGAAAGTGAATTGAAATGAATTCAAATTGAATTGAAATTTGAATTGAATAGAAAGGAATTTTGAAACGAATTTATAAAGAAGAATTCAATTTTGATTTGAATTGAAAAGGAAGTTGAAATAGCTTTTGAAACGATTTTAAAACTATTTATATAATTCGTTTTAAATAGAAATCGACGATATATATATTATATATATTATATATATAATATAATGGCCTGAATAGAACGCGCCGCGCCGCGGTAGTTCGTGAATTTCGACCATTGATTTCAAACGGACATTACGGGAGATCCGACCATCGGATTCTCCTAAAATCAGAACCGTTGGGTTCGTATCGAAAAGAGCTTTCTAACGAATATTAGAAATTTGAAATCTAACGGTTGGATTTGGAATTATGTCCAAATCAAATTCGAAAAAGGTCGCTGTAAGTGCAGTTCGATGGCCATTGATGGAAATCGACTGTACGGGCCTTGATAAAATTATTAAAAATAGCAATAATTTGTGTAAAATCATAAGAAATGATTTAGAAAGAATTGGGATGAAAAACTCCATATTTGAAAAGATAAAAATGGATTTTTATCGAAATGAACTAGTTTTGAACTAGAAATATAATTCTATTTATTTTTAAATAAATAAATTGAATTTAAAAAGGGTTTTAAAAATAACCAAAATTTCCAATGATTGCATTGGAGTGGATTTGAATCGAAATTGTCTTCGGAATATTTCGATGTTGGAATTCGTGATTATACAGGTGTTGTTATGGAAATTTGAAAGATACATATATTTATATCGTTATTCCAATACGACATTTGTTAGTCGTAGAATTCGATATTGAATATAAGCGGATATATTTTCTATTCAGAGCCTTGTATTGAATATCGAATGTGATTTGGGTTTGTCGTGAATGGTGTCTTCACTAACACTGTTCTTGAACCCAGTTGAGAAAAGATTAAATCTTTTTATTTAGATTTAATGAAGTGTACCAATTAAATAATATTTAATTGGAATTGAATTGATATTGATTTTTGGGTTTATCGTGAACAGTGTTTTAAATAACACTCGTTCTTTAACCCGATAATTAATGGAATGTGATTTTGGGTTTATCGTGAACCGTGTTTTAAATGACACTGATTCTTTAACCCAGTCGAAGATTAAAACTAAGTGGAGTTTTAATGAATCTTTAATTAGATTGAAATGATCGAAAGTGGAGTATCACCAGTTTTGCTCCAGGCGATAGTTAAATCTTTAATTAGATTTGAACGTGAAATGGTAATTGAATTTACCGATAACACTGTGGTGTTAGATATGAAGTATTTCCAGTTTTACTTCATGGGATGAATAGGTTGGGATTGGGAAATTAAAACAAATGGTTACTTCGGTAAGGTTCGCTAATCCCGACTAGTTTGAATTGATATTCAAAAATGGATTAAAGAATAAATTCAAGGAATTTATCTTTGATAAAATTAATGGGAACCTTTCCCTATGAATGTGAAATCAGAAACTAACTGTCGGTTAGCTAAGCAGAACGGTTTTCTGGATATTGATCTGATGTTGGTTTCGGCCTTCGGGGTTAATATTTGGGGAATTATCCTCTTGATTAATTTGCGGTTAGTGACTGATGAATTGGAATGAGGCGTATGTTGTGTTTGTGTAACACTTTTATAATATATACGCGAGTTATTCAGAAAGACCGGGTTTATCCCATTCTGAATAACTGGTTCGACGTGGTGTCGAAGATGAAGACGATGTTCGAAGACCGGAAGTCTTCACGTCGTTTGGGTGATAACTGATGATCTTGATTGGGCTGTACACCCAAGAAGATGGAAACAGTTAGTGATCGTCCAGACGTACTTGGAGATCGATGGATATGCGGGGTACTAGGTGCCTCCGGTTTCGTTCAGACCCAGAACGGACTTGTAAATGGACTGTGTGTCTGACATTGGATTTTAGTCCGTGTGATTGATCTCTATTAAATATATATCTGTTTGGCGGCGGAGAATTTATTCTCTTGCTTAACGCCCTTCTCTGAGACGTACGAGCTCAGGGGTTATATATTGATGGGTATCAAACGCATGGAGTGAATTGCCTGTGTGGCATGCCTAAGTGGCAATTGATCGAGGCTTCTGTTGAAAAGCAAAGTCTTGTGGTGATGATCAAAGCACGGCCTTTGTGGCATAGCTTTGTGTAACGTTTGATTCGCGAGTTTCACACCCGGTATGAACCAAAAACGGGAGACGGACCTCAGGGAGGGCCTACGTTTCCTCCTAGCTAAAAGTGGCGTCAGTGGTTTTACACGCCCTGACGAGTTTGACTTATGTGGTTGTTGCTGTTGCGAGGCGCCTCGGTTAGATCGGACGATCCGGGTCCGATGGAGTCATTCGTTGGCTCGCTTACGCCCCAAAGGGCGGCGAAACGTAGTGCTCAGGCATTTTAATCCACTCCGTGTGGACCGGCCCTGACGATCCAAGGCTTGCCTGCGCGCTTGCCTGAGACTCGGGCTAGGCAGTCTCGAATCGGTTGAGGACTATCTTTTGCCTCGGTTCATAGATGGAAATCCAATTTCCAAATACGTGACATTTGCGGTTTTATTTGTAAACCTATATATGGCGACATGATATATGGTACCCATGCCGCCTATGATTGATACTTATGATTTGAAGTTGTTTTATACACTATGCACTTATAATAGTATCAAATGATTTGTTTTAAACGTATCAAGCATTCTTTGGCTGTTATAAGGGAAAACCCTATCCCCCGGCTTGCGTTGCATTGTGTGATAGGACCTGGGTCTTATAACAGCTTCATTTTTCTTTATTTAGCATTGCGCTGTTTGTTTTATGCACTGGTATTCTTGGGAGGAAACCCGTTCCGTGTTATACGGCGTGGTCCCTTGGTTTACCTAACTTTTAAAATAAAGATTAATAACTGTTTTAGTTCTCACACCAGTCACATGACTGACCTGGAGTTTATTGTTTTAACCTAAACTCTGGGTGCCCCTATTTTGACACGGGCAGCTAGTAGTTTTGGGTTTTGCAGATTTATATTCACAGGATCCTGGTTTACAGCTGGAACGATATCCGGAAAGCTTTGTATCCGTATATCTCCTTCTAGTTGTGTATTGTATTATTTTCCGCTGCTATGTATTTAAATGTAAATTAAATCTCTGATATTTCTGTGTAATATTCATTTACACTCTGTATATTCTTGTAATCTGATGCATTGTTGTAATATACAGTGAAACGTTCTTCTGTATGCGTTCTGTTTTGTCGTGTTCTCAAACGATAGGGCGTTTCGAACGGCCTGGATCGGTTTAGCGACTGGTTCGGACCGAGCGAGATTCCTTCTCGTCACAAGCTAGTTTCAAAATTTCATATTCTTAGGGAAAGGTTCCCATTAATTTTATTCAAGATAAATTCTTTGAATTTATTCTTTAATCTTCCTTTGGATGTCATTTCAAACCAAATTATGGTTTTCCAAACTAGTCGAGATTAGCAAACCACACCGAAGTAATTATTTATTTTATTTCCCAATCCCAACCTATTCATCCCATGAAGCAAAACTGGTAATACTCCATATCTAACACCACGGTGTTATCGGTAAAGTTAATTACCATTTCACGTTCAAATCTAATTAAAGATTTAACTATTGCTTTGGAGCAAAACTGGTTATACTCCATTCTTGTTCATTTTCCAAATTTGATAATTTAGATTATCAATGCACATTTCAATCTAATTGCAGATTCATTCAAACTCCTCTTACAGGGTTAAAGAACTAGTGTCATTTAAAACACAGTTCACGACAAACCCAAATCACATTCTATTTATTTATCGGGTTAAAGAACAAGTGTCATGTAAACACCCTTCATGATAAACCCACAAATCAATTCTATTTACAACCCATTTCAAATACAATTTATTTATTTAAAAATAAATGGGCTTTAATTTTAGTTCAAAACTAGTTCATTTCGATAAAAATCTATTTTTATCTTTTCAAATATGGAGTTTTTCATCCTAATTTTTGCCCAAATCATTTCTTATGATTTTACGCAAATTATTACTATTTTCAGTAATTTTATCAAGGCCCGTACAGTCGATTTCCAACAACGGCCATCGAACTGCACTTACGGCGACCTTTTCCAAATTTGATTTGGACGTATCTCCAAATCCAACCGTTAGATTTCAAATTTCAAATATTCGTTAGAAAGCACTTTTCGATACGAACCCAACGGTTCCGGTTTTAGGAGAATCCGATGGTCGGATCTCCCGTAATGTCCGTTCTAAGTCAATGGTCGAAATTCACGAACTGCCGCGGCACGGCGCGTTCTATTCAGGCCATTATATTATATATTATATATATTATATATTTCGTCGATTACTATTTAAAACGAATTTTATAAATAGTTTTGAATTCGTTTCAAAAAACAGTTTCAACTTTTATTTCAAATTCAAATCAAGATTGAATTTTCTATTATAAAACCGTTTTACTTTTATTTCTATTTGATTTCAATTCAAATCGATTTTAATTCGATTCAAATTCATTTCCTTTTCAATTCAATTCGATTCGAATTCGTTTTCTTTTCAATTCAATTCAAACTCGTTTTATATTCAATTCAATTCGAATTCGTTTTATATTCAATTCAAATTCAAATTCATTTTCTATTCAATTCAATTCAAATTGGTTTTCTATTCGATTCAATTCAAATTGGTTTTCTATTCGATTCAATTCAAATTGGTTTTCTATTCGATTCAATTCAAATTGGTTTTCTATTCGATTCAATTCAAATTGGTTTTCTATTCGATTCAATTCAAATTGGTTTTCTATTCGATTCAATTCAAATTGGTTTTTCTATTCGATTCAATTCAAATTGGTTTTCTATTCGATTCAATTCAAATTGGTTTTCTATTCGATTCAATTCAAATTGGTTTTCTATTCGATTCAATTCAAATTGGTTTTTCTATTCGATTCAATGGTTTTTCTATTCGATTCAATTCAAATTGGTTTTCTATTCGATTCAATTCAAATTGGTTTTCTATTCGATTCAATTCAAATTGGTTTTCTATTCGATTCAATTCAAATTGGTTTTCTATTCGATTCAATTCAAATTGGTATTCTATTCAAATCAAATTCGGTTTTTAAATCTCTTTTCAATATTCATTATAAAACGAATATAATCGATATAAATATTGTTCGTGTCAAAATAGCGCATCTCTAATCAACACGGCTTTATATTTCAATAATTCTGTTATCCTATTCAACAGATGAATATTTATTCTGTTCAATATGTAAATCTATATTTTTGTCAACACATGACTAATCTCAACGAATGAGTACTGTCCACGTGTGACTATTTTTTTATTTAATATATTTTATAAAAATTAAGGTATCTATCGTTTGATTTCAAATCAGACTCCAACCGTAAATTAGTAAGAGAACGATTCCCTGAATATTAACCCCGAAGGCCAAAACCAACATCAGATCCATATCTAGGAGACCACTCATCATATCTATTTTCCAGTTAGTTTCTAATTTCAAATATGATAAAGATGTAAATTTTATTGTTAAAATATTTCGTTCAACACATGACTAATCTCAACGAATGAGTACTGTCAACACATGAACCTTTATTTTATAATGATAAAGATGTAAATTTTATTGTTAAAATATTTCTTTCAACACATGACTAATCTCAACGAATGAGTATTGCCAACACATGAACCTTTATTTTATAATGATAAAGATGTAAATTTTATTGTTAAAATATTTCGTTTAACACATGACTAATCTCAACGAATGAGTACTGTCAACACATGAACCTTTACTTTATAATATTCTTTATTTTCCCGATTGGAATGAGGTCCAATCAATTACCATATAAAGTTAATTATATGGATTCCATACAACACATGTATATAATAGCAACGATAAATAATCAACCATCATCCAAAGTGCACTACACTGTATAGGCATCAAATATAGATATCTAACGCTTATAACAGCCTGTCGATCCATCGATCGACATACAACTAATTATTGGGATTAGTGTATGCCGTATTTTATTCTAATACCCGTGTGGGGTTTCAAATCAACAAACACAGATTTTTCTATTTGTGCAGTTGGGCGATGTGTAAAATTTATCATCCCAATCAATGTCTTTCAAATAGGTGTACATAAACAAACCGTCCGGTTTGTAAATGAATATTTATTTATTCAAGTTCAATATATTCATATTCACGTTAAAAATTATATTTTTAACGGTAAAATATTTTATTTTAACACATGAATTTCTATTCAGTTCATTTACAAAGTAAAAATGATATTTTTATTTTTCTAACTTATTTTAGAAAATTTTGGCAGCATAACGGCACGATACTAGAAACGGGACAAGGCCTAGCCTTATCCTCGGTCTAGTGATGGCCCACGCCATACACATATCAATCAAATCAAATTCAATTCACCAAACAATTCAATTCAAACCAACTACACAACCAAACAAACAAGTCCATGGTCTGTGGACGATGGTGTTGGGTGCTACTAAACACCGTCTCCATCCTAGTATATATGCATAACTAGAAAAAGAAATTTAAAGTGAGAAGTTCTCACCGATAGCTAATCCAATACCACGACTCTTCTTTTATAGAAATCTTCGTCGCTCTCGCTCTTTGTCTCCTTTGTTGCCCGTATTCTCTACATATGTAAAAATCAAATTTTTACTTCGCTATTCAATATATAAAAATCGAATTTTTTACTTTGCTATTCAATATATAAAAATCGAATTTTTACTTTGCTATTCAATATATAAAAATCGAATTTTTACTTTGCTACTATATAGATAAAAATTCTATTTTTACACCGCTATTCTCTATATAAAGATCTCGCCTTTTCAATTATAAAGATTTCGCCTTTTCAGTTATAAATATTTCGCCTTTTCAAATATAAAGATTTCGCCTTTTCATATTCACCACATATATAAAGGTGATATTTTTATATTCTTCTTTTCATGATAAAAATTATATTTTTACCTCTATTTCATATATATAAAAATCGTATTTTTACATATAAGTTTCAATCCCTTTTAACCAATAAAAATTCAAACATTTACAATCTAAAAATCCCACCTTTTCATTTGCAAAAACCCTACATTTTCCTTAACAAAAATCATTTGTAGAAATTTAAAAATCAAGTCCTTATTACATATAAAAATCTAAACTTGATTGTATATAAATAAAACTGAATTAAAATAAAAACAATGTATTTGAAAATAGAAAAGAAGGGAATACTCACTGTGTTTGGTTTCACTAAAATCCGGATTATTTTGCACCCGGTACATTCAATTGAAGTTTGAAATCGAATTATCGAACTACTGCGCCATTTTCAATTTTATTTATAATTATATATAATTATTTATATTCTATCGACGACGTATACAATATATACGTTCTAATCTATTCAACATAATTTTTCCGTCGATATTATTTAAAATAATCTATTTTAAATGTTCAAAATTCGCTAAAATTGCCAAAATAAAAATTTTAAATTGGCTCGCATTTTCGGGTTGTTGCAATCTCCCCCACTTAAAACTTTTCGTCCCCGAAAAGGAGCAAAGTCGAAAGTGGTTTGACTAATCAACTCTACATTTGATCTGACTTCCATTCTCCAACTTTTCAGTTTTTAAGAATTTTCAAAAATTTGGCTAACACCCTAAATTTTCGAAAAATTTCGCCATAACCTCCCCTGCACCGGGAGCCACGGGAAAATCCTGAAATTGCCATATAGGCCTTCTGATCTCGAAAAGAAAAAGAAAAAGCAAGCGGCTAGCCAATCGGCTCATAAAATCATCATCGCCCAAACAAAACAGTAAATTATGATAAACATGTACCTATTTGTCGGGCAAACAAATTTTATTCTCTGCTCTAGCCTCCTTGCTGTGACCTGTTCAATGTAAGTACATGTATATGCAAGCAAATGTGACCATTTTTTAATACAATTCAATATTTGATTCTATTAGGCATAATGGTTCAAAATTCAATTAGGCAAACAATAATTAAACAACACAAACATCAATCAATTAGTGGATTAACGTTTCAAATTCATAATTTGATATATATACAAAAATCACATTTTTTATGCCAATTCACAACAAATAAATCTATCTATATAAGTTCTGGTTCTCACACTAGTCTAATGGAAATATACAGATATCACACCTTCGTCACTCGAAAATAAATTCTGACGATGAGTACTCAACCATCAGAATCATCTTCGGGCCACTAGAGTATGATTCTATATCTATCCAGTATATTTAAACCTCGAATATACGTTCATGACGCGTATATGCAAAATCTTTATATACTCGATTGTCCAAATTCAAAATAAACAAATATTCAAATATGTATAAAACGATTTAAATTTTCAAAACAAAATTTGTTTTCATTTGAAAAATATACTCTTCACACTCATTCTAGGATACTACTGATCCTATCTCTAACGAGTCATTCTAATTGGATATTATTAATCCAATATCTGATGAATTCTTCCGTATGGTTCTAATGTGTCTTGTTCTCGAGCTCTGTAAACCAAAGCTCTGATACCAAATGTGACGGCAAGGAATTTCGTTCGATCCGAATCAGTCGTTAAACAGATCTACACCATTCGAAACCCCTGATCGTTTTGAGAACAGGACAAATCAGAACCCAGACGGAAGAACATTTCATAGTTATTACAACAATTCCATCAGATACAAGAATATACAGAGTATAAATGAATAAATTACATTCAACAAATATCAGAGATTTAAATTACATTTAAATACATCGCAGCGGAAAATAACACAAAAGCACAACTAGAAGTAATACACGGATACAGAGCTTTCCGAGCATCGTTCCAACTGTAAATCAGGATCCTGTGAATATAAATCTGCAAAACCAAAACTACTAGCTGCCTGTGCGGAAAATAGGGGCACCCAGAGTTTAGGTTAAAACAATAAACTCCAGGTCAGTCATGTGACTGGTGTGAGAACTAAAACAGTTATTTAAACTTTACTTTAAAAGAGAGTAATTCAAGGGACCACGCCGTATAACATGGAACGGGTTTCCTCCCAAGAATACCAGTGCATAGAATAAACGGCGCAATGCTATTTCGAAAAATGAAGCTATTATAAGACCCAGGTCCCATCACACAATGCAACGCAAGCCGGAGGATAGGGTTTTCCCTTATAATGGCCAAACATGCTTGATACGTTTAAAACAAATCGTTTGATACTATAATAAGTGTATAGTGTCAAAACATCTTCAATCATAAATATCAATCCTAGGCGGCATGGGTACCATCTATCATGTCGCCATACTAGGCTCTACAAATAAACCCGAAATATCTCGTATTGGAAATAGGATTTCCGTCATGAGTCGAGGCAAGGGGCAAGCTCCTCTCCGCTTCGAGACACTCTAGCATATGCCTCAGGACTACACACTCTGGGTAACCCCTGCGATCCTCCAAGACCGGTCCTCTCTTACGTTTGAGGATTAGTTATTCCTGAACACACGTTTCCCGGCCCTATAGGACCTATAATCGAGGCGCCTCGCATCCAAACCACAAAGGTGAAAAGTATATAAATGTCAGGACTGGTAGGTCACTGACACCACCCATAGCTAGAAAGAAACATCGTGCACTCCTTGGGTCCTCATCCCGTTTTTGACTCATACCGAGGTGTGAGTCTCGCGAATCCACGCTATACACAAAGCTGCCACGTAGGCCGTGCTTTGATCATCAACCACAAGACTTTGTTTTTCAACAGAAGCCTTGATCCGTGCAACTCAGCGTGCCACACAGGCAATTCATGCCATGCGATTGATATCTATCGATATATAACCTCTAAGCTCGTACGTCTTAGAGAAGGGCGTTAAGCAAGAGAATAAATTCTCCGCCGCCAAACAGATATATATTTAACAGAAATCAATCAACACAGAATAAAATCCAATGTCAGACACACAATCCATTTACAAGTTCGTTCTGGGTCTGAACGAAACCGGAGGCACTTTCCTCGCATATCCATCGATCTCCAAGTACGTATGGACGACCACCAACTGATTCCCTCATCTTGGGTGTACAGCCCAATCAAGATCATTAGTAATCACCCAAACGACGTGAAGACTTCCGGTCTTCCACCACCGTCTTCATCTTCGACTTATCGTCGAATCGGTTATCCAGAATGGGTATAAACCCGGCCTTTCCGAACAACCCGCGTATATTAAAAACAAATGTTACACAAACACAACATACGCCTCATTCCAATTCATTAGTCACTAACCGTAAATCAGTAAGAGAGCAACTCCCCAAATATTAACCTCGAAGGCCGAAACCAACATCAGATCAATACCCTGGAAACCATTCTTCTTAGCTAACCTACAGCTAGTTTCGAAATTTCATATTCTTAGGGAAAGGTTCCCATTAATTTTATCCAAGATAAATTCTTTGAATTTATTCTTTAATCTTCCTTTGGATGTCATTTCAAACCAAATTATGGTTTTCCAAACTAGTCGAGATTAGCAAACCACACCGAAGTAATTATTTATTTTATTTCCCAATCCCAACCTATTCATCCCATGAAGCAAAACTGGTAATACTCCATATCTAACACCACGGTGTTATCGGTAAAGTTAATTACCATTTCACGTTCAAATCTAATTAAAGATTTAACTATCGCTTTGGAGCAAAACTAGTGATACTCCATTCTCGTTCATTTTCCAAATTTGATAATTTAGATTATCAATGCACATTACAATCTAATTGCAGATTCATTCAAACTCCTCTTACAGGGTTAAAGAACTAGTGTCATTTAAAACATAGTTCACGACAAACCCAAATCACATTCTATTTATTTATCGGGTTAAAGAACAAGTGTCATGTAAACACCCTTCACGATAAACCCACAAATCAATTCTATTTACAAACCATTTCAAATCCAATTTATTTATTTAAAAATAAATGGGCTTTAATTTTAGTTCAAAACTAGTTCATTTCGATAAAAATCTATTTTTATCTTTTCAAATATGGAGTTTTTCATCCTAATTTTTCCCCAAATCATTTCTTATGATTTCACGCAAATTATTACTATTTTCAATAATTTTATCAAGGCCCGTACAGTCGATTTCCAACAACGGCCATTGAACTGCACTTACAGCGACCTTTTCCAAATTTGATTTGGATGTATCTCCAAATCCAACCGTTAGATTTCAAATTTCTAATATTCGTTAGAAATCTCTTTTCGATACGAACCCAACGGTTCCGGTTTTAGGAGAATCCGACGGTCGGATCTCCCGTAATGTCCGTTCGAAGTCAATGGTCGAAATTCACGAACTGCCGCGGCGCGGCGCGTTCTATTCAGGCCATTATATTATATAGATAAAATATATATTATATATTTCGTCGATTACTATTTAAAACGAATTTTATAAATAGTTTTGAATTCGTTTCAAAAACAGTTTCTACTTTTATTTCAAATTCAAATCAAAATTGAATTTTCTATTATAAAACCTTTTTACTTTCATTTCTTTTTGATTTCAATTCAAATCGATTTTAATTCGATTCGAATTCATTTCCTTTTCAATTCAATTCGATTCGAATTCGTTTTCTTTTCAATTCAATTCAAATTCGTTTCATATTCAATTCAATTCGAATTCGTTTTCTATTCAATTCAATTCAAATTGGTTTTCTATTCGATTCAATTCAAATTGGTTTTCTATTCGATTCAATTCAAATTGGTTTTCTGTTCGATTCAATTCAAATTGGTTTTCTGTTCGATTCAATTCAAATTGGTTTTCTGTTCGATTCAATTCAAATTGGTTTTCTGTTCGATTCAATTCAAATTGGTTTTCTATTCGATTCAATTCAAATTGGTTTTCTATTCGATTCAATTCAAATTGGTTTTTCTATTCGATTCAATTCAAATTGGTTTTCTATTCGATTCAATTCAAATTAGTTTTCTATTCGATTCAATTCAAATTGGTTTTCTATTCGATTCAATTCAAATTGGTTTTCTATTCGATTCAATTCAAATTGGTTTTTCTATTCGATTCAATTCAAATTGGTTTTCTATTCGATTCAATTCAAATTGGTTTTCTATTCGATTCAATTCAAATTGGTTTTCTATTCAAATCAAATTTGATTTTTAAATCTCTTTTCAATATTCATTATAAAACGAATATAATTGATATAAATATCGTTTGCGTCAAAATAGCGCATCTCTAATCAACACGGCTTTATATTTCAATAATTCTGTTATCCTATTCAACAGATGGATATTTATTCTATTCAATACGTGAATCTATATTTTTGTCAACACATGACTAATCTCAATGAATGAGTACTGTCCACGTGTGACTATTTTTTTTATTTAATATATTTTATAAAAATTAAGGTATCTATCGTTTGATTTCAAATCAGACTCCAACCGTAAATTAGTAAGAGAACGATTCCCTGGATATTAACCCCGAAGGCCGAAACCAACATCAGATCCATATCCAGGAGACCACTCATCTTATCTATTTTCCAGTTAGTTTCTAATTTCAAATATGATAAAGATGTAAATTTTATTGTTAAAATATTTCGTTCAACACATGACTAATCTCAACGAATGAGTACTATCAACACATGAACCTTTATTTTATAATGATAAAGATGTAAAATTTATTGTTAAAATATTTCGTTCAACACATGACTAATCTCAACGAATGAGTACCGTCAACACATGAACCTTTATTTTATAATGATAAAGATGTAAATTTTATTGTTAAAATATTTCGTTCATCACATAACTAATCTCAACGAATGAGTACTCTCAACACATGAACCTTTACTTTATAATATTCTTTATTTTCCCGATTGGAATGAGGCCCAATCAATTACCATATAAAGTTAATTATATGGATTCCATACAACACATGTATATAATAGCAACGATAAATAATCAACCATCATCCAAAGTGCACTACACTGTATAAGCATCAAATATAGATATCTAACGCTTATAACAGCCTGTCGATCCATCAATCGACATACAACTAATTATTGGGATTAGTGTATGCCGTATTTTATTCCAATACCCGTGTGGGGTTTCAAATCAACAAACACAGATTTTTCTATTTGTGCAGTTGGGCGATGTGTAAAATTTATCATCCCAATCAATGTCCTTCAAATAGGTGTACATAAAAAAACCGTCCAATTTGTAAATGAATATTTATTTATTCACGTTCACTATATTCGTATCCACATTAAAAATTATATTTTTAACGATAAAATATTTTATTTTAACACATGAATTTCTATTCAGTTCATTTACAAAGTAAAAATGATATTTTTATTTTTCTAACTTATTTTAGAAAATTTCGGCGGCATAACGACACGATACTAGAAACGGGACAAGGCCTAGCCTTATCCCCGGTCTAGTGATGGCCCACGCCATACACATATCAATCAAATCAAATTCAATTCACCAAACAATTCAATTCAAACCAAATAATATAACCAACTACACAACCAAACAAACAAGTCCATGGTCTGTGGACGATGGTGTCGGGTGCTACAAAACACCGTCTGCATCCTAGTATATATGCATAACTAGAAAAAGAAATTTAAAGTGAGAAGTTCTCACCGATAACTAATCCAATACCACGACTCTTCTTTTATAGAAATCTTCGTCGCTCTCGCTCTTTGTCTCCTTTGTTGCCTGTATTCTCTACATATGTAAAAATCAAATTTTTACTTCGCTATTCAACATATAAAGATCGAATTTTTACTTTTCTATTCAATATATAAAAATCGAATTTTTACTTTGCTATTCAATATATACAAATCGAATTTTTACTTTGCTACTATATAGATAAAAATTCTATTTTTACACCGCTATTCTCTATATAAAGATCTCGCCTTTTCAATTATAAAGATTTCGCCTTTTCAATTATAAATATTTCGCCTTTTCAAATATAAAGATTTCGCCTTTTCATATTCACCACATATATAAAGGTGATATTTTTATATTCTTCTTTTCATGATAAAAATTATATTTTTACCTCTATTTCATATATATATAAATCGTATTTTTACATATAAGTTTCAATCCCTTTTAACCAATAAAAATTCAAACATTTACAATCTAAAAATCCCACCTTTTCATTTGCAAAAACCCTACATTTTCCTTAACAAAAATCATTTGTAGAAATTTAAAAATCAAGTCCTTATTACATATAAAAATCTAAACTTGATTGTATATAAATAAAACTGAATTAAAATAAAAACAATGTATTTAAAAATAGAAAAGAAGGGAATACTCACAGTGTTTGGTTTTACTAAAATCCGGATTATTTTGCACCCGGTACATTCAATTGAAGTTTGAAATCGAATTATCGAACTACCGCGCCATTTTGAATTCTATTTATAATTATATATAATTATTTATATTCTAACGATGACGTATATAATATATACGTTCTAATCTATTCAACATAAATTTTCCGTCGATATTATTTAAAATAATCTATTTTAAATGTTCAAAATTCGCTAAAATTGCCAAAATAAAATTTTTAAATTGGCTCGCATTTTCGGGTTGTTATAGTCTGATTCCAATTTAGAAAGAATGAATATTTTAAAATAATGAATATTTTAAAATAACGAATATTTTTAAAATAATATTCAGTAAAAGATCAAAATTTAATTTTGATGTCCGATTTGGGATAGACACGAATATATTTAAATATATAAAGGCGTGTTGATTAGATTAACGCCATTTTGACGCGAACGATATTTATAAGGATTTTATTCATTTTTATAATGAATATAAAAAAGGAATTGATTTCAAAATATAATGTTTGAAAATATTATCATTTATATATCGATGATATGGAATATTCAATTTTGATTAGAAATTGAATATGAAGTTGAAATCGTTTTGAAAACGAATTTAAAACGATTTATATAATACGTTTTAAATGGAAATCAATGAAATATATATATATATATATATATATATATATATATATATATATATATATATATAATGGCCTGTATAGAACGCGCTGTCATTATTACATATGGAATTTAAAAAGGTGTTGCCGTTATTCCATTTATATTATTGGTCGGATATGATCGATTATATATTGATTTGTTTTTCTGTGAAGATTCCATAATTAATGGAATGTGATTTGGGTTGTCGTGAGTGGTATCTTTAATAATACTATTCTTGGACCCCATGGAGTTAAGAATATCAAAAACTAACAGAGATTAGTTAAGTTGAATGGTTTCCTGGGTATTGATCTGTTGTTGGTTTCGGCCTTTGGGGTTAGTACTTGGGGGATTGTTCTCTTACTAATTTACGGTTAGAGGCTAATGTGAAATGGGTTTATTGTGAACTGTGTTTTTAACGACATTCGTTCTTTAACCCGATTTACAGTGAAATGTGATTTGGGATTTATAAATCTTTTTATTAAGATTTAACGGGAATTTTCCAAGGTAACGTTTTCCAATTTAATATATTAAATTAGAATTGAATGGAATTCGATTTGATAATAATTGAAGTGAACTTCTGTGGAGGAAGACTATTAATACATATGGAATTTAAAAAGGTGTTGCCGTTATTCCATTTATATTATTGGTCCCATATGGAAATTGATATCGGTTATATATTGATTTGTTTTTCTGTGAGGATTCCATAATTAATGGAATGTGATTTGGGTTGCCGTTAATTGTATCTTTAATAATACTATTCTTAGACCCAATGGAGTTAAGAATATCAGAAACTAACTGGAGATTAGTTAAGTAGAATGGTTTCCTAGGCATTGATTTGATGTTTGTTTCGGCCTTCGGGGTTAATACTTAGGGAATTGTTCACTTGGTAATTTACGGTTAAAGGCTGATGGAATGGAATGTGATTTTGGGTTTATCGTGAACCGTGTTGTAAATGACATTGGTTCTTTAACCCAGTTAAAGACAGGATATGATTTCCTTAGATAAACAGTCGTTAATATTGATTTTTGGGAAGATTAAAACCAAATGGAGTTTTAATGCATCTTTAATTAGATTGAAATGATATCCAAAGGAAGATTAAAGAATAAATTTAAAGAATTTATCTTTGATAAAATTAATGGGAACCTTTCCCAAAGTATAAGAATATTTGACTAAAGGAATATCTGGATCGGAATAAGGCGTATGTTGTGTTTTTGTAGCACTTGTTTATTATATACACGAGTTATTCGAAAAGACCGGGTTTATCCCATTCTGAATAACTGATTTGATGATATGTCAAGGATGAAGACTGGTTGAAGACCAAAGGTCGTCACATCGTTTGGATGATTACTGATGTCTTGATTGGGCTGTACACCCAAGGCAAGATAATAAGTGGTGTTCGTCCGGACGTAGTTGGAGAACAATGGATATGCGAGGGCCTCTCCCCTGTATTGGAGAATATAGGGGAGGAATAAGGTGACCCCGGTTTCGTTCAGGCCAAGAACGAACTTGTAAATGGATGTGTGTCTGACATTGGATTTCATTCTGTGTGATTAATATACATCGGTTGCATAGCGTGAATTGCCTGTGTGGTATGCTGAGATGAAAATGATCAAGGCTTCTGTTGAAAAGCAGGGTCTTGTGGTTGATGATCAAAGCACAAATTTAATATAACGTAGCTTTGTGTAGCGTTAATTCGTGAGCTTTTCACCCCGGTGTGGACCAGAACCGGAGAGGACTTCAGGTAGGACATGCGTTTCCTTCTAGCTAGGAGTGGTGTCAGCGTTTTGCACGCCCTGGCATTTTACTTATGTGGATGATGGATAGCAAGGTGCCTCGGTTATATCGGTCGATCCGAGATCGATGGAGTCATTTGGCTCATTGACGCCCCTATAGGGCGAGGAAACGCAGTGTTCAGGCATTTTAATCCACATTGAGTGGATCGGTCCTGAGGATCCAAGGGACGATGCATTCTGTTCCTAGGGGCAGGTTAGAGCGTCTCAAAGCGATAAGGACGATCCCTTGCCTTGGTTCACAGATGGGAATCCAACTTCCAATACGTGACATTTGCGGTTTTGATTGTAGAACCTTTTATTGGCGATGTGATATATGGTACCCTTGCCGTCTGGGATTGATACATTTATATTTGAAGTTGTTTTATACACTATGCACTTATAATAGTATCAAATGATTTTTTTAACGTACCAAGCATATTTGGATATTATAAGGGAAAACCCTATCCCCCGGCTTGCGTTGCATTGTGTGATAGGACCTGGGTCTTATAATAGCTTCATTTTTCCAAAAAGCATTGCGTTGTTTTGTTATATGCACTGGTATTCTTGGGAGGAGACCCGTTCCGTGTTATATGGCATGGTCCGTTGATATTTCTGATTTAAAGTAAAGTTTTATTAACTTTTTTAGTTCTCACACCAGTCACATGACTGACCTGGAGTTCATTGTTTTAACCTAAACTCTGGGTGCTCCTATTTTCCGCACGGGTAGCTAGTAGTTTTGGTTTTGCAGATTTATATTCATAGGATACTGGTTTGCAGCTGGAACGATATTCGACTGGCTCTGTCTCCGTGTATTTCTTTCAGTTATGTTTTGTATTATTTTTCCGCTGCAGTAATGTATTTAAACATCTGATAATTATCAAATGTGTAATCCTTATTCATACTCTGTATATTCTTGTATTCTGAAGGAATTGTTGCAATAAACAATGAAATGTTCTTCTGTTTGTGTTCTAATTCGTCTTGTCCTCAGCTCAATCTGTGATTTCCCATAAGGGAGATTTCAGGTAGTTACATACATTGATCTGTTTTCTGTGAAGATTCCACAATAAATGGAATTTGATTTTGGGTTTATCGTGAACTGTGTTTTAAATGACATCGGTTCTTTAACCCAGTTTAAGACAGGATTACATGTCTAACATTGTATTTCGAACTGTATTTGTTGATCTCTGCTAAATGTATATCTTTTTGGTGACGGAGAATTTATTCTCTTGGTTAACACCCTTCTCTGAGACGCACGAGCTTAGAGGTTATATATTGGCTGAAATCAGTAGTACGGTGTAAATTGTCAATGTGACATATTAGCATTTCCAAAGTTAAATAATGATTTTATAATGATTTTTGCGAAGATTAAAACTAAGTGGAGTTTTAATGAATCTTTAAATAGATTGAAATGTGAATGTGATAAACTAAATTATCAAATTTGGAAAATGATAGAGAATGGAGTATCACCAGTTTTTCTCCAAGCGATAGTTGAATCTTTAATTAGATTTGAACATGAAATGGTAATTAATTTTTACGGATAACACTATGGTGTAAGATATGGAGTATTACCTGTTTTGCTCCATGGGATGAATAGGTTGGGATTAGGAAAATAAACAAATGATTACTTCGATAAGGTTCGCTAATCCCGACTAGTTTGGAAAACCTTAAACTTAGAATTGAAATAAAATTAAAAAGATTTATCTTTGTTAAAATTAATGGGAACCTTTCCCTAAAGATGTGAACATTTGAATAAAAGATTATTCTGGACTGGAATGAGGCGTATGATGTGTTGTTATAACGCTTGATCATAAGATACGCAAGTTATTCAGAAAGACCGGGTTTAACCCATTCTGAATAATTGTTACGACGACTAACAGTCGAAGAGATTGAAGATGGTTCAAGACCGACAATCTTCACATCGAATGGATGGGTTGCTACCGATGCCCATGATTGGAGTATCTACCTTGAAGGGGCTACAGTGGTAGCCATCCAGACGTATTTGTTGATTGTTTGGATATGCGCGGTCTCTCCTGTACTTGACAGATGGGACAAGGAATAAGGTGCCTCCGGTTTCGTTCAGACCTAGAACGGACTTGAAAATGGATGGTGTGTCTGACATTGTATTCCTTTATACTGTATTCGTTGATCTCTGCTGTCTGTTTGGTGGCGGAGAATTTATTCTCTTGCTTAACACCCTTCTCTGAGACGTATGAGCCCAGAGGCTATATATCGGTAGAAATCAGTGGTATAGTATGGATTGACAGTGTGGCATGCTGAGTTGTAATGATCCAAGGTGTTGTTGAAAAGCAGAGCTTGGTGGATGATGATCAAATCATAGCTTTAATTAGCATAGCTTTGTGTAGCGTTATTTCGTGAGCCTCACACATCGGTATGATAGTGAACTGATGGTTAGATCAGTATACTTTTGATATGTGGATGGATTCGGTTGACCGAGATAGGCTGGGTGTGATTGCTACACACCTGGTAGGGATAGGGGCACCGCCCCGATTCCAAGAAGGATAAAATATACGGAGTTTTCACATGCACGGGACGTAAGCCATTGATATATCTGATATCCTGGATATAGTGCGGATGTGCATTATGGCTTTTTCTCATGCACGGGACGTAATCCATTGAGTATTGCACTATGTGATCGATCTTTCGTATCAGCAACCATCAGTATGGAAATCTAAACTTCCAATTCGAATTTTACGGTTTTAGTTCTATACTATTGGCGGCATAGTGGTATGGGACATTCATGTCGTCTATGATTGATGCATTTATATTTGAAGTTGATTTCTTCACTTATAGTAATAAAAATAAAAATTGTTTTAAAATGTACCAAGCATATTTGGCAATTATAAGGTAAAACTCTATCCTTCGGCTTGCGTTGCATTGTGTGATGGAACCTGAATCTTATAATAGCTTCATTTTTCTTTATTTAGCATTGCGCTGTTTGTTTTAGGCACTGGTATTCTTGGGGGTAAACCCGTTCCTTGTTATACGGCGTGGTCCCTTGATTTACCTTACTTTAAAATAAAGTTTTAATAAATGTTTTAGTTCTCACACCAGTTCCATGACTAACTTGGAGTTTATTGTTTTAACCTAAACTCTGGTGCCCAAATTTTCCACACGGGTAGCTAGTAGTTTTGGTTTTCGCAAATATTTCTTTTCACAGGATCCTGGATTACAGTAGGAGCAATATTCGAAAAGCTTTATATCCATATATTTCTTTCAGTTGTGTCATTTGTTATTTTTCGCTACGCATTATACTTATGTATTATTTTCTACTTCTATGTATTTTAATCTCTGGAATTTTTCTGTGTAATATTTATTCATACTCTGATATATTCTTGTATTTTGATGTAATTGTTGTAATAATAATGAAATGTTCTTATGTTTGTTTTCTGATTTTTCATGTTGTCAATTCAATCCGGGCTTTCCCGCAAGGGCGTGTTTGGGTCGTCTCACATAGAGGAAGAGAACATTAAGAATAATTGTGTGTATTTAAATGGGAGAGAGAAACCATATTTATAGATTTACAGAGCTAATTCTTAACCTTTAGATCTTAGGGTATCAATCTAAGCCATTCACGTAGCACTGTGTCAGCGAACGAACCAAGCAAACAAAATAGTCCAAGTGCAAAGTTCTGAACCGGTCCTTCATCTGGGTGTGTTGACCTACCGATCAATTGGGTCGACCCCTCCTATGCATTGGTCAACCGATAGGTCGAACAAGGTAAGGGTCTGGTCATCCCCCAACGGTCTTTCCTATGCGTTAATTCTGCTTTGTTTTTTGTTTGACATATTTGGAATTCATATATATACACACATACACACACATAACCCCTTTATATGTATACAAACTTCGTGTGCTCATAACTTCTTTATACATTATCCGATTTACACAAACTTGGGGTCTCTTTAAACTAGAATTCCAAGATGAACGCAATGGTAAAGCCGGTTTTACTTAGTTTTGAATATTTAATTAAGTATTTTCTAATTTGTTATCTTTACTTTATGGTTATAGTGTATTAAATTTTAGGGTGTTTTAAAGTGGGTCACTCCCAATTAGGGTGTATTGTCCCTAATCTAGAGAAATTCCATTTGCTTCTTTATTCAATCATTGTTGTATGCTCTGAAACAGTTGCTGATACCAACCGTTGGGGACAACACATTCCACTCAAGCGAAGTGAGTGGTAAGTCATGTTTAACCTAGGTTGCAAGATGTTCTTGTTAAACTCGGTGTATTCCTCTCTAGAGATACACTTTCGGAAGGTGGTCTCATACCTTGCTAGTTGGAATCCATTCTCTAATAAGTTCATGTGGTTTTGATCGTATACTATGTACGTGGAGAGTGATATGCATGTGCTCTGCTAGACTACTAGTTACTTGATTTAGACACTATTATAATATCATTATAGTATTGATTTTAAAGAATGTTTTGGGTTATCGTTAAGGTAAAGAACCATATGTATTTTTGTCTTTGGATTGGTCTTACGATTATCCTTTCTTGTTAAATGATTAAAAAATAAATAAACCAAGTTGTTGGAGTTTACTAACACCAGTCCCATGATTGACCCAAAGTTTTTTTACCCTAAACTCTTGGGTGCCCAAATTTGTATGGGAAGAAAAGTAGTCGGGATTTTACAGATACACTTGGAGGAGCTTGGAGCGGGAGGCTTCAACGTTATATTTACTGCTTGTTTTCCGTTGTGATGTATACTATATATTCTATTTCAAATTATGTATTCTCAAAGCTATTATATTATTATATTTTATTCCGCTGCAATGTGTGATTCTATGTTGTTATTTATGTTCTTCTATTTTTTTTCTTCCTTATTCATACTGATTCATATTTCTATGCAAATTTAGGCAGGACTTGTGGTGTGTTTAGTCAACTCAAAGAGTACGGAAATGTACCAAAACACAAAACGCAAAAAATGCTAGCTGTAATCACTTTAATAGTAAAGTCAGGAATCAACTGATCCCGTATACCTTCATGTGAAATACCACGAGGTTTACGATACCATTTAATCGTCATCATGCCAACTCGAAAAGTGCAAATACGTGTATTTTAGTATATGGAAAATACTTAGTTTAGCGAAAATGGGATTATAAAAAAAATTCAAAGGCATGTGATTCATTTCTTTAAATCCTTTATAACTGAAAAATATAGATTTAATATTGCCTTGAGACTTTTATTTCAATATAAAACAGTGAAAACCAATTTTCCTCAAAGATACAAAATATATAGATATATATAGTTGCTTTGGAAACCGTTTCAGAAAAATATGCATGTGTACTCAGAATCCAAAGTAATCAACATAGACTAAATCATTAAAAAATCATTAAAACCCAAACAATGGATTCGTGAAAATCTAGGCTTCTATGCAATGGAAGCAACCAAAACAATCACAAATAGCATGGTTCATCCCCTAAATACAAGTATTCAAGCACTTAAAATCTATACTAAAATTTATCATCAAAACCATAACCGGAGTGTCCAAGAAAATAGTGATTCAATGCTACAACATATGCGATATAAAGTTCTCGATTTTTGTACTGAAATGAGCATCAAAACCATGCTCGGAAAGCTCAAGAGAAAGAAACAAAAACTGGTACAACAATTGAAGATACACAAGAAGAAATTGGGCATTTTAATTAGGCTTGGGTTTTGTTTGGCAAATTTTCCCCTTTTTAACCCATAATTTAAGAAAACATAAAACATGAAATTTGTAGAACATATCCTAAGCTTTCCAAACTAATACAAGTCATCGAATTTCAATAAGAAATAAATAAGTTACGGCTAAAAGATTTATGATATCTGGATTTCACTACTTCTGTCATTTAGGTCTCAGGATTGTGAATTTAGATTGAACTTTTGACTGACGCATCTAAAAATATGACAAAACCCAAAACATGAAAGTTATAGATAATTTTCTGTGCTTGAAAACAGAAAAAGAATCACCAAAATTGGACTAACGGGAGATCAAGAATCATCAAATTCGAACACAAAACGAGGAAGATATCCTCAAATTACATACTTTATTTAGCTCAGAAAATTACAGTGAAAGAGCAGTAAGTTGCATAAGGATTTCGACTAATTGCATTCAAAATTTTCAAATATTTAACATGAAAGTTATTTTTAAGATTCACAATAATTAAAAAAAAAATATCCAAGTTTCGATTTAAAATGAAAGAGATATTCCTAATTTACTAACAATAATTTGCAAAGAACATGCAACAAATAAAATAGAGATTTCTAACCTTGAAATCTCAATCCAAATTAGAAAATATGAGTTTTTAAAACTCACCTTATATTTTGCAGCAACTATGTAAAAAGTAAAGAGCAAGTTGTAAGATTTTTGGTCTTAGATCGTCTTAGATGCCTATTAGGATTGGACTAGCAACTTTTCTCTATTTTTCATTTGTGATTTGGGGTTGAGTTTGATAATTTAAGGGCAGGGTCATTGAGTTTTACTCTAATTTGTGTTTCAAGGAAGGAGAAAATAGCTGAGAGAGATACGTATTGTAAGAACCCGTAACTTCCCCGTGAAGGAAAGAGCGGATACTTTGAGAACAACACACAAAATGACGCAGATGGAAGAACATTTCATTGTTATTACAACAATTCCATCAGATACAAGAATATACAGAGTATAAATGAATAAATATTATACAACAAATATCAGAGATTTAAATTACATTTAAATACATCACAGCGGAAAATAATACAAAAGCACAACTATAAATAATGCACGGATACAGAGCTTTCCGAGCATCGTTCCAGCTGTAAATCAGGATCCTGTGAATATAAATCTGCAAAATCAAAACTACTAGCTGCCCGTGTAGAAAATAGGGGCACCCAGAGTTTAGGTTAAAACAATAAACTCCAGGTCAGTCATGTGAATGGTGTGAGAACTAAAAATAGTTATTATTTTAACTTTAAAGAAGAGTAATTCAAGGGACCATGTCGTATAACACGGAACGGGTTTCCTCCCAAGAACACTAGTGCACATAACAAAACAGCGCAATGCTTTTTGGAAAAATGAAGCTATTATAAGACCCAGGTCCCATCACACAATGCAACGCAAGCCGGAGGATAGGGTTTTCCCTTATAATAGCCAAACATGCTTGGTATGTTTAATTCAAATCATTTGATACTATTATAAGTGTATAGTGTCAAAACAATTTCAATCATAAATATCAATCATAGGCGGCATGGGTACGATCTATCATGTCGCCATACTAGTCTTATAATTAAAACCGAATTATCACGTATTGGAAATTGGATTCCATCATGAGTCGAGGCAAGGGGCAAGATCCTCTCCGTTCGAGACACTCTAGCAAATGCCTCGGGACCGTACACAGCAATCCCTGGATCCTCCAAGGTCGGTCCTCTCTTACTTTTGAGGATTGGCAATTCCTGAACACACGTTTCCCGATCCTTACAGACCTATATCCGAGGCTCCTCGTATCCAACAACCACACAGGTGAAAAGTATGTAAATGTCAGGGCTGGTAGGTCACTGACACCACCATAGCTAGAAAGAAACGTCATGCACTCCTTGGGTCCGTATCCCGTTTTTGACTCATACCGAGGTGTGAGGCTCGCAAATTCACGTTATACACAAAGCTACGCCACACAGACCACGCTTTGATCATCAACCACAAGACTTTGCTTTTCAACAGAAGCCTCGATCAATTGCCACTTACGCGCGCCACACTGGCAATTCACTCCATGCAACTGATGTCCACCGATATACAACCTCTGAGCTCGTACGTCTCAGAGAAGGGCGTTAAGCAAGAGAATAAATTCTACGCCGCCAAACAGATGTATATTTAATAGAGATCAATCAACACATAATAAAATCCAATGTCAGACACACAATCCATTTACAAGTTCGTTCTGGGTCTGAACGAAACCGGAGGCACTTTCCTCGCATATCCATCCATCCCCAAGTACGTTTGGACGATCACCACCTGTTTCCCTCATCTTGGGTGTACAGCCCAATCAAGATCATCAGTAATCACCCAAATGATGTGAAGACTTCTGGTCTTCAACCACCATCTTCATCTTCGACATCTCGTCGAATCGGTTATTCAGAATGGGTATAAACCCGGCCTTTCTGAATGACCCACGTATATGATAAACAAATGTTACACAAACGCAACAAACGCCTCATTCCAATTCAGAATATTCTTTTATTCACAAAATCACATTCTTTGGGAAAGGTTAACATTAATTTTATCCAAGATAAATTCTTCTAAATTTATTCTTTAATCTTCCTTTGGATATCATATCAAACTAGTCGGGATTAATGAACCACACCGAAGTAATTATTTATTTTATTTCCCAATCCCAACCTATTCATCCCATGGAGCAAAACTGGTAATACTCCATATCTAACACCATGGTGTTATCGGTAAAATTAATTACCATTTCACGTTCAAATATAATTACAGATTTAACTACCACTTTGGAGCAAAACTGGTGATACTCCATTCTCGATCACCTTTCAGATTTGATAATTTAAATTATCAATTCACATTTCAATCTAATTAAAGATTCATTAAAACTCCACTTAGTTTAAATCTTTTCAAAAATCAATATCCTGTCTTTAACTGGGTTAAAGAACCAATGTCAAATAAAACACGATTCACGATAAACCCAAATCACATTTGATATTAAATGCGAGGCTCTGAACAGAAAATATATCGGCTTATATGCAATATCAAATTCTGAAACCAACATATATCGTATTGGAAATAACGATATAAAATATATCTTTAAAATTCCCACAACAATATCTGTATAGTCGCGAAATCCAACATCTAAATATTCCGAAGATAATTTCGATTCAACTCCAGTCCAATTCACGTATTGGGAATATTGATTATTTTTAAAATCACTTTCAAATTCAATTTATTTATTTCAAAAATAAATTGATTTTAATTCCTGTTCAAAACTAGTTCATTTCGACAAAAATCTATTTTTATCCTTTCAAATGTGGAATTCTTCAGCCTAATTTTTCCCAAATCATTTCTTATGATTTTAAACAAATTATAGATAGTTTTAATAATTTTATCAAGGCCCGTACAGTCGATTTCCATCAACGGCCATCGAACTGCACTTACAGCGACCTTTTCTAAATTTGATTTGGACATAATTCCAAATCCAACCGTTAGATTTCAAATTTCTAATATTCATTGGAAAGCTCTTTTTGATACGAACCCAACGGTTCTAGTTTTAGGAGAATCCGACGGTCGGATCTCCCGCAACGTCAATTCAAAGTCAATTGTCGAAATTCGCAAACTGCCGCGGCGCGGCGCGTTCTATTCAGGCCATTATATATATAATATATATTATATATATTTCATCGATTTCCTTTTTAAAATGTATTTTGTAAATCGTTTTAAATTCGTTTTCAAAACCATTTCAACTCTATATTCAATTTCAAATCAAAATTGAATATTTCATATCATTACTATATAAATGGTAATATTTTCAAAACGTTATATTTTGAAATCACTTCTTTTCTATATTCATTATAAAAACGAATATAATCGATATAAATATCGTTCACGTCAAAATGGCGCAACTCTAATCAACACGGCTTTATATATTTCAATAAATTCGTTATTCTATTCAACAAATGAATATATCCTATTCAACACATGAATCTATATTTCTTTCAACACACGACTAATCTCAACACATGAGTACTGTCAACACACGACTATTTTTGTTATGTAAAATATTTTATAAAACTATGGTATCTATCGATTGATTTTTAATTAGATTCCACCGTGAAGTAGTGTCTAATCTAAATATGATGAAGATGTAAATTTTATTATTAAAATATTTTACTCAACACATGAATAGTTTCAACACATGAACATCGTCAACACATGACTATTTTTATATTCAACACATGAATTCCCTTTTTATAGTATTCATTATTTTCCCGATTGGAATGAGACCCAATCAATCACCATATAATGTTAATTATTTGAATTCCATACCACACATGTATATAATAGCAACGATAAACAATCAACCATCATCCAAAGTGCACCACACAACTGCATAAGCATCAAATATAAATAATTAACGCTTACACAGCCTGTCGACCAATCGATCGACATACAATTAAATAATTGGGATTAGTGTACGCCAAAATTTCATCCCAACACCCGTGTGGGGTTTCAAATCAACAAACACAGATTTTTATTTGTGCAGTTGGGCGATGTGTAAAATTTATCGTCCCAATCAATATCAGTGTATATAAACAAATCGGCCGATTTGTTTATAATTATTTATTTATTCACATTCACGTTAAAAATTATATTTTTAACGATAATTAATTTATTTCAACCATCTACCTTTTATTATTGATTTCACATCAACAACACAAACAAATTTCACCACACATCAAACAAGCATACAAGCCGTCCATGGTCTATGGACGACGGGTGTCGGGTGCTGCTAAGCACCGTCTGCATCCTAGTATATATATATATATATATATATATATATATAACTAGAAAAAGAAATTTAGAGTGAGAAGTTCTCACCAATAGCTAATCCAATCATCTCGACTCCTCATATGTAGAAAATCTCCGCCGTTTCTTCTTTCGTCACTTTCGTTGTCCGTATTCACTACATATATAAAAAATCGAATTTTTTAATTTGCTATTCAATATATAAAAATCGAATTTTTACTTCGCTATTCAATATATAAAAATTGAATTTTTACTTTGTTATTCAATATATAAAAATCGAATTTTTACTTCGCTATTCAATATATAAAAATCGAATTTTTACTTTGTTATTCAATATATAAAAATCCCATTTTTACTTTGCTATTCAATATATAAAAATCCCATTTTTACTTCGCTATTCAATATACAAAAATCCCATTTTTACTTTGCTATTCAATATATAAAAATACCATTTTTACTTTGCTATTCAATATATAAAAATCCCATTTTTACTTCGCTACTCAATATATAAAAATCGAATTTTTACTTTGTTATTCAATATATAAAAATCCCATTTTTACTTCGCTATTCAATATATAAAAATCGAATTTTTACTTCGCTATGTATATAAAAATCCTATTTTTATAATTACTCCATTGGGATAAAAATTCTATTTTTACACCGCTACTATATAGATAAAAAATCTATTTTTACATCGATGCTCATAGAATATAGATTATATTTTTATCACGCTATTCTCTATAAAAAGATTTCGCCTTTTCCTACCTTAAAAATGTTGCCTTTCACTACATAAAAATATCGTATTTTTATATCCTACAATATAAAGAACACATTTTTATTATCTATATAGTATGACAATTATATTTTCAACCTTTACATGTGATAAAAATTATATTTTTAACTTCTACATATAATAAAAATTATATTTTGAACTCTCTATAATAAAAGATCCTTTCCTTCTTATATGACCATTCTATAGAGATTATATATATTATAAAAAGTAAAAAAAAAATAAAAAAAAACGTAGAACTCACTGCCGAAGTCGGAGAAGGAGCATGGGGTGCTGCTGCGCCTTGCTGGAGGTCGGGAGGGGGTTCAGAGGGGCGGTTAGAGGTGGTGGGGCCTGGGCGCGGGTTTGATTCGAGGAGGGGGGCTCGTGGTCTCAGGAGGAGGGAAGCGGGAGTGGAGGGAGGGAAGAAGAGGAGGGGGAGCGTGGGGTGCTGCGCCTCGACGGTGGTGGCCACAGCGGTGAACGGGGGGAGGGGGGGATCGATGCTTTCCCCCATTTTTTTTTATCTCGCCTGAATGAAACGATGAAAAAAAGGGGGCCAGCGGTTTTGAAGGGGAGGAGAGGAAGTTTTTAATTTTAAATTATTTAACTTATAAAAAGTTGACTTTTTATTTCGACCTCGAAACGAAGCCCACCGCCTGTCGTCCATAGCGTTTCACCCCCATTCTGAACACAATGAGATATGTACCATAAGCTGATTCGATCGTTTCAATCAGTTTCCGTTAAAATCAACATATAACTCTATATATTGAATTTGAACGCACATTTCAATTTACTGGGGTCACATACGAACTCTAAAAATTCCCGAAAAATATTTCCTAGCTTCGTATTGACGATACGGTCCTAACAAAACTAGTTTCGTCGAATTCTGAGACCGCTGGAAAAATGGCCATTTTCCAGTCGATTAAAATCAACTGAAACTGGTCAAACGCGTTTTCCTTTGCCACGCTCACATATTGATTCGAAAAATTATGAAATTTGGAATCTAGCAATAATTTGCATCACGGATCCAACAAAAGTGGTTTCATCGAAATCCGAGGTCGTTTGCAAAATTCCCATTTTTAAGGGCCTGAATTCCATAGCGACTATTCAGAATTTTCAACGGGACATATCTTTTGATTCCCGCTATGAAATTTCAATTTTTCGGATTCATTGGAAAGATATTCCCAATTAGATCCTATTATTTTTGGTTTCACAAAAATTCAGATTATTTTGCACCCGGTACATTCATTTGAAGTTTGAAATTGAATTTTCGAACTACCGCGCCATTTTCAATTCTATTTATAATTATATATAATTATTTATATTCTAACGACGACGTATATAATATATACGTTCAAATTCCATTCAAAATAAATTTCCGTCGATATTATTTAAAATAATTCATTTTAAATGTAGAAAATTCGCTAAAATTGCCAAAATAAAAATTTAAACTGGTCCAGAATTTACTGGTTGTTACATGTATTTTTTTCCCAAACTTCTCTCTCACTTAAGTAAACTAATGGGCATAAATTAGGGCCCAGTCAGCTTAATTACAACATGTTTAGGCTTAAATAATTATTATGATATGTTTAGAAAATATTTATACAATACCACTCTATTTTAATATCAAAATTTATTACAACATGCATAAAATCTTTTTTATACAATTTAACTTTTACAACTAAAAACCATCATTAGCAATAAATTATTAGTTTATTGCCTTTTTAACCTATACAACATGTAGTACATATTTTTAACCTAAGTTCACAATATAAATATTCAAAACTTTATTTTATACTTATTTAAATTTACTAACTCATTTATATTTAAATGATGATTTCGATTTATTTTATTCAATTCAATACAGGTTGAATTCACGGTATAACTATATTCTAACCCAAATCTAATTGTTTAACCATTTAAATGATTAAACATATTATTCTCTCCAAATTAATATGTATTTTCCAAATTAACGAATTATAATCATTATCATAATTTTTTTGGACATGTAATCCCAAAATCAGGGTTGTCATAGACTCCCTTCTTATAAAAATTGTGACATCGCAATTTCTGGAGACAAATTGTGTTCAACACAACTATTTCATCAAGCAAAAGAAAAAGATTAGCTAGTACTTTAATTTCTCACCCTCAACACAAGAAAATAGGAAATTAGGATAAATTTTTTGATTTCCCAAGTGTAGTTATTAGGATAAGCGGACTGTTTAATTTCAGGAGCAAAACACCATGATTTCCAAGGCACCTCAACTTCGAAACAAGAACACAGATATGATGCTATATCAAAGATTAATTGGGTGAGATTGGTTTTTCAGAAACATGTGGAATAGAGTTAGGGTTTAATAACATTTTTTCTCCAGGTTTCAATGCATAAGATATAAATCAACATGATACCTTATGTAATACTTCAAAAGAAGTCATTCGATCGTCGATTAACAACAAACACAATATGAAAACAAAACTTGAGGCAGCTGGCTTCTCCTGATACCACTATCCACGGCGATTGACTAAAAGCAAGCGGAAAAATATTTGTACATAGGTAAATCAAACATAAGTAATAGATCTTTAAACTCCTTTTTCAGATCCAAATCTCTTTTGCAAATCTGTTATCTTGTCTTGATAATTAAATTCTTAATTTTTAGCACTTGAAAATTTCCCAAAGCTTCTTTCTTAGATTTTTAATTTGAATTCATTACTCCTTATTGCGAGAAAACAATTTTTTTAAGTGCTAGAAATTCCAAAAATAAAAAATCAGTGGAGTTTCCTTGTAGCGAGGCCTATTTACAATATTATCAAATGGATTTATATAATAAACATAGATCATTAGGTCAATAACCCAATATTCTAGTAAGTAAATCTAAAAAACTCAATTCGAATTCAAACCTCTTAAGTTTTGCATTTTAATATGAGTTTTCATAATTATATGTACAATATTTTTACTCAAAATATAGTCTAAATATCCTCTCTCACCTGTACTTAGCTCAAATAGGTGATATTAGGTCATATTCATAACAAGAAGCACTACATTTAATTAGTAAGGCAAAACATAGAATTATTCATTTCAAGCCTATTGTGAAGAAGATAGGTTTTGACACAAAATACTGCAAATCTTAAAATCTTTACAAAGGGAAACTTATTCTACTCAGTCTAAGATTTTCATCAATGTAAAGGTCATCAAAATTGAACTGATGGTTTGAAAGTTATGCTTAATTTACTTCCAACTAAAATCTTAGAAATTTTAAAACATGACAGGGATGTCCATTCTTTTCCAAACTCATTTTAGACTGATTAAAATGTGAAATATGCCAATGTGGTAAAGAGGATGTATAGCTTACTGAAATCACTCTGATTTACAAAAAGGTTGGGCATACTTGGTGTCAATATCTCAAGTTATTGCCATTTTAATATAGCACTTTTCCAAATGAATTTTCAGCTTCCAAACTAACTTAAAATTTGAAGTTTTTCAAACTCTTCTACTTTCAAGTTTTATTTTCAAACAAACTTTCGATGAAAAATTATTTGTTGCATGGCCCTCATTTTCGAAAAGCTAAGACTTCCGAATTATGATTTGCTTTATGCAATTATCCATTAAAGAAATAGTTCACAAACTATAAGTACTTTTTTTCTTTTCATAAACAAGTTCTTCAATATTTGACTTTTGAATACTCAATTTGAAAGAGATAATTAATCTCTTACATAGTAAAAGACAAATTTTGCATCCAAATAAATATTGTATTCACATATAAAGTTTTAAAATTATTAAAATGATTGTACTATATGAATCTTTCAACTATCAAAGAAATTCAAATTCTCACTTCTACTGGACAAAAAATTAGTTTTTCATCTAATTATTTACATAAAAACTAATTAAAACTGATAACTAATTTAATCTTGTTACCAAAAGAATTTATTCCTAGTTTTACATCAACAAATTTTTGGCCACAACTCAAAATTTGAGATATACAAATTTGCTCACAAATTCATGCTAAAAGTTTAAAATGAGCATATTCAATTTAAAAAAAATTAGATAATACAAAGTTATTGGCTTGCCACTAATTAGCACGTCATTAATTTGAACACCAAAACCATAAAGATATGCTCAAGTTACATACAATATTTAGCTGAGAAAAATACAGTGACTTGGCAGTAAGTTGCATCAAGTTTCTCAATCCATTACACTCAGAATTTTTGAATGTGTTTAATATGAATGTTACCACATTCTTTTCAAGATTTCCATAACTTCCAAAAAAAAATGATTTAAAACGAAAGAGATATGCCTAATTTACTTAGAGCAATTCACAAATGAATAGGCAATAAACAAAATAGTGATTTCTAACCTTGAAATCTTAATCCGAACTAGTAAGTGTGAGTTTTTAAAACTCACCTAAGATTTTGCACCTACTTTGTAGCGAATTAAAGAGAAAGTTGCAAGCTTCTGATTATTAAATCATCTTAGATAACTATTAGGATTGCACTAGCAACCTTTCACCATTTTTTGTTTGAGACTTCGGGGTGAATTTGATAATTTGGGAGTAGGGTTTTTGAGTATTGCCCTGGTTAATGCTTAAGGAAGAAGAAAATAGATGAGAGAGATATGTATTTTTTCCAAGACTTCTCTTTCTCACTTAGTAAATTAGTGGGCATAAATTAGGGCCCATCTAGCTTAACTACAACATGTTTAGGCTTAATTAAACTATTATGGCATGTTTAGCACATATTTATACACTAACAAACTATTTTAACATCAAAATTTATTACAAAATGCATAAAATCATTTTTTATACAATTTAAATTTTACGACTAAAAAGCTTTGTTAGCAATAACTTATCAATTTATTGAATTTTTAACATATACAACATTTAATACATACTTTTAACCCAAATTCACATTATGAAGCTTCAAAACTTTATTTTCTACATATTTAAATTTATTAAATCATTTATGTTGAATCGATGATTCCAATTTATTTTATTCAATTTAATACAACTTAAATTCACTACATAACTATATTTTTACCCAAATCTCATTGTTTAACCATTTGAAATGAGTAAATAGATTATTCTCTACAAATTAATGTTTATTTTCCTAATTAACAAATTATAATTATTATCATAATTTGTTTAGACATGTATTGTTGCCAAATAGGATTGCATTTAGATTACATAGTATTCCAAATTTTCAATTCAATTAATAGTGTCTTATACCTATGAATAATCTTTATCTTGTCATATCCTTCTAGCTTATGGCCAAAGAAGGAAATAATGGCATTTTTGTGCTAGGCAGTCCAGCAACCCACACCCAATACGGAGTCTATATGTCTATCGAGATGTTCATGGTGCTATTCAATAGTTGCTAGCCTCTAGCTTTGACTCATTTATCCCCTTCTTACAAGAAGGGATTAATGCTTTAGCTTAAGATTTATACGGGGAACAGTTGACTCGATAGTTTACCTTGAAGCACCCGAGAAAACGAAAGACAGTAGAGATGAGTTAGATGTTAGGAAGAATTCGAACAAAAAGAGATCTCCTTTCCATAAATCATAATCTTTTCAGCATAACAACGAGAAGAAGAAAACTGGTCCTAGTACTTATTCTGTTGTAGCACTTCTTAGACAAAGGATGTGCTACAATTGCGGTTCCCAATATTAGTTAGATAGAGATTGTCATAAGCCTAGCATGTGTCACATTTGCAAGAAAGTAAGACAATAGTCTACATCGTGTCCCAAAAATTTGAAGAGTCCAAGTTCTAGGAAAATCATCATGGTGGAGGCCTCTAGTGGATCTTCTTAGCTCAGAGGTACCTTCTCTTTTATTCTTCTAGGCTTTATTTTGTTTCATGATCAAATTATTTTATCTCCTTTAATACTATGAGGTTAAAGCCCAGAATATCCCCTCTATAGCCCCGTAATGTCCCCTCAATAGTCCATAGCACATTTCAACCACTATGAAATTTCAGTTTAGCGCTGATGAATAGTAGATCTGCTTTTAGCCATTCTGTTTTATGCTATTGTAATGGACCAGAATTTTCGACATATACATTTGTCAGTAAAATAAATATTTATAGTGGGGCTTGATATAGAATTTGAAATTTTATTTATAATTGAACATATTTATATTTAAAATTTGGACTTTAAATTTTGTCGAAGGTATCTGAATAGATTTATAAAAGGAAACTTCTTTTGTAGATTTAGATTTTAATTTGAACGTTTGCTAAAAGAACGTTACTAGATATTTTGATTTTATTAGAATATTAAAAAAATTTAATTTAAGAAAATATTTATATTTGGATGTGGAATGTAACTAGTCGATAAGCTCACTTCTTTTATAAATTTATATATGGCCTGACATGAAGCCTTAAATTGTTTTTATTTAATTTGTATGTTTGTCAAAAATTTGAAATTTGGATTTGTAGTTAAATTATCTACGACTCATTTGTATTTAGCTATTTTCTATTTTCTATTGTACTAAAGCTTTTTCACTTTCTAAATCATTCTATATTTGACAAATTTATATAATATTTTAGCTTTTAATTTTGTATTTGGTTATTTGGTTTTATTTTGTCTTGACTATTTGTACTTAACTATTTTACTGCAATTATAGTGTTTAAAACCTTTTACTTAACTTTTTGTCTTATACCAAATTATCTGTATTTGTCTTTTATATATATTATGTTCTTCACGGTATTTTAGCTCTTTTGTATTTATAATATTCTTCTTTTATTTAATTATTTATGTTTAGAAGTTACGGTATTTTAACCTTCTTCAGCTTATAGCTTAATACACTTATATTGAACATATTTCAATTTCATACTAGAAGTATTTATTTTTCTGCTTTACCGTAACTATGTTTTCTAAATTATTTTTAATCATCTTATTTGAACCTACTAAGATACTAAATTTTATGATTAACGGTTAATTAAATTGTCACTAAGTACAATTTATTTTAAAAACAACAATAATTGAATATACGGTCGATGACTAAATAAGAAAAAATGAATTGCGGTGTAAATTACGCGTATTATTGCATTATCATTTAATTTAATTTAAGACGCGTTTAAAATAAGTAGACAACATGTCCATTTTATTCATGTTCGATCGTTAGTAACATAACAATATTTGATAAATCAGCTGTAAGTTTAAATATGGAACATTGACCGTATGCTTCGTTCAAAGCATTACCTCGTTTAGCCAATGTTAAATCTAACACCATATCTGGCAACAATCTTGCCAAATATTTGGCTGCAGCACCTAGAAATTTTATACAGAAACCTTTCTCCACTTGTCTTCATCTTCCTGTGTATGTTACACGTTGCTTCCTTCGCCTGCTGCTGGTTCCCTGATTTCTTATTATAAATGCGTACCCCTTTCCTTTGTTAACAGCAGAAAAACAATTCCTTCCCCTTTTATTTTGGTTATACCATTCCGCTTTCCCCTTTGCTCATTCCTTCACCCAAAATGATAAATCCCCAAATTAGAAATCAGTCGCTCCTCCCTTTCACCTTCGAATTACCCCCCTCCGTTTCTTTCCCCAAATCCGCAACCAGGACCAACGTCGTCGCCATCTTCTAACGCCGGAGCAACCATCTACTCAGCTCCGGTGATGGCAAGAGCACATCCTCCTCCTTGAGTCAGCATGAACCACGAAAAAAAGACCACCCAGTGAAGCCGTTCGTCAGCATCACCGACGCTAGCTTTAGCCTTTGCCGATTGATGTACTGCTTCCTCCGCCTTTCCGGCACAACACCGTCACGCGTCAAGCTCCTACTTCTTGCTTCATCGTCATCTAATTGTAAGTCTTCTTACGATTATACATATTTCAAGTTTGCCGTAGTGCATACCACTAAGTATGGTTGTTTGATCTGACGTTTTATTATCATTTGATAGCTGTCTTAATTATTTACTCTGATCATAGTTTCTCCCCTTGCTATGCCTCACTTGTGCGTGTTCCATATGACATTGATTTTCCTTTTTGGTATTTGTTTGAAATTGGGCGGTTCTTCATGTTTCATCCATACCATCTCCTATTTCCAATTGTCCTGCAACTTTGATATTTTGGGTTTGGTTCATCTAAAGTCTTAGCACAGTCCCGGGGTAAACCAATGCTCGCTTCCCTTAATTTTGAGCACATGATTGTTCACATTTTCGGGGTACATTTTACTTGCTTAACCTGTTATCTAATGGGTTGTTATTATTTGAAAAAGAAAAACTGTAGATTATTGAGGTGGTTTGTCTAGCATAGTATGCATGCCTTACTTGCTCTTGCATGATTGTTACTTGTTAGTGTCAGATTTTGACATCATCCATTAGAATCCAGTAGTGAGGATTATGGCGCACTTATGAGTTTCTCTTAGCATTTTGTTGCTTGGCCTGTGTTTGCATCTCTACTATCAGCTTTTCATTAATTGTGAATAATAATACTGTGGATTGCTTTGTAAATAAACCAAGCATCAGACACGTGGACCCTCGGTATGCCTATTTGTTCCTTTTGCTTATGGAAGTCTTAAACCAAATGTTTAACACCCTAGTGAGAAAACGACAATTAGTGTAGGAATTCACTTGTCACCTCTTTGATGTTAACACCATTCCATTCTTGCCATAACTACTGCTTGAAATTTCAGTTAGAAATCGAAATGGACAATTTAGATGTTATGCACCTAGGCGATAACTCATAGGTCCTCCTCACTTATCTATTTTAAGTTTCCTAAAGTTTAAATTGTAAATTTTGTACCCAATATTGCTGTTGTTTGACACTGAAGGTTTTCTAAAATATGTATATATACCATCTGAACTTGAAACCATTTACCCAAAAAATATTGTTGTTTGATATTTGTATAAACTCAAAACTTGAACTTATACCCATTGTCTAATAACCTGTACTCGCACATGAATGGAAATTTGAAAGCATATTTGAAACACCCCACCTCCGTTAGGGTCACTCTCAAAGGGAATGCCCTAATTTTGGTGGAGGTTTATAAGTACAAGTCACAGATATACAAGACAGATATAAGAACACATATTTGTAAAACAGCGGAAGAACAACAAACTTTATTTCATTAAATCAAATACGTGTTACAACAACATCCTTTTCAAAAACATAGCATAACATTTTCATAATCTGTCTTGAGTACATGATTTAAAGAAGCATAAATAAAGCATAGATAAACTGCAAAAGTCCCCATAGTGGATTGTCCAAAGCCATAGTTCAAAACAGGAAAGTCCAAGCAATACATTTCTCTTCTTCAAGCTGGATGTTGAGGCTGATCAAGCTGCTGTGTTCCCTCCCTGAGGACCTGGGGGGGGGGGGGAACGGAAGAAAGAAGACGAAAGGAAAATAGAGTCAGACATAAAGCCTGAGTAAGTCTAGTACTACTTTGTCTATGAATAAAGAACTGGGTATGATAAGTAATAACAAGAAGTGGGCAAACACTATAACTTGGTTAAGTTGTCTAGGGTCGAATATACTATCGTACCCCATGTTAATCTCTGAACCCATATAAACTAGTTTCCAACTGGCACCCATAATCAGGGTGATGTGATCCATTCTATGATGATCGGCTCCTACTCGCATAGTTACATGTGTCTTACGGCCCCCGATGTCTGTAGTTACCTATGATGGTCCCACCATGGGGTGTATCAAGTCCCATAGTGGCAACCCGACACAACCTTAGAGTGCAAAGGTATGCTACTGGTGTCCAGTGCTTTATTTTTCTGCGCCGGAGTGCGTGCACGCCCACACACCGTTAGAACCTACACTGCTACACCACCGCCGTCGATTTGACCTCTTACAATCAGCCCAGTAATCGTGCCCCACCCTGCCTAGTTTCAGGGTATCCTGATACACCTTCTAGGGTTACTGCTGAAAAGGGTCCCCCGTTACTAGGTTTTCTATCTCTAGCCAACATGCTAAGTTGGTTAAGTGTTTCCTAACCTAACCCCACCAGTCCGTTTAGTTTAGCATGTTCCATTTTGATTAAGTCTTTAGTCCACTTAATCCTAACAATCCTGACTCAGCCTTAATTGTCTTATTAAGGCCCTGACCTCTCACATTAGACAGGTATTGTTGTGGCTGCCTGTTGCCGGTTGGTTCCGGGCAGTCTTACGCCACAACTCAGTCTAACCTCGGGTCATTGCTGGGCTCCATGTTTAACCTCCCACATTGGATAGGTATTGTTGTGACTACTGGACAGCCGGGCGGTTCCGGGCAGGTTTACATCACAACTCAATCCAACCTCGGGTTAAACACATCGTCTTTTCTACATTTACATATTTCGTCATTCTTCTTTATTTCTTATATGTAAATATTTGCGGCCCATTATTATGTTAATGGTGTAAAGGTTACACCAACCATGGGCCCAACCCATACTTGACTTTGGGCCCTTCTATTTCATATTTTCATTCATTAATTAATTTTTAACCCAATGTTATTTTCCCCCGTTTTACACGTCCGTTTATATATATTGGGCTTAGCCTTTTAAAACCCAATCTAGCCATGCGAAAAGGGGAGGCTTATGGCGTATACACAAAGAGGGGAAAGTGAGCGCATGAACTTGCATATGACGTTGGAAAATACATAATAGAAATTGGTGTACTTGCATAGTGGTAACATAGGTGACATGAATCAAAGCATGTGAACTTGTAATTGAGATATCATTATTGACCCATGAACCTATATTTTTACTTAGGCATAATGTCAAACATAAGCATGGCATAAATACTTTTAGCATAAACATGGCATAATGTCAAACATGGCATAAATACTTCTAGCATAAACATGACATAATGTCAAACATAAGCATGGCATAAATACTTCTAGCATAAACATGGCATAATGTCAAACATAAGCATGGCATAAATACTTCTAGCATAAACATGGCATAATGTCAAACATAAGCATGGCATAAATACTTCTAGCATAAACATGGCATAATGTCAAACATAAGCATGGCAAAAATACTTCTAGCATAAACATGGCATAATGTCAAACATAAGCATGGCAAAAATACTTATAGCATAAACATGGCATAATGTCAAACATAAGCATGGCATAAATACTTCTAGCATAAACATGGCATAATGTCAAACATAAGCATGGCAAAAATACTTCTAGCATAAACATGGCATAATGTCAAACATAAGCATGGCATAAATACTTCTAGCATAAACATGGCATAGGTATAGTTAAATTTGTTCATGGCATAAATATAAACAAGTCATGTTCATAAGGTTTCTACATGTTTACAAAGAGGATACTTTGTTACTAACACAAAAGCATAGTTCAACTTAATTAAATTTAATCACATAACGATGGTATACTTATGCATAAATATTCCTAATCATGGTGTTTGCTTTTAACTTGCAAAAAAGGGATTTTTGTGTCTAACTTAGCCATGTCTCACATATGTCATCATATAATTCTTTTAAACAAGATAGACTTAATCATGAATTTCAATTATGCCCAATATCATTCATAGCCTAGCCATATTCATAAGTTTTGCAAAAGCATGACTTAATACATGGATTATGGTGTCAAAATTCCAACATAGTTTCATATGAACTATAACAACCAAACTTGTCTCAATTACTTGCAAAATGATTTATGCACAAAATAGACATCATGATGGCATAATAACAAAGCCCCAAACTTGCATGAATTTCAATCAACTACATACATGTAGCTTCAACATAGACTACATAATTTGCGCAATATTCCAAACGTATATTTGCATAGAACTACCGCATGTAGTTCTTTATAATGAATAACATAATTTTGCACAAATATGAATTACTTTCATTGCCACAATTCAAGCATACACATCAACACAGTTGTTTATTAATACCAAAGTAATACTCTACTTACAATGGTTTGATGAATTCTCTAGTTCCTTTGTTGAATTGATTAGCTTTAGGTTGCTTGAATTGCTTTAGGCCTTAGAACTTTCTCCCTAATCCTCTCTTTAGTTGGCGGCTACTCTTTGTCGTTCCTCAGCAACATGGCGGCTATGTTCTTAATTTGAATGAATAGATTAGGGTTTAGTCTAGGGTTGTTTATATAGAGGTTAGGAATTGATTAGAACCATTGATGTTGCTAGGTTAGATCGTAGCCATTCATTAGATAGAGAGACCAATTAAAACTTGCCACCTAGCCCTAATGACAAAGCAACCCACAGAAATTCGACCAAACACAGACCAGGCCAGCCAGGAGGGACTGGGTTCGATTTTCAAAAATTAAACTTTAAATTGAGCTGTTTTAGTCTATTTGAATTTTATCTATTGTATACATATATTTTTGCATATATATATATATTCTCATATATATACATATATTTTCTTTATTTCCTTATATGTACGTTCTTATCCTTTCAAAATTTGAATTTGTATACGTACATGTATTTGCATGCTCAGTTGGCCCTCTCTAAAACAGAGATAAAAATTATGTCGCCGCCGGGGTTCGAACCCCCGACCTCCATGCTACAAATCCAATGCCTTAACCAACTGAGCTACAGAGGCTTTTGTTAATAAGTCTTAGAATAATAATAATTATTGTCCTCTCCTTACTTCTCTTTTTTCATGTTTTGCTGTAATATTTAAATTAAATATATCTTCTTCATACGTTATCCGTTTTGCGCAAACTCGGACTCTATCTCAAGCAAAATTCCGAGACGAACGCAATGGTGATGTCCGTTTCCCTTAATTTTTCTGTTACAATTTAATTATACTTTAATTTGTTAATTTACTGTTAACGGAAAAATCCGGGGTGTTACATTCTCCCCCACTTAAAAGGATTTCGTCCCCGAAATCTTCAAGTTTAGGAAGAATGTAAATCCTAACATTCAATCATCCATCTACTCATCCATCAAACACGAGCATCCATTGTCCTTAAAAGACTTCTAATGCTTCATGATCATATGCGAAGTGTGTGTGTTCATGAACTTATCTAATGCAAAATCAGGCGGTCTACTGATTCAGTTGACCTCCTTAATGCGAATTATGTAAGTGCCATGAATCCATTATGTATGCAAATTTTCCTATTCATGATTCTATATGAGTGCACAATCATTCAATACAAATGCAGCATCCACATGACAACACATTAAAGTTCAATCATATACGAATACAAACATATATGCATATGCACTATGAAGTGACTGAGCCGATCTAAAACCTAGATTGTGTGTGTATATGCAACCACGAGCAACCACTAGCAATTACTTGCAACCACTTGCAACCATCATACATAACATGTTTCAATTACATGTTTTCATCCAAAAGGTTTCTATCTAAAAGATAAGGTCGAGGAGATATTCCTAAAAAGATAGATAAAAGCGCAACTTAAGGAAAAAGAAAGATCAAGGACTTACCCTCGAAAAGAAAAGGGTAAGCAGTGCGTATTCTAGCTTCAGTTTCCCAAGTCGCGTCTCCCTCGGCGTCGCTCCACTGAACTTTGACGAGTTTGACTTCGCGGTTGCGTAGCTTCTTCACTTCCGTTCCTAATATGCGGGTTGGAACTTTTCTTATGGTTGCTTCGCGTTCCACTTCGGCCTCTTCGAGGATATTTGACTCTACCACTTCAGCAGACTCATGTAGACATTTTCGGAGATGTGAAACGTGAAAAACGTTGTGGACTCCGGCCAATTTCTCGGGTAGCTCTAATCTATAGGTCATTTTCCAAATTTTCTCAATGATAGGAAATGGTCCTACCTAAAGGTATAGTCGAATGATAGAAGCAAGTAAAAATTTTGTGCCCATTAGGCAATGTCAAAACTGGAAATCTATGCCACATATATATTGATTAGGAGAAGAACTCTCTAAGCATCAGCCCCGAAGACCGAAATCAACATCAGACTGACACCCAAAGAATTAATCAACCCAACCACCACATATGATTCTAGGAAACTAAGCATGATGGACTCCTTTTAGGTCACAAGGGAGTCCCTTCCTAAGTCCAACTATGTTGCCAAATGTACTTACTAAGGTGATTCTTTACAACTCATGCATAAGTGAAATGAACCTTCAGCCTTAGTGGCGAACACTCCTGGAGTGCCCTATTCTGAAATGCTCCACCTAATGAACCCCTTCTCTAGAAGCTCTTTAATCTGTTTACTGAGCTCTTTTCTTTCTCGTGGAGCCATGTGTCTAACGGGCAACGCAACGGGCTTTGCATTATCTACAAGATATATGCGGAAGTCTATTTCCCGCTTCGGAGGCAAGCCCTTCACCTCTTCGAAGACATCCGGATATTCCCGGACCACTCTAACTGATTGCAAATTTTCAACAGAGGCATCTAGCGACTCAAGATAACTAAGCATAACCGCATACGAGGGATTACAAGAAATTTCCAAAGTATTACTGAGCTGGGTTAGGAGCCTAACAACCCTTTTCTCACAATCAAGGATGGCCCCATTACTGGATAGCCAATCCATACCCAAAATCAAACCATACCCCGCAAAGCCCAAAACAAAGGCACTACATAGAAATTCAACACTTAGGATAGAAATTTTCAATCCCACACAGATCATAGACAAATGAGCTGGGCCCCCAATTGGGTTTGAAACAATTAAGGGGTCCTCTACCATACTAGTTTTTAGGTGCAGAGATTCTACTAAAGCAGACGAGATAAAGGAGTGTGATGCGCCAGAATCAAATAAAGTGCGAACGGGGTGATCATAAAGATAAACTACACTTTCTACAGAAGTGTTTGTACCTCGCTGTTGCAAAGGTGGCGCTTCCAGCACATGAACCTGTGCCCCTGGAGTGGATCCAGACCCCTGCCCCTGTCCTCGTTTCCTTGGGCAGTCCTTAGCCCTGTGGCCTGTCTGACCGCACGAAAAGCACCCACCATTCTCCTTAGCCTTCTTCTTTCGGCAGTCCTTTACTAAGTGCCCCACTTTGCCACAGAAATTACACTTCCTCTTCTCTTTGTTGCCTTTTCCGCCCTTCTTAAAGTCTGTCTTCTTAGGTTGCAAACCCTCTTTCTTCCCTTGAGAGCTTTCTGCCTTGGTCTCCTTCTTGCCCTTATCCTCCTCATTCAGCAATGCCATTTGCACCAATCTTTCATACGTGGCCCCCATGGGTATATGTGTCATGGCCAAACTGTGTAATGGCTCATTTAACCCTTTGACGAAACGGAGAGCCTTCTTGTGCGGGGTGTTGACTAGGTCAAGCCCAAACCTAGCCAGCTCATCAAACTGATTCACATACTCTCTAACAGTCTTGTCTCCTTGCTTAAGAAATAAGAATTTCTCCAACTGCAAACTTCTTTCCGCATCTGAGAGAAATTTGGTCTCAAACCTTGCCCTAAAGTCCTCCCATGTTTCTACTGGTCTTTCAGCATTAGTGACTTCCCACCAGTAGGAAGCCTCGCCCTTCAATAGCCATACTGCCAACTGTACTTTTTGTCTATCCTCTACCTCAAAGATGATGAATAGGTCTTCGGTTTCTTTTAGCCAATTTCTAGCTGCTACGAAGGACTCAGTTCCATGGAAATCCCTTCCTCCCATAGCTTTAAAATCCTTACATATCTTAGCAAACGCGTTTCCTCGTGGAGGAGGTGGAGGAAGAGGTGCTGCTGCAGCTGGATGATTCCCTGCAGCTGGGGGAGGAGGAACGGTAGGACCTGGTTGAGTGGCCCTAGCTTCTAAGAATCGTCTAAACCAACCAGGTATTGGTACTCCTTCCGGCAAGTTAAGATCTTCGGACATGCTGAAACAAAAGGGATAGATTCAAAACGAAGGATAAGAGATAGTACCTATGGCTTTGGGGAGTGGACTTTGCTTTTTTTTTTTTTTTTAAAATAAAATAATATTTTTATCTTTTAAAAATGCTTCTTTAAATTTCCTTTTTGAAAATAAATTTCCAAAACTTTTTATCTTATCTGGTAAACCTATGCTATGATACCAAGTGAAACACCCCACCTCCGTTAGGGTCACTCTCAAAGGGAATGCCCTAATTTTGGTGGAGGTTTATAAGTACAAGTCACAGATATACAAGACAGATATAAGAACACATATTTGTAAAACAGCGGAAGAACAACAAACTTTATTTCATTAAATCAAATACGTGTTACAACAACATCCTTTTCAAAAACATAGCATAACATTTTCATAATCTGTCTTGAGTACATGATTTAAAGAAGCATAAATAAAGCATAGATAAACTGCAAAAGTCCCCATAGTGGATTGTCCAAAGCCATAGTTCAAAACAGGAAAGTCCAAGCAATACATTTCTCTTCTTCAAGCTGGATGTTGAGGCTGATCAAGCTGCTGTGTTCCCTCCCTGAGGACCTGGGGGGGGGGGGGGAACGGAAGAAAGAAGACGAAAGGAAAATAGAGTCAGACATAAAGCCTGAGTAAGTCTAGTACTACTTTGTCTATGAATAAAGAACTGGGTATGATAAGTAATAACAAGAAGTGGGCAAACACTATAACTTGGTTAAGTTGTCTAGGGTCGAATATACTATCGTACCCCATGTTAATCTCTGAACCCATATAAACTAGTTTCCAACTGGCACCCATAATCAGGGTGATGTGATCCATTCTATGATGATCGGCTCCTACTCGCATAGTTACATGTGTCTTACGGCCCCCGATGTCTGTAGTTACCTATGCTGGTCCCACCATGGGGTGTATCAAGTCCCATAGTGGCAACCCGACACAACCTTAGAGTGCAAAGGTATGCTACTGGTGTCCAGTGCTTTATTTTTCTGCGCCGGAGTGCGTGCACGCCCACACACCGTTAGAACCTACACTGCTACACCACCGCCGTCGATTTGACCTCTTACAATCAGCCCAGTAATCGTGCCCCACCCTGCCTAGTTTCAGGGTATCCTGATACACCTTCTAGGGTTACTGCTGAAAAGGGTCCCCCGTTACTAGGTTTTCTATCTCTAGCCAACATGCTAAGTTGGTTAAGTGTTTCCTAACCTAACCCCACCAGTCCGTTTAGTTTAGCATGTTCCATTTTGATTAAGTCTTTAGTCCACTTAATCCTAACAATCCTGACTCAGCCTTAATTGTCTTATTAAGGCCCTGACCTCTCACATTAGACAGGTATTGTTGTGGCTGCCTGTTGCCGGTTGGTTCCGGGCAGTCTTACGCCACAACTCAGTCTAACCTCGGGTCATTGCTGGGCTCCATGTTTAACCTCCCACATTGGATAGGTATTGTTGTGACTACTGGACAGCCGGGCGGTTCCGGGCAGGTTTACATCACAACTCAATCCAACCTCGGGTTAAACACATCGTCTTTTCTACATTTACATATTTCGTCATTCTTCTTTATTTCTTGTATGTAAATATTTGCGGCCCATTATTATGTTAATGGTGTAAAGGTTACACCAACCATGGGCCCAACCCATACTTGACTTTGGGCCCTTCTATTTCATATTTTCATTCATTAATTAATTTTTAACCCAACGTTATTTTCCCCCGTTTTACACGTCCGTTTATATATATTGGGCTTAGCCTTTTAAAACCCAATCTAGCCATGCGAAAAGGGGAGGCTTATGGCGTATACACAAAGAGGGGAAAGTGAGCGCATGAACTTGCATATGACGTTGGAAAATACATAATAGAAATTGGTGTACTTGCATAGTGGTAACATAGGTGACATGAATCAAAGCATGTGAACTTGTAATTGAGATATCATTATTGACCCATGAACCTATATTTTTACTTAGGCATAATGTCAAACATAAGCATGGCATAAATACTTTTAGCATAAACATGGCATAATGTCAAACATGGCATAAATACTTCTAGCATAAACATGACATAATGTCAAACATAAGCATGGCATAAATACTTCTAGCATAAACATGGCATAATGTCAAACATAAGCATGACATAAATACTTCTAGCATAAACATGGCATAATGTCAAACATAAGCATGGCATAAATACTTCTAGCATAAACATGGCATAATGTCAAACATAAGCATGGCAAAAATACTTCTAGCATAAACATGGCATAATGTCAAACATAAGCATGGCAAAAATACTTCTAGCATAAACATGGCATAATGTCAAACATAAGCATGGCATAAATACTTCTAGCATAAACATGGCATAATGTCAAACATAAGCATGGCAAAAATACTTCTAGCATAAACATGGCATAATGTCAAACATAAGCATGGCATAAATACTTCTAGCATAAACATGGCATAGGTATAGTTAAATTTGTTCATGGCATAAATATAAACAAGTCACGTTCATAAGGTTTCTACATGTTTACAAAGAGGATACTTTGTTACTAACACAAAAGCATAGTTCAACTTAATTAAATTTAATCACATAACGATGGTATACTTATGCATAAATATTCCTAATCATGGTGTTTGCTTTTAACTTGCAAAAAAGGGATTTTTGTGTCTAACTTAGCCATGTCTCACATATGTCATCATATAATTCTTTTAAACAAGATAGACTTAATCATGAATTTCAATTATGCCCAATATCATTCATAGCCTAGCCATATTCATAAATTTTGCAAAAGCATGACTTAATACATGGATTATGGTGTCAAAATTCCAACATAGTTTCATATGAACTATAACAACCAAACTTGTCTCAATTACTTGCAAAATGATTTATGCACAAAATAGACATCATGATGGCATAATAACAAAGCCCCAAACTTGCATGAATTTCAATCAACTACATACATGTAGCTTCAACATAGACTACATAATTTGCGCAATATTCCAAACGTATATTTGCATAGAACTACCGCATGTAGTTCTTTATAATGAATAACATAATTTTGCACAAATATGAATTACTTTCATTGCCACAATTCAAGCATACACATCAACACAGTTGTTTATTAATACCAAAGTAATACTCTACTTACAATGGTTTGATGAATTCTCTAGTTCCTTTGTTGAATTGATTAGCTTTAGGTTGCTTGAATTTCTTTAGGCCTTAGAACTTTCTCCCTAATCCTCTCTTTAGTTGGCGGCTACTCTTTGTCGTTCCTCAGCAACATGGTGGCTATGTTCTTAATTTGAATGAATAGATTAGGGTTTAGTCTAGGGTTGTTTATATAGAGGTTAGGAATTGATTAGAACCATTGATGTTGCTAGGTTAGATCGTAGCCATTCATTAGATAGAGAGACCAATTAAAACTTGCCACCTAGCCCTAATGACAAAGCAACCCACAGAAATTCGACCAAACACAGACCAGGCCAGCCAGGAGGGACTGGGTTCGATTTTCAAAAATTAAACTTTAAATTGAGCTGTTTTAGTCTATTTGAATTTTATCTATTGTATACATATATTTTTGCATATATATATATATTCTCATATATATACATATATTTTCTTTATTTCCTTATATGTACGTTCTTATCCTTTCAAAATTTGAATTTGTATACGTACATGTATTTGCATGCTCAGTTGGCCCTCTCTAAAACAGAGATAAAAATTATGTCGCCGCCGGGGTTCGAACCCCCGACCTCCATGCTACAAATCCAATGCCTTAACCAACTGAGCTACAGAGGCTTTTGTTAATAAGTCTTAGAATAATAATAATTATTGTCCTCTCCTTACTTCTCTTTTTTCATGTTTTGCTGTAATATTTAAATTAAATATATCTTCTTCATACGTTATCCGTTTTGCGCAAACTCGGACTCTATCTCAAGCAAAATTCCGAGACGAACGCAATGGTGATGTCCGTTTCCCTTAATTTTTCTGTTACAATTTAATTATACTTTAATTTGTTAATTTACTGTTAACGGAAAAATCCGGGGTGTTACAATATTTGTCTTATTCAATTTAAGTCTAGGTCATCATATTCGCATATCATGCAACTATTCGACCAGTTAGTTAAAATGCAAATAAAAATGTGAACTGCCCGAGACAGTTTATGATCGTCGTCCTGTATCTTATCCAGCTTCTTATGTTTTGAATGTTGTGGCTATACACTCGCATGTGCCGCCTAGTTTGTCCATAATACTAATTACCAATCCCTATTTGTGGCATCACTCGAATTTCATTATCACTTAAAACTGCACAAGTTGCTTCCATGCGTGCTGAAAAGAAATGATCATGCATGTTTGCATTTTCTGTAGCGCTGTTAGTTTTTCAGGAATTTCATAACTGTGCATGGTTTCAAACAATAGAATCCATCCATGTCGATATTTCATACGCTTGGACTGCCCTTTTTGACTTATTGCATGGAACACCTCCTTTGTTTGAACTACTCATTATGAACCATCCATGCACTTACGTTGTATGCATTGCATAGAAATTAAAATAATGATTTCCTTGGTTGAGTACCATATTAATCAGGCTATTCTTCCTTATATTAGTTCGTTGATAAACTATTTGAAATTGTTGACTTATACCGCTATGTATTGAGTTCCCTGCCAGACCATTCAGAGCAAATAAACTTTTTTGAACCTGCCCCGAGACTATGTGTGCTTACTGTCCTGTTGTGGGTTATATTGCCCAGTTTCATATGTCCTGAAATCCTGTTGTGGCACACTCGCGTGCGCTGCCTAGTTTTGTCCATGATATTGGTTTTGCTAGTCTTTACTTCTGGCCAGTTCACTGATTGTTATACTTGAATGGGTTGATAGCTTATTAAGATTAACTAATTATATTTATGTGTTTATCGAAGTGTGCTAACTTGAAATAAGTATAATCCTGACTCGGGTGTTTTGTGTATTTTGCATGGAACGCTCGGGTCAGGCCCTAAGTGTTCTAGGTTATAGATATTAGCTCTCAAAACGGAGATGGCGTGAAGACGTGGAGACGCAGGCGCACTAAGCTCGACAAATCAGTAAAATGTGTTTATTTAATAAGTTCATGTATAAATTTACATTTCTTCCACTATACAAAAGTAATACAACTCTGATATTATATGAATTTTTTTATTCCGCTGCAATTATTGTACTATGTGATTCTGCATTTATTCTGTTTAAAACGTGTAAGCCAATAACAATCTGTTGTTTTGGATGTCTAAAGTTGGTTTAAATACCAATTTTGGACAGTCAAAATGCCAGGTCGTTACAGCTATGTTCTCTAAATCAAGGCTTTCTAGCATTTGCTTTAGCAGTATTAATATATAAAGCATGATTTGACTTATTCTCTTTTTAAAAGATTTAGTAATTTTAGTGTAAAGGGAAAATTTAAGGTTTAAGTGCCAAATATATGGTAATAATCAATTACACTCACAAATTTTAGCATGCATCACTATGATATTTGTAATATCCCTTTTTAGACTGATTTTGTAATACAATTTATTTTGGATTATTTTAATTGATCTAAGTAATAAATTGAGAAATAAATATTAGAAATTTCCAAGTATATTTGTACACTTTAATGATTTAAAAATTTCTTACAAGTGTATGTATGAATATATGGAAGAAGAAAAAAAATGCAGTAGCTAATGTTGTATGATTTTGTTTATATTGTGTTTTATACTCTAGTTTAAAAACTAGATAACATTAGATTTAAGTCTTATAGAAAATCTGAATAATAATTATTTAAAATCTTTTGTGTATACTTTACTTGTTATATATATATACAAGTGTTGTTTTAATAGTTTGTTGTATTTTAAGGTTGATTTTTGGTAACAAATAAAAATATTTAAATTTTGAAGTTAGTTTCTTCACAAGCATGTATACAATACTCTATGGCATTAAGATTTATAAGATTAAAAAAAATCATTTAACGATAATATTTGGTTTGTACATTGAATTGATTCATATCGTACATGCCTAATTAATAGCTTAGACTTACCGTAGAAGCTAAGTTTTTGTTTCTAAAGCCATTTATACACATACTTCTACATCTACACATGTGTTATTTTATCTGGCCGTGACTTAAAGCTAATAGAATTGTAATAACCCGGAAATCTGAGCCAATTTGAAATTTTTATTTTGGCAATTTTAGTGAATTTTGAACATTTAAAATGAATTATTTTAAATATTAACGACGAGAAATTTGATTTGAATAGGATTAGAATGTATATATTTATTTGAATCGATGTTAGAATATAAATAATTATTTATAATTATAAAAGAAATTGAAAATGGCGCGGTAGTTCGATAATTCGATTTCAAATTTCAAATGAATGTACAAGATTCAAAATAAACCGGATTTTAATGAAACCAAAAATATTAGAATCTATTTGAGAATATCTTTCCAAAGAATCCGAAAAATTGAAATTTCATAGCAGGAATCAAAAGATATGCCCAGTTGAAAATTCAGAATAGTCGCTATGGAATTCTAGCCCTTAAAAATGAAAATTTTGCAAATGACCTCGGTTTTCGACGAAACCTCTTTTGTTGGATCCGTGATGTCAAATTATTGCTAGGTTTCAAAATTCGTAATTTTCTGAATCAATATGTGAGCATGGCAAAGTTAAACGCGTTTGACTGGTTTTAGTTGATTTTAATCTACTGGAAAATGGCCATTTTTCAAACTATCTCAGAATTTGACGAAATTAGTTTTGTTAGGACCGTATCATCAATATGAAGCTAGAAAACATTTTTTGAGAATTTTTAGAGTCCGTATGTGGCCCCGGTAAATTGAAATGCATGTTCTAATTCAATATATAGATTTATATTTTGATTTTGACGAAAACTGATCGAAATGGCCGATCTAGGTTATGAAACATATCCCACTGTGTTCGGAATGGGGGTAATTAGCTAGGGGTGACAGTCGTTGGGTCTTGTTTGGTGTTCGAATTAAAAGTCAACTTTATTGGAGAATAAAATAATATAATATAATAAATAAATATATACCCCTCTCCCCATACCCCCTTTTCCACTTCAGCCCCCCGTTTGAATTAAACAAAACAAAAAAAACGGAGCTCCACCCCCCCGTCGCCCCTACCCACGAACGCCGCCCCCCTCCATCACCACCGCCGCTCCGGCGACCACCCCTTTTCCACTCCTCCCTCCACTTCCCTCTCCCCCTGAAATCGAGCCAGGCCCCTTCTAACACCCTAAAACCCTATAAAACCACCATCACCCGATAGTGGCCCTGCCGCTGGTCCTCCCACCTCCGCCGCGGCAATCCCGACTCCGGCGCTCGCGTGGGGATCCCCCCTACGATGAAAAGAGGTAAACAATTTTAAGACTTATTTTCAGTTTTACTATGATTTTATATAGGATTAAAAACTGATTTTGTTTGCTTATAAAAACTGATTTTATATAGGATTAAAAACTGATTTTATATAGGATTAAAAACTGATTTTGTTTGCTTATAAAAACTGATTTTATATGGGATTAAAAACTAATTTTATTTACTTATAGAAAGATTTGACTTTTAGTTAATCAAATACATGATTTTTCATAGTTGAAAGATTTGATTTTTATTGATTTTTTTTATAAATAAATTCATGTGTTGAATAGAAATAAATTCATGTGTTGTATAGAAATAAATTCATGTGTTGAATAGAAATAAATTCATGTGTTGAATAGAAATAAATTCATGTGTTGAATATAATAAATATTCATGTGTTGAATAGAATAAACATTCATGTGTTGAATAAAAGCCGTGTTGACTAGATTGACTCCATTTTGACATGAACGATATTTATATCGATTTTATTCATTTTTAAAATGAATATAGAACAAAAAGTGATTTCAGAATACTAGATTGACTCCATTTTGACATGAACGATATTTATATCGATTTTATTCATTTTTAAAATGAATATAGAACAAAAAGTGATTTCAGAATATAACGTTTTGAAAATATTATCATTTGTATATCGATGATGTGAATATTCAATTTTGATTCGAAATTGAATATGGAGTTGAAATTGTTTTGAAAACAAATTTAAAACGATTTATAAAATACGTTTTGAAAGGAAATCGATGAAATATATAATATATTATATATATAGAATGCCTAAATAGAATGCGCCGCGCTGCGGCAGTTCGCGAATTTCGACCATTGAATTCGAATGGACATTACGGGAGATCCGACCGTCGGATTCTCCTAAAACTAGAACCGTTGGCTTCGTGTCGAATAGAGCCTCCTAAGGAATATTCGAGAATTGAAATCTAACAGTTGGATTTGGAATTTTGTCCAAATCAAATTTGGAAAAGGTCGATGTGAGTGCAGTTGATGGCCGTCGATGGAAATCAACTGTACGGGCCTTGATAAAATTATTAAAAATAGCAATAATTTGTGTAAAATCATAAGAATTGATTTGGAAAGAATTGGGATGAAAAACTCTATATTTGAAAAGAAAAAATAGATTTTTTTCGAAATGAACTAGTTTTGAACTAGAATTATAATTCTATTTATTTTTAAAATAAATAAAGTGGATTTGAAATGGTTTTGAAATTAACTAGAATTTCCAATATATAAAGTGGAAGTGGATTTGAATCGAAATTGTCTTTGGAATATTTCGATGACTGGATTTCGTGATTGTACAGATATTGTTATGGAAATTTGAAACATATATTTATATCGTTATTTCCAATACGATATTTGTTGGTCGTAGAATTTGATATTGAATAAAAGCCGATATATTTTCTATTCAGAACCTTGTATTTAATATCAAATGGGATTTGGGTTTGTCGTAAATGGTGTCTTTATTAACACTGTTCTTAAACCTAGTTGAGAAAGAGATTAAATCTTTTTGTTTAGATTTAATGAAGTATACCAATTAAATGATATTTAATTGGAATTGAATTGGAACTGATTTTTGCGTTTATCGTGAACAGTGTTTTAAATAACACTTGTTCTTTAACCCGATAATTAATGGAATGTGATTTTGGGTTTATAGTGAACCGTGTTTTAAAAGACATTGGTTCTTTAACCCAGTTAAAGACAGGATATTGATTTTTTGGAAGATTAAAACCAAGTGGAGTTTTAATGAATCTTTAATTAGATTGAAATGATTAAGAATGGAGTATCACCAGTTTTGCTCCAGGCGATAGTTAAATCTTTAATTAGATTTGAACGTGAAATGGTAATTGAATTTACCGATAACACCATGGTGTTAGATATGAAGTATGAGTAGTTTTACTTCATGGGATGAATAGGTTGGGATTGGGAAATAAAATAAATGATTACTTCAGTGTGGTTCGCTAATTCCAATTAGTTTGAATTGATATTCAAAAGAAGATCAAAGAATAAATTAAGAGAATTTATCTTTGATAAAATTTATGGGAACCTTTCCCAAAGTATAAGAATATTTGAATAAAAGAATATTCTGATTTGGAATGAGTCGTATGTTGTGTTTGTGTAACACTTGTTTATTATATACACGAGTTATTCAGAAAGACCGGGTTTATCCCATTCTGAATAACTGATTCGACGTGCTGTCGAGGATGAAGACGGTGGTCGAAGACCGGAGGTCTTCACATCGTTTGGGTGATTACTGATAATTTTGATTGGGCTGTACACCCAACAAGAGGGAATCAGTTCGTGATCGTCCAGACGTACTTGGAGATCGATGGATATGCGCGGTACAAGGTGCCTCCAGTTTCGTTCAGACCCAGAACGAACTTTTAAATGGACCGTGTTTCTGACATTGGATTTTATTCTATTTTATTGATTTCTATTAAATATATATCTCTTTGGCGGCGGAGAATTTATTCTCTTGCTTAACGCCCTTCTCTGAGATGTACGAGCTCAGAGGTTATATATTGATGGATATCAATCGCATGGAGTGAACTGCCTGTGTGGCATGCTTAAGTGGCAATTGGTCAAGGCTTCTGTTGAAAAGCAAAGTCTTTGTGGTTGATGATCAAAGCACCGCCTGTGTGGCATAGCTTTGTGTAACGTTGATTCGCGAGCCTCACTCCCCAGTTGTGAACCAGAAAAAGGAGAGGATATCATGGAGGGCATGTGTTTCCTTCTAGCTAGGGTGGTGTCAGTGACCTACCAGCCCTGACATTTATATTATTTTCACCTGTGTGGTTGTTACTGTTGCGAGGCGCCTCATATATATCGGATACTGTGTGGAGCCGATGGAGTCATTTGGCTCATTTACGCCCCAAAGGGTGGGGAAACGCAGTGTTCAGGCATAATAATCCACATCGGTGGACCAGCCCTGACGATCCAAGGGGAAGTTGCGGCTGTTCCTGAGGCTTAGGCTAGACAGTCTCGAATCGGTCGAGGACAATCCCTTGCCTCGGTTCACAGATGGAAATCCAGCTTCCAGTACGTGACAATTGTGGTTTTGATTGTATACCTATATATGGTGACATAAGGGTATGGGGCACTTATGCCATATATGATTGATACTTATGATTGAAATTGTTTTGACACTATACACTTATAGTAATAATAAAACATGAAATTTCACGTATCAAGCATTCTTGGCTATTATAAGGAAAAACCCTATCCTTCGGCTTGCGTTGCATTGTGTGATGGGACCTGGGTCTTATAATAGCTTCATTGTTCTTTATTTAGCATTGCGCTGTTGTTTTTTGCACTGGTGTTCTTAGGAGGAAACCCTTTCCGTGTTATACGGCGTGGTCCCTTGATTTACCTAACTTTAAAATAAAGATTAATAACTGTTTTAGTTCTCACACAAGTCACATGACTAACCTGGAGTTTATTGTTTTAATCTAAACTCTGGATGCCCTTATTTTGACACGGGCAGCTAGTAGTTTTGGTTTTGCAGATTTATATTCACAGGATCCTAGTTTACAGCTAGAACGATACTCGGAAAGCTCTGTATCCGTGTATTACTTATAGTTATGTTTTGTATTATTTTCCGCTGCGATGTATTTAAATGTAATTTAAATATCTGATATTTTCTGTGTAATATTTATTCATACTCTGTATATTCTTGTATTCTGATGAATTGTTGTAATTAACAACGAAATGTTCTTCTTTCTGCGTTTATTTGTGTGTTGTTCTCGAAGTATCCAGGCTTTCCTTACCGGGGAAGTTACGGGTCTTCTCAGTTGGTATCAGAGCTTTGGTTTACAAACCTCAGAAAACAAGGCACGTTAGAACCAAACGAAAGAATTCATCAAAAATTGGATTGTAATATCCAATGAGAATGACTCGTTAGAGATGGGATCAATAGTATCCTAGAACGAGTGTGAAGAGTACATTTTTAAAATGAAAACAAGTTTTATTTTGAAAATTTCATTCAATTATTCGTATTTGAATATTTATTTATATTGAATTTGGACAATCCAGTATATAAAGATTTTGCGTATACGTCTGATCCGCGTGTATTTGAAGTTTTAATATACTGGGTAGATATAGAACCACACTCTAGTCGCCTGGACATGGTCCTGATGATGAAGTATACCATCACGAGTATTTATTTTCGAGTGACGAAAGTGAGATTTCTATATATTTCCAATTGGCTGGTGTGAGAACCAAAATATAGCTAAAATATATTGTTGTGATTTGGCACCAAAAATGTGATTTTTGACTATATAACAAAATTATGTGTTTGAAAAGCTAATCAACTAATTGATTGCTGGTTGTGTTGTTTGATTATGGTTTGACTAATTAAATGTTAAATCTTTAGCCAAATTGCATCAAATAGTGAGTTGTATTGAAAATTTATTACATTTGCATGCATATACATGTACTTACATTGAACTGGTTATAGCAAAGAGGCTAGAGAAGAGGAATAAAATTGTTTGCCCGACAAATAGGTACATGTTTACTAATTTATTGGGTTTTGGATGATTTTATAAGCAGATTGGCTAGCCGCTTGGCTATTTCTTTTTCTTTTTGGATTGATGAGGGCCATGGGAGGCTATTTGAAATATCCTGAAGTCCCCGGTGAAGGGGAGGTTATGGCGAATTTTTTTGGAAATTTAGGGTGTTAGTCAAATTTTTGAAAAAATTGAAAAGTTCTTAGAAACCGAAAAGTTGAAGAACTTAAGCTGTAAAGAAAGTACTGGGAGTTGAGTAGATTAGTTAAACAACTTTTGGCTTCGTTCCTTTTCGGGGATGAAAAGTTTTAAGTGGGGGAGATTTGTAACAACCCGGAAATCTGAGCCAATTTGAAAATTTTATTTTGGCAATTTTAGTGAATTTTGAACATTTAAAATGAATTATTTTAAATATTAATGACGAGAAATTTGATTTGAATAGGATTAGAACATATATATTTATTAGAATCGACATTAAAATATAAATAATTATTTATAATTATAAAAGGAATTGAAAATGGCGCGGTAGTTCGATAATTCGATTTCAATTCAAATGAATGTACAAGATTCAAAATAAACCGGAATTTAGCGAAACCAAAAATATTAGAATCTATTTGAGAATATCTTTCCAACAAATCTGAAAAATTGAAATTTCATAGCGGGAATCAAAAGATATGCCCAGTTGAAAATTCAGAATAGTCGCTATGGAATTCTGTCCCTTAAAAATGGAAATTTTGCAAATGACCTCGGTTTTCAACGAAATCACTTTTGTTGGATCCTTGATGTCAAATTATTGCTAGGTTTCAAAATTCATAATTTTCTGAATTAATATGTGAGCGTGGCAAAGGAAAACGCGTTTGATCGGTTTTAGTTGATTTTAATCGACTGGAAAATGGCCATTTTTGAAACGGTCTTAGAATTTGACGAAATTAGTTTTGTCAGGACCGTATCTTCAATACGAAGCTATAAAATATTTTTTGGAAATTCTTATAGTCCGTATGTGGCCTCGTAAATTGAAATGCGCGTTCAAATTCAATATATAGATTTATATTTTGATTTTGACGAAAACTGATCGAGAAGGTCGGACTGGCTTATGAAATATATCCCATTGTGTTCGGAATGGGGGTAATTAGCTAGGGGCGACAGTCATTGGGTCTTGTTTGGTGTTCGAATTAAAAGTCAACTTTATCAGGGAATAAAATAAAATAATAAATAAATATGTAACCCTCTCCCCATACCCCCTTTTCCACTTCAACCCCCCCATTCGAATAGAACAAAACAGGAAAAAAGGAGCTCCCCCCTCCCGTCGCACCTACCCACGAACGCCCCCCCTCCATCACTACCGTCGCTCCGGCGAGCCCCCCTTTTCCACTCCTCCCTCCACTTCCCTCTCCCCCTGAAATCGAGCCATGCCCCCTCTAACACCCTAAAACCATAAAACACCGCCATCACCCGACAGTGGCTCTACCGCCGGTCCTCCCACTTCCGCCGCGGCTACCCCGACTCCGGCACTCGCGTGAGGATCCCCCCATGCGATGAAAAGAGGTTAATAACTTTAAGACTTATTTTTAGTTTTACTACGATTTTATATAGGATTAAAAACTGATTTTGTTTTCTTATAAAAACTGATTTTATATAGGATTAAAAACAGATTTTGTTTGCTTATAAAAACTGATTTTGTTTGCTTATAAAAACTGGTTTTATATAGGATTAAAAACTGATTTTGTTTACTTATAAAAACTGATTTTATATGGGATTAAAAACTAATTTTATTTACTTATAGAAAGATTTGATTTTTAGTTAATCAAATATATGATTTTTCATAGTTGAAAGATTTGATTTTTATCATCAAAAAATTTGATTTTTTTTTTATAAATAAATTCATGTGTTGAATAGAAATAAATTCATGTGTTGAATAGAAATAAATTCATGTGTTGAATAGAATAAATATTCATGTGTTGAATAGAATAAACATTCATGTGTTGAATAAAAGCCATGTTGACTAGATTGACGCCATTTTGACGTGAATGATATTTATATCGATTTTATTCATTTTTAAAATGAATATAGAACAGAAAGTGATTTCAAAATACAACGTTTTGAAAATATTATCATTTGTATATCAATGATGTGGAATATTCAATTTTGATTCGAAAATGAATTTAAAACGATTTATGAAATACGTTTTGAAAGGAAATTGATGAAATATATATAATATATTATATATATAGAATGGCCTGAATAGAACGCGCTGCGCCGCGACAGTTTGCGAATTTCGACCATTGACTTCGAATGGACATTACGGGAGATCCGATCGTCGGATTCTCCTAAAACCGGAACCATTGGGTTTGTATCGAAAAGAGCTTCCTAACGAATATTAGAGATTTGAAATCTAATGGTTGGATTTGGAATTATGTTCAAATCAAATTTGGAAAAGGTCGCTGTAAGTGCAGTTCGATGGCCGTTGATGGAAATCGACTGTACGGGCCTTGATAAAATTATTAAAAATAGTAATAATTTGTGAAAAATCATAAGAAATGATTTGGAAAGAATTGGGAAGAAAAACTCTATATTTGAAAAGATAAAAATAATTTTTTATTGAAATAAAATAGTTTTGAACTAGAATCATAATTCTATTTATTTTTAAATTAAATAAAGTAGATTTGAAATGGTTTTGAAAGTAACCAGAATTTCCAATATATAAAGTGGTAGTGGATTTGAATCGAAATTGTCTTTGAAATATTTCGATGATTAGATTTCGTGATTATACAGATATTGTAATGGATATTTGAAAGATATATTTATATCGTTATTTCCAATACGGATTTGTTGGTCGTGGAATTTGATATTGAATATAAGCCGATTTATTTTCTATTCAGAGCCTTGTGTTTAATATCAAATGGGATTTGGGTTTGTCGTGAATGATGTCTTTATTAACACTGTTCTTAAACCCAGTTGAGAAAAAGATTAAATCTTTTTATTTAGATTTAATGAAGTATACCAATTAAATGATATTTAATTGGAATTGAATTGGAATTGGTTTTTGGGTTTATCGTGAATGGTGTTTTAAATAACACTTGTTCTTTAACCCGATAATGAATGAAATGTGATTTTGGGTTTATAGTGAACCGTGTTTTAAAAGACATTGGTTCTTTAACCCTGTTAAGGATAGGATATTGATTTTTGGGAAGATTAAAACCAAGTGGAGTTTTAATGAATCTTTAATTAGATTGAAATGATCGAGAATGGAGTATCACCAGTTTTGCTCCAGGCGATAGTTAAATCTTTAATTAGATTTGAACGTGAAATGGTAAATGAATTTACCGATAACAGCGTGGTGTTAGATATAAAGTATGACCAGTTTTACTTCATGGGATGAATAGGTTGGGATTGGGAAATAAAATAAATGATTACTTCGGTGTGGTTCGCTAATTCCGACTAGTTTGAATTGATATTCAAAAGAATATAAAAGAACAAATTTAGAGAATTTATCTTTGATAAAATTAATAGGAACCTTTCCCAAAGTATAAGAATATTTGAATAAAAGAATATTCTGAATTGGAATGAGGCGTATGTTGTGTTTGTGTAACAATTGTTTATTATATACGCGAGTTATTCAGAAAGACCGGGTTTATCCCATTCTGAATAACTGATTCGACGTGGTGTCGAGGATGAAGATGGTGGTCGAAGTTCGGAGGTCTTCACATCATTTGGGTGATTACTGATGATCTTGATTGGGCTGTACACCCAAGAGGAGGGAATCAGTTGGTGATCGTCCAGACGTATTTGGAGATCGATGGATATGCGAGGTACAAGGTGCCTCCGGTTTCATTCAGACCCATAACGAACTTGTAAATGGACTATGTGTCTGACATTGGATTTTATTTTGTGTGATTGATTTTTATTAAATATATATCTGTTTGGCGGCGGAGAATTTATTCTCTTGCTTAACGCCCTTCTCTGAGACGTACGAGCCCAGAGGTTATATATTGATTAATATCAATCGCATGAAGTGAACTGCTTGTGTGGCATGCCTAAGTGGCAATGGATCAAGGCTTCTGTTGAAAAGCAAATTCTTGTGGTTAATGATCAAAGCACAGCCTGTGTGGCATAGCGTTGTGTAGCGTTGATTCGCGAGCCTCACACCCCGGTTGTGAACCAGAAATGGGAGAGGACATCATGGAGGGCATACGTTTCCTTCTAGCTAGGGTGGTGTCAGTGACCTACCAGCCCTGACATTTATATTATTTTCACCTGTGTGGTTGTTGCTGTTGCGAGGCGCCTCGGATATATCGGTGACTGTGTGGAGTCGATGGAGTCATTTGGCTCATTTACGCCCCAAAGGACGGGGAAACGCAATATTCAGCCATAATAATCCACATCGGTGGACCGACCCTGACGATTGAAGGGGCAGTTGCAGCTGTTCCAGAGGCTTGGGATAGACAATCTCGAATCGATTGAGGGCGATCCCTTGCCTCGGTTCGTAGATGGAAATCCAGCTTCCAATACGTGACAATTGCGGTTTTGATTGTATACCTATATATGGCGACATAGTGGTATGGGGCACTTATGCCATCTATAATTGATACATATGATTGAAATTGTTTTGACACTATACACTTATAGTAATAATAAAACATGAAATTCCACGTACCAAGCATTCTTGGCTATTATAAGGTAAAAACCCTATCCTCCGGCTTGCGTTGCATTGTGTGATGGGACCTGGGTCTTATAATAGCTTCATTGTTCTTTATTTAGCATTGTGCTATTGTTTTATGCACTGGTATTCTTGGGAGGAAACCCGTTCCGTGTTATACGGCACGGTCCCTTGATTTACGTAACTTTAAAATAAAGATTAATAACTGTTTTAGTTCCCACACCAGTTACATGACTGACTTGGAGTTTATTGTTTTAACCTAAACTCTGGGTGCCCTTATTTTGACACGGGAAGCTAGTAGTTTTGGTTTTGCAGATTTATATTCACAGGATCCTGGTTTACAGCTGGAACGATACTCGGAAAACTCTGTATCCATGTATTACTTCTAGTTGTGTTTTGTATTATTTTCTACTGCAATGTATTTAAATGTAATTTAAACCTCTGAAATTTTCTGTGTAATATTTATTCATACTCTGTATATTCTTGTATTCTGATGAATTGTTGTAATTAGCAATGAAATGTTCTTCTGTCTGCTTTCTTTTATGTGTTGTTCTCGAAGTATCCGGGCTTTCCTTACCGGGGATGTTACGGGTCTTCTCAAGAATTATTTGAAGAACTGACTTAACAACACAGCCTTTTCTATCAAATAAGAAGCCTATACTATCTAATGTATAGGGCTGTAGGCTAAAATACATTCCTTAGGAGCAAAGTATGATTTGTTTATACATTTGCACATGGTCATGCAAAAGACTGGAAGGAGTAAACAATGAAGTGACCAAACAATACTCCCTTTCAATCACCATAACAACAGCCTACTAATTTCAAGTTGTCCCTATTTTTTTACCCTACAACATTCATGTGCAAGTTTGGTTCTCTTATAAGCACACCCATAAGTTCCCTTGTTGATTCATTAACAAGTTTGCATTAAAAACAAAAGAAAATGACAATAACTTAGGACTTGAAATCTGGAAACAGAAAACATTATAGGGGAAAGACTGGAAACTAATATGGTGAGTAAATTTCTCATAGTTTTCATTAAATGTTATGTGAAAGATAATCATATATATGCATGCTTTCATAAATTCATATTTTTTTGTCAAAACCTGAAATGGCTAAAACATGAAACTGTGTATATATATACACTGTAAGTAAACTCTTTTTTTCTTCTTCATTTGAATCTATTACTAATGGATACAAAGAATATTTCCAATGTGTATCTATATTTTAACATCTATAGGTGTTTTAAACAAATTGAACTTTATAACATTAAGGGATGGGAGCAATTTATAGTTATGGCCTGTAAGGCTCTGTTTTGCATTTACAAACAAATGTCAGTGGACATAAAACAACTTAAATCTAAAACCAAAAAAAAGAGTACTTAGAATGTGAGTAAACTTCCATTTTTTCTTTGATTGTATACAATATATATGTATGTGCTTCTGAATGTATCATTTTGGTGGATTCAATCTTCATGTTAACAGTGCCTTGTAATTAGTTCAATTTAACTTTGGGTCTGTTACCTGGATGTACATTGTTGATAGATAATACTTGCGTTGTTATTTGACTCCTTTGAAACAGTTGTCTTAAACTATTTGTATGTTACCTGTGCACTTTGCAATGTGCATGAGCACCATTCAAACTATTTGTATAATAAATAAAAAAGCAACAAATAAAAGACCTAATTTTCTCATACTAATTTAAGAAGAATATTTCACCTAAGATTAAATAATTGTGAAAACAATAAAGCCAACTGAAATTTGCATGCATTTAATCAAAAAACTAAAATAATCATGCATTTACAATTTAGATTTTTATATAGGCCTTGTCCAAAAAGAAGTATCATCCCGAATCAATGGTATTGAGCATCAACAGAATGGTTCTAACTTTGGAGAGCTAACATGTGATGACTGAAGAAGGGAAGAAGAAGGTAAGAAGTGCATATTGGAGGCTCAAAGAAGAATAAGAGGTTCAGTTCCTTTTTGTTATGCATTAATTTCGATGATGGCTCTACATGTTGTTTCCTTTAATGGTATGAGATTACAAAGACTGTTAAGTGCTATGGCTTTTGTTTAGTTTATGTACTCTGAATTTTGGGTACTGGATATGCAGTGTATTTTGAAGTATCGGCAAATTATATCATTTCATTGCTTGGATTCCAAGAAAAGAAAAAATGGCTCAAATGGAAGTATTATGGATGATGGGAAGGATGGTGATCTTGAGAGCAAGGTGGTTGGGGATACTGCAATCGGTCATTGACGATCAGGGACAGTGAAGAGACGTGTAAGCGATGAGGAAATAGATCCCTTATAATTGGAGTATACGTGTACATGCACGATGGAGCATGTACACAGTTGTGTACATTAGGGTGTGTGGTCCTATGAGTTTTGTTTGGTTTTCATTTGAAACGTCATTGCTGAAACATGTAGAAAAAAAATTATGAAGAGATGGGATAAAGGGACTAGGTTGAATACATCACACACATGAGTGGGTGGTCTTGACAAGATTAGTTCTAAGAAGGAAAAAAATGAAAGAAAGATATTAGAAGAAGGAAAGGAAGAAACAGGAAAGGGAGAGTATAACAGAAGAAAGGGAAAAGAATAGAGTGGTGAAGGAAAGTAAACAGCAGAAACGAAAGGAAAGGGAGTCTGGACCTGGGGAGAAATGGGGGTGGCTTCTGTGCATGTCTATTATTAAATATAGGCGCCTGGGCTTGTCCCTTTTTTTTAAAAAAAAGTATACAAAGAGCAGTTTGGGCTAAAATTGAAAATGCATGAGGAAATGCATTTAGGCAGTTTTGCTTAAGAATGTTGTGTAGGTACAGGGGACATATGGGCCTGGCTTAAGCAAAAATTTGAGCCTTTTTAAAAACTTAAATACCAGTTTTATAAATAAACAAAGAAGAAGATGTTTATTAAGTGATTTTTTTCCAAATGGCAAATAGGCTAGAGCTTTTTGTATGGATGGCCAAACGGGACAAAAATTATCTCAAAACTTAATAAAAATTTGTATAAGTTTTGTTCGGAAATAAATACAAATTTGACCTAAAAGATTATTACAATGGTTTGGTAAGTAAGTACTTATATTTCCATTATGTAATTTGGTTGTTTGCTAAATTTGTTTACCAAATCAATAAGTGCTATTAAATTCCGAAATCTATATTAAATAATATATCATTTATGAGCCAAATATTAATTTATACAGTTGTTAACTTAGAATGTTGACATGGTTTAATTACTATTAAGAAGTTTGATTTGAATGAGTAATTTAAACTTGTATGGACAGGTCACAATAATAAATATATTTTCAGATCATCAAAGTACAATTTGGCAAAAGAATACTAACATTCATTAATTCGAAGAAATAAACACCATTCCTTATATATTTGATTGACTGAATTGTTTGAACACCCTATTAGTAGAAATAAACACCATTCTGGTATTTTATCAGTTTGATATATTTTATTAGTTAATCTATGATGACGAAATATTATGTTATCAGTTGATAATATTTATATGTATTTATATGATTGTTTGTGAAAACAGGGTTAACGACTTAAATGTCATCTAAACTGTTATATACTCGAGTTTGATAACTAGATTTAGATTGATTTTAAGAAATAATTAATGGATTAATTTAAATTAATTATATTATATAAAGGAAATATTAATTAATAATAGTAAATCAGGTTGTTTAGGATTGTTTTAGATCAACTATTTAAATGAGAATTGATTATTAAATTAATTTGTTTCAATTGATTTAAGGTAAGAGATTTTAAATAAATGGTTGTTTAAAGACTTGAAAATGTTTTAAATTAATGAATTTTGTAGGATAAAGGCGCAGTTAAATAAAGAAGTTAAAATTGGGTAATTTATCCAAGATGATGTGTTTTGACTTAATTAATCTTTTAAGTAAGTTTGTAAAGAGAATTGGATTATCGAACGATAAGGAAATCAAGTCGATTGTTTGGATTAAATTCCCCAATTTAATATTTAAGTTAACCGAGTGAACTTGGTAAATGTTTTCCAAAACCTCATTGTTTTGAATTTAGTCAAGATTTGAAAATCAATTGGATTTTACAAGTTCCGTTTTGTCGTATATTTTGGGCGTCGAACTTCTATGAGTCTTGACGATAAGAATGATTTCGACTCAAGGTCTGAGAGGTAACTAAAATATTAGAACTTGAACGATTTCACTATCATCCGATAGATCATATTATTATGTGTTCGAAATGGACGTTGGAGTTGAATATCATTTTCTGTTGTGAAACGGATATTTGAGAGTGAGATTATCACGTAAGATTGATAATAAGAGTTTTGTTGTTTAATCTATAATTATGTTTTCAAATGAATTTATATAAACAAAGTTAATATTGTATTGAAATATTTAAATATTATTTAAGCAAGGCTTAGCATATCCAATATAAATAAATATGTTCATTTTATATTTGGTAGTGAAATAACCGACTATCGAATTTCGACTTTTTTCGTTATTGTTTTGAAGAGATTGGAATCTAAATTTCACTTCGATTCGATTTATACATTACGATTTGGAGATTATTGAAGACCATTGAAGATAGAGTTTTGCTTGGGCTATTTTGTCAATCCTAGGTGGAAATTACCTAAGATGGATTTACAGGATAATGCCTTTGGTTTGTCCAGTCCCGGGACAACTTGTATGAATGAGTGTCTGATAGAGTATGCCTTATAAATTGCATAAGTTGATTTCTTCAAATGTATTTATGTTTGTCTGCAGAGGAATTCGTTTCTCTTAGCTTTATACCCATGGTATTTTTGAGGAAATCAATTTGTGATTTGGCGGGTTTGACGATGTGGCATTCAAAGTGAATAAAAACGTGTTATATCCAAAGGTAAGTTTCAGCCTCAAGCCTCACAACCGGGAAATGACAAAAATCGGGCAAGCAACATAGCTAAGTGGGTCGCTCCCAATTAGGGTGTATTGTCACCAATCTAGAGAAATTTCATTTAGTTCTTTAATATTTTGATGTTGTCCCTTTTGGGTAACGGTGGGTAGCTCCATTCCGTTAGTGAAAATATATTTGATGCACTCAAGCGAAATGATTAATCGGTCATGTGTGGCCGGGTTGCAAGATGTTCTTGTTGAACCCGGTGTATTCCCCTCTAGAGATACACTATCGGAAGGTGGTTCCATACCTTATCATGGTTGGAAATCCATTATCCAACAAGCGCTAGCGGTTTTGACTAGATATTATGTATGTAGAGCTTGAGATGCAAACATTCTACTAAATGATTATTTATTTATGGTTGATAGACACTATTATAATACCAGAAGAGTTTTGATATAAATTTTTTTGGGTTATTGTAAGGTAAATACTATCCATGTTTATGTGTGGATCGATCTTACGACTATCTTTTCTTTCAAAGAGATTTTTAAAGTTAAACCAATTATTTCTGGATTCTCACAAGGGGTTCCGTGTTATGCAGCGTGGTGTTATGAGATATCATTTATTTCTAAAGCTATTTTAAAGTCGTTTACTCATACTAGTTCCATGACTGACCCAGAGTTTTATTTTTCCATGTTTTCCCTAAATTCTTGGGTTCCAAATTTGTACATGCAGTCAAGTAGTTGAGGATTTTACAGATTTATCTGGAAGAGCTTGGAGCAGGAGGCTCAAATATTTGATATCTAGAGTTTATTTCCATTGTGTTGTATATGTGATGTACTCAGATAATGTATGTAAATTCAATTTCAGTTTTGTATTTCAAAAGTGATTATAAATATTATATTTTATTCCGCTGCAATTTATGAGATTATGTGTTGTTCATTTCTATTTTCTTCTATTATAATTTTATATCTTATCTTTCCTCATTGTCTAACTTCTTTCTATTAGTGATTCGTATTTTCGTGCAATTTGGGTTGAATGTGATGTGTATTCAGTCAGCTCAAATGGTATGGATTTACGGGTTGTTACACTTGGTATCAGAGCTGAAGGTAAAGTAGTAACCTTGGTTCTGTGGCGTGACTCGATAGAGATAGGGTCAGTAGTACCCTAGATTGAGTTTGAGAGTGTGTGTGTGTATATATATATATAAATGAGAGCGTATTTGTTAATCGGTATGAAAATTGTTTTATATTGTGATGATTGGTTTACTGAGGGGTTTACGAATTCTGGTCGATACAGAAACGAACAACTGTATCGATAGGTGTTTCTAAACACTTGAACAAAGTAATTCAACATAGTATTGTTTTAAAAGCTGGGTAAATAGAATAATTATATTTGTTAAAAAATAATAAATTTTTGAAATTATCATTATATATGGAGGTATCGGTTGTTATTGTTTTAATCAAATAGGATTATAAATATTGAAATGTTATATATTAAACCAAACTGAATTTGTATAAGAATAAAATATACAAGTAAGACAAATTGGAGAATTGTTTTAGAAAACAAGATGTTTTGGGAAAATTCAAAGGTTTTTAATTTACAATGGAATCAAGATATGTGATTCCAAACTGTTTTGGAAAAAAACCCGAAAATTTGAATTCTGAAATTCAAAATTTTATCTGGAATGAAGAAATTGGAACCTAACAGGAAATTGGTTAAGTTAAATATTTTTCTGTGTATTGATCTTGTAACACACTGTATTTCTATGTTTATTAAAGAATATTTAATTGTAACAGTGAGAATTAAGGGAAACAGGTTATGCCATTGTGTTTGTCTCGGAATTTTGCTTAAGATAGAGTCCGAGTATGCGTGAATCGGACTTCGTATGAAGAAGTTATGGGTTCAAAAGATTTCATGTTTAAATAGAAAATTTTATAATTAAATAAAACAAAAATAGTTCAAATTTTAAAAATCACGTGGGTCAGCTGGGCGGGAAAATTCCTGCACATAGGGGTCGACTCCCCCCGGAGGGGTCGACATAGGTGTCGACCCCCCAAGAGGGGTGTCGACTGGGGTGTCGACCCACTATAGGGGTCAACCCCCTCACCCAGATCCAAACAGTGATGATTTCTGACTTGTTGGAGAGTCACTAGGGCATAGGTGGCAATTTCTGGATAGCTCTATCTAGTCTAGATGGTTGTAATTGCTCCTAGGTTGATCTTATGGCTCACATAAATCTAAACCTCTAAAAAAGCAACCCCAACCCTCAACTCTATATCACACAATTTCATTCCAAGGAGCCACCATGTTGTTCATGATCGACCTAGCATAGCCACCATTCTTCTCCAACTAGGAAGCAAACTAGAAAGAAAGTTAGAAGCTAAGAATCGAATCTAATTTAGAGAATCGATAGTATACGTCAAGGGATTGCTTTTCAGTTTCAGAAAACAAATCCCAGAAATCAAGATTTTTCTTTGTTTGTAAGTCCTGTTATTATTTAGATGTGAACGATTAAAAGTTATGATTTGTAATAAATTGAAAACTAGAGTTGTGTCTAAGTGGTAAGATAACGGTGATGCTGATTCATGTATATTCTATCATATATGCCTATGAGACTATTGTGGTTTACTGGACTTTTTATGTTGTATGTCAAACCAATCGTGTATTATATAAATTTGGTGACTCTCATGTTATGTTACATCCAAGTTTTTAGGCTAAGTCATATATGCCTATTATGTTTAGATCTATATTCTTATATGTTTAGATCTATGTTTGATCCAACCTAAATAAAAGTTTATATTTACATGCCTAATTGGATTTATGTAATTCTATACAAGTCCCCGTTCATATGCTTAAGATTCATGTTAATTGGATCCAAAATGCAAGTTTACATTTACATGCCTAGTTGGATTTGTGTAATTCTATGTAAGTGCCCGTTTATATGCTTAAGATTCATGTTAAAATGCAAGTTCATTGTTTTATGCCAAATTTATATGACACATATTTAGTTAGATCCTTATTATTTTATGTTGTAGGAATGGTACATGCTCCTTTCTTTCCCCTTTTGTATATAAGTTAGGCTAAGTTGCGAGCCTAACATTCTATGTGAATTTTGCGAATGTATAACGGGGTTAACGTTGTGAAAAACCTTAAATTTCAAATTATTGGCATAGTTTGGCTCACAATCATATAAATGATTAGTGGCATAAATTGGTATAATTTATATACCTAAAAATTATGAACATGATTTAGTGGGTAAATGAGGCATGACTTGAATGGCAATAATTGTGGATAATTTACACACACACACACACACACACACATATATTTATATATATATATATGAAAGATAAATATGTAAATTAAGTAAAAGACGAATATGCCTAACTCGAGTTTAGATTGAGTTATGGTGTAAGACTGCCCGGAACCGCCCGGCACAACCAGCAACCATAACAATATAGATCTAATGTGAGAGGTTAGTGCATCAAGCCCAAAATAACCCGAGGTTAGATTGAGTTGCGGTGTAAGACTGCCCGAAACCGACCGACACATCCAGCAACCACAACAAGACTTATCTAATGTGAGTGGTTGGTGCTTTAATGAATGAATTAAAGCTAAGACAGGAATGGTAGGGTTAAGTTAAATATTGCAACACTTAACCAATACAACATGTTAAGTAACTGAAAGGTAGGGTTAGGTTAATTTGAGAACACTTACCCATTTTAATATGTTGATTAGGAAACCCTAGTAACGGGGATCCATTTCAGCAGTAACCCACATAGATGTACCATGGTACCCTAAACTAGGCAGGGTGAGGCACGATTACTGGGCTGATTATAAGCGGTCAAAACAACGGATGGTGGTGCGTCAGTGTAGGTTCCGATGGAGTGCGGGCATGCATGTACTCCGGAGTGGAAAAAGCAGGCACTGGGCATCAGTAGTTACACAATGTGCATCTTGAAGTGTGTCAGGTTGCCACCATAGGATTTGATACACCCCGTGGTGGGACCAACACAGGTATCTACAATCAAGCGGGGCCGAATGGCACGAGTAGAAAACGTATACGAGTAGGAGCTGATCTATAAAGGGGATCATTTATCTTGAACACATGGTGCTAGTTGAAACACTTGTAAGTGGGCGTAGAGAAATAGAAATGAGTGCGATAGCATATTCAGTTTTATTATCTTATTTCTAGGGTGCTGTCCTAGGTTCAGTTCATTCATATCATGAACCTTTTTCCTTTTTACATGCTAAATAATCACTGGACTTACCAGACTCATATCTGACCCATTTTTCTTTCGTCTTCTTTTCTTCCGTTCCCCCCGCAAGGTCCGTAGGGAGGGAATACTTTAGCATAGTTCAGACCATTTCCAGCTTGAAGAGAGTAGATGTATTGCTTGATTCTCTTTCCTTGGGCTATGGCTTTGGTTACTCTCTTATTGGGGATTTATGCTGCCTTATTGTTATTTTAATGCTTCTTTATTATTTAATTCAAGATAGAGATTTTGTTGTAATAATTTGGAAGTTGGTTTGAGACAGTTGTTGTAATGTTTTAACTGAACCACGTACTTATGAAATAAATTTAGTTTTTCCTCCATTTACATGTCAGTCTTGTAAATTATCTATAACTTTTACTTATAATGCTCCACCAAAGTTAAGGCATTCCCTTTGTGAGTGACCTTAATGAAGGTGCACTTGGTATCAGAGCCGATGGCTGCCGGATCAGATAAAAATTTTGGAACCTAATTTTCAAAAAGAAGTTTAAAGAAGCATTTTTCAAGAAAAAATGTTGTTTTTATTTTAAAAGGCATAATCCCCCAAAACCATATGCACTATCTTTCTATTCATTGTTTTGAATCTTTTCTTTTTCGTTTCAGCATGTTTGGGGATCTTAACCTTCGAGAGGGCGTACCGGTACCTGGCCGGTTCATAAGGTACCTAGAGGCTAGGGCTAATGATGCAGGCCCAACAGACATTCATCTTCCCCCGGTTGCAGCTATTCCTCCTCCTCCTCGTGCAAATGCTTTCTCAAAGATATGTAGGGATTTTCGAGCCGTGGGTGGAAAGAATTTAACAGGACTGAGTCAATTGTAGAATCAAGAAATTAGCTCAAAGAAACAGATGACTTGTTTGTTATCTTCGAAGTGGATGATAGGAAGAAGATACAGTTGGCTGTATGGTTGCTTAAAGACGAAGCCTCTTATTGGCGGAAAGTTACTAATGTTGAGAAACCAGTTGAAACTTGGGAGTATTTCAGAATAAGGTTTTAAATGAAATTCCTCTCAGAAGCTGAACGTAGCCTACAGATGGAGAAGTTCTTAGATCTCAAACAGAGAAGTATGTCAGTCAAGGAATACGTCAACCAATTCAACCAGCTGGCTAGATTCAGAATGGAGTTAGTGAACACTCCCCATAAGAAGGGTCTCCATTTTGTTAAAGGGTTGAATGAGCCACTCCACAACCTAGCTATATCCCATATACCATGGGTGCAACTTATGAGAGACTGGTGGACATGGCACTATTACAGGAAGAAGACAAGGATTGCAAGAAACAGGCAAAGGTGGAAGTACCTCAGGATAAGAAAGTGGAGGGATCGCAGAATAAAAAGACAGATTCAAAGAAGGGCGGGAAGAACAACAAACCGCGTGACAAGAGGAAGTGTGATTTTTGTGGCATTCCTGGATATCTGATTAAGGACTGCAGAAAGAAAAAGAGGAAGATGGGTGGTTGTTTTTACTGCGGCGAGACAGGACACATGGTTAAGGACTGCCCAAGAAAGCAATGACAAGGGCAGAGGACTGGATCTACTTCTAGATGGCAGGTTCACGCTCTCATAGCACCTCCGCAAGAACGAGGTAGAAATGTTTCTGTTGAGAGTTTAGTTTATCTTGTTGATCATTCTATTCGTACACTCTTTGATTCTGGCGCATCGCACTCTTTTATATCTACTGCTTAAGTTGAATCTCTGCACCTAGACACCAGTATAGTAGAGGATCCCTTGGTTGTTTCAAATCCAATTGGGGGATCGGCTTATTTGTCAATGATTTGTTTGGATTTGGAAATTTCTATATTAAGCGTTGGGTTTAGATGTAATGCCTATGTTTTGGGCTTCACGGGCTATGGGTTGATTCTGGGCATGGATTGGTTATCCAGTAATGGTTCCATCCTCGATTGTGAGAAGAGAGCGGTTAGACTTATGACTCGCCTCGGTAACACTCTCGAAATCTCTTGCAATCCCATGAATTCCGTTATGATTAGCTACCTATAATCTCTTGATGCGTGTGTTGAAAACTTGCAGTTTGTTAGATTAGTCCGTGAATACTCAGATGTATTTGAAGAAGTGAAGGGCTTACCTCCGAAGCAGGAGATAGACTTCCACATATACCTTAGTGATAATGCAAAACCCGTAGCTCTTCCCGTTAGACACATGGCTCTAAGGGAGAGGAAAGAGCTTAGCAAGCAAGTTAAAGAGCTACTCAAAAAGGGGTTTATAAGGCGGAGTATTTCCAAATGGGGTGCTCCAGTAGTATTCGCAACCAAAGCGGATGGTTCACTTCGCCTATGCATTGACTATAGGGAGCTAAACAAGCTGACCAAGAAGAATAGGCACCCACTTCCAATAATAGATGACTTGTTTGATCAAATTGTAGGTGCATCGGTTTTCTCCCAACTAGATCTGGCTACCGGGTTTCATTAGCTATGAGTGGCTGAAGACAGCATTAATAAGACCGTGTTCAGAACCCCGGATGATTTCTTCGAATGGCTTGTCATGCCCTTCGGCTTGACAAACGCACCCGCTTATTTCATTGACTTGATAAGCAGGGTGTTCAGGGAGTTTCTTAACAAGTTTGTCGCGGTCTTCATGGACGACATTTTTATTTTCTCGAAGAATGAAGAAGAGCATACTCTGCATTTAAGGGAAGTCATGGATACTCTTCGTGCACATCCGCTGAAAGCCAAATTCTCCGAATGCCTTTTCTGGAGAGAAGAGGTAAGGTTTCTTGGACATATGGTGTCCAAAGAGGGGATAGCTATGGACCCCGCAAAAGTAGTTGCGGTGCAAGATTGGAAGGTTCCACAGAATGCAACCGTAGTCCAAAGCTTTCTCAGGCTAGCGGGCTTTTACTGAAAGTTCATTAAAGACTTTGAGAAAATCTCAGCCCCACTCACAAGATTGACAAAGAAGAACCTAACTTTCCCTTGGGATTTGGATTGCAATGTCGCTTTCCAACGTTTGAAAAGGAATCTATCAACGGCCCCAGTTTTGACATTGCCTGTTGGGAGCAAAATGTATACCGTATACACAAACTCATGCGGTATAGGATTAGGCATTGTCTTGATGCAAGAAGGCAAGGTAGTTTGTTATGGGGAAAGGCAGTAGAAGGTACATGAGAAGAACTACCCAACTCATGATTTGGAGCTAGGTGCCATTGTTTTCGCTCTTAATTCATAGCATCATTACCTGCTAGGAGAAAGGTTTGAATTGTTTACTGACCATAAATACCTTTTCTCACAGAAAGATCTTAAATTAAGACAACAAAGGTGGATGGAATTTCTGGCCTCATACGATTTTGAGATTTCCTATACCCCTAGCAAGGGCAATGTAGTAGCAAACGCCCTAAGTGAAAGAAGCTGACCTTAAGTCCTCTCTTTGTAGAAAGGCAAAGCTTAGAGTACATAGCAAACTTTGACTTTAGACCCTCCTCTGAATTTGTATCTGGTTTGTTAGCATTGCTAGAGGTGCGACCTACTCTTTTGGACTCAGTAGGAACCGCACAATGTGAAGACCCTCAGCTAGTTGATATGATGGATAAGCTAATTAGGGGTGAGACTTCTAGTCACCTCAATAGATACTCCATCGATGATAAGGGTTGGTTGAGATGGGATGGAAGGCTATGCGTCCCACAAACAAGGGATTTCGTGAAGACGGTTCTCGAAGAAGCACACCATTCTAAGCTGACCATACACCCAGGTGGGACAAGATGTCTAAAGACATAAAAAAGGTTTTCTTTTGGAATGGCATGAAGAGGGATGTAGCTGAGTTCGTCGCTAAATGCTTGATATACCATCAAGTCAAAGCGGAGCAGAAGAAGCCTGGTGGTCTGCTTCATCCTCTAGAGGTCCCACAGTGGAAATGGGATAGCATTTCGATGGACTTTGTTGATGGGTTGGCTAGGTCAAGAAGGGTAAATACCAGTATTTGGGCAATAGTGGATAGGATCACTAAAAGCGCTCACTTTATACCTATTAAGAGTAGAAGGACTGCCTCGTCCTTAGCATCCATTTATCTTAAAGAGATAGTTTGACTCCATGGGATACCCTCCAGCATTGTGAGTGATCGATATCCTATCTTTACGAGCGAGTTTTGGAGGAGTTTGTAGGAGGCTGTAGGCACACTACTATGCTTAAGCATGGGCTATCACCCCCAAACCAATGGTCAGGCGGAACTGGTGAACAGAGTATTAGAAGACCTGTTGAGATTGTGCATTCTTGACTTTGGAGGAGCATGTGAGGATCATCTTCCTTTAGTGGAATTCGCTTATAACAATAGCTACCAAGCCACCATAGGAATGACACCCTTCGAGGCTTTATATGGAAGACCATGCCGATCACCATGTTGGTCGGAGTCTACAGACAAGCTCGTACTTGGGCCAGACATGATTAGAGAAACTTCAGAAAAGGTAGACTTGATAAGAAGACGAATAAAGACCGCACAAGATAGACAGAAATCCTACGCATACAAAAGAAGGAATGACCTTGAGTTTGAGGTTGGAGATAGGGCGTTCCTTAAAGTATCTTCTATGAGGAATGTCATTCGCATTGGGTCCGTAGTAAAGTTGGCACCAAGATTTGTAGGACCATTTCCTATCACTGAAAGGATTGGGATGATGGCTTACAGAGTAGAACGACCCGAAAGACTGGCTGGAGTTCATAATGTTTTTCATGTTTCTCAACTACGAAAGTGCTTACATGAGTTTTATGGAAGTTGTGGAGCCAAGCATACTAGAGGAAGTAGAAGTGGAACGAGAATCAACTGTGAGAAAAGTTCCAACTCGCATCTTGTGTACGGAAGTCAAAAAGCTACGCAACCGTGAAGTCAAGCTTATTAAAGTTCAATGGAGTAACACTGAAGAAGACGTGACTTGGGAGACTGAGGACAAGATACGTGAATCCTACCCTTTTCTTTTTGAGGGTACATCCTTGATCTCTTTTTTCCATATCTTTATGTATGCTTATATCTATCTTTTAAGTATATCTCCTCGGTCCTATTCTCGATCCTTAGATAGAAACCAGTGGATGTAAACATTTATTTGAAACATGTTAAGATTGATGGTTGCAAGTGGTTGCTAGTGGTTGCTCGTGGATGCATATACACACACATTAGGTTTAGATCGGCTCAGTCACTTTCATATTGCATATGCATATATGTAATTGTGTATGGATTGAAACTTGAAATGTTATCATATGGACGTTGCATTTGTTTGAATGATTGTGCACTCATGTCGAAAGTATGATTAGGAATAATTACATGCATAATGGACTCATGGCACTGACATAATTTGCATTAAAGAGGTCAATTGAATCAATAGACCGCCTGATTTTGCATTAGATAAGGACATATACACACAATGCATATAGTCATGAAAGCATTATAAATCATTTAAGGACAATGGATGCCAGTGTTTGATGGTTGAGTAGATGGATGATTGGATGGTAGGATATAAATTCTTCGTGACTTGAAGATTTCGGGGACGAAATCCTTTAAGGAGGGGAGAATATAACACCCTGTATTTCTATGTTTATTAAAGAATAATTAATTTTAAAATTGATAATTAAGGGAAACGGGTTAGGTCATTGTGTTCGTCTCGGAATTCTACTTAAGATAGAGTCCGAGTTTGCGTGAATCGGGCTCCGTATGAAGAAGTTATGGAGTTCAGAAGATTTCATGTTTAAACAAAAAAATTTATAATTAAATAAAACAAAAACAGTTCAAAATTTAAAAATCACGTGGGTCAGCTGGGCGGAAAAATTCCCGTCCATAGGGGTGTCAACCCCCCTATAGGGGTCGATCCCCTCATCCAGATCCAAACAGTGATTATTTCTGACTTGTTGCCGAGTCACTAGGGCATAGGTGGCAATTTCTAGATAGCTCTATCTAGTCTGGATGTTTATGATTCCTCCTACGTTGATCTAACGGCTCACATAAATCTAAACCTCTATAAAAGCAACCCCAACCCACAACCCTAAATCACACAATTTCATTCCAAGGAGCCACCATGCTGTCCATGATCGACCTAGCATAGCCACTATTCTTCTCCAATTAGGAAGAAAACTAGAAAGCAAGTTAGAAGCTATGAATCAAATCTAACTTAGAGAATCGATAGTCTACATCAAGGGATTGCTTTTCAGTTTCAGAAAATAGAACCCATAAAACATGATTTTTCTTTGTTTGTAAGTCCTGTTATTATTTAGATGTGAACGATCAAAAGTTATGATTTGTAATAAAGTGAAAACTAGAGTTGTGTCTAAGTGGTAAGATAACGGTGATGCTGATTCATGTCTATTCTATCATATATGCCTACGAGACTATTGTGGTTTACTGGAATTATTATGTTGTATGTCAAACCAATCATGTATTATATAAATTTGGTGACTCTTTCATGTTATGTTACATGCAAGTTTTTAGGATAAGTCATATATGCCTATTATGTTTAGATCTATATTCTCATATGTTTAGATCTATGTTTGATCCAACTCAAATAAAAGTTTACATTTACATGCCTAATTGGATTTATGTAATTCTATACAAGTCCCCGTTCATATGCTTAAGATTCATGTTAATTGGATCCAAAATGCAAGTTTACATTTACATTCCTAGTTGGATTTGTGTAATTCTATGTAAGTGCCCGTTCATATGCTTAATATTCATGTTATAATGCAAGTTCATTGTTTTATGCCAAATTTATATGACACATATTTAGTTAGATCCTTATTATTTTATGTTGTAGGAATGGTAATGCTCTTTTCTTTCCCCTTCTGTATATAAGTTAGGCTAAGTTGCGAGCCTAACATTCTATGTGAATTTTGCGAATGTATAACGTGGTTAACGTTGTGAAAAACCTTAAATTTCAAATTATTGGCATAGTTTAGTTTACAATCATATAAATGATTAGTGGCATAAATTGGTATAATTTATATACCTAAAAATTATGAACATGATTTAGTGCATAAATGGGGCATGACTTGAATGGCAATAACTGTTGATAATATATATATATATATATATATATATATATATGAAAGGTAAATATGTAAATTAAGTAAAAGACGAATATGCCTAACCCGAGGTTAGATTGAGTTACGGTGTAAGACTGCCCGGAACCGCCCGACACATCTAGCAACCATAACAATATAGATCTACTGTTAGAGGTTAGCGCATCAGGCCCAAAGAACCCAAGGTTAGATTGAGTTATGGTGTAAGACTAGCCGGAACCGACCGGCACATCCAGCGACCGCAACAATACATATCTAATGTGAGTGGTTGGTGCTTTAATGAATGAAATAAAGCTATGATAGGAATGGTAGGGTTAAGTTAATTATTGCAATACTTAACTTATACAACATGTTAACTAAACTGATAGGTAGGGTTAGGTTAATTTGAGAACACTTAACCATTTTAACATGTTGATTAGGAAACCCCCTAGTAAAGGGGACCCGTTTCAGCAGTAACCCACGTAGATGTATCATGGCACCCTGAACTAGGCATGGTGGAGCACGATTACTGGGTTGATTATAAGCGGTCAAAACAACGGCGGGTGGTGCGTCTGTGTAGGTTCCGACGGAGTGCGGGCGTGCACGTAATTCGGAGTGAAAAAAGCAGGCACTGGGCATTAGTAGTTATACACTGTGCATCTTGAATTGTGTTGGGTTGCCACCATAGGATTTGATACACCCCATGGTGGGACCAGCACAGGTATCTATAATCAAGCAGGGCTGAATGACACAAGTAGAAAACGTATACGAGTAGGAGCCGATCGATAAAGGAGATCATTTATCTTGAACACATGGCGCTAGTTGAAACACTAGTAAGTGGGTGTAGAGAAATAGAAATGAGTGCGATAGCATATTCAGTTTTATTATCTTATTTCTAGGTTGCTGTCCTAGGTTCAGTTTATTCATATCATGATCCTTTTTCCTGTTTACGTGCTAAATAATCACTGGACTTACCAGACTCATGTCTGACCCATTTTTCTTTCGTCTTCTTTTCTTGCATCCCCCCCTCCCCCGGTCCGCAGGGAGGGAATACTTCAGCTTAGTTCGGACATTTCCAGCTTGAAGACTGTAGATGTATTGCTTGGATTCTCTTTCCTTGGGCTATGACTTTGGATACTCTCTTATTAGGGATTTATGCTGCCTTATTGTTATTTTAACGCTTCTTTATGTTTTAATTCAAGATAGAGATTTTGTTGTAATAATTTGGAAGTTGGTTTGAGACAGTTGTTGTAATGTTTCAACTGAACAACGTACTTATGAAATAAATTTAGTTTTTCTGCTGTTTACATGTCTGTCTTGTAAATTATCTGTATATTTTACTTATAATGCTCCACCAAAGTTAAGGCATTCCCTTTGTGAGTGACCTTAATGAAGGTGGGGTGTTTCAGATCTGATGTTGATTTCGGTCTTCGGGGTTGATACTTAGAGACTGTGACGACCGCTCACAGCCCCTGCACTATACAAGAGGAATGATGCGCTAAAAAGCGTGCTAGGAAGCTATGGACGATCATCAAAGTAGGTAAACAACATCGGAACCTGTCGTAGAACTCACAGCGCAAGGATAAAATATAATATAACATATACAACAGGTAATAGTAATGCGACATCATATAGCAACTTTTGAAAACTGTCTCAACTTCTTGAAAGGTTATCCAACTGATACCAAAGTTTGTACGTAAGTCCTCACTGCAACACTCATAGAGCACTCAACAGAGGAAACAGAAATACTAGATAGTAATAAAATTATTATGCCAGCATCCTGGTCACCTTCACACAACAACATCATCATCACTAATCACCTATAGCCTGCTACTTACTCTGCCCATCCACAATAGGATGAACAACCCAAGGTAATAAGAGAAGACATAAAACTTTGAGTCTGACAACAATCTTAGTGAGCAATAAAACAGCTAACAAACTTCAACAATAAGGATATATGAAAATGGATAGATAAACATACTAATCTACCTACAACACCAGAGAAGAACTCAACTCAATCTTCACTACATCGGCCAGTGATAGCCTTTATAATAAACAAGTCAACCATTTATTCATGGAAACCAGAACATCCATTCAATCATGGTAAGCACTTATATTATCCAAATTAAATATATCTCATGTAAATCATCATAGTCGAATTCAACATCCCTTAGGTACAAGCCCAGAAGCCTAAACCAATATCAGAAAATCAACACTGATTGACCTCCCTTTCCTAAAGCACACCGATCTCCACCCCCTATCCTGGGTCACACCGGTCGGTCCCCCCTTGCTGGAGTACATCACCGATCGGTTCCTGTAGCACACCACCGACGGGTTCCTCTAGCACACCACTAAGCACTACCAATCGGTTCCTGATACCCACCGATCAGTCTTCTGATACCATCGATTGTTTCTACCTTCTGACCCTAGCCACCGATCGGTCTTGGCTTCTGACCACAGATTGGTCCTGGCTTCTAACCAACGATTGGTCCCTGCACATCACCCACCGATCGGTCATGACCAACCCTATATTCCACCCACTGATCGGTCCCTGCACATCACCTAATCCAACTCCAATTTCAACCAAAACTTCGCCAAACGACAAATTCGATGAAACCGACTCATCCATTACATCCAATATAATCATAAGGATGTTATGAAACCACTAACATCATGAAAATGACAATTATCATCAAATTATGCAAATTTTACAAAAAAACCAATATAAATGAATATATGATCTAAATTGTGGATCTAACTTGCATAACCATGTAAAATGGGATAAGAATCATCGGTTTTAAACATGCTAACTAGATCATAGGGTGATTTGTATGAAAATAGACTTAACATGGTATAGATCTACAATAAAACACTTGAATTTGATGAAAAACATGACCAAACATTCATATACTTCATTGAATCCACGTGAGAGATGTAAATCTCTCGCCGATTTGCCAAAACAAGCTAAAATCAAAGGAATATGAAACCGGACAGCAAGCACTTTGCACCAAGCACCTTGATCCGATGAACCCTTGCCTCAATTTATGTAGATCTTGCCTCCAATGGTGCATATCAATGATTTTCCTCCTTGGAATATGATTTTTAATGGTGGAAAGGTGTTAGAGGAAAAAAGAGCTCAAGACTACCAGAATGGGGAAGTAAGCAATTTCCCATACCTCTCACCCTCTATTTATAATTTCCACCAACCCACTAATTGGGCCTTCCCAAATCAGCTCATTTGGCTCCCCAAACCTGGATAGCCAACTGAAATTTTTTAAAACAATGATTTCTCCCAAAATGTTGAGCCAAATTTTTAATGTAACCACTCTACGGAAAGTCAAACATCAATTCCTTTCCAATGGCACAAGTCTCACCCTCTGATTCGACCTAAGTAAAAAGTTATTCCCTATACAAGACCGATAAGGGTAAAATAGTCACACACAAAATCGGTAAAAATTGTGGACATGTCTCCCATCCCCGTAAGCAACATATTAAAAGATGAGAATGATCAAACCCTCAGGGATAAAATAAATATATTTCATGATCTTTTGAAATGTAAAATGCGGGCTATTACATTCTCTCCCCTTAAGAATTTTGCCCCCGAAATTCCAAGCAAATACAAGAAACCACAACAATTTCGCATGCTTATCATCCATGAGAAGCCAATTCTGTCACCCAAACTAGCAACCATGAAGCCATGCATCCATAGCCTTATCCTAGCATGTATAATTCTATCAAACAATAATAAGATACAACGATATAATGAAGATACGATATCATAGGGTCCTACCGACGAAGAGTTCTAGATGAGTCGACTTCATGTTCTCTTCCGTCTCCCACGTACAATCGTCTCCATCTTCACTCCGTTGTACCTTGACTAGCTTAACCGTCTTCCTTCTATGCTGTTTCGTGTGATTACCTACAACACGAAGTGGCTTATGAGGGTTCGCAACTGCAGTTTCTACTTCTAAGTCTTCGTACTGCTCTGGAGATACCACTACATTCGAGTCATGCACAACTGCAGTAGAAACGACACATGGAAAACATTATGCACACTTGACATCTTCTCAGGTAACTCCAATCTATATGCAAGCTTTCCAATTTGCTCAACTATCGGAAATGGTCCAACGTACCTAGAAGCCAACTTTTCTTTTCTTCCAAATCGAACCACATGCTTCAATGGCGAAATCTTCACAAAAACCATATTGCCAACGTCGAATTCCAAATCTTTTAGATGCTTATCGGCATGAGTCTTTTGATGATCTTGGGCTGCTTTCATTCTTTGCCGAGCGATCTCGATACAATCTGAGGTTTCTCTAGTCATCTCTGGCCCACGTACCAACTTATCTCCAGTTTCTAACCAACATATTGGAGAATTGCACGGTCTCTCATACAACGCCTCGTATGTGGCCATCCCAAAATTCGAATGGTAGCTATTATTATATGCAAACTCAACTAGATTCAGATGGTCTTCCCATGATCCTCCAAAGTCTAACACATAAGCCCTCAGGAGATCTTCCAAAATTTGGTTGACTCTCTTAGTCTTACCGTCAGTTTGGGGATGGTAAGCCGTACTAAAACACAACTTGGTTCCCATAGCTTCTTGCAAACTATTCCAAAATCCACTCGTAAATAATGGATCTCTACCACTTAGTATACTCTTTAGGAGACTACGGAATCGAACTATCCATTTCACATAAAGTTCAGCCAATTTTGATGCTGTCCTAGTCGACTTGAGAGGAATAAACCTTGCACTTTTGGTCAAGCGATCCACGGTGACCCAAGTTCCTTTGTTTCCTGCCCCGATTCTAGGTAGTCCATCGATATCTGCTCCCACTTCCACGTAGGAACCTCAAATGGGTTAAACAAACCACGTGGCTTCTTTTGTTCATCTTTCACCAACTGGCAGTTCATACACTTGGAAATGAACTTTCCAGTGTCTCGTTTCATCCCTTCCAAGTAGTAAACTCGCTTTATGTGCTAATACATTTTATTACCACCGGGATGAATCATCAACATTATGTGATGACATTCCTTCAGAAACTCATCTCTCAATTCGATGTCAGGAACAACCAGTTGTCCTTGTTTTCGAAGCCAACCTTCTTGGTCGACTTCGAACTATTTATCTTCTGGTTCTAGCTTTTGGATAACTCGATAAGAGTAGGTCTTATCGATAAGCTTGCCAACATTTCAGGTTACAACTCACCCTTGGCCTGAAATCGAACCTTGTCAAATACTCAAGGCTCTTCTATTCTGAAAACATCGCTCCCAAACTCGCATGTCTTCGACTCAACGCATCTGCAATTGCGTTGCCTTTGCTAGGATTATAGGCTATACCAAAATCATATGTCGCCAGAAGCTCCAACCATCGTTGCTGCCGAAGATTCAAATCCTTTAGGGATAAAAGATACTTCAATGACTTATGATCCATAAACAACTCGAATCGAACTCCCAATAGGTAATATCTCCACATCTTCAGAGCAGAGACAATCGCCGCCAACTCCAAATCATGAATTCGATAGATTTTCTCGTGCGACTTTAGTTGTCAACTCGCATAGGCGACAACCTTATCCTTTTGCATCAGTACCGCTCCAAGTCCTGTACCACATGCATTAGTGTACACTACCATCTCTTCATTCCCACTCGGAATGGTCAACACATGTGCACTTGTCAATTTATCTTTCAGGATCCCAAACGCTTGTTCACATTTTGCATCCCATTTGAACACTTGGTTCTTCTTCGTCAATCCTATCAGCGGTGCAACTGCCTTGGAGAAATCCTTGATAAACTGTCTGTAATATCCTGCCAACCCATGGAAACTCCAAACATCCGTCGCACTCTTAGGTCTATCCAGTCCTGAAATGTTGCCACTTTAGCGGGGTCCATCGCTATCCCATTTCCAGAAACAACATGACCTAAGAACCTCAATTCTTTCTTCAAGAAGTGACACTTAGAGAACTTAGCCTTTAGCTGATGCTTTCGCAAGATCTCTAACACAACTCTCAAGTGCGTCTTGTGTTCTTCCTCATTCGTTGAGTAAACCAAAATATCATCCACAAAGACAAGCATAAACTTGTTCAGCTGATCTCTGAAAACTCTATTCATAAGATCCACAAAATACGCTAGTGCATTAGTCAACCCGAATGGCATTACCAACCACTCGAAGAAACCAGGTGGTGTCCTAAAAGCAGTCTTTGGTGCACTATCCTTTGCCACCCTCAACTGGTGAAATCCCGTAGCCAGATCCATCTGAGAAAACACTTTGGCTTCGTGAAGCTGATCGAACAAGTGATCTATCCTTGGAAATGGATACTTGTTCTTCTTAGTCACCTTGTTCAGCTCACAATAGTCCATACACAATCTTAATGAATCATTTGCCTTGATTGCGAACAATACCAGTGCACCCTATTCCGAAACACTCCTCCAATTGAATCCCTTCTCTAGAAGGTCACGAACTTGCACCTCCAACTCTCGATGTTCCTTAGGCGCCATCCTCCTGAGAGGCATAACAATTGGTCCAGCACCTGCGACCAAATCGATCCTAAACTCGATCTCATGCTGCGGTGACAACCCTTTGACCTCGTCAAAGACGACTACATACCTATTAGCGATCAACATTGATGATAGGTCATCGTGTGGAATCCCAAGCGAATATAGATAACTCACGAAGACTCCGTCTTCACGCTTACATCTAATCAACACCTTTCGCCCATCCACATCCCCGACCCTCACCTCTATCTTCTCACTATTCACCCTTGCCGCATACCTCTTGATCTAATCCATGCCCAAGATGATCCCAAGCCCGGTGAAGTTAAGAACAAAACAATCAAACACAAAAGAGCAACCATGACCCGATAACACTAAACCACGACATATCATGCACAAAATAGACGAACCCCAAAGTGGATTAGTCAAGACCAATGGTCTATCACAAATCTCGGGTTCCAAACTCAAGCAATAAACAAGCTCATTGCAAATGAATGAATGCGATGCTCCAGTATCAAACAAAACTCGAACTGAAACGCCATTAATAGAAAGAGTACCTTGCACCATGACACCCTTTCCCTTCTCCTCTGCAGTAGGAGCTCTTGAAGAAGTTGGAACGGCTTCCAAAGCATATGCCTTCACAACTTGCTTGCCCTTAGCTGATTCTGGGCAGTCTTTCTTCTCATGCCCAGGCTTCCCACACTTGAAGCACTTCTTCTCAGCTTTGGAATTCTTGCAACTAGCAAAATGGCCTTTCTGTTGGCAATTAAAGCAAACCACCTCACTCTTAGGCTTCTTTTGAACATTCTTCCCTTTCTCTTGTTGCTGCTTCCTCTTCTTATTATTACCAACTTGTTGTGGCTTTTGTTCTTCCTTAGGTGCAACAACAGACATCTTCTTAGGAAACAGACTTTCATGCCTTAAAGCCTTCTCGACGACATTCTCAAAGCTATCATCGAGGTGATCCACAAGTTGATTCCTAACATATTCATCCAACCCCAAGACAAACTTCTCGTTCTTTTGATAAGGAGTATCCACATATGATTGAGCATATTTTGACAAGGCCTCAAAGTCAGAAATATAGTCAAGAACTAGTCGACCATTCTGCTTAAGCTCCATGAATCTCTTAAGCAGAATATACTTTTGCATGGTGGAGATAAATTTCACTTCAAATTTAGCTTGGAAATGCTCCTATGAGATCTCTTCTTCAGCATTCCCAAGTGTGACAGAGTTCCACCAGTCCATTGCTCTGCCCTCTAACTGCCTTGATGCAAGCTTTCTCTTCATTGCATCATCAATACCAAAGTCCTTGAATATCCTAACACAAGTATCTATCCACCTCTAGACTTATTCAACTGGTTCAGTGCCCTTGAATTTTTTTCCTCCCAATAAAGAAAAGTCTTTGCATAACTTTGCAAATTATACAACTCCAGGCACTGGAACTCCAACATCAACCGCAGTTGCTACTTGTGCGGGAACCCTGTTCATGATTGCTGCTGCCATGGCCTCAAACATGGCTGGGTAGTCTGGTTCACTGCCATTTCCCCCTCCAATATTAGCTCCCCTAGGACCGTGTCTTGATGGTCGTCTACTCATTCTAAATCCACAATTTAGAATAATTAGCCACTTTCAAGAAAAATTGCTAAAGGAACTCAACCGCAACTACTATATATGCTAATATATAAAGTAAGCATCCAACGGAAATCTACAAGTACGTCTCTCATACGTAATTTCATCTTAGAACTTTGGCTAAAATCTTTAACCCGAGCTCTGATACCAAATGTGACAACCGCTCAAAGCCCCCACACTAAACAAGAGGACTGATGCACTGAAAAGCGTGCCAGGCAGCTATGGATGATCATCAGAGTAGGTAAACAACATCAGAACCTTTCGTAGAGCTCACATCGCAAGGATAAGATATAATAGAACGTATACAACAGTTAATAGTAACGAGGCATCATATAGCAACTTTTGATAACTTTCTCAACATCTTAAAAGGTTATCCAATGGATACCAAAGTTTATACATAAGTCCTCACTACAACACTCATAGAGCACTCAACAGCGGAAATAGAAATACTAGATAGTAATAAAACTGGTACGCCAGCCTCTTGCTCGCCTCCGCACAGCAGCGTCGTCCTCACTAATCACATGTAACCTGCTACTTACTCTACCCATCCATAACCGGATGAACAACCCAAGGTAATAAGAGGAGACATAAAACCTTGAGTCAGACGACAGTCTTAGTGAGCGATAAAACAGCTATCAAACTTCAACAATAAAGATATATTAAAATGGATAGATAAACATACCAATCTACCTACAACACCAGAGAATAACTCAACTCAATCTTCCCCACATTGGACAGTGATAGCCTTTACAATAAACAAGTCAACCATTCATCCATGGAAACCCGAACATCCATTCAATCATTGTAAGCACATATATCATCCGTATTATATATATCTCATGTAAATGATCATAGTCGAATTCAACATCCCTCAGCTACAAGCCCTATAGGCCTAAACTAATATCGGACAAGCACTCAAGGAACATCTCCTTCGACGTTGGACAACCTATATGAGATGGTACAAACATAACAACCAATCATCCATGACTGACTCTGGCTATCACCGTCAATCCTGCTTCGAAACCATCGTTAATCATATGATGGCCAACCTTGCTATATGTCAAGGGCTAATGGTAGCTCCAGTTCTAGCATAAAATCCATATGTCAAACCTTGACAATGTCCAACCTTGACAACTATGCCTTTATACAAGACCCGAGGTACTCGAACTACAACCGGTCTTTTAGGTGCCCATATCGTACCCCTGCTTTGATCCGGCTAGAACATACGACAACGATAATCCGTTGGCCTTCACATCTCTAGTCCTCCAACCCGATGACTCTTCATAGCTCAAGCAACTTTCTCGGGCAACCATTATCCAACAACTCATGACCTTTGAGTTACAATCTTCCTCGTTGGTCTACACCGATCAACGAACACATTCATCACTTCGAATATTTCTACTTGAATTTACTTAGAAGTCAAATGATCACCGAGCCAATTACACCACTAAGGTACGGCTAGGGTTGGAGGAGTTGCCCCTTGGAAAATATATTTTTCACACCTTTTTGTTCAAATCTAAATCGTACCCGAAAAATAATTTTTTTAAAAAAACTAACACCGATTGGCCTCCCGTTCCTACAGCACACCGATCGCCCCTTCCTACAGCACACCGGTCGGTCCCCCTTCTTGGAGAACACTATTGAACACCACCGATCGTTTCCTATAGCACACCACTAAACACCACTGATCGGTTCCTGTAGCACACCACTAAGCATTACCAATTAGTTCCTAACACCCACTGATCGGTCTTTTGATACCATCGATTGGTCCTACCTTCTGACCTTGGCCACAGATCAGTCCTGCCTTTTGACCACGGATCGGTCCTGGCTTACGACTAACGATCAGTCCCAGCACATTACCCATCGATCGATCCTAAGCAATCCTATATACCACCCACCGATCGGTCCCTGCACATCACCCAATCCAACTCCAATTTCAACCAAAACTTCACCAAACGATAAATTCGACGAAACCGACTCATCCAATACAATCATAAGCATGTTACGAAACACTAACATCATGAAAATGATAATTATCATCAAATTATGCAAATTTCACCAAAAAAAACAACATAAATGAACATATGATCTAAATTGTGGATCTAACTTGCATAACCATGTAAAATGGGATAAGAATCATCGGTTTTAAACATGCTAACTAGATCGTAGGGTGATTCATATAAAAATAGACTTAGCATGATATAGATCTATAGTAAAACACATGAATTGGATGAAAAACATGACCAAACATTCATATACTTCACTGAATCCATGTGAGAGATGTAAATCACTCACCGATCTGCCAAAACAAGCTAAAATCAAAGGAATATGAGACCGAACAGCAAGCATTTCGCATCAAACACCTTGATTCGATAAATTCTTGCCTCAATTGATGTGGATCTAGCCTCCAATGGTGTAGATCTATGATTTCTCTCCTTGGATTATGATTTTTAATGGTGGAAAGGTGTTAGAAGAAAAAGGAGCTCAAGGCCACCAAATGAGAGAATGAGGAAGTAAATTATTTCCCATACCTCTCACCCTCTATTTATAGTTTCCACCAGCCCACTAATTGGGCCTTCCCAAATCAGCCCATTAGGCTCCCAAAATCTGGGCAGCCAACTGAAAAACCTTAAAACAAAGATTTCTCCCAAACTGCTGATCCAAATCTTCAGTGTAACCACTCTACGGAAAGGAAAACATCAATTCCTTTCCAATGACACAGGTCTCACCCTCTAATTCAACCTAAGTTAAAAGTTATGCCCTGTACAAGACCGATAGGGGAAAATGGTCACAAACAACATCGGTAAAAAATTTGGACACGTCTCCCATCCCCATTAGCAACATATTAAAAGATGAGAATGATCCAACCCTTAGGGAATAAAATAAAAATATTACACGATCTTCCGATACGTAAAATGCGAGCTGCTACAGAGACTTATTTCATTATCAATTTGCCGTCAGGGACTGATGACTGTGCTTTTATTGTGTGTTTTTCTTGTTGTGGATGTTTGATAGAAAACCTGTGTGGTTTCGATACCTTGTTTGTTGTGATTACTAGGGGAGGACCCATGTATGTGTTTTTTTAAGACTATGATTTTAAATATAAGTGTAATCTCCTCCTTACTCTTCAATTTCGAGGACAAAAATTCTTTAAAGGTGGGTAGATTGTAACGTTCCGGTTTTTGATAGCTTTTGTAATACAATTTATTTTGGATTATTTTAATTGATCTAAATAATAAATTGATAAATAAATATTGGAAAATTCCAAGTATATTTGTGCATTTTAATGATTTAAAAATTTCTTACTAGTGTATGTATAAATATATAAAAAATGAAAAAGAAAAAGCAGTAGCTACTTTTGTATGATTTTGTTTTTTATGACCTAGTTAAAATACTAGATAACATTAGATTTAGGCCTTATAGAAAATTTGAATTATAATTATTCAAAATCTTTTGTGTGTATTTTACTTGTAATACACACGCACACACACACACACACACACACACACACACAAGTGTTGTTTTAATAGTTTGATATATTTTGCTTTTAAGTTCATATATTTTACGATTGATTTTTAGTAACAAATAAGAATATTTAAATTTTGAATTCACTTTCTTCACCAGCATGTATATAATACTCTATTGCATTAAGACTTATAAGACAAAAAACATTTAAAGATAATATTTGTTTTGTACATTGTTTTGATCTGTCCATGACTTAAAGCTAATAGAATTATTTGAAGAAGTGACAAAACAACACAGCCTTTTCTATCAAATAAGAAGCCTGCATTATCTAATATATAGGACCGTAGGCTAAAATACATTCCTTAGGAGCAAAGTAAGATATGTTTTTACATTTGCACATGGCCATGAAAAAGACTGGAATGAGTAAACAATGAAGTGACCAAACTATACTTCGTTTCAATCACCATAATAGCAGCCTACTTAATTTTAGGTTGTCCCTATTTTTCTACCCTACAACATTTATGTGAAAGTTTTGTTCTCTTACAAATACACCCATAATTTCACTTGTTGATTCATTTACAAGTATTTCCATTCAACACAAAAAAAAAAAAATGATAGCAGCTTGGGACTTGAAATCTGGAAATAGAAAACATAACAGGGTAAAAACTAGAAACTAATATGGTGAGTAAACTTTTCATTATTTTCACTAACTGTTGTGTGAAAGATAATCATGTATATACATGCATTCATGAAATCATATTTGAAAATTCGGTGTGTCCGACTTAAGTAGGATCTTTATATGGATATAGCAGAATAGTATATGAAAAGTTAACTAGAAAGCTACAATAGTTACGTAGGTAAATGTAAGCTATATAGATATATCACAAATAATAAGTAAATGAAGTAAGTAAAAAACACCAGGAATTTTATACTGGTTCGGACTTCTCTTCCTACGTCCAGTCACGAAGCTCATCTTCGGAATTCACTAACATACCCTCTCTTAACCTGGAGGAATAGGTCGCAATAAACCCAAGCACCAACATGAATGTCCCTGCCTGAGCACCAACACATGACTTCACAATTACAGGTAGTTTTGACTTTTGAATGTGTTCTTGTATCCACACCGAATAATCACGACCAACTAAACCCTTCCTATAATCTTATCCTCAAATATTTGATGTGTATGTAAAGATTTAACGAAGTATGTTGCTTGTTGAATCGAGAGACATGAAATAACATCAAAGATTCAACAAGTAACTTGAACTAGAGAGAGATTTTAGAATTGGGTGAGTATAGAGATGTAAATCAGAATTTAGATTAGAATATGTAAGAATCGGTGATTTGGAAATCATGTTTGAAATGTATTTATAATAGTAGAAGAGTTAATGATGAGTTTAGCAAAGAATTACATCCATTTATATTCATAAATGAAGAGGAATCTCTTCATGAAAGAAAGCATCTCTTCATATAAAAATGACTGTTATTTTTATCAGTCGACTGGTAGAAAAACTACTAGTTGACTGGTCAACTTAGAAGATCATATATATTTAACTATTGAAAATAAACTAGCCGTTACTAGGCTCTAAAACCCTGACCAGTCAACTGGTCAGTTTTCTACAAGTTGGCTGGTTAGGATAAACCAGTCCAGTAATGCTTATTTCATTTCATAAATTCATATATGTATATATATTTTTTAAAATATGTGCATTTGCATTATACTATGAGGATAGATTTTAACATATTTCTAACACAATTAAATAATTATATATACATGAACTTAGCTATTGTAATGACCCGTATTGTCAGGGGTATTATAATTAATCTATTTAATTATATAAATAGTGATATAGTGAATTTAATGGTCGTGGAATTAAATAATGGTGAATATTTAATTAAAATAATAAATTAAATAATATATTTAATTCTGAAATAATCAAAATTGGCTGAAATGGCGAAATGATTTGAACTGGATCATCTGTGATATTTAATTCAGCTTGGAATTGAATTTGAATAACGAATATATTATATAAATGACAGTTTGAATGTTGATTTATAATATAATTTAAAATAGATCTTGAAATGGCGCGGCAGTTCGTTTTTTGGCGATTCGAACTTCAACTGAATGTACAGGATTCGTTTTAAATCGGATTTCGGTGAAACAAGAAACGTGTGGAGCTGGTGGAGTATATCTTTCTAGTGGAAGAGAAAAATCGGGATTTCGTCGTGTAGATTTTGATTTACGTCCAAATCAAATTTTAGAAAAGTCTCTATGGAATTCCTTTAAATTTTATAAAGGAATTATTTATATTTAAAAAGGAATTTCAATATAAATCGAATATCGGGTTGACCCAGATTTGAAATATCAAGTTAGAAATTCATATAGGAATATTCTAGAGCTGTATGGTATTCCACTATGAATATAGACGATTATATTTAATTTTTAATATTTAAATTTAATTAAATTTAAATATATTTATATATTTAAATGGGTCATTCAGAGCTTTAAAAATAACCAGTTTTGCAAACGACCTTGGTTTTCGACGAAACCAATTTTGTTGGATCCGCAATATTAAATTATTGTTAGATTCCAAGTTCTGTGATTTTTAGAGTCACTGTGTGGCCGTACGGATTTTTAAAGTGAAAACCAGTCAGTATTTCGACAGTTAAAAAAACACTGTGTGAGCATACGAAGTCGGAATTCGACGAAACCAGTTTTGTTGGGACCGTAATGTCAAACTGTAGCTATATGTCCAGTTTTGTGATTTTTGGGTATTATACGTGGTCGTACGAATTTTTAGAGACAATTACATATAGCAGTTGCTTAAAAATAAATATAATATTCGAATAAAATAATATTATAAAATCCTATAAATAATCCTTAAATTTTTCTAAACCTAGAAAAATCATTCTCTCGGTCAAACTCCAAGTTCCGCCGTCATGTTTTTTTCCTTCTTTCTTCCACTATGATATCTCGATCATCATAAATTAGTAAAAAAATAGTAATAAAAATCCTAAATTCATGAAGTATATACCCTTGAGTTCCCTGAAGAATCTCTACATTTCTATGTGTCTTTCATCATGTTCGAAGTTCATTTCGTGGCTGGGCTCTTCAACAGCGAAGCCTAGGGTTTTGGATTGTGAGATTTTGAAGGATTGATTTGTGAAACGAGATGCATATTTGGATTCAAAGTGTATTTTGGCATCTGCTTACAAAGTTTGAACGATTTTCATGTATAATTGGTTCGCAATTTCCTAACGAAGCTCAACAGCAGGTCAATGTTGCAATTTATTTAGAGAGCGCAAGTTGTTTGAAATAGTGACGCGGTGGTTGAGTTTAAGGAGAGATGAAGAATGGTGGAAGTCTTGGTTGTTTTCGTGGGAAACTTGGCAAGGACGGAGGGTCGTGACGGCTTGGGGATGGCCGGCTATGGTGCGTGATACTGTAAATGAGATGAAGGAGAAGTATGTCGATTTTTACATAGAGGGTATGGGGGAGAAGGAGATTCAGAGAGGGATATTTTTTTGTTGAATTATGAAAAGGAAGAGAGCAAGAGTTTTCATGTCTGCTGGAGGAATGAGGTACTAGAACCGGCGTTTATCATTTGGGGATGATAAGGGAAATCGGGTCGGGTAAATAAAAGAGGTAATGGGCCATGAAAAAAGGGTAAAAGCCCATTTCTTTTAAAAATAAGTCAAGTTTTATTTTGGTTTAAAATTGTATTAACTTATAATTGTTATAACATGAGCATACGATATCAGAATCCAGGGAAACAAGATCCATTGGGATCGTATGGACGGGAGCAACACAATGAGACTGACCGAGAGTGAATCCGAGCTCGTTACAATTTATGACGAAATAAATTGTCCGACTGAATCAAATAACTCAAACCGTTATTTAACGGCTAACACGCAAATGTGAGTAAATCTCACTAACTATGAATAGTTTATAATTTCATGTTGTATTTTTAGAACTGTTAAATATTGGCTGATTGACTGTGTGTTGATTGTTTGATTGAACTGCTAGTCAGTTAGTTGAATTCCTATATTGATTCTGTTTAACAGAATATATCATATGGAACTGAAAGTGATGTTGATTTTATTGTGTAACATCTGCAGATGTAGGGAAACAGGTTGGAGGAATCCGGCTGGATTCCTCAACAGTTATTTTATTGTTTTTCATATATTGTGATATATGATGTGATATATAATCTGTTGTCGATTATATGTGTTTGGACGATACTGATCATCGTGATTTGATATGTTGAATACCATAACATACAGAAATGTTGATAAGGGAATATTTTTAAAGTGATATTTGAAAATAAAATATTTATAAATGGAATATTTATAAATAAGAAATATTTATAAATTGGATTATTTATAAATAGGAGATATTTAGAAAAGGGAAAACATTATAAAAAGGAAACTGTTATAAGAAGGAAATCATTTTAAAGTCGAGAACCGTTACTAAAAGTAAATCTTTAAAATGAATAAATGTTGTTAAAAAGGAAATATTTATAAAGCGAATAAAGGAGTTAAATCGAATATGGTATTCGAAAGTAGTAAATCGAATTAGTTATTCGAAAGGGGTTAGTCGAGCCGAGTCAGTTGAATAGAGTTAATCGAATATTTGTTATTCGAATAAGAGTTAACCAGATGGAGTTAATCAATTAGAGTTAACCAGTTAGAGTTAAACCAGTTAGAGTTAATCAATTAGAGTTAACCAGATGGAGTTAATCAATTAGAGTTAACCAGTTAGAGTTAACCAGTTAGAGTTAACCAAATGGAGTTAATCAATTAGAGTTAACCAGTTAGAGTTAACCAGATGGAGTTAATCAATTAGAGTTAACCAGTTAGAGTTAACCAGATGGAGTTAATCAATTAGAGTTAACCAGTTAGAGTTAAACCAGTTGGAGTAAATCGATTAGAGTTAAAGCAAACGAGTTAATTGAATATAGTTTATTCGAATATAAAGTAAATAGGTTAATCAAATATAGTTTATTCGAATAGAGTGAAAGGAGTTATCGAAAATAGTTTATTCGAAAGGAGTTAAGTGAAACGAGTAAATCAATAGCGTTAGTCCAATAGAGTTAATCCAATAGCGTTAGTCCAATAGAGTTAATCGATAAGGGTTAATCAAATAGAGTAAATTGAATAGAGTTATCGAATATACCTTATTAGAAGGAAAGAATTATCGAATAGAGATGATTCGCAAGAGAGTTATGTAAGGAAGTTGTTAAAGAATTAAAGGGGTGAACTTTGTCTATTTCAAGGTTAGAAATGTTGTTCAGTTTAGGTCTGAGAGGTAGTATTACCCCAACTTGATTGACTTCATTTTTAACTAAGGAATGATTAAGGTTCGATAGTGAAGGTGGGTTAAAGGAATTTAGTTAATAAGCGTAATGGTTTGAGTTGGCATCGCGATGGTTTGTTTAAACATCTGTCTAAGTCCAATGAAGGAGTTTTGGAAATGTTTTCCAAACAAGAACCAGAAATGTTTTCTGATATAGAAACCAAGAAATGGAAATGTTTTCCATTGTTAATAACGTATATTTTCCAAATTTAGAAAATAAGAAATATTGAATATATGGAAACTGGAGATGGAAAAATAAATAAGTTAAATAAAGAGACAAATGTTCAATGATGATTGATCGATATAATTTCCATTTGGAAATAATATCGTTGTTTGCACACTTGTTTTCTTCGATAGTTAAATCACAGACTATCGAAGATTTGACCATTTTAACGTTGTTAATATTGAGAGACCGGTTGGATTATTATCCAAAGAACCACTTTGTATTGGTATAAGCATTGCGAATCATATATTCCAAAGATAATTGAAGATGGAGTAAAGTGCAAGGGCTATTGTATAAGTCTTAGATAACAGTAACTAAGATTGATATACTGAATAGTGCCTTCGGTTCATCCTGTTCCTGGATGACTTGTATGGACGGATGTATGACAGAGTATTTCCAGACGATCACATATAGTGATTTCTCTAACCGTACCAAGAGTGGAAGCGAAGAAGGAAACTTCTTTTAGCTAACACATATTGTATGGTTGAGGACATCAATTGGTGATTTGATGGATTTGACGATGTGGCATTCAAAGTGAATATGGTGTGATGATAAAGCGTAGCTTCTAGCCTCACATCCGGTAAATGACAGAAATCGGACAGGCAACATGGCTAAGTCGGTCGCACCGAAGTAGGGTGTATAATCACCTGATCTAGAGTTTCATTTACTTCTAAAAATCTATTGTTGATGCTGTCCTATTCGGGAAACGGTTGCTGATCCCAACCGTTGGTGATATACATTTGATATACTCAAGCGAAATGAGTGGTCGGTCATGTGTAGCCGGGTTGCAAGATGTTCTTGTTGAACCCAGTGTATTCCTTTCTAGAGGTACACTAGCGAAAGGTGGTTCCATACCTTGTCATAGTTGGAAATCCATTACCCAATACGTTCTTGCGGTTTTGATTATATACTATATATGTAGAACGTGAGATGAAAGCGTTTCTGCTATATGATTATTATATTATGGTTGATAGACATTATCATAATATCAAAGGTTTTTGATATAAAGATATTTGGATTCTCATAAGGGAAAAACCCGTTCCGTTATACGGCGTGGTTTTATGAGATATCGATTACCTGCTTGAACTGTTTTAAACTATTTTACTCACACCAGTCCTATGACTGACCCGGAATTTATTTGTTTGTTTCCCTAAACTCTTGGGTGCCAAAATTTGTACGGGCAGTCAAGTAGTCGGGATTTACAAATATACTGGAAGAGCTTGGAGCAGGATGCTTCAGGATCATTTAGTTATAGTAATTTCTGCTGTGTTGTAAGTGTTGTACTTTGATAATGATATGTATATTCAAGTACAAATTTGTATTTCAAAGTTATGTTATGAAATATATTTATTTGTTCCGCTGTGAGATTCGTGTTACTCTGATATTGTGTTCTTCTTCTATTCTAAGTTTCTATCTTATCTTTTCTCACCCTCTGTTTTCTTTCTATTAATTTCCTGATTTTCAGTTTAATTTGGGGTTGGACTTGTGTTTTTGGTCAGCTCAAATTGGACCGGAATTTCGGGCCATTACAATTGGTATCAGAGCTTAAGTTAAGTGAATTACCTTGGCTCTGTGGCATGACTCAGTAGAGATGGTGTTAGTAATACCCTAGATTGAGTTGAGTGTATATATATGAGAGAGCGTATTTGTTATTGATATAAAAAAATTGTTTTATATTGTGGTGATTTATTGGTTGAGTTGTTTATGGGTTCTGGTCGATCAGTTTGATCCATTGTATCTGTAGGAGTTTATAAACACTTGAATACGATGGGTCGGCACGGTATGTTTTGAAAAGAGGGTAAATTGAAATAAGTTTACCCAAGGTATATCTTGATATAGAGAAGATATACATATCAAAATTTTAATATATTGGATATATTGGTTGTTATTATAATTGAGTAAGATTATAAATTAAATGGTTATGTAAATAACCAATCAGAATTCATATAAGTGAAATAAGTGAAATCAGATGAGTTAAATCTAAAATTTAAATCAGAATTGAAATTGAACCCTGGAAATTTGGAATAGAGTTTGTAAATGGATTTGGATTAAAAATAAGGAAAATTTAAGATCCTGGGAGATTTTAAATTGTTTTACAAGCAGCGTGAATTATATTTTGAAATGAATTTCAAAGTGGAAATGTTTAGAAATGGTTTTATAGTATTGAACTCACTTCGATTGCTAGAAAATAGATTCTGATGATGATAATTGCATCATCAGTATTCATTTTCGAGTTGTAAGTGACGAATTACTACCAGAGATGCTGTTTTGAATTTGTTTTGGGAAACACAAGTTGTGTTGAATTTCAAAAAGGGGGTTTAAATATATGAAATTCAATGGAAGTGATATAGAATTTGAATATAAAATTCAAATGGAATTCAAATATAGAATTTGAATATAGAAAGTATAGAGGAATTCAAATACAGGATTTGAATACCGAAAGTGAAATGGAATTTGAATATACAATTCAAATAATTTAAAATATGGGATTTGAATATAGAATTCAAATAGTTTGAAATGAAATTTGAATAGAATTTCAAAATAGAGTTGAAATGGGAATTGGAATATATATAATTCAAATGGAGTTTGAAAATAGATTTGAAATGAAATTCAAATATAGAATTTGAAAAAAAAGAATTGAAATGAAATTTGAATATAGAAAATTCAAATAAAATTGAAATGGAATTCAATTAGTTGATAAACAAGTTAAACTTATATTTGAACATGTATATTCAAATAAAAAGGTGAAATAGGTAAACCAGTTAATTAGCCATTAGTAAATGGATCTTGAATTGAAGTTGAACTTTAGATAAGTAAAGGGGACTGGTAAATTTATATTCGAAATCGAATATGAAACCTGAGTTTGAAAAAGTAGAATTTGATTAGTTTATAAGTAAGTTAAAATATATTTGAACATGCTATACTCAAATATGAAGGTGAAATGGGCAAACCAGTAATTTGAAAATCACTTAACGAACTAAGTTAAAACGATTGGATTAAGTTGAAATGAATTAGAAATGTGTGGATATACATGAGACAGGTTTGGAATAAAGTATAGAAGTGAAATAAATAGAATGCTCGAGGAAAAGGTATGTAGTTAATTCATATATGAGATATTATGCGCCGTATCGGCTAGCCGCTTGGCTTTTTCTTTTTGTTTTGGATTGGTAAGGGCCATGGGAGGCTATTTAAAATATCCCGATGCTCCTGGTACAAAGAAGGTTATGGTAAATTTTTCTGGGAATTTAAGGAGTTAGAATATTTTTAAGATAATTTAATAGTTAAAAATCAACGTATCGATATATATATATAGAAGTCGATAAGGAAACGAACTTAGAAATAGAATAGTAAAATCAAAAATGAAGTCTAAGAATAAAATCTAGTAAGAATAGAAAGAGGAAGCGTATATGTGTTTAAAAGTGAATAAGTAGTTGGATGGTATTGATTATTCGAGTAACTAGTCATATTTGTTTTGACGTTATAAATGTTATTCAGTCAAGGTCTGAGAGGTAGTTATACCCCAACTTGATTGATTTCATTATTAACAAATAAATAGTAAGATTTCAAGCTCGAAGATCAATGTTGAATAAGAGCTAGTTGAATATAGTATTTGGATTGTCGTAACGATGTTTTACACAACATCCGTTTTAACCCAAAAAAGTGTAAGCTTGGAAATATAATAAAGAATATTTTGTAAGTATAGAAATAAACGAGATTGGAAAAGAGATAAGTAATTGGAATATTTTTCAATTATGAATAGCATATATTTTCTAAAGTTTAGAAAATAAAGGAAGGCGATATTCAGGAATGTTTTCCAAATAACATAAAAGGCCAATATGGTTATTGAAAATATTTGGTTAACAAATATTGATAAAGAAATAGAGAAGTGATTTAACTAACGGAATATTAATTAAGGGCTCAGTGACATGTTCAAAAGGAAAATTTGATTTTTGAAAAGAGTAAACTATTTGAAAACTCCCAGGGAAAGACTGTTTGAATTAAAAACAAATTTAACAGAAATTTGTGAAAGAAAAATTGAATTAAAGTAAAGCCAGTAAAGTGGTAACTGAGATTGAATTAGAATGATATTAAGAAAAATTGGATTGTGAGATTCAAATTTGAAGTATAATGTGATAATCAAGTTAAGAGTTGGAAAACGAGAAGAAACTCGAGTTGAAATGGGATTTGGCTTGGTTAAAACAAATGGTTGTGTTGTGGATAAAAGCAGATCAGAATTTGATTGGGATGACTCTTGTATCTGCTGAATTGATAACGGGTGGAAAGGATATAATGATATGCCGACAAAAGGTACAAGTTTATATTTCATATGGTATGAGACTTTGATGAGCCGAATTGGCAAGCCGCTTGGCTGTTTGATTTTCTTTTGGGATGGAGATGGCTAGAGAGCCAAGTTGGAGTTTGACCTATTGACCAGTACAAAGGAGGTGCTGGAGAAATTTTTCGAAGAGTTAAGGAGTTAGAAAATTTCAGGATTTTTGGAAATTTTCGTTGATAAGAATTAATTAATAATTTAATTGAAATTAAATTTGTTTAGTTGAAACTGAAGTTAAGAAGTGAACAAATATGTTCTAACTAGTCGATAGGGTCGTTCTCTACCTTAGCAATTTCGAGGACGAAATTATTTTAAGTGGGGAAGAATGTAATGACCCGCATTGTCAGGGGTATTATAATTAATTTATTTAATTATATAAATAGTGATGTAGTGAATTTAATGGTCGTGGAATTAAATAATGGTGAATATTTAATTAAAATAATAAATTAAATAATATATTTAATTCTGAAATAATCAAAATTGGCTGAAATGGCGAAATGATGTGAACTGGATCATCTGTGATATTTAATTCAGCTTGGAATTGAATTTGAATAACGAATATATTATATAAACGACAGTTTGAATGTAGAGTTATAATATAATTTAAAATAGAGCTTGAAATGGCGTGGCAGTTCGTTTTTTGGCGATTCGAACTTCAACTGAATGTACAGGATTCGTTTTAAATCGGATTTCGGTGAAACAAGAAACGTGTGGAGCTGGTGGAGTATATCTTTCTAGTGGAAGAGAAAAATCAGGATTTCGTTGTGTAGATTTTGATTTACGTCCAAATCAAATTATAGAAAAGTCGCTATGGAATTCCTTTATATTTTATAAAGGGATTATTTATATTTAAAAAGGAATTTCAATATAAATCGAATATCGGGTTGACCCAGATTTGAAATATCAAGTTAGAAATTCATATAGGAATATTCTAGAGCTGTATGGTATTCCACTATGAATATAGACGATAATATTTAATTTTTAATATTTAAATTTAAATAAATTTAAATATATTTATATATTTAAATGGGTCATTCAGAGCTTTAAAAATAACCAGTTTTGCAAACGACCTCAGTTTTCGACGAAACCAATTTTGTTAGATCCGCAATATTAAATTATTGTTAGATTCCAAGTTCCGTGATTTTTAGGGTCACTGTGTGGCCGTACGGATATTTAAAGTGAAAACCAGTCAGTATTTCGACGGTTAAAAATACGCTGTGTGAGCATACGAAGTCGGAATTCGACGAAACCAGTTTTGTTGGGACCGTAATGTCGAACTGTAGCTACATGTCCAGTTTTGTGATTTTTGGGTATTATATGTGGTCGTACGAATTTTTAGAGACAATTACATATAGCAATTGCTTAAAAATAAATATAATATTCGAATAAAATAATATTATAAAATCCTATAAATAATCCTTAAATTTTTCTAAACCTAGAAAAATCATTCTCTCGGTCAAACACCAAGTTCCGCCGTCATGTTTTTTTTCTTCTTTCTTCCACTATGATATCTCGATCTTCATAAATTAGCAAAAAAAATAGAAATAAAAATCCTAAATTCATGAAGTATATACCCTTGAGTTCCCTGAAGAATCTCTACATTTCTATGCGTCTTTCATCATGTTCGAAGTTCATTTCGTGGCTGGGCTTTTCAACAGCAAAGCCTAGGGTTTTGGATTGTGAGATTTTGAAGGATTGATTTGTGAAACGAGATACATATTTGGATTCAAAGTGTATTTTGGCATCTGCTTACAAAGTTTGAACGATTTCCGTGTATAATTGGTTCGCAATTTCCTAACGAAGCTCAACAGCAGGTCAATGTTGCAATTTATTTAGAGAGCGCGAGTTGTTTGAAATGGTGACGGGGTGGTTGAGTTTAAGGAGAGATGAAGAATGGTGGAAGTCTTGGTTGTTTTCGTGGGAAACTTAGCAAGGACGGAGGGTCGTGGCGGCTTGGGGATGGCCGGCTATGGTGCGTGATACTGTAAATTAGATGAAGGAGAAGTATGTCGAGTTTTACATAGAGGGTATGGGGGAGAAGGAGATTCAGAGAGGAATATTTTGTTTTGTTGAATTATGAAAAGGAAGAGAGCAAGAGTTTTCACGTCTGCTGAAGGAATGAGGTACTGGAACCGACGTTTATCATTTGGGGAAGATAAGGGAAATCGGGCCTGGTAAATAAAAGAGGTAATGGGCCATGAAAAAAGGGTTAAAGCACATTTCTTTTAAAAATAAATCAAGTTTTATTTTGGTTTAAAATTGTATTAACTTATAATTGTTATAACAGAAGCATATGATATCAAAACCCATCGAAACAAGATCCATTGGAATCGTATGGACGGGAGCAACACAATGAGACTGACCGGGAGTGAATCCGAGCTCGTTACAATTTATGAAAAAATAAATTGTCCGACTGAATCAAATAACGCAAACCGTTATTTAACGGCTAACGCACAAATGTGAGTAAATCTCACTAACTCTGAACAGTTTATAATTTCATGTTGTATTTTTAGAACTGTTAAAAATTGGTTGATTGACTGTGTGTTGATTGTTTGATTGAACTGCTAGTCAGTTAGTTGAATTCCTATATTGATTCTGTTTAACAGAATATATCATATGGAATTGAAAGTGATGTTGATTTTATTGTGTAACATCTGTGGATGCAGGGAAACAGGTTGGAGGAATCTGACTGGATTCCTCAACAGTTATTTTTTTGTTTTTCATATATTGTGATATATGATGTGATATATAATCTGTTGTCGATTATATGTGTTTGGACGATACTGATCATCGTGATTTGATATGTTGAATACCATAACATACTGAAATGTTGATAAGGGAATATTTTCAAAGTGATATTTGAAAATAAAATATTTATAAGTGGTATATTTATAATTAAGAAATATTTATAAATTGGAATATTTATAAGTAGGAGATATTTAGAAAAAAGGAAAACATTATAAAAACGAAACTGTTATAAGAAGGAATCATTTTAAAGTGGAGAACCGTTACTAAAAGTAAATCTTTAAAATGAATAAATGTTCTTAAAAAGAAAATCTTTATAAAGCGAATAAAGGAGTTAATCGAATATGGTATTTGAAAGTAGTAAATCGAATTAGTTATTCGAAAGGGGTTAGTCGGGTCGAGTCGGTTGAATAGAGTTAATCGAATATTTGTTATTCGAATAAGAGTTCACCAGATGGAGTTAATCAATTAGAGTTAGCCAGTTAGAGTTAAACCAGTTAGAGTTAACCAGATGGAGTTAATCAATTACGGTTAACCAGTTAGAGTTAACCAGATGGAGTTAATCAATTAGAGTTAACCAGTTAGAGTTAACCATATGGAGTTAATCAATTAGAGTTAACCAGTTAGAGTTAACCAGATGGAGTTAATCAATTAGAGTTAACCAGTTAGAGTTAAACCAGTTAGAGTAAATCGATTGGAGTTAAAGCAAATGAGTTAATCGAATATAGTTTACTCGAATATAAAGTAAATAGAGTTAATCAAATATAGTTTATTCAAATAGTGTAAAATGAGTTATCGAAAATAGTTTATTCGAAAGGAGTTAAGTGAAACGAGCAAATCAATAGCGTAAGTCCAATAGAGTTAATCCAATAGCGTTAGTCCAATAGAGTTAATCGATAAGGGTTAATCAAATAGAGTAAATTGAATAGAGTTGTCGAATATACCTTATTAGAAGGAAAGAATTTTTGAATAGAGATGATTCGAAAGAGAGTTACGTAAGGAAGTTGTTAAAGAATTAAAGGGCTGAACTTTGCCTATTTCAAAATTAGAAACGTTGTTCAGTTAAGGTCTGAGAGGTAGTATTACCCCAACTTGATTGACTTCATTTTTAACTAAGGAATGGTTAAGGTTCGATTGTGAAGGTGGGTTAAAGGAATTTAGTTAATAAGCGTAATGGTTTGAGTTGGCATCGCGATGGTTTGTTTAAACATCTGTCTAAGTCCAATGAAGGAGTTTTGGAAATGTTTTCCAAATTAGAACCAGAAATGTTTTCTGATATAGAAAACAAGAAATGGAAATGTTTTCCATTGTTAATAACGTATATTTTCCAAATTTAGAAAATAAGAAATATTGAATATATGGAAACAAGAGATGGAAAAATAAATAAGTTAAATAAAGAGACAAATGTTCAATGATGATTGATCGATATAATTTCCATTTGGAAATAATAACATTGTTTTCACACTTGTTTTTCTTCGATAGTTAAATCACAGACTATCGAAGTTTTGACCATTTTAACGTTGTTAATATGGAGAGACCGGATTATTATCCAAAGAACCACTCTGTATTGGCATAAGCCTTGCGAATCATATTTGCCAAAGATAATTGAAGACGGAGTAAAGTGCAAGGGCTATTGTATAATTCGTAGATAACAGTAACTAAGATGGATATACTGAATAGTGCCTTCGGTTCATCCTGTTCCTGGATGACTTGTATGGACGGATGTATGACAGAGTATTTCCAGACGATCACATATAGTGATTTCTCTAACCGTACCAAGAGTGGAAGCGAAGAAGGAAACTTCTTTTAGCTAACACATAATGTATGGTTGAGGACATCAATTGGTGATTTGATGGATTTGACGATGTGGCATTCAAAGTGAATATGGTGTGATGATAAAGCATAGCTTCTAGCCTCACATCCGGTAAATGACAGAAATCAGGCAGGCAGCTTGGCTAAGTCGGTCGCACCGAAGTAGGGTGTATAATCACCTAATCTAGAGTTTCATTTACTTCTAAAAATCTATTGTTGATGCTGTCCCATTCGGGAAACAGTTGCTGATCCCAACCGTTGGTGATATACATTCGATACACTCAAGCGAAATGAGTGGTCAGTCATGTGTGTCCGGGTTGCAAGATGTTCTTGTTGAACCCAGTGCATTCCTTTCTAGAGGTACACTAGTGAAAGCTGGTTCTATACCTTGTCATAGTTGGAAATCGATTACCCAATACATGCTTGCGGTTTTGATTGTATACTATATATGTAGAACATGAGATGAAAGCGTTTCTGCTAGATGATTATTATATTATGGTTGATAGACATTATCATAATATCAAACGTTTTTGATATAAAGATATTTGGATTCTCATAAGGGAAAAACCGTTCCGTTATACGGTGTGGTCTTATGAGATATCGATTACCTGCTTGAACTGTTGTAAACTGTTTTACTCACACCAGTCCCATGACTGAACAGGAGTTTATTTGTTTGTTTCCCTAAACACTTGGGTGCCTAAATTTGTACGGCAGTCAACTAGTTGGGATTTACAGAAATACTGGAAGAGCTTGGAGCAGGAGGCTTCAGGATCATATAGTTATAGTTATTTCCGCTGTGTTGTAAGTGGTGTACTTTGATAATGATATGTATATTCAAGTACATATTTGTATTTCAAAGTTATGTTATGAAATATATTTATTCGTTCCGTTGTGAGATTCTTGTTACTCTGATATTGTGTTCTTCTTCTTCTTCTATTCTAAGTTTCTATCTTATCTTTCCTCACCCTCTGTTTTCTTTCTATTAATTTCATGATTTTCAGTTTAATTTGGGGTTGGACTTGTGTTTTTGGTTAGCTCAAATTGGACTGGAATTTCAGGCCATTACAGCTCCATAATACGATCTTCATTAATCTCCATTTTGTTGTCATGAATCAAAAATATAATGAATCAACATTCTCCCCCTTTTTTGATTGATGACAACATATCGCATTCTGGTGAAATATTGAATTGCTCCCCCTGAATGTATGCTTATATACATATTTAGCTCCCGTTGAAACTATACAACATTTTATTAGTTCATAATATAATATATACTTACTGTGTGACTCGCGGTTTGGTCGTATTGGAGAAATGCGAATGGAATCAATGTAATAAGATAAATGGGTTGTTTCTAATGTTGGGCCTTATGCATTTATAAATAAATCTCATGTTCCACCCCATCAGCCTATTTCTCACTTCACGTATAATTTCATCTGCATATTCTTTTTTTCAATGGCAGAAAATCATATTTCTAAATCTAGTTCAGATAAAAATCCTAACTTTGAATTCAAATCCTCTCAAACCCCAGCAAATTATATGTTGAATCGAAGAGCTGGGCGATACGAAGCTACGGGTACCATTTATTTCAACATGCAATGAGAGGATTAACTAGAAATCATGGTCAAAGTTTGCTGTTTTTGTAACCCTAAGCATGATTTTGGGGGTTTTTGATTTAAGGACTAATTGACGAATTGGAGACATGGGTTTTGGAGAGGAGGTAGGTACGAGCTCAGCGGTGGTGTTTGTGTGATTTATTGTGCGTTAGATCATCGAGATTTGGAGTTTAAAGACCTGCGATGGCAGAACTAGGGTTGGCCTCTGTCAGCGCTGCAATTCACCGGAGGTGACGGTTTTGCTCTGGTGGGATTTTTATTTTATTAATTTTTATATTTTAGAATTTCAAATAGTATAATGCTGATAACTTTCTCATGTTAACTCGGATTTGGACGCGACTGGGTGCGCTAGGATCGTGGCGAGATTGCGGACGTTCTAATGCTGGTTTGGCGGCGTTTGGAGACTATCGAATTTTGGGTTTCGTTTGGACGTCCAATCCAATTAAGACCCAAAGGTGAGTGATTTTCTCACTTATGAAATACTGAATTATTCCCATATTTATTAAATTAAATCGTGAAATAAGTTTGGTTGGATGGTTGTGTTTTGATTGATGATTGTTGTCTAAAAAAACTGACATGTAAGGATGTTAATTAAGAAATTTAGGACAAAGATTAGTTATTTAATTTAATTAAATTACTAGTTTGAAATTCTGACCCTAGCAAAACCGTGAAACATATTTATACTGAATACTTCGATGAATGGTTGTGATGAATGCTTTGGTTTGATTTCTAAATGGATATTGTTATGTTCCCTTACTCAGTATATGAATGTGTATGTTGTTGGACGATAAATCCCATTTACCCTGATGTTATGGGCATCCTGTAACGACCGATGGATTTCGGCCCCGAAAATCGACATAAATACATTTACCGTAACTCATGCCGACCTTTCGAACACCGAAAACACTGGACGTTATTAGAAAGAATTTAGAGGGTGAGATAAGAAAGAAAGAAATATTAAAATTGAAGAAGAAGAAGAAACACCATGACACAGAATCAGATTCTCACATCGCAACGGAACATAATACAGAAATAAAACTTTATTGAGTGCTTTTAAATAAAACTTACAGTCATCAGAGTTCATCACACATCTGGACAGTTATAATAATCTATCCCATATACAACACACTTCGGAATAGTAGCTATATAATATCATACGTCTGAACTCTTCCAGCTCATCTCTTCATAGCATTCGATAACCTGAACCTGAACAACCCGGGCTAACCCGAGCATTTACAAAACACCGGGTCAGTCTGGTGAACCAGAGTGAGAAAAACTCGCAAAGTTTAAAGAGTATCACACAACTTGATTTTAAAGTTAAAAATCCTTTCAAATAAAAGGATAATCGTAAGACCAAATCCACACATAAATACGGATGGTTTTTACCTTACGATAACCAAAAACACTTTTGAAATCAATATCTTTTTCTGATATTATAATAGTGTCTAAATACAAGTAAATAACAACATAGCAGAACGCTTGCATCTCACGCTCCACATATATAGTATACAAACAGAAACCGCAGGCGCTTATTGGAAATTGGGTTCCGACTATGACAAGGTATGGGACCACCTGCCGATAGTGTATCTCTAGAGGCGAATACACTGGGTTCAACAAGAACGTCTCGCAGCCTGGCCCACACATGAACGACCACTCATTTCGCTTGAGTGTATCGAATGTATGTCACCAACGGTTGGGCTCAAACCACCGTTTCCCGATAAGGGATAACATCGAAATAGATTAAAGAAGGAATTGGATTTTTCTCTAGAAAGGTGATTATACACCCTAATGGGAGCGACCCACATAGTCATGCTGCCTGCCCGATTTTTGTCATTTCCCTGTTGATGAGGCTCGAGTCTACGCTTTATCAGCACATCATATTTACTTCGAATGCCACACCATCAGATCCATCAATAGTCACTAATTGACATCCACAACAATACATTACGTGTTAGCTAAAAGAAGTTTCCTTCTTCGCTTCCACTCTTGGTACGGTTGATGAAATCAATGTACGTGACCTTTCTGGAAATACTCTGTCAGACATTCATCTATACAAGTCACCCAGGAACAGGATGAACCGAAGGTACCCTCCTACTGCATTCTAGGAATTACCCTGAGAATCAGTAGCGATAAGTCCTTGCGAACCCGTAGATTTCAACCACTACAAAATCACAGTTTATCTCTGCTTGCAAGTCAAAGATTTTATGTAATCCTTCCGCTTATGAAGATCAACAGTCTTCAATAGCTCCATCTCAAATCAGCATCTTTAACATATTCGTATTTGCTGGACGGAATGGTTTTCGAACATATATCCGATCTCGGTCTTTCCGTGCCAACAATGGTATGGGCAAGTTTGACAGTCGGTGATTTAACTTTCAAATAAAACAACATTCTATCCATAACAAAATATATTCACTGATTCACTACTTAGTATCCATTATCCTTTTTAATGAACCGTCTGTTAATTACATTCTTTAAATTTTTCCCATATTTGAAACATCGCTTTTACTTCTTATTATAAAATAAGAATATCCTTTAAATTCATTGTATTCAACTTATAAACTTTCAAAATAGTTTATAATATCATCTGCGGGAATCATAACTTATGTTTCCCTCAACTCTCTCGTTTATAAACTAATGTCGCTCTCGGATAATCATGAAGTCGTTCAAGTTAGGGTATTTTATTTACCTCTCAGACCTTGACCAAAAACATTCATATCTTCAGAACAAATAGAAGTTTATTAACCACACGTTCCTTTGAAAACCCGATTTAAATCTCGACAATGTTTACTTAATTAATCATTAAGTAAAATATTATTACTCTCTTTCTATTGATGTAAATAAAATCCTTTTCACTATTATATACGAGCTTTGATTTTATTTAAAATAGAATCTTTATGATGATTCCTTGGTTTCTCTTTATTCTTATATTACAAATCGTTTCGACAACTCAAATTAATTTGTTTAAAACCACATAAACAAACCTTTGTAAATCTTATATTAATTATTATATTAATATCTTTCCAAATTCTTATATTAATATTAATTCAAACAATCCACTTATAATCTATAACAACCGTTACTTATTTCATTTCAAAACCATTTTACTTTCATTTATCACATTCTCTTTAAACCATATCTGACAAATTATTCATTGTCTAAAACATAGAATAATCTTTTATAAAATCCTATGTCTAAAAATAGTTCATGTCCTTTGTAACAAATGTTACAAAACATATTTACAAACCACTAACTTTATTTACCAATTTAATTCCATTTCTAAAACTTTAAAATTTCCGTGTACAAAATCGTTGTAAATTAATCACGACAACTTACTATTCGTCTTCCTTTTCACATTTTTAACTTCGTTTAAAAATTCCATTTTCAATTCATTATTGATGACTAATATTCATCGTCGTTATCTGAACTCCCAACTTCATTTACACTCTTGCCTTTATGCAATAATTCAAACTTCGGAATACCACATTCCGAACCTCGGAATAAAATTCACTCCCATCTATTTCACTTGATCCCATTTATAAATCTCATATCCCATTTATATACTCAAATTTCATTTAAATCCAAATCTCCTTTAAATCACTACTTATTTCCAAACCTGCCGATTTATAAATCTTATTCACGAAATGTTATTAAATCACATTTCGTATTGTTTAAAACACCGTTTGTTAAAACAATCATTTATCACAAATTATTATTCTTCGCACTCTTTTACAAATTCTTGTATATTCATGATTCAATTTTCCCCATTTCACTATTTTAAACTCCATTTAAACTTTCATTGCGACCATTAAAGCCTTTACAAAATCATTTCAACACTTAAATAGTCACCACGATACATTTATATCGTTTATAACATTTAATTAATAATATGTTGCATTTCTATTAGTTACATTTATAAAATTTGTAAATTTCACTTTGACTATTATATTATACTATAAAAACCGTATTTTGAATTCATATATAAAAATATATTCATATCTTTAAAACCACTTGAAATCCATTCAATATTGATTTCGAAAAATCGATTCTTCTGATCGACAGTATTAAAGAGGCAAATGGCTACTATAGTACCAAACCATGAAATATACACTAATTTCGCATTTCATGACAAATAATTTTATCATATTGATAAACGCTATCAATATTATCCAACCTGTTATTCCCTGCAAAACAATGGTTATCACAATTCAAATCATTCAGTTCAAAATGGTCAATCAATATTCGGTTTCTATTTAAATAGATGACGTACACTGTTAAATAGTCGATAATAACTGTAACAGACAATAATGGGCAAATAACAACAATTCAACCATTCAACAAATTAACGTTTATATCACTATAAACGTAACCACTGAGGTAAATTACCTCAATTGGATTTAATCGTTAGAAATAACGGTTAGTTTTCAATTAAATTAAACAAACGTTTAATTTAACTGTTCAGTCCATACATGAATATAAAATCAACAGCGAACAAACAAACAACAACCATTAACAAGTATAACTCACAATTATAAAACCCGACTTATATAAAATATAAGTAGGGGAAAAACTGAGTGAGTTTAACTCACCTTGATTCGTTGTCGTTGAAACACTTCGTTTAAATTAAACGATCGTTTAATTTAATTAAAAACCACGTAGCTACCAACTTTGACCAAATCAGCTTCACCGTGGTGTGTTCGTCGGCTTAGTTCCACCATCACTTGTTTCATCCTATTTTGTAGCTGCATGACCAGTTATAGATTAAATACGGTATTCACTTTAATCAATAATATTATTAATCTTAAAAATATATTTTTCCCCAAAACTTAAATTATGTTAATCAAACCTTCATTAATCCGTATAAACCCCATTAGTCATGTTGATAAACTATCAGGCATATCTTAAAAGACTTAGGAATGTTTAAATTCTTACCAGGCCACGCCTATATATATCTATACTACTTACTTGTATTTTTAACTTAAATCTTACTTTCTTTAGTAACATTTTTAACGTACAAATTAGGCTAGGGTTATTAACTTGATTAGTCAAAGATAAAATGAGATTAGGCATTTCAATACATTCAGGCTAACTTTTGCTGGGAAAATACTATTTTGTATGGCCAACTTGAGTTTAGTTAAAAACAAATTGGTGTTATTTTAATATTTGTTTTTAAAAACAGCACTTCCTTTTTGGGTCATATCAGTTACGCGTTTGGCTAACAATACTTTACTGCTGATTATCTTAATCAAACATTGTATGATTTCCTTAACTGGGCACTCTTATCCTTCCTCAAGTGAAACACCCCACCTCCGTTAGGGTCACTCTCAAAGGGAATGCCCTAATTTTGGTGGAGGTTTATAAGTACAAGTCACAGATATACAAGACAGATATAAGAACACATATTTGTAAACCGCGGAAGAACAACAAACTTTATTTCATAAAGTCAAATACGTGTTACAACAACATTCTTTCCAAAAACATAACATAACACTTTCATAATCTGTCTTGAGTACATTATTTAAAGAAGCATAAATAAAACATAGATAAACTGCAAAAGCCCCATAGTGGATTGTCCAAAGCCATAGTTCAAAACAGGAAAGTCCAAGCAATACATTTCTCTTCTTCAAGCTGGATGTTGAGGTTGGTTAAGCTGCTGTGTTCCCTCCCTGAGGACCTGGGGGGGGGGGGGGGGAACGGAAGAAAGAAGACGAAAGAAAAGTAGAGTCAGACATAAAGCCTGAGTAAGTCTAGTACTATTTTGTCTATGAATAAAGAACTGGGTATGATAAGTATAAACAAGAAGTGGGCATGCACTATAAAACTTGGTTAAGTTGTCTAGGGTCGAATATACTATCGTACCCCATGTTGATCTCTGAACCCATATAAACTAGTTTCCAACTGGCACCCCATAATCAGGGTGATGTGATCCATTCTATGATGATCGGCTCCTACTCGCATAGTTACATGTGTCTTACGGCCCCCGATGTTGTAGTTACCTATGCTGGTCCCACCATGGGGTGTATCAAGTCTCATAGTGGCAACCCGACACAACCTTAGAGTGCACAGGTATGCTACTGGTGTCCAGTGCCTTATTTTTCTGCGTCGGAGTGTGTGCACGCCCGCACTCCGTTAGAACCTACACTGCTACACCACCGCCGTCGCTTTGACCTCTTACAATCAGCCCAGTAATCGTGCCCCACCCTGCCTAGTTTCAGGGTATCCTGATACACCTTCTAGGGTTACTGCTGAAAAGGGTCCCCCGTTACTAGGTTTTCTATCTCTAGCCAACATGCTAAGTTGGTTAAGTGTTTTCTAACCTAACCCCCACCAGTCCGTTTAGTTTAGCATGTTCTATTTTGATTAAGTCTTTAGTTCACTTAATCCTATCAATCCTGACTCAGCCTTAATTGTCTTATTAAGGCCCTGACCTCTCACATTAGACAGGTATTGTTGTGGCTGCCTGTTGCCGGTTGGTTCCGGACAGTCTTACGCCACAACTCAGTCTAACCTCGGGTCCTTATTGGGCTCCATGTTTAACCTCCCACATTGGATAGGTATTGTTGTGACTACTGGACAGCCGGGCGGTTCCGGGCAGGTTTACATCACAACTCAATCCAACCTCGGATTAAACACATCGTATGTTCTACATTTACATATTTTGTCATTCTTCTTTATTTCTTATATGCAAATATTTGCGGCCCATTATTAAGTTAATGGTGTAAAGGTTACACCAAATCATGGGCCCAACCCATACTTGATCTTGGGCCCTTCTGTTTTATATTTTCATTCATTAATTAATTTTAACCCAACGTTATTTTCCCCCGTTTTACACGTCCGTTTATATATATATTGGGCTTAGCCTTTTAAAGCCCAATTTAGCCATGCGAAAAGGGGAGGCTTAAAGCGTGATTACATGCACAAAGAGGGGAAGGTGAGCGTATGAACTTGCAAAATGACGTTGAAAATACAAACTAGAAACGGGTGTACTTGCATAGTGGTAACGTATACTTTGGTCATAAAGCATAGGTGACATGAATCAAGGCATGTAAACTTGCATAGGTTTAACTGCAACATGAACCTATATTCTTATTTAGGCATAATGTCAAACATAAGCATGGCATAAATATTTCTAACATAAGCATGGCATAATGTCAAACATAAGCATGGCATAAATATCTCTAACATGAAATCATGATTCGTACTTTAGTCATGTAAACTTGCAAAAAGGGATTTTGAATCTAATCCTAACTATGTACCACATATGTCATCATATAATTCTTGTAAACAAGATAGACTTAATCATGGATTCCAATTATGCCAAATATCATTCATAGCCTAGCCATATTCATAAGTTTGCAAATAGGTTTTCTAGTACAAAAGCATGGCTTAATACATGATGCCAAAATTCTCAACATAATTTCCTATGGATTATAATAACCAAACTTGTTCTAATTACTTACAAAATGATTTATGCCCAAAAATATACATCATGATGGCATAGAAGCAAAACCCCAAACTTGCATGAATTTAAATCAATTACATACATGTAGTTTCAACATGGATTACATAATTTGCGAAATATTCCAAACGTATACTTGCATAGAACTACCGCATGTAGTTCTTTATAACATGAATAACATAATTCAAGAATACCCAAACGTATATAATATTTCAAATTGATAAGTACGCACAAATATGAATAACTTTATTGCCACAATTCAAGCATACAAACCAACACAACTGTTTATTCATACCAAAGTAATACTCTACTTACAATGGTGTGATGAATTCTCTAATTTAGGGATTGAAGACGCAAATTCCTTTGTTGAATTGATTTGTTTAGGTTGCTTTAAGCTTTAGAATCTTCCTCCTAATCCTCTCTTTAGTTGGCGGCTACTCTTAGTCGTTCCTCAGCAACATGGCGGCTATGTTCTTAATTTTGAATGAATAGATTAGGGTTTAGTCTAGGGTTGTTTATATAGAGGTTAGGAACTGATTAGGACCATTGATGTTGCTTGGATTGATCGTAGCCATCCATTCGATAGAGAGACCAATTAAAACTTGCCACCTAGCCCTAATGACAAAGTAGACCACAGAAAATCGGCCAAACACAGACCTGGCCAGCCAGGTTGGCTGGGCTCGACCAGGTCGACACCCCTGTCGACAGGGCTGTCGACAGCCCTGTCGACATGGGTAGCCCAGGTCGACAGCCCAGTCGACCTGGGTGGCCTAGGCGGGTGTTTATCCGCCCTGGCCCACTGGGCCCGATTTTTAATTATTTTATTCTGTTTGAATTTTAAATTTAATTCAAAACTTCCGAAGGCCATATCTTCTTCATACGGACTCCGTTTTTCGAAAACTCGGACTCTATTTTGCGTATTTTTCCGAGACGAACGCAATGGCGTATCCCGTTTCCCTTAGTTCTTTGATTTCAAATTAATTATTTGTTAATTTCATAGTTATAGAATTTGCGGGGTGTTACATCAAGTCCATGATATATTTAATACCTTAATGTACCATCTGCGTCTAACCTTTATATGCTAAAGTTAAACTAAATTTAACCAAAAATTAAATGTGCCTTACATTATTGGAATGAACCCGCATCCTAGCTCACACACAACTGTTGTTGTGTACACCGTGTCTTCCTTCCCGTCCCACTTTGCTACCAATTTCCTCCTTCTATTCACGTCTCAGCTTCCTTTTCCCACTTTTTTCTTTTTTTCCCCTTTTTTTTTTTATTTTTTCTTTCAACAAGGCCGAAGTCTGCATGCGTCTCAGTCTGCCCGCCTCTTCGCTCTTCCTTCCCTCACGCACTGGCCATTCTCACGCATGGAAGTTCTTCCTTCCAAGCAACGCCCAGCTTCTTTTTTCTTTTTCTTTTTTTTTATTTCGAAAGTTCCTAAACCAACTAACAGTAGCCCACGTTTACACAAACCGACGTCCCCAACGTGTTTTGCCTTTCCCATATTACTATTGCTTCCGCACCATGCAAACTCCCCAGTCTTCCCACAACTCTCCATGCATTCGCCCATACGACCACTTTTTTTTTCTTTTTTTTATATGGAGGCGCAGATGCTTTTTTTTATATATATATGCAAGGGGAGAAGCGGCAGCTAACTGGTTTCCAAAGAGGGAGTAGAGGGGTGATGCAGTTTAGTTTGAGACCAGAAAGAACGAAGGGAAGTGGATAAGGGAAGACAGTATTTTCGGTTCTCACCATTACTAAAGCAACGAAATTTAAAGGAGAAAAAGAGTTTATATAGGGAAACAGATACGTTGGAGCCAAGGTTTAGGTATATAGGTTTTCAGTGAATAATAGAATAGCTGTGTTGCGTGAGGTTAATAAACAAAATAAAATATACATGTACTTGGCGGCCACGGTTTTGATAGATTGGCAAGAAAGGAATTGGTCAGATTGGGACGCAAGGAAGAGGAAATTTTTGGACGTAAGGCATTGGGTTTTCGGACGCAAGACATAAAAGGGACGGGATGCAAAAACTAAACACTACAGGAAAACAAAAAGTTGGGATGGTTTTATTAATAATATTTTAATGTGTGAAGTATCGTCGTGAGAAATCACATTAAAAACCACCATATAAAATCTTTGTTTTCTGATAAAAAGGCTAACCTTGGTGTAAAAAGATATTCTGGATCCAATGGGACAAGCTTGAAACTTTGATATCCCAAAATATTTTTTCAATATGAACCCAACAGCACTAGTTTCGTCGCATTCTGAGACTGTTTCCCCGGTAGGCCATTTTTACGTGCACCGCAATGTCATTTCGGACACCCAATTTCATAGTCTCCAAAAATAACAAACTATATTCCTATCATGACTCTAATCGACGATACGAACTCAACGGAACTGGTTTCGCGGCTTAGTTCGATCGTCTGCTCAACTTATCCCCAAAAACCCCTTTATAAAATTAACTATGCGCTATAGAAATTGAACGGGTGTTTGCGGCTGCCGTGGTCACATACGACATCGGTTTGCCACGCAATTCAACACCATACAATAATTTAATGTTATGGTCCCAATGAAACTGGTTTCGTCAAAAACAGAGTCTGTTTGCAAAATGGCTATTTCAAAGTCCTATAATTTAATAACGATTTTCCATAGCGACTATTTTAAAATTTGATTTAGCCATAACTAACAAACTACAACATGAAATTCAATTTTTTTTCTTTCGTTTAAAAATTACAATCAATACGGTTCCAACGTTTCTTGTTTCACGGAAATCCGACTTATATCGAATCCTGCATATTCAGTTGAAGTTCAAAACTCCAAATTACGAACTGCAGTGCCATTTCGAGCTCGATTTATAAATATAAATAAAATTAACGATAAAACTTCATTTTAAACAACGAATTCAATATTAAAAACCATTAATATTCCAAATATAATATTTTAAAATAATAAATTAAATAAAATACTTGGCTACCAAAATACGGGACGTTACATTCTTCCCCCCTTAAAATAATTTCGTCCCCGAAATTGCTAATGTAAGAAAGAACATTACAAACCCATAAATTTTCAAATCTAATTTATTTTAAAATTGAAACAATTAAGTACCGTAAATAAATATTTCAAAATATGAAAAAATTTCTAACACTTTAAATTCTCGGAAAATTCGGTAGAGTTTCCCCTGCACGTAGTGACTTCTGCGATATCGAAGGAACAAATAAAATATATTCATCGACCCATACGGTCGGAAAACAAAAACCCAAATTTTATATTTCGCGTAGGCGTACCTTTCGTGAGTGCTATTGAGCATACCTGCTCAATTTATCGTGATTTGTTCAACCAAATCAAATCTTAGAGCCATATGACACATGTACGCAACTCAGGTTGACATATGAGTAATAATTTCGTGATATAAGATATCTCATTAACCAACCAGTATAACCTCACAAATTCCCAAAATCAGACATGGGCATCAACTCGTTTGTAAATATAGGTTTAAATCATTAATTTCAATTCATCTATGCTTTCATTCTAATTTATATTACTGGAATTTTATTTTAATTCATCCAGCTCTTATATAAACCATCGATGAATTCAACGAATCATCCAATCGGTAATCAATCAACAACCAATGCATCATCAAGTCAATTGAATTTGTATTCAATATTTATATTTACTTTGGCTTAACTTATTTCAATAAAAATTCATCAAAATTTCAATTTCAAATTTTATTTGATCTCAACATCATTTCTCAATTTAATTCACATAACCAAGTTAAATTCAATTCAAATTCCTAATCCACATTTGAATATCATTCAAATCAATCAACCATCCCAATACCTCAATAATATAATAAAATTGTTTCTTTTCGATACAAAAATATAGTTGGGTAAAATTATTTCATTTACCCTCTTTACAAAACATAAAATATTTGTATATAAAATTTTCAAATACGCTCTCATATATATATATATATACTCAATCTCAATATAGGGTATTACTAACCCCATTTCTATCGAGTTACTCCACAGAGCCAAGGTTATTACTAAACCAATAGCTCTGATACCACTGTAATGACCAACGGATTTTCGGCCCCGAAAATCGACATAAATACATTTACCGTAACTCATGCCGACCTTTCAAACACCGAAATCACTGGACATTATTAGAAAGAATTTAGAGGGTGAGATAAGAAAGAAATAAATATTAGAATAGAAGAAGAAGAAGAAACACCATGACACAGAACCAGATTCTCACATCGCAACGGAACAAAATATAATATAGAAATAAAACTTTATTGAGAGCTTTTAAATAAAACTTACAGTCATCAGAGTTCATCACACATCTGGACAGTTATAATAATCTGTCCCATATACAACACACAGCGGAATAGTAGCTATATAATATCATACGTCTGAACTCTTCCAGCTTATCTCTTCACAGTATTCGATAACCTGAACCTAAACGACACGGGCCAACCCGAGTATTTACAAAACCCCGGGTCAGTCTGGTGAACCAAAATGAGAAAAACTCGGATAGTTTAAAGAGTATCACACAACTTGATTTTAATGTTAAAAATCCTTTCAAATAAAAGGATAATCGTAAGACCAAATCCACACATAAATACGGATGGTTTTTACCTTACGATAACCCAAAACACTTTTGAAATCAATATCTTTTTCTGATATTATAATAGTGTCTAAATACAAGTAAATAACAACATAGCAGAACGCTTGCATCTCACGCTCCACATATATAGTATACAAACAGAAACCGCGGGCGCTTATTGGAAATTGGGTTCCGACTATGAAAAGGTATGGGACCACCTGCCAATAGTGTATCTCTAGAGGCGAATACACTGGGTTTAACAAGAACGTCTTGCAACCGGGCCCACACATGACCGACCACTCATTTCGCTTGAGTGTATCGAATGTATATCACCAACGGTTGAGCTCAAACCACCGTTTCCCAATAAGGGACAGCATTGAAATAGATTAAAGAAGGAATTGGATTTTTCTCTAGATAGGTGATTATACACCCTAATGGGAGCGACCCACATAGCCCTGCTGCCTGCCCGATTTTTGTCATTTCCCGGTTGATGTGGCTTGAGTCTACGCTTTATCAGCACATTATATTTCCTTCGAATGCCACACTGTCAGATCCATCAATAGTCACTAATTGACGTCCACAACAATACATTACGTGTTAGCTAAAAGAAGTTTCCTTCTTCGCTTCCACTCTTGGTACGGTTGAAGAAATCAATGTATGTGACCTTTCTGGAAATACTCTGTCAGACATTCATCTATACAAGTCACCCAGGAACAGGATGAACCGAAGGTACCCTTCTACTGCATTCTAGGAATCACCCTGAGAATCAGTAGCGATAAGTCCTTGCGAACCCGTAGATTTCAACCACGACAGAATCACAGTTTATCTCTGCTTGCAAGTCAAAGATTTTAAGTAATCCTTCCACTTATGAAGATCAACGGTCTTCAATAGCTCCATCTCGAATCAGCATCATTATCGTATTCGTATTTGCTTGACGGAATGGTTTTCGAATATATATCCGATCTCGGTCTTTCCGTGCCAACAATCGTATGGGCAAGTTTGATAGTCAGTGATTTAACTATCAAATAAAACAACATTCCATCCATAATAAAATATATTCACTGATTCACTACTTAGTATCCTTTAGCCTTTTTAATGAACCGTATGTTAATTACATTCTTTAAATTTTCCCATATTTGAAACATCGCATTTACTTCTTATTATAAAATAAGAATATCCTTTAAATTCATTTTATTCAACTTATAAACTTTCAAAATAGTTTATAATATCATCTGCGGGAATCATAACTTATGTTTCCCTCAACTCTCTTATTTACAAACTAATATCGCTCTTGGATAATCATGAAGTCTGTAATAACCCGGAAATTCTGGGCCAGTTTAAAATTTTTATTTTGGCAATTTTAGCGAATTTTGAACATTTAAAATGAATTATTTTAAATAATATCGACGAGAAATTTATTTTGAATATAATTCGAACGTATATATTATATACGTTGTCGTTAGAATATAAATAATTATATATATAATTATAAATAGAATTGAAAATGGCGCGGTAGTTCGACAATTCGATTTCAAACTTCAATTGAATGTATCGGATGCAAAACAATCCGGATTTTAGTGAAACCAAAAACATTAGGATCTATTCGTGAATATCTTTCCAACGAATCCAAAAAATCAAGATTTCATAGCGGGAATCAAAAGATATGTCCAGTTGAAAATTCTGAATAGTCGCTATGGAATTCAGGCCCTTAAAAATGGAAATTTTGCAAACGACCTCGGATTTCGACGAAACCACTTTTGTTGGGTCCGTGATGTCAAATTATTGCTAGGTTCCAAATTTCATAATTTTTCGAATCAATATGTGAGCGTGGCGAAGGAAAACGTGTTTGACCATTTCAGTTGATTTTAATCGACTGGAAAATGGCCATTTTCCCAACGGTCTCAGAATTCGACGAAACTAATTTTGTTAGGACCGTATCGTCAATACGAAGCTAGAAAATATTTTTCTGGAATTTTTCTAGTTAGTGTGTGACCCCAGTAATTTGAAATGTACGTTTAAAATTCAATATAGTGATTTAAATGTAAATTCAACGGAAACTTATCGAAACGATCAAATCAACCTACGAAACATGTCCCATTGTGTTTGGAATGGGGGTAAAACGCTATGGACGAGACGCGGTGGGTCTCGTTTCGAGGTCGTATGTAAAAGTCAACTTTTTGAAAATAAATTAATTAAATAAATTAAAAAACAACAACCCTCCCTTCTCCCCCTTTATTCGTTCTGCCCCCCCCCCCCCGGATTCATCATTTCCACAGAAACAAAGAAAAAAAAATCGATCCCCTCCCCGTCGAACGCGCCACCGCCCTCCACCATGCCTCGCACCCTCTCTCTCCCTGCCTCCTTCTTCTTCCTGCTCTCCTCCTTCTCCCTGATGCGAGCAACGATCCCCTCCCCCAAGGCGCCTGAGGCGAGCGAAGACCCCCCCCCCCCAGCGGCGCAACAACCGCGAAGCCCCCACCCCCCAGACCTCGGCGGCGCTGCAAACCCCCCCCCCCTTCGAAGTCCAACAGCGGTAAACCCCCCCCCCCCCTCGTGCACTGTAAGTTTTTTATTTATTATTTACTTTATTTATTTTATTTATTATATAAAACTCTGATTTTCCAACTCTATAAAAACGTGATTTTATATATATGAAAGTGTTGTGAAAGATTGGATTTTTTTTCTAACAAAGGTTAAATTTTTATTCATGTGAAGTAGCAAATAAAAATATGATTTTTATATTTTTAAAGTATTAAAAATATAATCTTTATTAAGTAGAAGTAGTAGAAATATGATTTTTGTTTATGTAGAGAATTAAAAATATCATCTTTGTGTATGTAGCAAAATAAAAATCTGATTTTTATTTTATATACGTTGAAATAAAGTGGTGATTTTTATTAAGGTGAAATCTATATTTTTATTAAGGCGAAATCTATATTTTTATAAAGGCGAAATCAATATTTTTGAAATGGAATTTTTATCTATATGACAGCATAGTAAAAATTCGATCTTTATATATTGAACAGCATAGTAAAAATTCGATCTTTATATATTGAACAGCATAGTAAAAATTCGATTTTTATATATTGAATAGCGAAGTGAAAATTCGATTTTTAAATATATGAAGTGATTATAAAAATATGATTTTTAAATTGAAAGTGAATAAATAAAAATGTGATTTTTATTTTAAAGACATCAGTATATAAAAATGTGATTTTTATATATGTAGTGGCTACGGGCAACGGAGATGACAAAGATGCAATTACGATGAAGGTTTCTATATAAGGAGTGTCGTGAAGTTGGATAGCTTTTGGTGAGAACTTCTCACTCTAAATTTCTTTTTCTAGTTATATATATATATATATATATATATATATATATATACTAGGATGCAGACGGTGCTTAGCAGCACCCGACACCCGTCATCCACAGACCATGGATGGCTTGTTTGTTAAATTGTTTGGTTGTGTAGTTGGTTAGATTATTTGGTCTGAATTGAATTGTTTGGTGAAATGAATGGATTTGATTGATGTGTGAATGGCGTGGGCCTTCACTAGACCGGGGATAAGGCTAGGCCTTGTCCCGTTTCTAGTATCGTGCCGTTATGCCGCCGAAATTTTCTAAAATAAGTTAGAAAAATAAAAATATCATTTTCATTGTGTAAATGAACTGAGTAAAAATTCATGTGTTGAAATAAAATGTTTTATCGTTAAAAATATAATTTCTAACGTGAAAGTGAATAAATAGATATTTATAAACAAATCGGCCGATTTGTTTATATACACTGATTTGACTGATATTGATTGGGACGATAAATTTTACACATCGCCCAACTGCACAAATAAATTCTGTGTTTGATTGTTTGAAACTCCACACGGGTGTTGGGATGAAATTTGAAGTTCACTCATCCTGATTGATTAAATATGTCGATCGATCGATTGACAGGCTGTTATAAGCGTTAGATATCTATATTTGATGCTTATACAGTGTGGTGCACTTTGGATGATGGTTGATTGTTTATCAATGCTATTATATACATGTGTTGTATGGAATCCATATAATTAACGTTATATGGTGATTGATTGGGCCTCATTCCAATCGGGAAAATAATAAATAATTTAAAGGAAAATTCATGTGTTGAATATAAAAATAGTCATGTGTTGACGATGTTCATGTGTTGAAAATATTTATGTGCTGAGTAAAATATTTTAATAATAAAATTTACATCTTCATCATATTTACAATTAGAATCTACTTCACGGTGGAGCCTAATTACAATCAAGCGATAGATACCATAGTTTTATAAAATATTTTACATAACAAAAATAGTCGTGTGTTGAAAGAAATATAGATTCATGTGTTGAATAGAATAAATATTCATTTGTTGAATAGAATAAAGAAGTTTTTGAAAAATATAAAGTCGTGTGGATTAGAGATGCGCTATTTTGACGTGAACAATATTTATATCGATTTTATTCGTTTTACAATGAATATTGAAAAGTGATTTCAAAATCTAATATTTTGAAATGAAATTCAAATCGACTTAGATAAAAATTGAAATTGAAATCTCATTGAATCAATTTAAAATGAATTCGAATCGAATAGAAAATGAATTCGATTCGAATTGAATAGAAATTGAATAGAAAGTGAAATCAAATTCTAATTGAATTGAAATCAAATACATTTGAAATTGAAGATGAAGTTGAAATTGTTTTTGAAACGAATTTAAAACGATTTATAAAATACGTTTTTAAAAGGGAAATCGACGAAATATATATATTATATATTATATATATATATATATATATATATATATATATATATATATAATGGCCCGAATAGAACGCGCCACGCCGCGGTAGTTCGTGAATTTCGACCATTTATTTCAAACGGACATTACGGGAGATCCGACCGTCGGATTCTCCAAAAACCGGAACCGTTGGGTTCGTATCGAAAAGAGCTTTCCAATGAATATTAGAAATTTGAAATCTAACGGTTGGATTTGGAATTATGTCCAAATCAAATTCGAAAAAGGTCGCTGTAAGTGCAGTTCGATGGCCGTTGATGCAAAATCGACTGTACGGGCCTTAATAAAATTATTAAAAATATCTATAATTTGTGTAAAATCATAAGAAATGATTTGGGAAAAATTGGGCTGAAGAATTCCACATTTGAAAGGATAAAAATAGATTTTTATCGAAATGAACTAGTTTTGAACTAGAATTAAAATCAATTTATTTTTAAATAAATAAATTGAATTTGAAGTGAATTTAAAGATAATCAATATTTCCAATACGTGGATTGGACTAGAGTTGAATCGAAATTATCTTCGGAATATTTCGATGTTGGGTTTCATGACTATACAAATATTGTTATGGGGATTTGAAAGATATATTTTATATCGTTATTTCCAATACGATATTTGTTGGTTTCAGAATTTGATATTGAATATAAGACGATATATTTTCTATTCAGAGCCTTGTATTTAATATCAAATGTGATTTGGGTTTATCGTGGATCGTGTTTTAGATGACATTGGTTCTTTAACCCAGTTAAAGGCAAGATGTGGATTTTTGAAAAGATTAAAACTAAGCGGAGTTTTAATGAATCTTTAATTAGATTAAAATGGGAATTGATAATTTAAATTATCAAATCTGAAAGGTGATCGAGAATGGAGTACCACCAGTTTTACTCCACAGCGATAGTCAAATCTTTAATTAGATTTGAACGTGAGATGGTAATTAATTTTACCGATAACACCGTGGTGTTAGATATGGAGTATTACCAGTTTTTCTCCATGGGATATATAGGTTGGGATTGGGAAATAAAATAAATAATTACTTCGGTGTGGTTCGTTAATCCCGACTAGTTTGAAATGATATCCAAAGGAAGATTATAGGATAAATTTGGAAGAATTTTTCTTGGATACAATTAATGGGAACATTTCCCTAAGAATGTGATTTTGTGAATAAAAGAATATTCTGAATTGGAATGAGGTGTTCGTTGTGTTCGTGTAACATTTGTTTATCATATACGTGGGTAATTCAGAAAGGTCGGGTTATACCCATTCTGAATAACCGATTCGACGAGATGTCGAGGATGAAGACGGTGGTTGAAGACCGGAAGTCTTCACATCGTTTCGGTGATTACTGATGATCTTGATTGGGCTGTACACCGAGGATGAGGGAATCAGTTGGTGATCGTCCAGACGTACTTGGAGTTGGATGGATATGCGAGGAAAGTGCCTCCGGTTTCGTTCAGACCCAGAACGAACTTGTAAATGGATTGTGTGTCTGACATTGGATTTTATTCTATGTTGATCAATCTCTATTAAATATACATCTGTTTGGCGGCGGAGAATTTATTCTCTTGCTTAACGCCCTTCTCTGAGACGTACGAGCTCAGAGGTTGTATATCGATGGACATCAGTCGCATGGAGTGAATTGCCAATGTGGCATGCGTAAGTGGCAATTGATCAGGGCTTCTGTTGAAAAGCAAAGTCTTATGGTTGATGATCAAAGCACGGCCTGTGTGGCGTAGCTTTGTGTATAACGTGAATTCACGAGCCTTACACCTCGGTATGAGTCAAAAACGGGATAGTGATTGCAGGGAGAGCACGATGTTTCTTTCTAGCTAGGGTGGTGTCAGTGACCTACCAGCCCTAACATTTATATACTTTTCACCTGTGTGGTTGTTGGATACGAGGCGCCTTGGATATAGGTCTGTAAGGACCGGGAAACGTGTGTTCAGGAATAACTAATCCTCAAAAGTAAGAGAGGACCGGCCCTGAAGATCCAAGGATCATAGTGGGGTCCTGGGACATTTGCTAGAGTGTTTCGAATCGGAGAGGAGCTTGCCCCTTGCCTCGGCTCATGACGGAATCCAATTTCGAATACGTGTGTTTCGGTTTTATTTGTAGAGCCTAGTATGGCGACATAGTAGATGGTAGCTATGCCGCCTATGATTGATACTTATGATTGAAACTGTTTTGACACTATACACCTATAATAGTATCAAATAATGTGTTTTAAATGTATCAAGCATGCTTTGGCTGTTATAAGGTAAAAACCCTATCCTCCGGCTTGCGTTGCATTGTGTGATGGGACCTGGGTCTTATAACAGCTTCATTTTTCTTTATTTAGCATTGCGCTGTTTGTTTTATGCACTGGTATTCTTGGGAGGAAACTCGTTCCGTGTTATACGGCGTGGTCCCTTGATTTACCTAACTTTAAAACCAATATTAATAACTGTTTTAGTTCTCACACCAGTAACATGACTGACCTGGAGTTTATTGTTTTAACCTAAACTCTGGGTGCCCCTATTTTCCGCACGGGCAGCTAGTAGTTTTGGTTTTGCAGATTTATATTCACAGGGTCCTGATTTACAGCTGGAATGAAATCCGGAAAGCTCTGTATCCGTATATCACCTTCAGTTGTGCTTTGTATTATTTTCCGCTGCTATGTAATTTATTGTAATCTCTGATATTTATCGAATGTAATTTATTTATTTATACTCTGTATATTTTTGTATCTGATGGAATTGTTGTAATAACAATGAAATGTTCTTCCGTCTGCGTCCTTTTGTGTGTTGTTCTCAAAGTATTCGTGCTTTCCTTCACGGGGAAGTTACGGGTTCTTACAGTTTGGTATCAGAGCTTTGGTTTACAGAGCTCGAGAACAAGACACATTAGAACCATACGAAAGAATTCATCAGATATTGGATTAGCAAAATCCAATTAGAATGACTCGTTAGAGATAGGATCAGTAGTATCCTAGAATGAGTGTGAAGAGTATATTTTTCAAAAGAAAACAATTTTGTTTTGAAAATTTAAATCGTTTTATACGTATTTGATTATTTATTTATATTGAATATGGACAATCTAGTATATAAAGGTTTTGCATATACGCGTCATGAACGTATATTCGAAGTTTTAATATATTAGATAGATATAGAATCACATTCTAGTTGCCCGGGAATGATTCTGATAATGCTGCAGCGTTACCAGTATTTATTTTCGAGTGATAAAGGTATGATTTTCTATATATTTCCATTAGACTGGTGTGAGAACCAAAACTAATATAGCTAGAATACATTTTGTGAATTGGCATCAAAAACATGATTTTTTGTATAAATATCAAAATTATGAATTTGAAACTCTAATTCACTAATTGATTGATGTTTGTGTTGTTTGTTCATTTGTTTGATAATTTTTGAACCATTATGCCTAATTGAACCAAATATTGAACTATATTGAAAATTGGTCGCATTTGCTTGCATATACATGTACTTACATTGAACAGGTCATAGCAAGGAGGCTAGAGCAGAGAATAAAATTTGTTTGCCCGACAAATAGGTACATGTTTATCATAATTTACTGTTTTGTTTGGGTGATGATGATTTTATGAGCCTATTGGCTAGCCGCTTGGCTTTTTCTTTTTCTTTTTGAGGTCAGAAGGCCTATATGGCAATTTCGGGATTTTCCCGTGGCTCCCTGTGCAGGGGAGGTTATGGCGAAATTTTTCGAAAATTTAGGGTGTTAGCCAAATTTTTGAAAATTCGAAAATTCTCATAAACTGAAAATTTGGAGAATGGAAGCCAGATCGAATGTAGAGTTGAATAATCAAACCACTTTCGACTTTGTTCCTTTTCGGGGACGAAAAGTTTTAAGTGGGGGAGATTGTAATAACCCGGAAATTCTGGGCCAGTTTAAAATTTTTATTTTGGCAATTTTAGCGAATTTTGAACATTTAAAATGAATTATTTTAAATAATATCGACGAGAAATTTATTTTGAATATAATTCGAACGTATATATTATATACGTCGTCGTTAGAATATAAATAATTATATATATAATTATAAATAGAATTGAAAATGGCGCGGTAGTTCGATAATTCGATTTCAAACTTCAATTGAATGTACCGGATGCAAAACAATCCGGATTTTAGTGAAACCAAAAACATTAGGATCTATTCGTGAATATCTTTCCAACGAATCCGAAAAATCAAGATTTCATAGCGGGAATCAAAAGATATGTCCAGTTGAAAATTCTAAATAGTCGCTATGGGATTCAGGCCCTTAAATGGAAATTTTGCAAACGACCTCGGATTTCGACGAAACCACTTTTGTTGGGTCCGTGATGTCAAATTATTGCTAGGTTCCAAATTTCATAATTTTTCGAATCAATATGTGAGCGTGGCGAAGGAAAACGTGTTTGACCATTTCAGTTGATTTTAATCGACTGGAAAATGGTCATTTTCCCAACGGTCTCAGAATTCGACGAAACTAGTTTTGTTAGGACCGTATCGTCAATACGAAGCTAGAAAATATTTTTCTGGAATTTTTCTAGTTAGTGTGTGACCCCAGTAATTTGAAATGTACGTTTAAAATTCAATATAGTGATTTAAATGTAAATTCAACGGAAACTGATCGAAACGATCAAATCAACCTACGAAACATGTCCCATTGTGTTCGGAATGGGGGTAAAAGGCTATGGACGAGACGCGGTGGGTCTCGTTTCGAGGTCGTATGTAAAAGTCAACTTTTTGAAAATAAATTAATTAAATAAATTAAAAAAACAACCCTCCCTTCTCCCCCTTTATTCGTTCTGTCCCCCCCCTGGATTCATCATTTCCACAGAAACAAAGAAAAAAAAAATCGATCCCCTCACCGTCGATCGCGCCACCGCCCTCCACCATGCCTCGCACCCTCTCTCTCTCCCTGCCTCCTTCTTCTTCCTGCTCTCCTCCTTCTCCCTGATGCGAGCAAAAATCCCCTCCCCCAAGGCGCCTGAGGCGAGCGAAGACCCCCCCCCCCCCCCAGTGGCGCAACAACCGCGAAGCCCCCCCAGACCTCGGCGGCGCTGCAAACCCCCCCCCCCCCCTTCGAAGTTCAACAGCGGTAAACCCCCCCCCCCCCCCCTCGTGCGCTGTAAGTTTTTTATTTATTATTTACTTTATTTATTTTATTTATTATATAAAACTCTGATTTTCCAACTCTATAAAAACGTGATTTTATATATATGAAAGTGTTGTTTTTTTTAACATAAGAAAGATTGGATTTATTTTTTAACAAAGGTTAGATTTTTATTCATGTGAAGTAGCAAATAAAAATATGATTTTTATATTTTTAAAGTATTAAAAATATAATCTTTATTAAGTAGAAGTAGTAGAAATATGATTTTTGTTTATGTAGAGAATTAAAAATATCGTCTTTGTGTATGTAGCAAAATAAAAATCTGATTTTTATTTTATATACGTTGAAATAAAATGGTGATTTTTATTAAGGTGAAATCTATATTTTTATTAAGGCGAAATCTATATTTTTATAAAGGCGAAATCAATATTTTTGAAATGGAATTTTTATCTATATGACAGCATAGTAAAAATTCGATCTTTATATATTGAACAGCATAGTAAAAATTCGATCTTTATATATTGAGTAGCATAGTAAAAATTCGATTTTTATATATTGAATAGCGAAGTGAAAATTCGATTTTTAAATATATGAAGTGATTATAAAAATATGATTTTTAAATTGAAAGTGAATAAATAAAAATGTGATTTTTATTTTAAAGACATCAGTATATAAAAATGTGATTTTCATATATGTAGTGGCTACGGGCAACGGAGATGACAAAGATGCAATAACGATGAAGGTTTCTATAAAAGGAGTGTCGTGAAGTTGGATAGCTTTTGGTGAGAACTTCTCACTCTAAATTTCTTTTTCTAGTTATATATATATATATATATATATATATATATATATATACTAGGATGCAGACGGTGCTTAGCAGCACCCGACACCCGTCATCCACAGACCATGGATGGCTTGTTTGTTAAATTGTTTGGTTGTGTAGTTGGTTAGATTATTTGGTCTGAATTGAATTGTTTGGTGAAATGAATGGATTTGATTGATGTGTGAATGGCGTGGGCCTTCACTAGACCGGGGATAAGGCAAGGCCTTGTCCCGTTTCTAGTATCGTGCCGTTATAGCGCCGAAATTTTCTAAAATAAGTTAGAAAAATAAAAATATCATTTTCATTGTGTAAATGAACTGAGTAAAAATTCATGTGTTGAAATAAAATGTTTTATCGTTAAAAATATAATTTCTAACGTGAAAGTGAATAAATAGATATTTATAAACAAATCGGCCGATTTGTTTATGTACACTGATTTGACTGATATTGATTGGGACGATAAATTTTACACATCGCCCAACTGCACAAATAAATTCTGTGTTTGATTGTTTGAATCCCCACATGGGTGTTGGGATGAAATTTGAAGTTCACTCATCCTGATTGATTAAATATGTCGATCGATTGATTGACGGGCTGTTATAAGCGTTAGATATCTATATTTGATGCTTATACAGTGTGGTGCACTTTGGATGATGGTTGATTGTTTATCAATGCTATTATATACATGTGTTGTATGGAATCCATATAATTAACGTTATATGGTGATTGATTGGGCCTCATTCCAATCGGGAAAATAATAAATATTTTAAAGGAAAATTCATGTGTTGAATATAAAAATAGTCATGTGTTGACGATGTTCATGTGTTGAAAATATTTATGTGCTGAGTAAAATATTTTAATAATAAAATTTACATCTTCATCATATTTACAATTAGAATCTACTTCACGGTGGAGCCTAATTAAAATCAAACGATAGATACCATAGTTTTATAAAATATTTTACATAACAAAAATAGTCGTGTGTTGAAAGAAATATAGATTCATGTGTTGAATAGAATAAATATTCATTTGTTGAATAGAATAAAGAAGTTTTTGAAAAATATAAAGTCGTGTGGATTAGAGATGCGCTATTTTGACGTTAACGATATTTATATCGATTTTATTCGTTTTACAATGAATATTGAAAAGTGATTTCAAAATCTAATATTTTGAAATGAAATTCAAATCGACTTAGATAAAAATTGAAATTGAAATCTCATTGAATCAATTTAAAATGAATTCGAATCGAATAGAAAATGAATTCGATTCGAATTGAATAGAAATTGAATAGAAAGTGAAATCAAATTCTAATTGAATTGAAATCAAATACATTTGAAATTGAAGATGAAGTTGAAATTTTTTTGAAACGAATTTAAAACGATTTATAAAATACGTTTTAAAAAGGGAAATCGACAAAATATATATATATATATTATATATATATATATATAATGGCCCGAATAGAACGCGCCGCGCCGCGGTAGTTCGTGAATTTCGACCATTTATTTCAAACGGACATTACGGGAGATCCGACCGTCGGATTCTCCTAAAACCGGAACCGTTGGGTTTGTATCGAAAAGAGCTTTCCAATGAATATTAGAAATTTGAAATCTAACGGTTGGATTTGGAATTATGTCCAAATCAAATTCGAAAAAGGTCGCTGTAAGTGCAGTTCGATGGCCGTTGATGGAAATCGACTGTACGTGCCTTGATAAAATTATTAAAAATATCTATAATTTGTGTAAAATCATAAGAAATGATTTGGGAAAAATTGGGCTGAAGAATTCCACATTTGAAAGGATAAAAATAGATTTTTATCGAAATGAACTAGTTTTGAACTAGAATTAAAATCAATTTATTTTTAAATAAATAAATTGAATTTGAAGTGAATTTAAAGATAATCAATATTTCCAATACGTGGATTGGACTGGAGTTGAATCGAAATTATCTTCGGAATATTTCGATGTTGGGTTTCGTGACTATACAAATATTGTTATGGGGATTTGAAAGATATATTTTATATCGTTATTTCCAATACGATATTTGTTGGTTTCAGAATTTGATATTGAATATAAGCCGATATATTTTCTATTCAGAGCCTTGTATTTAATATCAAATGTAATTTGGGTTTATCGTGGATCGTGTTTTAGATGACATTGGTTCTTTAACCCAGTTAAAGGCAAGATGTTGATTTTTGAAAAGATTAAAACTAAGCGGAGTTTTAATGAATCTTTAATTAGATTAAAATGTGAATTGATAATTTAAATTATCAAATCTGAAAGGTGATCGAGAATGGAGTACCACCAGTTTTACTCCACAGCGATAGTCAAATCTTTAATTAGATTTGAACGTGAGATGGTAACTAATTTTACCGATAACACCGTGGTGTTAGATATGGAGTATTACCAGTTTTTCTCCATGGGATATATAGGTTGGGATTGGGAAATAAAATAAATAATTACTTCGGTGTGGTTCGTTAATCCTGACTAATTTGAAATGATATCCAAAGGAAGATTATAGGATAAATTTGGAAGAATTTATCTTGGATAAAATTAATGGGAACATTTCCCTAAGAATGTGATTTTGTGAATAAAAGAACATTCTGAATTGGAATGAGGCGTTCGTTGTGTTCGTGTAATATTTGTTTATCATATACGTGGGTAATTCAGAAAGGCCGGGTTATACCCATTCTGAATAACCGATTCGACGAGATGTCGAGGATGAAGACGGTGGTTGAAGACCGGAAGTCTTCACATCGTTTGGGTGATTACTGATGATCTTGATTGGGCTGTACACCCAAGATGAGGGAAACAGGTGGTGATCGTCCAAACGTACTTGGGGATGGATGGATATGCGAGGAAAGTGCCTCCGGTTTCGTTCAGACCCAGAACGAACTTGTAAATGGATTGTGTGTCTGACATTGGATTTTATTCTATGTTGATTGATCTCTATTAAATATACATCTGTTTGGCGGCGGAGAATTTATTCTCTTGCTTAACGCCCTTCTCTGAGACGTACGAGCTCAGAGGTTGTATATCGATGGACATCAGTCGCATGGAGTGAATTGCCAATGTGGCATGCGTAAGTGGCAATTGATCAGGGCTTCTGTTGAAAAGCAAAGTCTTGTGGTTGATGATCAAAGCATGGCCTGTGTGGCATAGCTTTGTGTATAACGTGAATTCACGAGCCTCACACCTCGGTATGAGTCAAAAACGGGATAGTGACTGCAGGGAGAGCACGACGTTTCTTTCTAGCTAGGGTGGTGTCAGTGACCTACCAGCCCTGACATTTATATACTTTTCACCTGTGTGGTTGTTGGATACGAGGCGCCTCGGATATAGGTCTGTAAGGACCGGGAAACGTGTGTTCAGGAATAACTAATCCTCAAAAGTAAGAGAGGACCGACCCTGAAGATCCAAGGATCATAGTGGGGTCCTGGGACATTTGCTAGAGTGTCTCGAATCGGAGAGGAGCTTTCCCCATGCCTCGGCTCATGACGGAATCCAATTTCCAATACGTGTGTTTCGGTTTTATTTGTAGAGCCTAGTATGGCGACATAGTAGATGGTAGCTATGCCGCCTATGATTGATACTTATGATTGAAACTGTTTTGACACTATACACCTATAATAGTATCAAATAATGTGTTTTAAACGTATCAAGCATGCTTTGGCTGTTATAAGGTAAAAACCCTATCCTCCGGCTTGCGTTGCATTGTGTGATGGGACCTGGGTCTTATAACAGCTTCATTTTGCTTTATTTAGCATTGCGCTGTTTGTTTTATGCACTGGTATTCTTGGGAGGAAACCCGTTCCGTGTTATACGGCGTGGTCCCTTGATTTACCTAACTTTAAAACCAATATTAATAACTGTTTTAGTTCTCACACCAGTCACATGACTGACCTGGAGTTTATTGTTTTAACCTAAACTCTGGGTGCCCCTATTTTCCGCACGGGCAGCTAGTAGTTTTGGTTTTGCAGATTTATATTCACAGGGTCCTGATTTACAGCTGGAATGATATCCGGAAAGCTCTGTATCCGTATATCACCTTCAGTTGTGCTTTGTATTATTTTCCGCTGCTATGTAATTTATTGTAATCTCTGATATTTATCGAATGTAATTTATTCATTTATACTCTGTATATTTTTGTATCTGATGGAATTGTTGTAATAACAATGAAATGTTCTTCTGTATGCGTTCTATTTTGTCTTGTCCTCAATTCTATCCGTGCTTTCCTTCACGGGGAAGTTCGGGTCGTCTCAAAGTCGTTCATGTTGGGGTATTTTATTTACCTCTCGGACCATGACCAACAACATTCATATCTTCAGAACAAATAGAAGTTTATTAACCACATGTTCCTTTGAAAACCCGATTTAAATCTCGACAACATTTACTTAATTAATCATTAAGTAAAATATTATTACTCTCTTTCTATTGATGTAAATAAAATCCTTTTCACTATTATATACGAGCTTTGATTTTATTTAAAATAGAATCTTTATGACGATTCCTCGGTATCTCTTTATTCTTATATTACAAATCGTTTCGAAAACTCAAATTAATTTGTTTAAAAACACATAAACAAACCTTTGTAAATCTTATATTAATTATTATATTAATATCTTTCCAAATTCTTATATTAATATTAATTCAAACAATCCACTTATAATCTATAACAACCGTTACTTATTTCATTTCAAAACCATTTTACTTTCATTTATCACATTCTCTTTAAACCATATCTGACAACTTATTCGTTGTCTAAAACATAGAATAATCTTTTACAAAATCCTATGTCTAAAAGTATTTCATGTCCTTTGTAACAAACGTTACAAAACATATTTACAAACCACTAACTTTATTTACCAATTTAATTCCATTTCTAAAAGTTTAAAATTTCCATGTAAAAAATCTTTGTAAATTAATCACGACAACTTACTATTCATCTTCTTTTTCACATTTTTAACTTCGTTTAAAAATTCCATTTTCAATTCACTATTGACGACTAATATTCATCGTCGTTATCTGAACTCTCAACTTCATTTACACTCTTGCCTTTATGCAATGATTCGAACTTCGGAATACCACATTCCGAACCTCGGTATAAAATTCACTCCCATCTATTTAACTCGATCCCATTTATAAATCTCATATCCCATTTATATACTCAAATCTCATTTAAATCCAAATCTCCTTTAAATCACTACTTATTTCCAAACCTGCCGATTTATAAATCTTTTTCACGGAATGTTATTTAATCACATTTCGTATTGTTTAAAACATCGTTTGTTAAAACAATCATTTATCACAAATTATTATTCTTTGCACTCTTTTACTAATTCTCGTATATTCATGATTCAGTTTTCCCCATTTCATTATTTTGAGCTCCATTTAAACTTTCATTGCGACCACTAAAGCCTTTACAAAATCGTTTCAATGCTTAAATAGTCACCACGATACATTTATGTCATTTTTAACATTTAATTAATAATATGATGCATTTCTATTAGTTACATTTATAAAATTTGTAAATTTCACTTTGACTATTATATTATACTATAAAAACCGTATTTTGAATTCATATATAAAAATATATTCATATCTTTAAAACCACTTGAAATCCATTCAATATTGATTTCGAAAAATCGATTCTTATGATCAACGGTATTAAAGAGGCAAATGGCTACTATAGTGCCAAACCGTGAAATATACACTAATTTCGCATTTCATGACAAACAATTTTATCATATTGATAAACGTTATCAATATTATCCAACCTATTATTCCCTGCAAAACAATGGTTAACACAATTCAAATCTTTCAGTTCAAAATGGTCAATCAATATTCGGTTTCTATTTAAATAGATGACATAAACCGTTTAATAGTCGATAATAACTGTAACAGACAATACTGGGCAAATAACAGCAATTCAACCATTCAACAAATTAACGTTTATATCACTATAAACGTAACCATTGAGGTAATTACCTCAATTGGATTTAATCGTTAGAAATAACGATTAGTTTTCTATTAAATTAAACAAACGTTTAATTTAACTGTTCAGTCCAAACATGAATATAAAATCAACAGGGAACAAACAAACAACAACCATTAACAAGTATAACACATAATTATAAAACCCGACTTATATAAAATATAAGTAGGGGAAAAACTGAGTGAGTTTAACTCAACTTGATTCGTTGTCGTTGAAACACTTCGTTTAAACTAAACGATCGTTTAATTTAATTAAAAACCACGTAGCTACCAACTTTGACCAAATCAGCTTCACTGTGGTGTGTCCGTCGGCATAGTTCCACCATCACTTGTTTCATCCTATTCTGTAACAGCATGACTAGTTATAGATTAAATACGGTATTCACTTTAATCAATAATATTATTAATCTTAAAAATATATTTTTCCCCAAAACTTAAATTATGTTAATCAAACCTTCATTAATCCGTATAAACCCCATTAGTCATGTTGATAAACTATCAGGCATATCTTAAAAGACTTAGGAATGTTTAAATTCTTACCAGGCCACGCCTATATATATCTATACTACTTACTTGTATTTTTAACTTAAATCTTACTTTCTTTAGTAACATTTTTAACGTACAAATTAGGCTAGGGTTATTAACTTGATTAGTCAAAGATAAAATGAGATTAGGCATTTCAATACATTCAGGCTAACTTTTGCTGGGAAAATACTATTTTGTATGGCCAACTTGAGTTTAGTTAAAAACAAATTGTTGTTATTTTAATATTTGTTTTTAAAAACAGCACTTCCTTTTTGGGTCATATCAGTTACGCGTTTGGCTAACAATACTTTACTGCTGATTATCTTAATCAAACATTGTATGATTTCCTTAACTGGGCACTCTTATCCTTCCTCAAGTCCATGATACATTTAATACCTTAATGTACCATCTGCGTCTAACCTTTATATGCTAAAGTTAAACTAAATTTAACCAAAAATTAAATGTGCCTTACATTATTGGAATGAACCCGCATCCTTGTTCAAACATAACTATTGTTTTGTACACCGTGTCTTCCTTCCCATCACACTTTGCTACCCCTTTCCTCCTTCTATTCACGTCTCAGCTTCCTTTTCCCACTTTTTTCTTTTCTTTTTTTCCCTTTTTCTTCTTTCAACAAGGCTGAAGTCTGCATGCGTCTCGGTCCACCCGCCTCTTCGCTCTTCCTTCCCTCACGCACTGGCCATTCTCACGCATGGAAGTTCTTCCTTCCATGCAACTCCCAGTTTTTTTTATTTCGAAAGTTCCTAAACCAACTAACAGTAGCCCACATTTACACAAACCTACGTCCCCAACGCGTTTTGCCTTCCCCAGATTACTGTTGCTTTCGCACCATGCAAACTCCCCAGTCTTCCCACGACTCTTCACGCATTCGCCCATACGACCCCTTTTTTTCTTTTTTTTATATGGAGGCGCAGATGCTTTTTTTTATATATATGCAAGGGGAGAAGCGGTCGCTAACTGGTTTCGGAAGAGGGAGTAGAGGAGTGATGCGGTTTAGTTTGAGACCGGAAAGAACGAAGGGAAGTGGATAAGGGAAGACAATATTTTCGGTTCTCACCATCACTAAAGCAACGAAATTGAAAGGAGAAACAGCATTTCTATAGGGAAGCAGATACGTGGGAGCCAAGGTTTAGGTATATAGGTTTGCAGTGAATAATAGAATAGCTGTGTTGCGTAAGGTTAATAAACAAAATAAAATATACATGTACTTGGTGGCCATGGTTTTGATAGATTGGCAAGAAAGGAATTGGTCAGATTGGGATGCAAGGAAGAGGAAATTTTTGGACGTAAGGCAATGGGTTTTGGGATGCAAGAAATAAAAGGGACGGGATGCAAAAACTAAATGCTACAGGCAAACAAAAGAATGAGCTACAATAAAAAAAAGTTGGGATGGTTTTATTAATAATATTTTAATGTGTGAAGTATCGTCGTGAGAAATCACGTTAAAAACCACCATATAAAATCTTTTTTTTCTTATAAAAAGGCTAATCTTGGTGTAAAAAGATATTCCAGATCCAATGGGACAAGTTTCGTCAAAATCCGACAACGTTTGAAAAAAATTCCTTTATAAAACCGGACATTAACACGCGTTTAAATTTTTCTCGATCACCAGATACATCTAATCAACTTGAAACTTTGAAATCCCAAAATAATTTTTCAATACGAACCTAACGGCACTAGTTTCGTCGCATTCTGAGACTGTTTCCCCGGTAGGCCATTTTTACGCGCACCGCAATGCCATTTCGGTCACCCAATTTCACGGTCTCCAAAAATAACAAAGTATATACCTATCCTGACTCTAATCGACGATACGAACTCAACGGAACTGGTTTCGCAGCTTAATTCGATCGTCTGCTCAACTTATCCCCAAAAACCCCTTTATTGAATTAACTACGCGCTATAGAAATTGAACGGGTGTTTGCGGCTGCCGCAGTCACATACGACATCGGTTTGCCATGCAATTCAACACCATACAATAATTTAACGTTACGCTCCCAATGAAACTGGTTTCGTCGAAAACAGAGTCTGTTTGCAAAACGGCTATTTTAAAGGCCTATAATTTAATAACGATTTTCCATAGCGACTATTTTAAAATTTGATTTAGCCACAACTAACAAACTACAACACGAAATCTAAATTTTTCTCTTTCATATAAAAATTACCATCATTACGGTTCCAACGTTTCTTGTTTCACAGAAATCCGACTTATATCGAGTCCTGCATATTCAGTTTAAGTTCAAAACTCCAAATTACGAACTGCAGCGCCATTTCGAGCTCGATTTATAAATATAAATAAAATTAACGATAAAAATTCATTTTATATAACGAATTCAATATTAAAAACCATTAATATTCCAAATATAATATTTTAAAATAATAAATTAAATAAAAAACTTGGCTACCAAAATACGGGACGTTACACATCCAATATACCCGGGATTTATTGATGAAAATAAATTAAAACACAGATTGAAATGATAAACATCTGTGACCCTGATTTGGATTAAAATGATAGATCCATTCCTGAAATATCGAAAAATTAAATTTAAATCTCACTTGGCCATAGGATAGAAAATTATATATGGACATCGGTCGGTCAAATGATTTTGAATATTCGGGATTAGAGATTTAATTAAAAGATGTGTGTTGATATTCGTTAAAGCCTTTTGCTTTAAAAATCTGAACTTGGAGTGTTGATTAAAAAGGGTTAAGGAAATTATTTCAAATAATAGGAAATTCTCAAATTTGGGTTTGAATATGATTTGGAATTATTCAAATAAATGGTGTAGATTCGAATGTAATAAATTCTCATGGAATTTAATTGGAATAAAATTAATCGAGGAGAATTTGAGTTGCATTAAAATTAAATATGAATATGGGTTTGAATTCTTTGAATTGAAAGATTTGTTGGAATGGCGTTTGAAACAAGATATTGAACTATGTAACTCCATTGAGACTGGGGTATGGGTTCAAGCACATGAAGTTTGGAAGAAGGGAACGACTATGTCTAAAGAATTTTATTATATTTACATTTATGCCGTTGATTTCAAATAATTATCCTTTCCTTAAAATTTATTATTTAACATTTACCTGTAAACTACTTTGTTATAAATAAACTTTCTTTATATTTTATTTTGCAAAACTATTTAGGAAACTTTTAATTTATGTACATTTAATATTTTAAATTACCTTATTCATTTTAAACCAATATATTTAATATATTTATTTATTTTATAAAGATTTTTTTATAAGCATCTATTCTTCATAAGTATGAAATGATCGTAAATTTTCTTCTGAATGAACGGTGTTTGGATTTAAACTATTGTTTCAAATGGAGTTGAGATTTAAGTTATATCCTCTTTGAGCATGAATCGATTTTTTACCGATTTTTATATGGAAATGTGAATTATATCCTATCCGAATGTGAATTTATCTCCTAAGGGATTTAAATGAGTGATATGGAAGGTATATATTCTATTTGAATATGAATGGATTTCGAACATAAATCGATTTGAAAATCATAATCCTTTGAGATGAATTATATTCTACGTGAATATAAGTCGATTTTGTGAAATATTATATGATGGTAATATAATGAAATAAAATATATTCTAGTTTAGAATATAATCGGTTTTGGTATGATTATGATATGTTGATATGAAAGTTATATTCTTTTTGAAAATAAATTGGGTTCGAAACAAAACATGAAATTTTTGATATAAAGCGAACCTTCGTGAAAAGTAAAAGAACTGGCCGATGTGAAAATGTAAACATTGGTTGTTAAAGAGGCCGGAGTCGACAAGTGGCATACTTTCTGTCAGTGTCGATACCACTTTAACAACTGTGAACGTTATGACGTATCCAGAATGAAATGTGATGACTTGGAGGCAATTGTTGGATTGACGAAGATGAACGATAACGAATATAGCCTTGACCTTTGGGTCATAATTGAAATGACTAAAACAGGAGCTATACCGTGACTAATTGAGGTAGCACCTTTGATCAGATACACTTCTTCGATACTATTTCTATGACTATGATGATGATGATTTGGGCCCATTTGATTTGGGAGTGTGATCCGAGGTGGGCGGTAGTGGCTGCTATGCGTTACCACCGGTCCGGGAGTACAATTGGTAGAATCCTACCCTGGGCATTGCCTCGAGTGCCTTGTCATATTTATCCATATCGAGCCCCATATGATTTTTATTTAGCATTGCTTTCTATGGAGTGCCCTCTGATAATACCACTACAGTGAATTTACGGTTCTGTATAGACTGTTGATGCTTGTAAACGGCGTAAGGGTAATATGGTAATTCCGCCTATGCTATTTTAATGATATTTACTTTACTAGATAGACACTATCATAATAGCGTATTATACTATGTATGTATTAGTTTAACGGATCCTCAAGAGATGGCAAAAAAAACCTCGTAACATCTCTTGAGTTACTGCACCTATGGCACTCAAGTTATTTCATGTTTTAATTCGACTAATATGTGAATGATTTAGTGCTGATCTGAGTGTTTGTTGTGTTTTTCTTTCTATGCAATACGCTCGAGTCAGTAGACGTTGCAGTTACCAATGATGACTGTGAATTAGAGACTGAGCACGAAGTTTGGTATATTTATATTTATTATGAGTATGTATTTCCGCTGCATTACTATAGACATTTGCACTAGTGAAACTCTGATAATCATTGTATGATACAGACAAGTGTATATATAGTTTCAACTGTATTAACTAGTAGATATTTTTTTATTATATGTTGTCCTTCCGCTGTGAGAAATCTGTTGTTGTTCCTTTTTAGTCTTCTTTTTCTTCTTTTTCCCATTAACTACCTGTTATTTGTGATTCGTTTGGGTCGACATGTGTGGTTTATTGCCGATTTGAACGGTCAAAAATAAGGGTCGTTACAGTTGGTATCAGAGTGGAGGTTAGCGATAACCTTGGTTCTGTTTGGGAATTAACTCATTAGAAATGGAGTTAGAAACGCCCTAGAATAGGTTTGAGTGATATAAGAGAGTGTACTTGTATTTTTGATATAAATTGGTTTTACATTGTGTCGACTTGTTCTGTTGAATATTTATGGATTCTGGTCGATATATGGGACGCCATAGAATCGATAGGAATTTCTAAATAATCGAACAGAATGATTGACATAATATGGCTTTCGATTATATTTTTAAATATATCAAAATATATTATTGGTTCAAGTATATATGTATTCGTTTTAGTAGGTGGTAATATTAAGTTATTACCAATTATGGTTGATTAGATAATAAATCTAAAAAGGAAAATTTATTGAATTTAGGATATATTAAAAATGAAATGATATCTTTAAGTATAATTGGGTGCAAACGGTTTGCGTTTGGGATGGAAATGAACTTGAAGACTTGATCATGGTGCTTTTGGAAATAAATTTGCCAATATTTTTGAAACAATATAGTATTATATGTAAGTATTTTCAAAATGGAAATGATTTCATATAATTTTAAATGAAATAAGTGTGAAACCTCAACTTAGCCCTTAGGAATGACTTCGGTAATGAGTGCACGCATTATCGATGTTTATTCTGAAGAGTTTAAGTGGGGGAGACCACTTGATGGTTATTATAACTTGTTTGAAATAGGATTTTGAATTTAATTCACTATGATATAAATTTTAAATAAAGGTATTAGAATATGTATTTAAAGTTTAAATTTAAATTAAACACACTTTGAAAAAAAATCTTTGTTTGGTAATTAAAGATTTGGGTTTAAAATTTTATGGCATGTTTTTCTATTGAATAGTATAAGTACATAGATTATTTTAAACTTGGTTTAAACTCGGAATCGAGGTATTTAATTTCATATCAACTAATAATATTGATTGAAGGGCTAAGATAACTCGGTTCATTAGAATCTTAGATTTTGAAACCCAGAAATGGGCTTAAGTATTAAGAGAAAGGAAATAGTCATTTAAGACTCTTAAGCGGGGCGATAATGAGGTTCAAGAAGTTCCAAGTTTGGTCGATAAATGTTAGGGAAGTTGAATGTAACGTCCCAATTTTTTTTAAATGTTAATTACAAATATTTAAATCAGTTTTAAATATTAATTTAGTGATATTAATGGATTTTATATCGAATTTATTATCAGAAAATGGAGTCGAATTTATATATTTATAAATTAATTAGAATGAGCTCGAAACGACGCGGTAGTTCATAATATTGAATTTTGAACTTCAATTGAATACACATGTTTCGATATAAGTCGGATTTCTATGAAACAAGAAACGTTTGATCAATTTGATTATATTTTCTAATGGAAAAGAAAAACTGAGATTTCAGTTTATAGGTTGCTAGTTGCGTCCAATTTATATTTTAAAATAGTCTCTTTGAAAATCGTTATTTAATTACAACGTTTATTTAATATATTTATTGGGGTATTTGCGTATAACTTGAGCAGACAATCGAATTAATCCATGAAACCAATTCCGCCGAGTTCGTATTGATGATTAGAGTAAAGATAGATATGTAGGTTGTTATTTATGAAGACTGGGAAAATTGGTGTCCAAAATAGAAGTTGGGTGCATATAAAAATAGGGTACCGGGAAATAGTCTCGGAATTTAACGAAACTTGTCCCATCGGGTTCGGAATATTTTTCTATGCTTGGATTAGAAGTTTTGTTATTTTTGCAGATCACATGTGATCATACGAAGTTTAAACAGTTGCGTCATTTGGGTATGTTGTATATATATATATATATATATAGACATATGTTAAGCAAATCTAAATTCCCCTTACTGTTCCTGTAGTTTTTCTCAATGCATTGCGTCTTCAACTCAGAATTCCTCGCGTCCCAAATATTTAAATGACTTGCACCCCAAACCTTTTTACTTGCGACAAAATTCTCTGAATCGTGCCAAGCAAAGATTTCCTCGAAACCCACCCCACGTCTTACAGCTATCTCTACAAACCTATACCCTATAACAGCTTGACCTCCGCGTTGCCCTATAACGAAAAGGAATTTCGCTCGATCCGAATCAGTTGCTAAACAGACCCAGACCGTTCGAAACGCCTGATTGTTTCGAGAACACGACAAAATAAAACCCAGACGGAAGAACATTTCATTGTATATTACAACAATACATCAGATTACAAGAATATACAGAGTATAAATGAATATTGCACAACAGAAAATATCAGAGATTACAATAAATTACCTAGCAGTGGAAAATAATACAATACACAACTAGAAGAGATATAAGGATACAAAGCTTTCCGGATATCGTTCCAGCTGTAAACCAGGATCCTATGAATATAAATCTGCAAAACCAAAACTACTACCTGCCCGTGTAAAAATAGGGGCACCCAGAGTTTAGGTTAAAACAATAAACTCCAGGTCAGTCATGGGACTAGTGTGAGAACTAAAATAGTTAATCTTTATTTTTTAAATTCGGTAAATCAAGGGACCACGCCGTATAACGCGGAACGGGTTTCCTCCCAATAACACCAGTGCATAAAACAACAGCGCAATGCTAAATAACGAAACATGAAGCTAATATAAGACCCAGTTCCCATCACACAATGCAACGCAAGCCGGTGGATAGGTTTTTTTTACCATATAATAGCCAAGAATGCTTTATACGTTTAAAACAAATCATTTGATACTATTATAAGTGCATAGTGTATAAAACAACTTCAAATCATAACTATCAATCATAGGCGGCATGAATGCCCCATACCACTATGTCGCCATATATAGGTTATACAATCAAAATCGCAAAGTCACGTATTTGAAAATTGGATTTCCGTCTGTGGAATGAGGCTAAGGATCGTCCTCACCGTCTTCGAGACAATCTAGCCCATGTCTCAAGGTCAGAGCGCATCGACCATTGGAGCGATAGGGCCGGTCCACCGATGTGGATTAAAATTCCTAAACACTACGTTTCCCCGCCCTTTGGGGCGTAAATGAGCCAACGAATGACTCCATCGGACCCGGATCGTACGATAAAACCGAGGCGCCTCGCAACAGCAACAACCACACAGGTGAAAAGTATATAAATGTCAGGGCTGGTAGGTCACTGACACCAACCACCCTAGCTAGAAGGAAACGCATGCCCTCCCTGAGGTCCTCTCCCGTTTCTGGTTCACAACCGGGGTGTGAGGCTTGCGAATTCACGTTACACAAAGCTATGCCACACAGGCGGTTCTTTGATCATCAACCACAAGACTTTGCTTTTCAATAGAAGCCTCGATCAATTGCCACTTAGGCATGCCACATAGGCAATTCACTCCATGCGTTTGATTTCCATCAGTATATAACCCCTGAGCTCGTACGTCTCAGAGAAGGGCTTTAAGCAAGAGAATAAATTCTCTATCGCCAAACAGATATACATTTAATAGAAATCAATCACACAGACTAAAATCCAATGTCAGACACACAGTCCATTTGCAAGTCCGTTCTGGGTCTGAACGAAACCGGAGGCACCTAGTACCCCGCATATCCATCGATCTCCAAGTACGTCTGGACGATCACCAACCGTTTCCATCTTCTTGGGTGTACAGCCCAATCAAGACCATTAGTAATTATCCAAACGACGTGAAGACCTCCGGTCTTCAACCACCGTCTTCATCTTCGACACCACGTCGAATCAGTTATTCAGAATGGGATAAACCCGGTCTTTCTGAATAACTCACGTATATATTATAAAAGTGTTACACAAACACAACATACGCCTCATTCCACTTCAGAATATTCTTTTATTCAAATATTCCTATACTTTGGGAAAAGTTCCCATTAATTTTATCCAAGATAAATTCTTTAAATTTATTCTTTAATCTCCTTTGAATATCAATTCAAACTAGTCGGGATTAGCGAACCACACCGAAGTAATCATTTAATTTAATTTCCCAATCCCAACCTATTCATCCCATGAAGTAAAACTGGTCATACTTCATATCTAACACCACAGTGTTATCGGTAAATTCAATTACCATTTCACGTTAAAATCTAATTAAAGATTTAACTATCGCCTAGAGCAAAACTGGTGATACTCCATTCTCGACCTTTTCAATCTAATTAAAGATTGATTAAAACTCCACTTAGTTTTAATTTTTAACTGGGTTAAAGAATCGGTGTCATTTAAAACACGATCCACAATAAACCCAAAATCACATTCATTAATTATCGGGTTAAAGAACAAGTGTTATTTAAAACACTGTTCACGATAAACCCAAAATCGCATTCCATTAATTATCGGGTTAAAGAACAAGTGTTATTTAAAACACTGTTCATGATAAACCCAAAATCGCATTCCATTAATTATCGGGTTAAAGAACAAGTGTTATTTAAAACACTGTTCACGATAAACCCAAAAATCAATTCCAATTCAAATCCAATTAAATATCACTTAATTGGTTCACTTAATTAAATCTAAATAAAAAGATTTAATCTTTTCTCAACTGGGTTCAAGAACGGTGTTAATAAAGACAACATTCACGACAAACCCAAATCACCTTTGATATTCAATACAAGGCTCTAAATAGAAAATATACAGACTTATATTCAATATCAAATTCTACGACTAACAAATGTCGTATTTTAATTAACGATATAAATATATATCTTTCAAATTTCCATAACAACATCTGTATAATCACGAATTCCAACATCGAAATAATCCAAAGACAATTTTGATTCAAAATCCCGTCCAATGCAATTATTGGAAATTCTGGTTATATTTCAAAACCATTTTCAAATTCAATTTATTTATTTAAAAACAAATAGAATTTTAATTCTAGTTCAAAACTAGTTCATTTCGATAAAAATCTATTTTTATCTTTTCAAATATGGAGTTTTTCATCCGAATTCTTCCCAAACCATTTCTTATGATTTTACACAAATTATTATTATTTTTAATAATTTTATCAAGGCCCGTACAGTCGATTTCCATCAACGGCCATCGAACTGCACTTATAGAGACCTTTTCCAAATTTGATTTGGACATAATTCCAAATCCAACCGTTAGATTTCAAATTTCTAATATTCTTTAAAAAGCTCTTTTCGATACGAACCCAACGGTTCTGGTTTCAGGAGAATCCGATGGTCGGATCTCCAATAATGTCCGTTCGAAGTTAATGGTCGAAATTCGCGAACTTCCACGGCGTGGCGCGTTCTATTCAGGCCATTATATTATATATATTATATATATTATATATACTTCGTCGATTTCAATTCAAAACGTGCTTTATAAATCGTTTTAAATTCATTTTCAAAACGGTTTCAACTTTATATTCAATTTCAAATCAAAATTGTATATTCCAATATAAATTCGTTTTAAATTCATTTCAAATTGATTTAAAATTGATTTCAATTCAATTTCAATTTAATTCGAAGGCAATTCCTTTCGATTTCAATTCGAATTCAATTCTATTCAATTTCAATTCGAATTCATTTCTATTCAATTTCAATTCGAATTCACTTCTATTCAATTTAATTCAAATTTCAATTCTTTTCAAAATTTCAGATTTTGAAATCACTTTCGATATTCGTTATAAAATGAATAAAATCGATATAAATATCGTTCACGTCGAAATGGCGTAAATCTAATCAACACGGCTTCATATATTCATATTTTCAAATATTCTATTTTGAATATTTCAATTTCAAGTATTTCTTTTCAAATATTTCTTTTTCAAATATTCTATTTTCAAATATGGAATGAGGCCCAATCAATTACCATATAATGTTAATTATATGGGTTTTCTACAAAACATGTATACAATAACAACGATGAATAATCAACCATCATCCAAAGTGCATTCTACACTGTATAAGCATCAAATACAAATATTCAACGCTTATAACAGTCTGTCAATCAATCGATCGACATACAACTAAACAATCGGGATTAGTGTACGTCAAATATCATTTCAATACCCGTGTGGGGTTTCAAACAATCAAACACAGATTTTATTTGTGCAGTTGGGCGATGTGTAAAATTTATCGTCCTAATCAATATCAGTCAAATGTGTGTATATAAACAAATCGTCCGATTCGTTTATTTTTATTTCATTTCATATACACGTTAAAAAAAAATCTATTTTTAACTATAAAATATTTTCCACTATAAAATATTTTATTTCAACTGTATAAATGTTTTATTTCATTTCACATCACATCACACAATCAACTACACATCAAAATCAAACAAACAAGCATACAAGCCGTCCATGGTCTGTGGACGACGGGTGTCGGGTGCTACTAAACACCATCTGCCTCCTAGTATATATTTATACAACTAGAAAATAAAATTAAAGAGTGAGAAATTCTCACCGATTAGCTAATCCAATCCCACGACTCTTCATATGTAGGAAATCTTCATCGTTTCTTCTTTCATCACCTTCGTCATCCGTATTCACTGCACATATAAAAATCGAATTTTTACTTCGCTATTCAATATATAAAAATCGAATTTTTACTTCGCTATTTAATATATAAAAATCGAATTTTTACTTTGCTATTCAATATATAAAAATCGAACTTTTACTTTGCTATTAAATACATAAAAATCGAATTTTTACTTTGCTATTCAATATATAAAAATCGAATTTTTACTTTGCTATTCAATATATAAAAATCTAATCTTTTATAAATTGAAAATCACATTTTTTTTCCTTTTAAAAAATATAATTCTTTCATCTAGAAAAAATAAAAATGAATCTCTTTATAACTAAAATCATATATTTTCTTATCAGGGCCTTTACTATATATAAAAATGAATTTTAACACTTATTTACATTAAATAAAATAGATAAAAAGGGAGAAAGGTAATAAATGAAATAGATTAAACTTACATTTTTTTTTCACTCAGCGAAATGGGGCGTCGGGGTGGAGGCTGACTGGCGGCGGGGTGCGGGTGGGTCGGAGGGCTGAGGTGGCACGTGAAGGGGTGCGCCGGCGGGGTGTGGTGGTCGTGGGAGCATGGGGTGTTGGGTGCGGTGTTTGATGGTGGGCCAGGGGCTGCGCTACTCGTTCGAGAGGAGGGAGAGCGAGAGAGGAGGGAGGAACGCGAGAGGGTGAGGGCGGGGGAGATGAACGGAGGCGGCTCCGCTGGCGTGGCGTCGACAGCGAGGGATCGCCTGGGGTAGATCGCGATTCTCCCCCCTTTCTCTTTTTTTTTATTTGAGCGTTGACCAGAAAAGTGAGGGGAGAGAGGTAAGGGTTTATATATATATAATTATATTTTATTCAGTTTTAAATTCCAAAAAGCAACTTTTTATTTCGACCTCGAAACGAGGCCCATCGCCTGTCGTCCATAGCGTATTACCCCCATTCCGAACACAATGGGATATGTATCGTAAGCTGATTTGATTGTTTCGATCAGCTTTCGTCAAAATCAACATATAACTCTATATATTGAATTTGAACGCCTATTTCAATTTACTAGGGTCACATATTAACTCGAAAAATTCCAGAAAAATATTTTCTAGCTTCGTATTGACGATACGGTCCTAACAAAACTAGTTTCGTCGGATTTTGAGACCATTTGAAAAATGGCCATTTTCCAGTCGATTAAAATCAACTAAAACTGGTCAAACGCGTTTTCCTTTGCCACGCTCACATATTGATTCGAAAAATTATGAAATTTGAAACCTAGCAATAATTTGACATCACGGATCCAACAAAAGTGGTTTCGTCGAAATCCGAGGTCGTTTGCAAAATTTCCATTTTTAAGGGCCTGAATTCCATAGCGACTATTCAGAATTTTCAACTGGACGTATCTTTTGATCCCCGCTATGAAATTTTGATTTTTCGGATTCATTGGAAAGATATTCCCAATTAGATCCTATTATTTTTGGTTTCACTAAAATCCGGTTTATTTTGCACCCGATACATTCATTTGAAGTTTGAAATCGAATTATCGAACTACCGCGCCATTTTCAATTCCTTTTTATAATTTAAAATAAATATTTATATTCTAAAGACGATCTATATAATATACACGTTTGAATTCCATTCAAAATAAATTTCTCGTCGATATTATTTAAAATAATTCATTTTAAATAATCAAAATTCATTAAAATTGCCAAAATAAAAATTTTAAACTGGCCCAGATTTCCGGGTTATTACAATCTCCCCCACTTAAAACTTTTCGTCCCCGAAAAGGAACAAAGCCGAAAGTGGTTTGATCAATCAACTCTACGTTTGATCCGGCTTCCATTCTCCAACTTTTCAGTATCTGAGAATTTTCAAATTCTTCAAAAATTTGGCTAACACCCGGAATTTTCGAAAAATTTCGCCATAACCTCCCCTGCACCGGGAGCCACGGGAAAATCCCGAAATTGCCATATAGGCCTTCTGATCTCAAAAAAGAAAAAGAAATAGCCAAGCGGCTAGCCAATAGGCTCATAAAATCATCATCACCCAAACAAAACAGTAAATTATGGTAAACATGTACCTATTTGTCGGGCAAACAAATTTTATTCTCTGCTCTAGCCTCCTTGCTATGACCTGTTCAGAAGATATACATGTATATGCATGCAAATTTCAAGCAATTTTAAATACGGTTCACTATTTGATGCAATTTGGCTAAAAGTTCAACATTTTAATTAATCATACTATAATCAAACAACACAACCAGCAATCAATTAGTTGATTAGCTTTTCAAATTCATAACTTTGATATATAGTCAAAAAATCAGATTTTTGATGCAAAATCACAACAACAAGCCCTATCTAATTTTGGTTCTCACACCAGTCTAATGGAAATATATAGAAATCTCACTTTCGTCACTCGAACATAAATTCTGATGATGATGCATCAATCATCAGAATTCTCTCCGGGCGACTAGAATGTGATGCTATATCTACCCAATATATCAAAACTTCAAATACACGCGGATCAGACGTATACGCAAAATCTATATACACTAGATTGTCCACATCAATATAAATAAATAACCAAATACGAATAATTGATTTAAATTTTCGAAACAAAGATTGTTTTCACTTTAAAAATATGCTCTGCACACTCATTCTAGGATACTACTGATCCCATCTCTAACGAGTCTTTCTCATTGGATGTTACTACTCCAATATCTGATGAATTCTTTCGTAAGGTTCTAAGGTGTCCTGTTCTCTGATCTTTGTAAACCAAAGCTCTGATACCAACTGTAACGAAAAGGAATTTCGCTCGATCCGAATCAGTCGCTAAACCGACCCAGACCGTTCGAAACGCCTGATTGTTTCGAGAACACGACAAAATAGAACGCAGACGGGAGAACATTTCATTGTATATTACAACAATACATCATATTACAAGAATATACAGAGTATAAATGAATATTACACAACAGAAAATATCAGAGATTACAATAAATTACCAGGCAGCGGAAAATAATACAATACACAACTAGAAGAGATATACGGATATAAAGCTTTCCGGATATCGTTCCAGCTGTAAACCAGGATCCTATGAATATAAATCTGCAAAACCAAAACTACTAGCTGCCCGTGTCAAAATAGGGGCACCCAGAGTTTAGGTTAAAACAATAAACTCCAGGTTAGTTATGGGACTGGTGTGAGAACTAAAACAGTTAATCTTTATTTTTAAAATTCGGTAAATCAAGGGACCACGCCGTATAACACGGAACGGGTTTCCTCCCAAGAACACCAGTGCATAAAACAACAGTGCAATGCTAAATAACGAAAAATGAAGCTATTATAAGACCCAGTTCCCATCACACAATGCAACGCAAGCCGGTGGATATGGTTTTTTACCATATAATAGCCAAGAATGCTTCATACGTTTAAAACAAATCATTTGATACTATTATAAGTGCATAGTGTATAAAACAACTTCAAATCATAACTATCAATCATAGGCGGCATGAATGCCCCATACCACTATGTCGCCATATATAGGTTATACAATCAAAATCGCAAAGTCACGTATTTGAAAATTGGATTTCCGTCTGTGAACTGAGGCTAGGGATCGTCCTCACTGTCTTCGATACAATCTAGCCCATGTCTTAGGGTCAGAGTGCATCGACCCTTGGAGCGACAGGGCCGGTCCACCGATGTGGATTAAAATTCCTGAAAACTACGTATCCCCGCCCTTTGTGGCGTAAATGAGCCAACGAATGACTCCATTGCACCCGGATCGTCCGATCAAACCGAGGCGCCTCGCAACAGCAGCAACCACATAGGTGAAAAGTATATAAATGTTAGGGCTGGTATATCACTGACACCACCCTATCTAGACGGAAACACATGCCCTCCCTGAGGTCCTCTCTAGTTTCTGGTTCACAACCGGGGTGTGAGGCTCGCGAATTCACGTTACACAAAACTATGCCACACAGGCGGTGCTTTGATCATCAACCACAAGACTTTGCTTTTCAACAGAAGCCTCGATCAATTGCCACTTAGGCATGCCACACAGGCAATTCACTCCATGCGTTTGATTTCCATCAGTATATAACCCCTGAGCTCGTACGTCTCAGAGAAGGGCGTTAAGCAAGAGAATAAATTCTACGCCGCCAAACAGATATACATTTAATAGAAATCAATCACACAGACTAAAATCCAATGTCAGACACACAGTCCATTTGCAAGTCCGTTCTGGATCTGAACGAAACCGGAGGCACCTAGTACCCCGCATATCCATCGATCTCCAAGTACGTCTGGACGATCACCAACTGTTTGCATCTTCTTAGGTGTACAACCCAATCAAGACCATCAATAATTATCCAAACGCCGTGAAGACCTCCGGTGTTCAACCACCGTCTTCATCTTCGACACCACGTCGATTCAGTTATTCAGAATGGGATAAACCCGGTCTTACTGAATAACTCGCGTATATATTATAAAAGTGTTACACAAACACAACATACGCCTCATTCCACTTCAGAATATTCTTTTATTCAAATATTCCTATACTTTGGGAAAAGTTCCCATTAATTTTATCCAAGACAAATTCTTTAAGTTTATTCTTTAATCTCCTTTGAATATCAATTCAAACTAGTCGGGATTAGCGAACTACACCGAAGTAATCATTTATTTTAATTTTCCAATCCCAACCTATTCATCCCATGAAGTAAAACTGGTCATACATCATATCTAACACCATGGTGTCATCAGTAAATTCAATTACCATTTCACGTTCAAATCTAATTAAAGATTTAACTATCGCCTGGAGCAAAACTGGTGATACTCCATTCTCGACCTTTTCAATCTAATTAAAGATTCATTAAAACTCCACTTAGTTTTAATTTTTAACAGGGTTAAAGAATCGGTGTCATTTAAAACATGACCCACAATAAACCCAAAATCACATTCATTAATTATCGGGTTAAAGAACAAGTGTTATTTAAAATATTGTTCACGATAAACCCAAAATCGCATTCCATTAATTATCGAGTAAAAGAACAAGTGTTATTTAAAACACTGTTCACGATAAACCCAAAAATCAATTCCAATTCAATTCCAATTAAATATCACTTCATTGGTTCACTTAATTAAATCTAAATAAAAAGATTTAATCTTTTCTCAACTGGGTTCAAGAACGGTGTTAATAAAGACACCATTCACGACAAATCCAAATCACCTTTGATATTCAATACAAGGCTCTGAATAGAAAATATATCGGCTTATATTCAATATCAAATTCTATGACTAACAAATGTCGTATTTGAAATAACGATATAAATATATATCTTTCAAATTTCCATAACAACATCTGTATAATCACGAATTCCAACATCGAAATAATCCAAAGACAATTTCGATTCAAAATCCCTTCCAATGCAATTATTGGAAATTCTGGTTATATTTCAAAACCATTTTCAAATTCAATTTATTTATTTAAAAACAAATAGAATTTTAATTCTAGTTCAAAACTAGTTCATTTCGATAAAAATCTATTTTTATCTTTTCAAATATGGAGTTTTTCATCCCAATTCTTCCCAAACCATTTCTTATGATTTTACACAAATTATTATTATTTTTAATAATTTTATCAAGGCCCGTACAGTCGATTTCCATCAACGGCCATCGAACTGCACTTATAGCGACCTTTTCCAAATTTGATTTGGACATAATTCCAAATCCAACCGTTAGATTTCAAATTTCTAATGTTCTTTAGAAATCTCTTTTCGATACGAACCCAACGGTTCCGGTTTCAGGAGAATCCGACGGTCGGATCTCCCGTAATGTCCGTTCGAAGTCAATGGTCGAAATTCGCGAACTGCCGCGGCGCGACGCGTTCTATTCAGGCCATTATATTATATATATATATATAATATAATATATACTTCGTCGATTTCAATTCAAAACGTGCTTTATAAATCGTTTTAAATTCATTTTCAAAACGGTTTCAACTTCATATATAATTTCAAATCAAAATTGAATATTCCAATATAAATTCGTTTTAAATTCATTTCAAATTGATTTCAATTCAATTTCACTTTAATTCGAAGGCAATTCCTTTCGATTTCAATTCGAATTCAATTGTATTCAATTTCAATTCGAATTCATTTCTATTCAATTTCAATTCGAATTCACTTCTATTCAATTTAATTCGAATTTCAATTCTTTTCAAAATTTCAGATTTTGAAATCACTTTCGATATTCGTTATAAAATGAATAAAATCGATATAAATATCGTTCACGTCGAAATGGCGTAAATCTAATCAACACGGCTTCATATATTCATATTTTCAAATATTCTATTTCGAATATTTCTATTTCAAATATTTCTTTTCAAATATTTCTTTTTCAAATATTCTATTTTCAAATATGGAATGAGGCCCAATCAATTACCATATAATGTTAATTATATGGGTTTTCTATAACACATGTATACAATAACAACGATGAATAATCAACCATCATCCAAAGTGCATTCTACACTGTATAAGCATCAAATATAAATATTCAACGCTTATAACAGTCTGTCAATCGATCGATCGACATACAACTAAACAATCGGGATTAGTGTACGTCAAATATCATCCCAATACCCGTGTGGGGTTTCAAACAATCAAACACAGATTTTATTTTTGCAGTTGGGCGATGTGTAAAATTTATCGTCACAATCAATATCAGTCAAATGTGTGTATATAAACAAATCGTCCGATTCGTTTATTTTTATTTCATTTCATATACACGTTAAAAAAATCTATTTTTAACTATAAAATATTTTCCACTATAAAATATTTTATTTCAACTATATAAATGTTTTATTTCATTTCACATCACATCACACAATCAACTACACATCAAAATCAAACAAACAAGCATACAAGCCGTTCTTGGTCTGTGAACGACGGGTGTCGGGTGCTACTAAACACCGTCTGCATCCTAGTATATATTTATATAACTAGAAAATAAAATTAAAGAGTGAGAAATTCTCACCAATTATCTAATCCAATCCCACGACTCTTCATATGTAGGAAATCTTCATCGTTTCTTCTTTCATCACCTTCGTCATCCGTATTCACTACGTATATAAAAATCGAATTTTTACTTCGCTATTCAATATATAAAAATCGAATTTTTACTTCTCTATTCAATATATAAAAATCGAATTTTTACTTTGCTATTCAATATATAAAAATCGAATTTTTACTTTGTTATTCAATATATAAAAATCGAATTTTTACTTAGCTATTCAATATATAAAAATCGAATTTTTACTTTGCTATTCAATATATAAAAATCTAATCTTTTATAAATTGAAAATCACATTTTTTTCCTTCTAAAAAATATAATTCTTTCATCTAGAAAAAATAAAAATGAATCTCTTTATAACTAAAATCATATATTTTCTTATCAGGGCCTTTACTATATATAAAAATGAATTTTAACACTTATTTACATTAAATAAAATAAATAAAAAGGGAGAAAGGTAATAAATAAAATATATTAAACTTACATTTTTTTTCACTCAGCGAAATGGGGCGTCGGGGTGGAGGTTGACTGGCGGCGGGGTGCGGGTGGGTCGGAGGGCTGAGGTGGCGCGTGAAGGGGTGCGCAGGCGGGGTGTGGTGGTCGTGGGAGCATGGGGTGTCAGGTGCGGTGTTTGATGGTGGGCCAGGGGCTGCGCTACTCGTTCGAGAGGAGGGAGAGCGAGAGAGGAGGGAGGAACGCGAGAGGGTGAGGGCGGGGGAGATGAACGGAGGCGGCTCCGCTGGCGTGGCGTCGATGGCGATGGATCGCCTAGGGGAGATCGCGATTCTCCCCCCTTTCTCTTTTTTATTTTTATTTTTTATTTGAGCGTTGACTAGAAAAGTGAGGGGAGAGAGGTAAGGGTTTATATATATATAATTATATTTTATTCAGTTTTAAATTCCAGAAAACAACTTTTTATTTCGACCTCGAAACGAGGCCCATCGCCTGTCGTCCATAGTGTATTACCCCCATTCCGAACACAATGGGATATGTATCGTAAGCTGATTTGATCGTTTCGACCAGCTTTCATCAAAATCAACATATAACTCTATATATTGAATTTGAACGCCTATTTCAATTTACTAGGGTCACATATTAACTCAAAAAATTCCAGAAAAATATTTTATAGCTTCATATTGACGATACGGTCCTAACAAAACTAGTTTCGTTAGATTCTGAGACCATTTGAAAAATGGCCATTTTCCAGTCGATTAAAATCAACTGAAACTGGTCAAACGCGTTTTCCTTTGCCACGCTCACATATTGATTCGAAAAATTATGAAATTTGAATCCTAGAAATTATTTGACATCACGGATCCAACAAAAGTGGTTTCGTCGAAATCCGAGGTCGTTTGCAAAATTTCCATTTTTAAGGGCCTGAATTCCATAGCGACTTTTCAGAATTTTCAACTGGACGTATCTTTTGATCCCCGCTATGAAATTTTGATTTTTCGGATTCATTGGAAAGATATTCCCAGTTAGATCCTATTATTTATGGTTTCACTAAAATCCAGTTTATTTTGCACCCGGTACATTCATTTGAAGTTTGAAATCGAATTATCGAACTACCGCACCATTTTCAATTCCTTTTTATAATTAAAATAAATATTTATATTCTAACGACGATCTATATAATATACACGTTCGAATTCCATTCAAAATAAATTTCTCGTCGATATTATTTAAAATAATTCATTTTAAATAATCAAAATTCATTAAAATTTCCAAAATAAAAATTTTAAACTGGCCCAGATTTCCGGGTTATTACATGCCCTCCACTGTAAAAACACAGATACCTCATTATCATCTCCTTCGTTCCAGATCTGAGAACAGAACCATTCTTTGTTCCACTATAGAAAAATATATATAATAATAAAGTAAATACCCTCAACTTTGTTTAGTCGAACTGAGAGAAGCGTGCACGGTGGTGCTCAGACGGGTCAGGGGTCGATTGTCAATGTGGCATGTAGAGGGAAGCAGTGGCTGAGGTGCGAGCTGCTCGCGTTTGGAAGCAAGGAAAAAAATAGGGACTAGTCTCCTTTTCTTGTGTGAAGAAGTGTCGGTGACGGGGCTCGAGTTGGGTAGTCGGAGCACTGAGTGGAAAAGCGACGCAAGGACAGCATGATGGCGTATGGCGTTGAGCGGAGTAGTGGTGTGGATTACTGTGTGCGTGGTGCTTATGATATGGGCATGATTGTGGAGCTGGTGGCGTCGGAGAGAGGGTAAGTGGTCGGTGGGTCAGTCTGACTAGGGTTTGGTCTGGAACGAAGAAGGGAAGGAAGTTGTTGTGTACATGGTATAGTATTGTGCTGGAAGGCGTGCTGGAGAGGTTTATAAGGCCAAATAATATTAACGGGTTTACAAGGCCAAATTTTAAGGAAGTTGTTGTGTACATGGTATAGTATTGTGCATAAGTATATTTCTAATTTTCCTAAACCAGCTTTACAAGGCCAAATAATATTAACAGTGGCTAATCCAAGTTTGGGTGATAGATCAGTTTAACGGGTGGTTAGTTTAGGTTAAATATCACATATATTATATGTAAGTAGCATTAATATTTATGATTTTAGAAGCACGTGGGAAGATTTGATTGATATGCACGGTGATGTTAAACGGAAATTTTTATTTAGTTGTCCCAGATTTTATACGGTCAATTGTATAATCCGAATGTGCTTTGCTTCCAAGCGAAAGGTTAACATTGTAATCTCATTGTATGTTGCTTATATAATGAGATTCACTTTCATATACGTTACTGTTACTTCTTAAACTTTCTGTTAACATTTCAACATTACATTCAAATCTAACATTACTTCATAACATGGCCATCGTAAAAATTATACCCGGATAAGTCTCTAAACGAGAGTTAATAAACCATAATGAGCGATTAGTAATAATTATCATTAAGTTTTATGACATGACCCGAACTTCCCCGTGGATGAAAGCACGGATTGCGTTGAGGACAAGACAAAATAGAACGCAGACGGAAGAACATTTCATTGTTATTACAACAATTCCATCAGATACAAGAATATACAGAGTATAAATGAATAAAATACATTCGATGAACATCAGAGATTACAATAAATTACATAGCAGCGGAAAAATATACAAAACACAACTGAAAGTGATACACGGATACAGAGCATTCCAAGCATCGTTCCTGCTGTAAACCAGGTTCCTGTGAATATAAATCTGCAAAACCAAAACTACTAGCTGCCCGTGTAGAAAATAGGGGCACCCAGAGTTTAGGTTAAAACAATAAACTCCAGGTGAGTCATGGGACTGGTGTGAGAACTAAAACAGTTATTAATCTTTATTTTAAAGTTTGGTAAATCAAGGGACCACCCCGTATAACACGGAACAGGTTTCCTCCCAAGAATACCAGTGCATAGAACAAACAGCGCAATGCTAAATTAAGAAAAATGAAGCTGTTATAAGACCCAGGTCCCACTACACAATGCAACGCAAGATGGAGGATAGGGTTTTCACCTTAAAACAGCCAAAGCATGCTTGATACGTTTAAAACACATTATTTGATACTATTATGGGTGTATAGTGTCAAAACAATTTCAATCATAAATATAAATCATAGACGGCATAAGCGCCCCATCCCACTATGTCGCCATACTAGGCTCTACAAATAAAACCGAAACACACGTATTGGAAATTGGATTCCATCATGAGTCGAGGCAAGGGGCAAGCTCCTCTCCGTTCGAGACACTCTAGGAAATGTCTCAGGACCCCACTTTGATCCTTGGAATCGGCTAGGACGGTCCTCTCTTACTTTTGAGGATTGGCAATTCCTGAACACACGTTTTCCGGTCCTTACAGACCTATATCCGAGGCGCCTCGCATTCCAACATCCACACAGGTGAAAAGTATATAAATGTCAGGGCTGGTAGGTCACTGACACCACCCTAGCTAGAAAGAAACGTTGTGCTCTCCCAGCGGTCCGTCTCCCGTTTTTGACTCATACCGACGTGTGAGGCTCGCGAATTCACGTTATACACAAAGCTACGCCACACAGGCCGTGCTTTGATCATCAACCACAAGACTTTGCTTTTCAACAGAAGCCTTGATCAATTGCCACTTACACGTGCCACACTGGCAATTCACTCCATGCGACTGATGTCCATCGATATAAACCTCTGAGCTCGTACGTCTTAGAGAAGGGCGTTAAGTAAGAGAATAAATTCTCCGCCGCCAAACGGATGTATATTTAATAGATATCAATCAACACAGAATAAAATCCAATGTCAGACACACAATCCATTTACAATTTCGCTCTGGGTCTGAACGAAACCGGAGGCACTTTCCTCGCATATCCATCCATCTCCAAGTACGTCTGGACGATCACCAACTGTTTCCCTCATCTTGGGTGTACAGCCCAATCGAGATCATCAGTAATCACCCAAACGATGTGGAGACTTCCGGTCTTCAATCACCGTCTTCCTCTTCGACATCTCGTCGAATCGGTTATTCAGAATGGGTATAAACCCGGACTTTCTAAATAACCCACATATATGATAAACAAATGTTACACAAACACAACAAATGCCTCATTCCAATTCAGAATATCCTTTTATTCACGAAATCACATTCTTAGGGAAAGGTTCCCATTAATTTTGTCCAAGATAAATTCTTCTAAATTTATTCTTCCTTTAGATATCATATCAAACCATATTGTGGTTTCCCAAACTAGTCGGGATTAGCGAACCACACCAAAGTAATTATTTATTTTATTTCCCAATCCCAACCTATTTAACCCATGGAACAAAACTGGTAATACTCCAAATCTAACACTACGGTGCTATCGGTAAAATTAATTACCATTTCACGTTCAAATCTAATTAAAGATTTAACTATCGCTTTGGAGAAAAACTGGTGGTACTCCATTCTCGATCACCTTTCAGATTTGATAATTTAAATTATCAATTCACATTTCAATCTAATTAAAGATTCATTGAAACTCCACTTAGTTTCAATCTTTTCAAAAATCAATATCCTGCCTCTAACGGGGTTAAAGAACCAATGTCATCTAAAACACGGTTCACGACAAACCCAAATCACATTTGATATTAAATACAAGGCTCTGAATAGAAAATATATCAGCTTATATTCGATATCAAATTCTGAAACCAACAAATATCGTATTGGAAATAACAATATAAATATATCTTTCAAATTCCCACAACAATATCTGTATAATCCCGGAATCCAATCATCGAAACATTCAAAAGACAATTTCGATTCATATCCACTTCCATTTTATATATATTGGAAATTCTGGTTATTTTCAAAACCAATTCAAATTCAATTTATTCGTTTCAAAAATAAATTGGTTTTAGTTCTAGTTCAAAACCAGTTCATTTCGATAAAAATTTATTTTTATCCTTTCAAATGTGGAATTTTTCATCCCAGTTGTTTCCAATTCACATATTATGATTTTACACAAATTATTAATATTTTTAATAATTTTATCAAGGCCCGTACAGTCGATTTACATCAACGGCCATCGAACTGCACTTACAGTGACCTTTTCCAAATTTGATTTGGACATAATTCCAAATTTGATTTGGACATAATTCCAAATCCAACCATTAGATTTCAAATTTCAAATATTCATTGGAAAACTCTTTTCGATACGAACCCAACGGTTCCGGTTTTAGGAGAATCTGACGGTCGGATCTCCCGCAATGTCAATTCGAAGTCAATGGTCGAAATTCACGAACTACCGCGGCGTGACGCGTTCTATTCAGGCCATTATATATATATATATAATATATATATATATTATATATATCTCGTCGATTTCCTTTTTAAAACATATTTTATAAATCGTTTTAAATTTGTTTTCAAAACCATTTCAACTCTATATTCAATTTCAGATCAAAATTGAATATTTAATATCATTACTACATAAATGATAATATTTTCAAAACATTATATTTTGAAATCACTACCTTTTCTATATTCATTATAAAAACAAATATAATCGGTATAAATATCGTTCACGTCAAAATAGCGCAACTCTAATCAAAACGGCTTTATATATTTCGATAAATTCGTTATTCTATTCAACAAATGAATATTTATTCCATTCAACACATGAATCTATATTTCTTTCAACACACCACTAATCTCGACACATGAGTACTGTCAACACATTACTATTTTTGTTATGTAAAATATTTTATAAAATTATGGTATCTATCGTTTGATTTTCAATCAGACTCCACCCGTAAAGTATTTCTAATTTTAAAATGATAAGGATGTAAATTTTATTATTAAAATATTTCACTCAACCCATAAATAGTTTCAACACATGACTATTTTTATATTCAACACATGAATTTTCTTTTATAATATTCATTATTTTCCCGATTGGAATGAGGTTCAATTAATTACCATATATCGTTAACTATATGGATTCCATACAAAACATGTATATAATAGCAACGATAAACAATCAACCATCATCCAAAGTGCACAACACAAATGTATAAGCGTCAAATATAAATAATTAACGCTTACACAGCCTGTCAATCAATTGGTCGACATACAATTAAATAATTGGGATTAGTGTACTCAAATATCATCCCAACACCCGTGTGGGGTTTCAAATCAACAAACACATATTTTTATTTGTGCAGTTGGGCGATGTGTAAAATTTATCGACCCAATCAATATCAGTCAAACCAGTGCATATAAACAAATCGGCCGATTTGTTTATAAATATTTATTTACTCACATTCGCTATATTCATGTTCACGTTAAAAATTATATTTTTAACGATAATTAATTTATTTCAACCATCTACAATTTATTATCGATTTCACATCACAAACAATTTTCACAACACGTCAATCAAACAAAAAAGCCATCCATGGTCTGTGGATGACGGGTGTCGGGTGCTGCTAAGCATCGTCTGCACCTAGTATATATATATGACTAGAAAAAGAAATTTAGAGTGAGAAGTTCTCATCGATAGCTAATCCAATTGCCTCGACTCTTCTTGTGTAGAAGTCATCGCTGTTCTCGCCTTTTGTCACTTTCGTTGCCCGTAGCCACTACATATAAAAATCACTTTTAATATTGTTGCTATGTACATAAAAATCATATTTTTATAATCACTCCATATGGATAAAAATTCTATTTTTACACCACTACTATATAGATAAAAATTCTATTTTTACACCGCTACTATATAGATAAAAATTCTATTTTTACACCGCTACTATATAGATAAAAATTCTATTTTTACAACGATGTTCATATAATAAAGATTATATTTTTATCACGCTATTCTCTATATAAAGTTTTCGCCTTTTCAAATATAAAGATTTTGCCTTTTCAATTATAAAGATTTCGCCTTTTCTATTATAAAGATTTCGCCTTTTCTATTTCAACATTATAAAAAAATCACATTTTTATTCTGCTACATATACAAAGATGATATTTTTACTATCTATAAAATATAAAAATTATATTTAAATCGTATTTTCAAATCAATATCATTCATATGAAAATCACTTCTTCATGTACACAAAAATCGTTTTTTTTTATATTGCTACCTCATATTGATAAAAATCTTACCTTTACTTTAAATAAAAATCCTACCTTTACTTTAAATTAAAATCCTACCTTTACTTTAAATAAAAATCCTACCTTTAATTTAAATTAAAATCCTACCTTTACTTTAAATTAAAATCCTACCTTTACTTTAAATTAAAATCCTACCTTTACTTTAAATAAAAATCCTACCTTTTCTGTTTCCTTCTATTAAATAAAAATCAGAAAATCAATAAACAAAAATAAAATAAAAAGGACAAACAAACTTACTGTGATTCTCGTCGGACTGGTGGAGGGGGGAGGGGGTTTCTGTCGAACTACGAAGGGGAGGGGAAAGCGTGGAGGAGGCGGTGGAGAGAGAATAAAGGAGGAGGAGGGGCTAGGGAGGTAGGGGGAGGTCGGTGGAGGGGGTTTGTGGGGCCTGGGCTCGCGGATGGATGGAGAAGGAGGGGAGCAGTCGGCGGGGCGGCTCTGGTGGGGCTCGGTGGTCGAGCGCGGCGTTAGATGGTGGGGCGTAGCAGGGAGGACGGGGCATGAGGAGGAGAGGCGGAGGGAGAAGTGGGTCTCGAAGGAGGGAGGGTGGCGCAGTGTGCTGCGCCACCTTGGGCAGTTGCGGCGCTCCGATCGGAGGAGCGACTGCTGCTCCTCTGTCCTCTTCTTTTTCTTTTTTTTCTTTATTATTTCGATTCTGAAAACTGAGAATGAGGGGGGAGGGGCCAACGGTTTTTAAGGGGAAGGGGAATTTTATTTTTAATTATTTTAATTATTTAATTTACAAGAAGTTGACTTTTTCATTCGACCTCAAAATGAGACCCACCGCCTATCGTCCATAGCGTTTCACCCCATTCCGAACACAATGGGATATGTATCGTAAGCTGATTCAATCGTTTCGATCAGTTTTCGTCAAAATCAACATATAACTCTATATATTGAATTTGGACATGCATTTCAATTTACTGGGGTCACTTACAAACTTTAAAAATTCCCGAAAAATATTTTCTAGCTTCGTATTGACGATACGGTCCTAACAAAACTAGTTTTGTCGAATTCTGAGACCGTTGGAAAAATGGCCATTTTCCAGTCGATTAAAATCAGTTAAAACTGGTCAAACTCGTTTTCCTTTGCCACGCTCACATATTGACTCAAAAAATTATGAAATTTGGAATCTAGCAATAACTTGACATCACGGATCTAACAAAAGTGGTTTCGTCGAAATCCAAAGTCATTTGCAAAATTTCCATTTTAAGGGCCTGAATTTCATAGCGGCTATTCAGAATTTTCAACTGAACATATCTTTTGATTCCCGCTATGAAATCTCAATTTTTCAGATTCGTTGGAAAGATATCCTCAATTAGATCCTATTATTTTCGGTTTCGCTAAAATCTGGATTGTTTTGCACCCGGTATGTTCAATTGAAGTTTGAAATCGAATTATCGAACTACCGCGCCATTTTCAATTCCTTTTATAATTATATATAATTATTTATATTCTAACGACGACGTATATAATATATACGTTCGAATTCTATTCAAAATAATTTTCTCATCGATATTTCTCAAAATAATCTATTTTAAATGTTCAAAATTCAATAAAATTGCCAAAATAAAAATTTTAAACCGGCCCAGATTTTCGGGTTGTTACATTCTCCCCCACTTAAAACTTTTCGTCCCCGAAAAGGAACAAAGTCGAAAGTGGTTTGATTAATCAACTCTACGTTTGATCTGGCTTCCATTCTCCAACTTTTCAGTTTCTGAGAATTTTCAAATTCTTCAAAAATTTGGCTAACACCCGGAGTTTTCGAAAAATTTCGCCATAACCTCCTTTGTACTGGGAGAGGTTTGGAAATTTATTGGGTCGTATTAGGTACCCAATAAATCCTAATAAGCATACACATATTTACAGTGATATATTTTGGTGTTTACAAGGGAGCGTGTATTGATAATAACTATAGAGAATAAATTCTCGTCACCCTGTCAAAGCCTGAGGTAGTGTGTATTTTAAATGCTCCAGAGGATAAATCCTCGTCACCTCATCCCGTGTGGGAAATAAATAGTCCATGTGCCGTATCTAATAACTAGAGAGATGTGATTATTGTCAACTCTAGACCCGTGTGGGGTTTTTATTAATCTAGCAATTTTATCGTTACAATTTAAATAGTCCATATCAGTCATCAATTCAACCTGTAAAATATAGTCATCGCCATACAAGCCTCTCACTCATATGGTAAATCTTCCACCTCGTCACACAAGCTCCAAATGCTTATGTGGTATATGATGAAGTATGCCTATCTTCCAGAAATATGCCATGTAATGTAGTTCAAAATTAATTGTTGCTATCCTATGGCGATGTTTATTATTTCACACAGAATAACCAGCACTCTGCATCCTATGGCATTCACAGGAGTTGATATAATAATATTTCGCATCCAACTCATTAAGGATTACCTATTTGTCGGGCACGCAAATAAAATCTTTACTCAACAGCTATCCAATTTCCTGTTCAAACATATATAATGCACAAGTATATATTTCTAACTATTTTCTAATCAATTCAATGTGTGATTTAATTGAATAAATTTGTTCTGGTTTTTTTTATTGATGATATTCTAATCTTCTCTAAATCAAAGGCCGGAAAGGAACATAACAACGGAAGCCGAAAAGGAACGAAGCCAAAAATTGTTTAACAAATCAACTCAACTTCCATTATTTTGACTACGGCTTAAGTTCTTCAACTTTTCAGTTTCTAAGAACTTTTCAAATTTTTCAAAAATTTGGCTAACACCCTAAATTTCCAAAAAATTTCGCCATAACCTCCCCTGCACCGGGAGCAACGGGAAAATCCTGAAATTGCCATACAGGCCTTCTGATCTCAAAAAGAAAAAGAAAAAGCCAAGCGGCTAGCCAATCGGCTCATAAAATCATCATCACCCAAACAAAACAGTAAATTATGGTAAACATATACCTATTTTTCGGGCAAACAAATTTTATTCTTCTGCTCTAGCCTCCTTGCTATGACCTGTTCAATGTAAGTACATGTATATGCAAGCAAATGCGACCAATTTTCAGTACAATTCAATATTCGATACAATTAGGCGTAATGGTTCAAAATTATCAAACAAATAACCAAACAAATCAAACATCAATCAATTAGTGAATTAGAGTTTCAAATTCATAATTTTATATATATATATATATACAGAAAATCATGTTTTGATGCCAAATCACAACAATAAACCTATCTAGTTTTGGTTCTCACACCAGTCTAATGCAAATATATAGAAATCACACCTTCGACACACGAACATAAGTATTGGTGATGGAGCTCCATCATCAAAATCATCTCCGAGTAACTAGAGTGTAATCCTATATCTATCTAGTATATTAAAACTTCGAATATACGTTCATGACGCGTATAGGCAAAATCTTTATATACTCGATTGTCCAAATTCAAAATAAATAAATATTCAAATACGTATAAAGCGATTTAAATTTTCAAAACAAAATTGTTTTCATTTGAAAAATATACTCTTCACTCTCGTTCTAGGATACTACTGATCCTATCTCTAACGAGTCATTCTAATTGGATATTACTAATCCAATATCTGATGAATTCTTTCGTATGGTTCTAATGTGTCTTGTTCTCGAGCTCTGTAAACCAAAGCTCTGATACCAAATTGACATAGCCCGACGAAATCCGGTAGGCTTTGCAACCATACCTTCATCCCCCAAAGCAGTAGGTAAAACCCACAGTGGCTCCCAGTGGTTCCCCAGTAACTTGTTTTACGGCGACCCTCTCGAGTCTCCCGACCACTTCCTAACCAACCCTCAAAAGGGACATATGGGGGTAAGAGTCTCCCGTTCGCCACCAAACTGCGAAGCGAGAACCCCCCGTCATGCGTACCCAGCCCACACAGGACCAGCAACAAAATATGGTAATACTCCATATCTAACACCACGGTGCTATCGGTAAAATTAATTACCATTTCACGTTCAAATCTAATTAAAGATTTAACTATCGCATTGGAGCAAAATTGGTGGTACTCCATTCTCGATCACCTTTCAGATTTGATAATTTAAATTATCAATTCACATTTCAATGTAATTAAAGATTCATTAAAACTCCACTTAGTTTCAATCTTTTCAAAAATAAATATCCTGCCTTTAACTGGGTTAAAGAACCAATGTCATCTAAAACACGGTTCATGACAAACCCAAATCACATTTGATATTAAATACAAGGCTCTGAATAGAAAATATATCGACTTATATTCGATATCAAATTCTGAAACCAACAAATATCGTATTGGAAATAACGATATAAATATATCTTTCGAATTCCCACAACAATATCTGTATAATCACGGAATCCAATCATCGAAATATTCCAAAGACAATTTCGATTCAAATCCACTTCCATTTTATATATATTGGAAATTGTGGTTATTTTCAAAACCGATTCAAATTCAATTTATTTGTTTCAAAAATAAATGGTTTTAGTTCTAGTTAAAAACCATTTCATTTCGATAAAAAATTATTTTAATCCTTTCAAATGTGGAATTTTTCATCCCAGTTCTTTCCAATACACATATTATGATTTTACACAAATTATTAATATTTTTAATAATTTTATCAAGGCCCATACAGTCGATTTCCATCAACGGCCATCGAATTGCACTTACAGCGACCTTTTCCAAATTTGATTTGGACATAATTCCAAATCCAACCATTAGATTTCAAATTTCAAATATTCATTGGAAAACTCTTTTCGATACGAACCCAATGGCTCCGGTTTTAGGAGAATCCGACGGTCGGATCTCCCGCAACGTCAATTCGAAGTCAATGGTCGAAATTCACGAACTGCCGCGGCGCGGCGCTTTCTATTCAGGCCATTATATATATAATATATGTATATTATATATATTTCGTCGATTTCCTTTTTAAAACGTATTTTATAAATCGTTTTAAATTCGTTTTCAAAACCATTTCAACTCTATATTCAATTTCAGATCAAAATTGAATATTTCATATCATTACTACATAAATGATAATATTTTCAAAACATTATATTTTGAAATCATTACATTTTCTATATTCATTATAAAAACAAATATAATCGGTATAAATATCGTTCATGTCAAAATAGCGCAACTCTAATCAAAATGGCTTTATATATTTCAATAAATTCGTTATTCTATTCAACAAATGAATATTTATTCCATTCAACACATGAATCTATATTTCTTTCAACACACCACTAATCTTGACACATGAGTACCTTCAACACACGACTATTTTTGTTATGTAAAATATTTTAAAAAATTATGGTATCTATCGTTTGATTTTCAATCAGACTCCACCCGTAAAGTAGTTCTAATTTTAAATATGATAAGGATGTAAATTTTATTATTAAAATATTTCACTTAACACATAAATAGTTTCAACACATGAACATCGTCAACACATGACTATTTTTATATTCAACACATGAATTTTCTTTTATAATATTCAATATTTTTCCGATTGGAATGAGGCCCAATCAATTGCCATATATCGTTAATTATATGGATTCCATACAACACATGTATATAATAGCAACGATAAACAATCAACCATCATCCAAAGTGCAAAATACAACTGTATAAGCATCAAATATAAATAATTAACGCTTACACAGCCTGTCAATCAATCGGTCGACATACAATTAAATAATTAGGATTAGTGTACTCAAATATCATCCCAACACCCATGTGGGGTTTCAAATTAACAAACACAAATTTTTATTTGTGCAGTTGGGCGACGTGTAAAATTTATCGACCCAATCAATATCAGTCAAACTAGTGCATATAAACAAATCGGTCGATTTGTTTATAAATATTTATTTACTCACATTCGCTATATTCATATTCACGTTAAAAATTATATTTTTAACGATAATTAATTTATTTCAACCATCTACAACTTATTATCGATTTCACATCATAAACAATTTTCACAACACGTCAATCAAACAAACAAGCCATCCATGGTCTGTGGATGACGGGTGTCGGGTGCTGCTAAGCACCGTCTGTATCCTAGTATATATATATATATATATATATATATATGACTAGAAAAAGAAATTTAGAGTGAGAAGTTCTCACCGATAGCTAATCCAATCGCCTTGACTCTTCTTGTGTAGAAGTCATCGCTGTTCTCGCCTTTTGTCACTTTCGTTGCCCGTAGCCACTACATATATAAAAATCACATTTTTATATTGTTGCTATGTATATAAAAATCATATTTTTATAATCACTCCATATGGATAAAAATTCTATTTTTACACCGCTACTATATAGATAAAAATTCTATTTTTACACCGTTACTATATAGATAAAAATTCTAGTTTTACACCGCTACTATATAGATAAAAATTCTATTTTTACACCGCTACTATATAGATAAAAATTCTAGTTTTACACCGCTACTATATAGATAAAAATTCTATTTTTACAACGATGTTCATATAATAAATATTATATTTTTATCATGCTATTCTCTATATAAAGTTTTCGCCTTTTCAAATATAAAGATTTTGCCTTTTCAATTATAAAGATTTCGCCTTTTCTATTATAAAGATTCGCCTTTTCTATTTCAACACTATAAAAAAATTACATTTTTATTTTGCTACATATATAAAGATGATATTTTTACTATCTATAAAATATAAAAATTATATTTAAATCGTATTTTCAAATCAATATCGTTCATATGAAAATCACTTCTTCATGTACACAAAAATGGTTCTTTTTATATTTCTACCTCATATTGATAAAAATCCTACCTTTACTTTAAATAAAAATCCTACCTTTACTTTAAATAAAAATCCTACCTTTACTTTAAATAAAAATCCTACCTTTTCTGTTTCCTTCTATTAAATAAAAATTAGAAAATAAATAGACAAAAATAAAATAAAAAGGACAAACGAACTTACTGTCATTCTCGCCGGACTAAGGAGGGTTTCTGTCGAACTGCGAAGGGGAGGGGAAAGCGTGGAGGAGCCGGGGGAGAGAGAATAAAGGAGGAGGAGAGGCCAGGGAGGTAGGGGGCGGTCGATGGAGGGGGTTTGTGGGGCTTGGGCTCGCGGATGGATGGAGAAGGAGGGGAGCAGTCGGTGTGGCGGCTCTGGTGGGGCTCGGTGGTCGAGCGCGGCGTCAGGCGGCGGGGCGTAGCAGGGAGGAGGGGGCACGAGGGGGAGAGACGGAGGGAGGAGCGGGGCTCGAAGGAGGGAGGGTGTCACAGTGGGCTGCGCCACCTTGGGCACTGGCGGCGCTCCGATCAGAGGAGCGACCGCTGCTCCTCCGTCCTCTTCTTTTTCTTTTTTTCTTTATTATTTCGATTCTGAAAACTGAGAATGAGGGGGGCAACGGTTTTTAAGGGGAAGGGGAATTTTATTTTTAATTATTTAATTTACAAAAAGTTGACTTTTTCATTCGACCTCGAAACGAGACCCACCGCCAGTCGTCCATAGCTTTTCACCCCCGTTCCGAACACAATGGGATATGTATCATAAGCTAATTCAATCGTTTCGATCAGTTTTCGTCAAAATCAACATATAACTCTATATATTGAATTTGAACATGCATTTCAATTTACTGGGGTCACATACGAACTTTAAAAATTCCCGAAAAATATTTTCTAGCTTCGTATTGACGATACAGTCCTAATAAAACTAGTTTCGTCGAATTCTGAGACCGTTGGAAAAATGGCCATTTTCGAGTCGATTAAAATCAACTGAAACTGGTCAAACGCGTTTTCCTTTGCCACGCTCACATATTGATTTGAAAAATTATGAAATTTGGAATCTAGCAATAACTTGACATCACGGATCCAACAAAAGTGGTTTCGTCGAAATCCGAAGTCATTTGCAAAATTTCGATTTTTAAGGGCCTGAATTTCATAACGACTCTTCAGAATTTTCAACTAGACATATCTTTTGATTCCCGCTATGAAACCTCAATTTTTCGGATTCGTTGGAAAGATATCCTCAATTAGATCCTATTATTTTCGGTTTCGCTAAAATCCGGATTGTTTTGTGTAACGACCCAGAAAATCTGAACCAATTTAAAAATTTTAAATTGGCTAAAATAATGGATTTTAAATATTTAAAATAAATATTTTAAATAATAGCAATGAAAAATGAGTTTGAATCGACAATTAAAAATGAATATAATTAATTCTATTTATAAACAAGGCCTGAAAAGGCGCTGTAGTTTCAAAAATTGAATTCAAACTTTGTCGGACTGTACCGGGTGCAAAACAAAACGGATTTAAGCGAAACCAAAAATGTTAAAATCTGTTAGTGAATACCTTTCTAACGAATCTGAAAAATCAAATTTTCATAGCGGAAAGCAAAAGTTATGGCCAAATGAATTTTTAGAAAGGTCGCTATGGAATTTATATAGCCCGTGAAATTGGCCATTTTGCAAACGACCTCGGAATTCGACGAAACCACTTTTGTTCGATCCGGGATGTGAAGTTATTGCTAGGTTTCATATTTCATAATTTTTGAAGCTAGTATGTGAGCGTGGCAAAGGAAAATGTGTTTTGATCAATTACAGTTAAATTGGATCGACCAGAAATGGGCCTTTTTGCAAACGGTCTCATAATTCGATGAAACTAGTTTTGTTGGGACCGTATCGTCAAAACATAGCCAGATTTATTTTTCTGGAATTTTTCGAATCAGTTTGTGGCCCTGGAAAATTGAAATGTACGTTCAAATTGAATATTGAATGTTTTATATTTTAATTTGAATGGAAACTGACTGAAACAGTCGAATGGGCCTACGAAACATATCCCATTATGTTCGGAATGGGGGTAAAACGCTAGGGACGACAGTCGTTGGGTTTAGATTGGTGATCGGGTCAGAAAATCCCTTTAAAACTCCCCCGACCAATTATATTTTTTTTAAAATAAAAAAAAGAAAAATCCTTTTTCTCTCTCCCCGATCGAAGGCGGAAACCGCTCGAAATCTTCCCCCTTATTTTCCGATCAATCCACGCCGAATTAGCTCGTGCCATAGTTGAACTTTTTGAAGATATTCTCGAGATCTTCAAATCCATATAAAGTTTGGAATTTTTCGTGGCCTGTGGAGGGAGAATCGACGTCCCAAAGTCGGCGACTTCAATCCGCTGCCCCGACCGCCTGGCGCCACCGAGTGGGCCCCCACCCCCACGCGCAGACGCGCGTCTCCCCCCTCTTCGTCGCTGCACTGGCTGATCCTCCTATCGATTCACGGTTTGATCGAAAATTGCAAACCTAGTTTTGAACCTTTCAGCTGAGGTACGACTTGTTTTATTTTCAACTGTTTTAACTCCTTTAAACCGTTGCAAACTTTGAAAAATCATATCTTTTTGCTGTGTTGACGAAATTCAGTGAAACAAGAGATAGTGGACTCGTGTGGACGTCTTCTACCTTCTAGAAGAGACCGCATATTTTTCTGAGCCTTCTGCTATTTTTGGTGGAGTGGAACCCAAGGTGAGATTTCTAATTTATAAACGATATAGAAAACGACGATGTATAAATTATATAGTCGATGTATGAGTTATATAAGCGTTGTACACCTCATGTATAAGCGTTGTATAATTTGTACGTTCGATGTATAAGTTATATATGCGTTGTAAAAATTACATATGTGTTGAAATAGAAGTGAATTGCTATATATATATATATATATATATATATATATATATATATATATATATATATATATATATATATATATGCCCCTCGTCCACAAACCATGGACTATATTTATTGGTTGTGATTGGTGTGAAAATTGATTGATAGCGAATGGTTGATTGGAATTGTTTGTGGTTGATATTGATTGATTGTGGTTGAAAAATACCCATTTGTGGTTGAGAAATATTTGGTTGAAACCACATAGGATTAGTTTGTGGAAATGAAATAAATATATAAATGCCGCCTGCATGTGAACTGGATGCATGATCCCCATTGTCAAAAAACCGCGAGGTTTTAAGGTAGAGCAAGGAGCCGTACTAGGGACGGTCCCGGTTTTAACTACCCTGCCGTTATGTTGCCGAAATTTTGAATAATATTCATGTGTTTGAATTATTTTCATTTGTTGAAACTATATTGATTCGTTGAATAGAAAAACTTCATGTGTTGAATCGATATTCATTCGTTGAATTGAAATTCATGTGTTGAATGGTATTCGTGTTTTAAATATAAAAATCACATTTTTTATTGATAGATACAAACTATAGAAAACCCGCATGTGTTGAATCGATATTCATTCGTTGAATTGAAATTCATGTGTTAAATGGTATTCGTGTTTTAAATATAAAAATCACATTTTTATCTATATAAACTGTAGAAAATCTTCATGTGTTGAATCGATATTCATTCGTTGAATTGAAATTCATATATTGAATGGTATTCATGTTTTAAATATAAAAATCACATTTTTATCTATATATATAAACTATAGAAAATCTTCATGTGTTGAATTGATATTCATTCGTTGAATTGAAATTCATGTGTTGAATGGTATTCATATTTTGAAAGAAATTGTTTTATAATAAAAATCCTATTTTTATCACCTGTATTAACTATATAAAATAATCTTGTTTTGAAATAAATTGTTTTACATTAAAAATCACATTTTTATTATATACATGAATTGGTAAAAATAGTGAAGTGTTGAAATAGAAGCCAGTTAGATAAAAATATCATTTTTATCAAATGTATGAAAAGAACATAGCTTTGAAATCGAAGAATCGATATATATATATATATATATATATATATATATGGAATTAAAATATATCGAATAATGACGTTGCAGTTCGTATTTTGAAACCGTGATTTCAAACGATTAGTACGGGAGATCCGACCATCTGATTTTCCTGAAATCACAACCGTTGGGTTCGCTTTGGAAATATCTTTCCAACGGCACCAACTTTGTAAAAATCCAACTGTTGGATTGTCTGGAATGTTTAATTCAAATCTAAAGAAAAACAGTGCCAGAATCGATTATATTTATATATATATATAAATACAATTATATTTAATCGAATAACGACGCTGCAGTTCGTATTTTGAAATCGAAACTTCAAACGATTGTACCGGGAGATCCGACCGTCGGATTTTCCTGAAACTGGAACCGTTGGATTCGTTTTGAAAAGATCTTTTTAATGATGTAAATTTTGTGAATATCCAACGGTTAGATTTTCAGATATGTGTAAATCAAATCTGAAGAAAAACAGCGCCACGGTCGCGTTATGGCCCGAAGCGTCGTTTTGAATAAATTGGCTATTTTAAAATAAATAAATGTAGCGATAAATCGATATAAAATATTATAAACGATATGGATGTGATTTAGAAATTAACTGAAGGTTGGTTAAGTCTAATGATTTCCTGGGTGTTGATCTGATGTTGGTTTCGGCCTTCGGGGTTAATATTTGGGAAATCGTTCTCTTACCGATTGACGGTTAGTGACTAATGAATTGAAATGATGCGTGTATATGTTAGTGTTGCACTTGTTTATTATATACGCGAGTTGCTCAGAAATACCAGGTTTATCCCATTTTGAATAATTGAATCGACGATAAGAAATCGAAGATGAAGACGGTGGTCGAAGACCGGAGATCTTCACCTCGTTTGGATGGTAACCGAGGTCCTGATTGGGAGGCATCCCAAAATGTGGATAATGAGTGGTGATCGTCCAGACGTACGTGGTGATCGATGGGTTTGCGAGGTATTTAGTGCCTCCGGTTTCGTTCAGACCCAGAACGGACTTGCAAATGGAAAGTGTGTCTGACATTGGAATTTATTCTGTGTGATTGATAGCCATCAGTTGCACGGTGTGAATTGCCTGTGTGGCATGCTAAGATGCAGTGATCAGGGCTTCTGTTGAAAAGCAAAGTTTTGTGTTGATGATCAAAGCACCGCCTACATGGCGTAGCTTTGTGTATAACGTAAAATCGTGAGCCTCACACCCCGGTATGAACCAGAAACGGGAGCAGGACCTCAGGGGGGGACGTGCGTTTTCTGTCTAGCTAGAAGTGGCATCAGTGGTTTTACACGCCCGGACGAGTTTGACTTATGTGGTTGTTGCTGTTGCGAGGCGCCTTGGTTAGATCGGACGATCCGGGTCCGATGGAGTCATTCATTGGCTCATTTAAGCCTCAAAGGGCGGAGGGACGCATTGTTCAGGCATTATAATCCACTTCGTGTGGACCGGCCCTGACGATCCAAGGTACGGTTGCGGCCGTGCCTGAGACATGGGCTAGATTGTCTCGAATTCGGTAAGGACTATCTTTTTCCTTGGTTCATGACGGAAATACAATTTCCAAATACGCGACTGTGTGGTTTTGATTGTATCCCTATATATGACGACATAGTGGTATGGGGCATTAATGTCGTCTATGATTGATAGTTATGATTTGAAATTGTTTTTAAAACATATAAACACTAGCAATAATATCAAATGCTTTTGTTTTATTCGTATCAATCATATTTTGGCCATTATAAGGTAAAACTCTATCCTCCGGTTTGCGTTGCATTGTGTGATGTGAACTGAGTCTTATAATGGCTTCATTTTTAGAAAAGCATTGCAATGTTTTAAAAGAATGATTTGTTTTAAAGCACTGGCAATCCAATGGAGTAAACCCGTTCCACGAAAGTGGCGTGGTCCTGTGATTTTCCATATATTAAATGTGTTGAGTAGATTTCTCATACCAATCCCATGACTGACTCGTAGTTTGTTTCACTTTCAAACTCGGGTTCCCCTTTTTCTACATGGGCAGCCTTGTGTTCAGGTTTAGCTGGTTCTTTCTGGATAGCTGGAGCTGAAGATGGATTCTATCATTTATCTCTTTTTATGCTGTTCAACTCCTACTGTACATTATGTTTGTTTTCCGCTGTAGACATATATGTATAGTTGAACTATATTTGTACTAAGTATGATCCTGTATACTGTGTAACTCTGATGTTTACTTTTATCCAGTATATTCTATTGTTCATTATCTGGTGTATTTATTTAGTTCTGTTCTGCTATTATCTGTTTTTTTGTTATATTCCAAGGATTACCCTTGCCACCGTCAGTACGGGGTTTGGGGTCGTCACAATTTGGTATCAGAGCTTTGTTAAAGCTTAGTTCTGGGATATAACATATTAACGAACTCATCAGAAATAGAACCAGTAGTGTTCTAGGACGGGTAACTCTATACAGATAGGATCAGTAATATCCTAGTATAAGTAAAGCAAAATGGAATACACCCCCGTAGACACATTTACATTGAAGTATTTGTCTCTATATTTTGAAATATCTTTTCTATTGACTTGACACTTTGTCTGCTAATTGCAGACGCACTAGAAAATGAGTGATAGGAACAGAAGAAATAATGGTATGGCTCGACCAGCTAATGAGCCAGTTGTGCTCCCACAGCCAGAATCAAAAATAGAAGTTCTATTCAAGAGATTTCGAAATCTGGGTGGATCGCCATTCTTAGGCAAAGAGTCCATTATGGAAACACAAGCTTGGATTCGTTCTGCAGAGAAAATCTTTGAGGGATTAAAGCTGAGAGACGATCAGAAAAGATTACTGGCATCTTCGGCACTCAAAGAAGAAGCTTTGTTTTGGTGGGATTCAGTTGTTAAAGATAATCCAGAAGGTGATATCACCTGGGACAGATTCAAAGTTATTTTCTTAGAAAGATTTACTCCTCCCGAAGCAACCGAGCGATTATTTGATGAATTTTCTTATTTGATACAAGGTGATATGACCATCCCAGAATACCATAAGAAATTCAACGAACTTTCTCACTTTTCTCCTCATCTGATTCAAGATCCAAAGAGGAAGAATCTGAGATTTATTTATGGCCTGCAAAGAAAATATCAGAACAGTGTAATGAGGAATGAAGCTCCCCTTTTCTGAAATGATATACATGGCTTACCAGTATGAAGATCTCGACAAGAAAGGTATGTGGCCTTACGAAGAAGAGGTCAGCTCTAGTAAGAAAGTTGAGTCTGAAACTGAGTGTCCGGAGGCTAGTACGATGTCCGAGGTCAGTAACAAACCCAAAGTCAATCGGAAGAGGGCCAGATTTGGAAAAGAACCAGCAACGACTGCCATATGCAATAATTGTCATAAGAAAGGACATTTGCAAGGAAAATGCAAATCTCTGAAGAAACAAAAGAATGATGGGTTTAAATCCGGTAAGAAGCTCCAGGAAAGTAAAAGATGCAATCAATGCCATCGGTTTTGTCATGTAAAACAAGAGCGCCGGCTGTTAAAGACAACCAAAGAAGCTCAGGTAAATGAAATAGCCGAAGAGCCTACATCTTCGTTTGCTCAAGAAAGGCCAGATGTTTTAGAAGGCACGCTAACTGTTCCCAGTTAAAGTACTGTTTGACACAAGCGCGTCACGAAGCTTCATTGCCAAGTGTGTAGCGAAGAAGCTGGATTTGAATTTGAAGAAGCTCAAGGAACCAATGACTGTCCAGAATCCGGTTGGGGGTTCCATTGATCTCAGTTGGGTTTGTGGAGTGCCGGTTTCTTTCTCTCATTATCGGTTTCCTACCATCGCGACCGTCATGAATTTTAAAGAGTTTGATCTTATCTTGGGGTTAGACTGGTTGACCAAATATGAAGCTGAAGTTAAATGCGCCGACAGAGTCGTAAAGGCGAAGATAAAATCAGGGGATTATATAACCATTCCCTGTGAAGGTCAGAATGCAAATAGAAAAGACTTCTGGGTAGCTCTCGATGTTTCTCCAGCCCAAATAGAAAATATCCCTGAAGTCACAGAGAATATTCCCGACCTAGTGAAAGATATTCCTGTCGTCAAAAACTATGCGGATGTGTTCGAAGAAGTTGTTCGCTTACCTCCGCAGAGAGAAATAGATTTCAAAATTGCTTTAATTCCAAATGCAAGGCCGGTAGTTCATGCTATTCGAAGAATGTCCTTGAAAGAGAAAGAGGAATTAGACAATCAAACACGACAGCTAGTATGGAAGGGTCTGATGAGGCCTAGTTTCTCTGATTGGGGTGCAGCAGTGGTGTTTGTTCCAAAATCTAACGGTACTCTACATCTATTCGTGGATTATCGTGATTTAAACAAACAGACGATAAAGAATAAATATCCATTGCCACGGATTGATGATTTGTTGGATCGATTGAATGGCACACAAGTATTTTCACGAATGGACCTAGCTACAGGTTTCCATCAGCTTCGTATCGCTGAGGAGTGTGTTCCTTTGACAACATTCAGGGGTCCTGACTTATTTTATGAGTGGTTAGTAATGCCGTTCGGCTTATGTAATGCTCCAGCCTATTTCGTCGATCTAATAAACAGAGTATTCATAGGAGTATTGAATAAATTTGTTCTGGTTTTCATTGACGATATTATAATCTTCTCTAAATCAAAGGCCGAACATGAAAAACATTTGGAACAAGTGTTAGAAATTCTCAGAAGGAATGTGTTGAAAGCAAAGTTTTCCAAATGTATATTCTGGCAAGAAGAAGTCAAATTTCTGGGCCACGTTGTATTGAAAGAAGGAATTGCTGTGGATCCAAGTAAAATCACAGCTATTCAGAATTGGAAACAGCCCAGTACCCCTACAGAAGTCCGCAGTTTTCTCGAATTGGCTAGTTATTACCGGAAGTCCGTTAAAAACTTTTCGAAGATATCTGGTCACTTAACGAAGCTTACAAAGAAGCACTCTAAATTCAAATGGACTCCAGAAAGTGAAGAGGCTTTTGAAGAGCTAAAGTTAAGATTAACGACAACTCCAGTGTTAACCATCATCGATGGCAATCAGGATTTAAAAGTCTGGACTGACGCTTCTAGAGAAGGCCTTGGCGCAGTGTTAATGCAAAGGGGTCGAGTGATTGCTTATGCTAGCCATCAGCTGAAGCCGCACGAGAAGAACTACGTAACTCATGATCTTGAGTTATTGGCTATAGTATTCGCCTTGAAAATATGGAGACACTATCTTCTAGGTGAGAGATTTGAACTGTTTACAGATCACCAGTCGTTAAAGTATCTGTTCACCCAGAAAGACATGAATCTGAGGCAGCAACGTTGGCTGGAGTTTCTTGCAGCATATGACTTTGAAATTATATATACTCCAGGGAAAGCCAATGTTGTGGCCGATGCGCTGAGCCGCAAGAATGTAATGATCGCCAGCTTTATTATCACGACTTCCTTGATTGACAAAATATCTATTCTTCAGAAGGAGGATAACTTTATTAAGGATATGATTAAAAGGATCCAGAAAGGTGAACCCTCGTGTTTTCAAATAGATAACGACGAGACCCCGAGGTTGAAAGGAAGGATTTGTATTCCCGATATCCCAGAGTTAAAAAGGGAAGTGTTAGACGAGTGTCACAAGTCCAAGCTGAGTATCCATCCTGGTATAGCCAAAATGTATAACGATCTCAAGCAAACATTCTGGGGGAAGGCTATGAAAAGGGACGTTTCAATATACGTTAGCCGATGCCCTACTTGCCAACTAGTCAAGAGCGACCAACAGAAGCTGGCTGGATTGTTACAATCGCTAGACGTTCCTGGTTGGAAGTGGGAACATATTTCTATGGATTTCATTGATGGTCTGCCCAAAACCAGAAAAGGAAACGACAGTATTTGGGTGATCGTAGATCGCTTCACGAAGACCGCCCATTTCATACCTGTCAGATCAAACAGAACTGCTCAGAGTCTGGCGCAGATATACTTCACGGAAATATTTAGACTACATGGAGTGCCGCTCAGTATAGTCAGTGATAGATATATAATATTCACTAGTAAATTCTGGGAGGCGTTTCAAGTAGAGCTGGGAACGAAGTTGAACTTGAGCACCGCCTATCATCCTCAGACAGATGGTCAAACTGAGAGGGTGAATCGTATACTAGAAGATATATTGCGGGCTTGTGTTCTAGATTTCGGTGGATCATGGGAAGACCATCTACATTTGGCTGAATTCTCTTATAACAACAACTACCAGGCAAGTCTGACAATGTCGCTATTCGAAGCATTATAGGGTAGACCGTGCCGATCTCTTGCTTGTTAGGTCGAACATGGAAATAGACTTGTGTTAGGGCCTAATATGATCCGAGAAGCTGCCAATAAAGTCGACTTTATTAAGAAGCGATTACTCGCCGCTCAGAGCCGACAAAAGAGCTATGTCGATAGGAGAAGAAGAGATATATCCTTTGTTGTTGGCGACTACGTATATTTGAAAGTATCGCCAATGAGAGGAGTTATCCGGTTCGGTCAGACTGGAAAGTTGGTGCCCAAATTCATTGGTCCGTTTCCTATTCGGGAACGGATCGGAACTCTCGCTTATAGGGTCAAACTGCCTAATTGGTTGCCTGGAGTTCATGATGTATTTCACATATCTCAACTTCGAAAGCACGTTCATGATCTAGACTTGATCGTGGAAGAAGCAGTTCAACAGGATATTGAAATTACCCCTGAATTAGCCGTGAGAAGAGAGCCGCTAAAGATCATCGGCAAAGAAACCAAAGAGCTAAGGAACAAGAAAGTTCACTTAGTCAAAGTGCAATGGAGTTGAGATCCGCGAGATTGTACTTGGGAAACTGAGGAGAGCATTCAGAAAGCTTATCCTAGATGCCGAGTGGATATCTCTGATTGACTCTGGTGCAAGGTATATTTACCATACTTTGCATTACCATTTCATTCTCTACTCTGTTGTTAGTTTCTTTCCATGGATGTGCACTTTTAATTCTATAGTCTGAATGATTTTTAAAGAATGTAGGAATTGATTTGTATGGTTTTGAAAAGTTAAAAACAATTTGATAGATTGTTTGAGTTGTTTGATAGTAAATTAGATTAATTAAATTATTGAAACAATAGTTAATTTAATTAATAAGAGGTTAAATGGTAGAATTTATTCATTTAAATCACACGTTGAACTGATTAGAAAATAGATAGAAATATATATACATGTGCATTATATATGTTTGAACAGGTAAATGGATAGCTGTTGAGTAAAGATTTTATTTGTGTGCCCAACAAATAGGTAAACCTTAATGAGTTGGATGCAAAATATTATTATATCAACTCCTGTGAATGCGATTGGATGCGGAGTGCTGGTTTTTCTGTGTGAAATAATAAATGTCGCCATAGGATAGTAACAATTAATTTTGAACTACATTACATGGCATACTTCTGGAAGATAGGCATACTTCGTCATATACCACATAAGCATTTGGAGCTTGTGTGACGAGGTGGAAGATTTACCATACGACCGAGAGGCTTGTATGGCGATGACTATATTTTACAGGTTGAACTGATGACTGATATCGACTATTTAAATTGTAACGATAAAATTGCCAGATTAATAAAAACCCCACACGGGTCTAGAGTTGACAATAATCACATCTCTCTAGTTATTAGATACGGCACATGGACTATTTATTACCCACACGGAACAAGGTGACAAGAATTTATTCTCTGGAGTTATTATCAATACACGCTCCCCTGTAAACACCAGAATATATCACTATAAATATGTGTATGCTTATTAGGATTTATTGGGTACCTAATACGGCCCAATAAATTTCCAAACCCCTCCCCGTACAAAGGAGGTTATGGCGAAATTTTTCTAAAATTCCGGGTGTTAGCCAATTTTTTTTTGAAGAATTTGAAAATTCTCAGAAACTGAAAAGTGGAGAATGGAAGCCAGATCGAACGTAGAGTTGATTAATCAAACCAATTTCGACTTTTTTCCTTTTCGGGGACGAAAAGTTTTAAGTGGGGGAGATTGTAACGACCCAGATAATCTGAACCAATTTAAAAATTTTAAATTGGCTAAAATAATGGATTTTAAATATTTAAAATAAATATTTTAAATAATAGCAATGAAAACTGAGTTTGAATCTACAATTGAAAACAAATATAATTAATTCTATTTATAAACAAGGCCTGAAAAGGCGCCGTAGTTTCAAAAATTGAATTCAAACTTTGTCGGACTGTACCGGGTGCAAAACAAAACGGATTTGAGTAAAACCAAAAATGTTTAAATCTGTTAGTGAATTCCTTTCTAACGAATCTGAAAAATTGAACTTTCATAGCGGACAGCAAAAGTTATGGCCAAATGAATTTCCAGAAAGGTCGCTATGGAATTTATATAGCCCGTGAAATTGGCCATTTTGCAAATGACCTCGGAATTCGATGAAACCACTTTTGTTGGATCCGGGATGTGAAGTTATTGCTAGGTTTCAAATTTCATAATTTTTGAAGCTAGTATGTGAGCGTGGCAAAGGAAAACATGTTTTAATCAATTATAGTTAAATTGGATCGACCAGAAATGGGCCTTTTTGCAAACTGTCTCAGAATTCGATGAAACTAGTTTTGTTGGGACCGTATCGTCAAAACATACCCAGATTTATTTTTCTGGAATTTTTCGAATCAGTTTGTGGCCCTAGCAAATTGAAATGTACGTTCAAATTGAATATTGAATGTTTTATATTTTAATTTGAATGGAAACTGACTGAAACAGTTGAATGGTCCTACTTAACATATCCCATTGTGTTCGGAATGGGGGTAAAACGCTAAGGACGACAGCCGTTGGGTTTAGATTGGTGATCGGGTCAGAAAACCCCTTTAAAACTCCCCTGACCAATCATATTTTTTTAAATAAAAAAAAAGAAAAATCCTTTTTCTCTCTCCCCGACCGAAGGCGGAAACCGCTTGAAATCTTCCCCCTCATTTTCCGATCAATCCACGCCGAATTAGCTCGTGCCACAGTTGAACTTTTTGAAAATCTTCTCGAGATCTTCAAATCCATATAAAGTTTGGAATTTTTCATGGCCTGTGGAGGGAGAATCGACGTCCTGAAGTTGGCGACTTCAATCCACCGCCCCGACCGCCTGGCGCCACCGAGTGGGCCCCCACCACCACGCGCAGACGTGCGTCTCCCCCCTCTTCGTCGCTGCACTGGCCGATCCTCCTATCGAATCATGGTTTGATTGAAAATTACAAACCTAGTTTTGAACCTTTCAGCTGAGGTACGGCTTGTTTTATTTTCAACTGTTTTAACACCTTTAAACCGTTGCAAACTTTGAAAAATCATATCTTTTTGCTGTGTTGACGAAATTCAGTGAAACAAGAGACAGTGGACTCGTGTGGACGTCTTCTACCTTCTAGAAGAGACCGTATATTTTTCTGAGCCTTTTGCAATTTTTGGTGGAGTGGAACCCAAGGTGAGATTTCTAATTTATAAACGATATAGAAAACGAGGATGTATAAATTATATAGTCGATGTATGAGTTATATAAGCGTTGTACACCTCATGTATAAGCGTTGTATAAGTTGTACGTTCGATGTATAAGTTATATATGCGTTGTAAAAATTATATATGTGTTGAAATAGAAGTGAATTTCTATATATATATATATATATATATATATATATATATATACACACCCCTCGTCCACAAACCATGGACGATATTTATTGGTTGTGATTGGTGTGAAAATTGATTGATAGCGAATGGTTGATTGGAATTGTTTGTGGTTGATATTGATTGATTGTGGTTGAAAAATACCCATTTGTGGTTGAGAAATATTTGGTTGAAACCACATAGGATTAGTTTGTGGAAATGAAATAAATATATACATGCCGCCTGCGTGTGAACTAGATGCATGATCCCCATTGTCAAAAAACCGCGAGGTTTTAAGGTAGAGCGAGGAGCCGTACTAGGGACGGTCCCGGTTTTAACTACCCTGCCGTTATGCTACCGAAATTTTGAATAATATTCATGTGTTTGAATTATTTTCATTTATTGAAACTATATTTATTCGTTGAATAGAAAATCTTCATGTATTGAATCGGTATTCATTCGTTGAATTGAAATTCATGTGTTGAATGGTATTCGTGTTTTAAATATAAAAAATCACATTTTTTATTGATAGACACAAACTATAGAAAACCTTCATGTGTTGAATCGATATTCATTCGTTGAATTGAAATTCATGTGTTGAATGGTATTCGTGTTTTAAATATAAAAATCACATTTTTATCTACATAGATAAACTATAGAAAATCTTCATGTGTTGAATCGATATTCATTCGTTGAATTGAAATTCATGTGTTGAATGGTATTCGTATTTTAAATATAAAAATCACATTTTTATCTATATATATAAACTATAGAAAATCTTCATGTGTTGAATCGATATTCATTCGTTGAATTGAAATTCATGTGTTGAATGGTATTCATATTTTGAAAGAAATTGTTTTAGAATAAAAATCCTATTTTTATCACCTATATTAACTATATAAAATAATCGTGTTTTGAAATAAATTGTTTTGCATTAAAAATCACATTTTTATTATATACACGAATTGGTAAAAATAGTTAAGTGTTGAAATAGAAGTAAGTTAGATAAAAATATCATTTTTATCAAATGTATGAAAAGAATATAGCTTTGAAATCGAAGAATCGATATATATATAAATGGAATTAAAATATATCGAATAACGACGCTGCAGTTCGTATTTTGAAACTGTGATTTCAAACGATTAGTACGGGAGATCCGACCATCGGATTTTCCTGAAATCACAACCGTTGGGTTCGCTTTGGAAATATCTTTCCAACGGCATCAACTTTGTAAAAATCCAACGGTTGGATTGTCTGGAATGTTTAATTCAAATCTGAAGAAAAACAGCGCCAGAATTGATTATATATATATACATATATATAATTATATTTAATCGAATAACGACGCTGCAGTTCGTATTTTGAAATCGAAACTTCAAACGATTGTACCGGGAGATCCGACCGTCGGATTTTCCCGAAATTGGAACCGTTGGACTCGTTTTGAAAAGATCTTTCTAATGATGTAAACTTTTGAAGATCCAACAGTTAGATTTTCAGATATGTGTAAATCAAATCAGAAGAAAAACAGCGCCACGGTCGCGTTATGGCCCGAAGCATCGTTTTGAATAAATTGGCTATTTTAAAATAAATAAAAATAGTGATAAATCGTTATAAAATATTATAAATGATATGGATGTGATTTAGAAATTAACTGAAGGTTGGCTAACTCGAATGGTTTCCTGGGTGTTGATCTGATGTTGGTTTCGGCCTTCGGGGTTAATATTTGGGAAATCGTTCTCTTACCGATTGACGGTTAGTGACTAATGAATTGAAATGATGCGTGTATATGTTAGTGTTGCACTTGTTTATTATATACGCGAGTTGCTCAGAAAGACCGGGTTTATCCCATATGGAATAACTAAATCGATGATAAGAAATCGAAGATGAAGACGGTGGTCGAAGACCGGAGATCTTCACCTCATTTGGATGGTAACCGAGGTCCTGATTGGGAGGCATCCCGAAATATGGATAATGAGTGGTGATCGTCCAGACGTACGTGGTGATCGATGGGTTTGCGAGGTATTTAGTGCGTCCGGATTCGTTCAGAACCAGAACGGACTTGCAAATGGAAAGTGTGTCTGACATTGGAATTTATTCTGTGTGATTGATAGCCATCATTGCACGGTGTGAATTGCCTATGTGGCATGCTAAGATGCAGTGATCAGGGCTTCTGTTGAAAAGCAAAGTTTTGTGGTGATGATCAAAGCACCGCCTACATGGAGTAGCTTTGTGTATAACGTGAAATCGCGAGCCTCACACCCCGGTATGAACCAGAAACGGGAGCAGGACCTCAGGGGGGATGTGCGTTTTCTTTTTAGCTAGAAGTGGCGTAAGTGGTTTTACACGCCCTGGCGAGTTTGACTTATGTGGTTGTTGCTGTTGCGAGGTGCCTTGGTTAGATCGGACGATCCGGGTCCGATGGAGTCATTCGTTGGCTCATTTATGCCCCAAAGGGCAGAGGGACGCATTGTTCAGGCATTATAATCCACTTCGTGTGGACCGGCCCTGACGATCCAAGGTACGGTTGCGGTTGTGCCTAAGACATGGGCTAGATTGTCTCGAATTTGGTAAGGACTATCTTTTGCCTTGGTTCATGACGGAAATCCAATTTCCAAATACGTGACTGTGCGGTTTTGATTGTATACCTATATATGACGACATAGTGGTATGGGGCATTAATGCCATCTATGATTGATAGTTATGATTTGAAATTGTTTTTAAAACATATAAACACTAGCAATAATATCAAATGCTTTTGTTCTATTCGTATCAATCATATTTTGGCCATTATAAGGTAAAACTCTATCCTCTGGTTTGTGTTGCATTGTGTGATGGGAACTGAGTCTTATAATGGCTTCATTTTTAGAAAAGCATTGCGATGTTTTAAAAGAATGATTTGTTTTAAAGCACTGGCAATCCAATCGAGTAAACCCGTTCCACGAAAGTGGCGTGGTCCTGTGATTTGCCATATATTAAATGTGTTGAGTAGATTTCTCATACCAGTCCCATGACTGACTCGTAGTTTGTTTCACTTTCAAACTCGGGTGCCCCTTTTTCTATATGGGCAGCCTTGTGTTCAGGTTTAGCTGGTTCATTCTGGATAGCTGGAGCTGAAGATGTATTCTATCATTTATCTCTTTTTATGCTGTTTAGCTCCTACTGTACATTATGTTTGTTTTCCGCTGTAGACATATATGTATAGTTGAACTATATTTGTACTAAGTATGATCCTGTATACTGTGTAACTCTGATGTTTACTTTTATCCAGTATATTCTATTGTTCTTTATCTGGTGTATTTATTTAGTTATGTTCTTCTATTATCAGTTTTTGTATTATATTCCAAGTATTACCCTTGCCACCGTCAGTACGGGGTTTGGGGTCATCACATTTTGCACCTGGTATGTTCAATTGAAGTTCGAAATCGAATTATCGAACTACCGCGCCATTTTCAATTCCTTTTTTAATTATATATAATTATTTATATTCTAACGACGATGTATATAATATATACATTCGAATTCTATTCAAGATAAATTTCTCGTCGATATTTCTCAAAATAATCTATTTTAAATGTTCAAAATTCACTAAAATTGCCAATATAAAATTTTTAAACCAGCCCAGATTTTCGGGTTGTTACATTTTAATATTAGTAATAGTAATATATAGTAATGAAAACGTAAAATAGAAAGCTGAGAATTTGGAAAGAAGTCAGGGTGGCCAACTATGTGACATAACATGCCGATTTCATTTAATATATATACAAGTCTTCATATATGGTTCGAAATAGAGCATGGTAAGATTGGAAAGATAGATTACTTTTTTTGAAATTCCATTATCAAATGAAATTTTATTAAAGTAAATGAAATTGTTTTAATTTTAGTAAATAATCTAAACTTATTAATAGTCACTCATACATGATCAACATGTAATGAAACAGGAGGCGTTCGAACTACATTCAAGAGCACAACGTCATGGAATAATTTTGGACGAGGATTCAAGTAGGTGGAATTTTTAGTTAAATTAAATGCATGTTTAGTTTAACTAAAACAAACCGTTTTGATGGCAAATGGAAACCCAAGGTGAGTTAAACTCACTCAGTTCACCCTACATATATTTTATATAAGTTGGGTTCATTTGTTTGTGTGTTATGGATGATTTTTATAGGATAATTATTGAATTTTATATTCATATCTTGACTGAACATTAAGTTAAACAGTCGTTTAACTTAATAAAATCGGTATTTCTAACGATTGAGTCCAATTGAGGTAACTTACCTCAGTGGTTACATTTATAATGATATAAACGTTATAAATAAATAATTGCATGCTTGAATTGCTACTATTTGCTAATTGTTGATTGTTACCGTTCATTATTGTCTGATTTTATTTTAAAACTGTTTATTCCATCTGTTTAGATGTGAAATGAATATATAACTAGCCACGTTGAACTGAATTATTCGAATTGTGATAACCCATTGTTTTGCAGGGATGACAGGTTGGAGGAATCCAACGGGATTCCTCACTTATATTGATAATGTTTATCATTGTGTTTGATTATGATTATTAAATGTGAAATGGTTGAATATTCCACGGTTTGGTACTATAGTAGATATTTGCCTCTTATGTACCGTTGGAAAAGAAATAATTTTTGAAACTGATATCAAATCGATTTCGAAGATATAAATATATTTACATACGAATTTGAACTACGGTTTTGATCATAAAAATAAATGTCAAAGTTAAATTTATTGATTTTATAATTATTTAAATTTATAGAGATATACGATATTATTAAACGAATAGTTAATTAATATAAACTTAACGCATTTATTATTCAAAAGTGTGAAATGGTACCTAAAGGCCTTAATGGCTGTAAAGGAAGTTTTAAATTGATTTCAAAAGATTGAAATGGAATAGTTGAATCATGGATTTACAATAATATATAAAAGAGTTTTAAAAGTGATATTTTGTATTAAATGATCGTTTTTAAAACAAATGTTGTTTTAAAATATATGAAATGTGATCAAATAACATTTCGTGAATAAGATTAACGAATCGAGGAAATGAAAACGAGTATTAATTTGGAGATAGGATTTCAGTTTTTTAAATGAAACTGGATTTGAAATATGAATTTGGATTTATCAATGGAATTGAGATTTATAAATTGAATTTGGTTTGAAATGACAAATATGGATTTATAATTGGGTTTAACCCCGACACCTAGAATGGATAATTAAATCAAGATTTTCAAAATATAGTATAACTGGATAAACGAATATGGGTTGATGTATACGTGAAGGGAGATAGAATAAATTCCAAATATAATGGAATTGGATAAATATAAATCGAGAAGTTGAGAAATGATGTGGATTGTCTAAGATAAGTTTATTCCATGGTTCGGAATGTTGTATTCCGAAGTTGGAAATATTTTAGTGAGTTGAAATTTATTCTGAAGTTCGGAATGTGATATTCCAAAGTTCGGAATGTGATATCCCGAATTTCAGAATGTAAATCGTAGGTGAGAGCCGAGAAATGAATTGAATTATAAGTCGTAGCTAATAAAGTTACAAATGGAATTTGTTAATGAACTTTAAGTTTTGGAAAGAGAATTCGTAACATTTGTTACAAACGATAAATTAAACTATTTGGTTATAAACGGAAGATCTTTTTAAAGAATCGTTATACAATTTTAGACAACAAATAAGTTGCTAGTAATGAATCGAAAATGGTTTGATAAGTGGAAGTCAAATGATTGGAAATATAATCCGTAACATTTGATACAGAAGTTAAATTAAATTATTTTGATTAATAAAATACAAGTTCTGTAAAAGTTGTCAAATTTGGATTTGAAAAGATATTTATATAAGATTTGTAAAGAATGTTTATATATGATTTTAAATCAATAAATGGTGATTATGGCGAATGTTGGAAAAATATGTATAAAGAGATATTGAAGAAGTTTATATATATAATCGAGACTCATGTATTATATATTATAAAGGATTTGTAAAGTATTAATAGGAGTTATAAATAAGAGTTTTATGTAATAAATTAAGTAAACGTGTTTGAGATTTTAAATAAAGGAAAGTGGAGGTGTTAATAAACTTATATCTATTCTGAAGATATGAATGTTATTAGTCAAGGACTGAGAGGTAAATAGAATACCCGAACTTGAGTGATTTCATGATTATCCAAGGATGGTATTAGTTTATAAACGAGAGGAGTTAAGAAAATATAAGCTATGATTCTCGTAAATGATTTTATAAACTGAATTGGAAAATTTTATAAGTTGAATATAAAAATTTTAAGGATATTTTTATTCGATAATAATAAATAAAAGCTATGATTTAAATACTGTAAGATATTAAGAGTTTTAATTAACAGACGGTTAATTAAAGAGGCTAAATGATGCTGGTACTAAATCAGTGAATTGATTTCTAGGATGAGTGGTTGTTTATTTAAGTTTGTTTGATAGTCAAATAACCAACTATCAAATCTGGCCTATACATTTGTTGGTATGGAAAGACCGGGATCGAATTCATATTTGAAAACCAATCCGACCAACAAATACGGGACGATGAAGATTAAAGATGGCGCATTGAAGACTGAGGATCTTCATAAACAAAAGAATCACTAATAATCTCTAGTTTAGCGACTAGAGATGAACTGTGGTTCTGTCGTGGTTGAAATCTATGGATTGCAAGGACTTCTCGCTACTGATCTATCGGGTGATTCCTAGGATGTAGTAGGAGAATGCCTACGGTTCATCCTATTCCTGGATGACTTGTATGGACGAATGTCTGATAGAGTATTTTCAATTAGGTTGCGTACGTTGATTTCTTCAAACGTGTCATAGTTAGGTAGCTCCCAACTAGGGTATTTTTGTAGGCGTCAATTAGTGATATCCAGTGGATCTGATAATGTGGCACTCAAAGGAAAAAATGACCAAATGTGCTGAGAAGATTATGACCTCTAGCCTCATCAACCAGAAATGGCACAAAATCGGGCAGGCAGCATGGCTATGTGGGTCGCACCCATTAAAAGGGTATATCATTAACGGATCTGGAGAAATTAAATGCCTCTGGTTGTTCCTTTCTTTTTGTATGCTATCGTTTCGATTGGCTGGCCCCCAACCGTGGTGATGATATATTCGGTACTCTCAAGAGAAATGAGGGGCTAGTCATGTGTGAGCTGGGTTGCAAAACGTTCTTGTTGAACCCCAATGTATTTATCTCCAGAGGTACATTGTCGAGAGGTGGTCCCATACATTGCCAGGAAATTCATTCTCCAATAAGCGCCAGCGGTTTTGATTGTATACTACATATGTGGAGCGTGAGATGCAAGCGTTCTGCTAGATTCTATTTACTTGATTTAGACGCTATTATAATATCAGAAGTATATTGATTTCAAAACTGTTTTCGGTTATAGTAAGGTAAAAACCATCCGTATTTATGTATGGATTTGGTCTTACTATTGTCCTTTCCTTTGAAAAAAAAATTTGACTTTAAAACCAAGTTATGTGATATCTTTAAACTTAATGTGTTTTTCTCACTTTGGTTCAGCAGACTGACCCAACATTTGTAATGCTCGGGTTAGGCAGGGTTGTACAGGTTCAGGTTATCAGATGACGCGAAATCCAAAGACGAGCTGGAGGAGTTCAGACGTATGATATTATATATTCCACTATGTGATTGTGTATGAGGACAGATTCTTATAACTGTCCAAACGTGTAATGTTCTCTGATGATTGTAACTGTATTTCAAGCTCTCAATAAAAATTTATTTCTATATTTTGTTCCACTACGATGTGAGACTCTATGTTGTGATAGTTCTTCTTCTTCCTCTTTTCTAATATTTCTTTCTTTCTTATCTCACCCTCTAACTTCTTCTTTTTAATTATCTGACATGTTCGATTCTAGAATGGTTGACATGGTTTTTATGTCGATTTTCAGAGTCAAAAATCACAATTCGTTACAGTGGTATCAGAGCTATTGGTTTAGTGCTAACCTTGGCTATGTAGTGTAACTCGATAGAAATGGGATTAGTAATATCCTAGATTGAGTTGAGTGTATATCTATGAGAGCATATTTGTAGATTTTATATACAAACATTTTGTATTGTGTTGGTTGACCGGTTCAAGTGTTGAAAAGCTTTGAACTGGCAATTGACACAATATTGTTTTGTAAGTAGGGTAAATGAAATAATTTTACCTGAAATGTATTTTTGTATAGAAAAGGAACAATTTTCTCATATTATTGAGATATTGGTGGGTTTTATATGTTTGGTTGGCTTGAATGAATTTGAATTGGATTTAGAATTTATATTGGAACTTACCCGGTTAAGTGAAATTAAGAATAATATTAAAATTAAATAAATTTGGAACCAGATGGATAATAAAGGAAATCAATCGAATATTAATCGATTAATATTAAACCAAAGTGAATACCGACCAGTAAGTATTAGTGCTGAGTATAAATCAAATGATTTGGTTGTCTATTATTTGAATGATAGAATGGTTGAATAGAATTCATCAAATGGGTCAATGAAGAAGATGAATGGAATAATGCTGGATTATTATTTGCATTATGAGTTAAGTGCAGAATCTTGATGGTTGTGGGGATGATTTGGTTACATAGATTTGAAGTACAAGTTGGAAAATGAAAACCAGTAAGTGATTTGCTTCGAAATTTAAAATTGAGTTGCCCGACAAACAGGTGAACCTTAAAATATTGATTTGTGATTGAGTTTATACCCCTAATTTGGATAGCCGATTGGTTTTGGTTTTCTTTTGGAGAAATCGAGGCCCAAAGTGGCAGTTGTAGTTGTACTAATCGAACCACACAAACGAGGTTCTGGCGAAATTTTTGAAAATTTTATAGAGTTTCAATTTGTTTTGGTAATAATTCATAATATATTTATTTAAAATAATTGGTTTGGGTCATTCTTCTCACTTGGTAATTTCGGGGACGAAATTCTTTTAAGCGGGGAAGAATGTAACATCCCAATTTTTTTTAAACATTAATTATGAATATTTAAATCAGTTTTAAATATAAATTTAGTGATATTAATGGATTTTATATCGAATTTATTATCAAAAAATGGAGTCGAATTTATATATTTATAAATTAATTAAAACAAGCTCGAAACGACGCGGTTGTTCGTAATATTGAATTTTGAACTTAAATTTAATACGCATGATCCGATATAAGTCGGATTTCTATGAAACAAGAAATGTTTGGATCGATTTGATTATATTTTTCTAATGGAAGAGAAAAAATGAGATTTCAGCTTATAGGTCGCAAGTTGTGTCCAATTTAAATTTTAAAATAGTCGCTATGAAAATCGTTATTTAATTACAACGTTTTATTTAATATATTTAAAGGGGTATTTGTGTATAACTTGAGCAGACAATCGATTTAAGCCACGAAACCAATTCCGTTGAGTTTGTACCGATGATTAGAGTCAAGATAGACATATAGTTTGTTATTTTTGAAGACCGGGTAAATTGGTGTCCAAAATAGCATTAGGGTGCGTATAAAAGTAGCGTATTGGGAAACAGTCTCGGAATTCGACGAAACTAGTCCCATCGGGTCCGAAATATCTTTCTATGCTAAGATTAGAAATTTTGTTATTTTAGCAGATCATATGTGATCATACGAAGTTTAAACGGTTAAGTCATTTGGGTATGTTATATATATATATATACACACACACATACATACATACATATGTTAAGCAAATATAAATTCCCCTTACTGTTCTTGTAGTTTTTCTCAATGCATTGCGTCTTCAACCTAGAATTCATTATGTCCCAAATTTTTAAATGACTTGCACCCCAAACCTTTTTACTTGCGGACAAAATTCTCTGAACCGTGCCAAGCAAGGATTTCCTTGAAACACACCCCACGTCTTACATCTATCTCTACAAACCTATAGCCTATAACAGCTTGACCTCCACGTTGCTCTCCACTATAAAAACACAGATACCTCATTATCTTCTCCTTCGTTCCAGATCTGAGAACCGAACCATTCTTTCTTCCACTATAGAAAAATATACATAATAACAAAGTAAATACCCTCAACTTTGTTTAATTGGACTGAGATAAGCGTGCACGGTGGTGCTAAGACGGGTCAGGGGTCAACTATCAGCGCGGCATGTAGAGGGCAGTAGTGGCTGAGCTGTGAGTTGCTCGCGTCCGGAAGCAAGGAAAACCTGGGGACTGGTCTCCTTTTATAGTGAGAAGAACAGTCGGTGAAGGAGTTCGAGTTGGGTGGTCGGAGCACTGACTAGAGAAGTGGCGCGAGGACAGAATGATGGTGCATGGCGTTGAGCGTAGAAGTGGTGCGAACTACCGTGTGTGTGGTGCTTATGATATGGGCATGACGGTGGAGCTGGTGGCGTCGGAGACAGGGTAAGTGGTGGGTGGGTTAGTCTGACTGGGGGTTGGTCTGGAATGAAGGGGGAAGGAAGCTGCTGTGTATATGGTATAGTGTTGTGTTGGAAGGCGCACCGGAGAGGTTTAGAACGGGGATGGATGGTGAGGGATGGCGCTACATTATTTCAAGTTGGGTGAACTCGGACTGGAGAAGATGCAGGACCCAAGTCATGGAGTAGAATGGTTGTTCGGTGAGCATGACATTGATCGGAGACTAGAAGCAAGATATGAAGGAAGAGGTACTGTTTCGAAAATATATGATGGGGAAGTGTAAATGATGGGGTAAAGTTGATGCGATCTGTGTGCTGATGGGAGAAAGCTTTGGGGAGGAAGACAGTTCAGTGGAGTTTAAACATTGAACAGGGAAAGTTACATCAGTAAGGGAAGTAAAGAGAATGCATGAGGATCATTTGAAGGATGGAGCTGTGGTGGCAGATACGTGTTCGAGCAAACCAAGGAGTGGTGGTCCATGGAGCAGGATGAGTTCAATCCATGGGGACAGCAGGGTGGAAAACAAAAGAGAACTATGTTCAACAAGCCGGTAAATAAAAAGTTGATGGACAATGTTTAATACGAGACCAATGTTTAAATTTTCCTAAGTATATTTCTAATTTTCCTAAACCAACTTTACGAGGCCAAATAATATTAATGGTGGCTAATCCAAGTTAGGGTGACAGATCAGTTTAATGGGTGGTTAGTTTAGGTTAAATAATACATATATTATATGTAAGTAACATTAAAATTTATGATTTTAGAAGAAGGTGGGAAGATTTGATCGATATGCCCAGTGATGTTAAATGGAAATTTTTATTTAGTTGTCCCAGATTTTATACATTCAATTGTATAATCCAAATGTGCTTTGATTCCAAGGGAAAGGTCAACAATATAATCTCATTGTATATTGCTTATATAATGAGATTCACTTCCATATACGTTACTATTACTTCTTAAACTTTCTGTTAACGTTTCAACATTACATTCAAATCTAACATTACTTCATAACATGGCCATCGTATAAATTGTACCTGGATAAGTCTCTAAACGAGAGTTAATAAACCTTAACGAGCGATCAATAATAATTATCATTAAGTTTTAATATTAGTAATAGTAATATATTATAATGAAAACGTAAAATAGAAAGCTGAGAATTTGGAAAGAAGTCATGGTGCCCAACTATGTGACATAACATGCCGATTTCATTTAATATATATATGAGTCTTCATATATGCTTCGAAATAGAGCATGGTAAGATTGGAAAGATAAATTACTTTTTTTTGAAATTCCATCATCAAATGAAATTTTGTTAAAGTAAATGAAATTGTTTTAATTTTAGTAAATAATCTAAACTTATTAATAGTCGCTCATACGTGATCAACATGTAACGAAACAGGAGGCGTTTGTACTGCATTCAAGAGCACAACGTCATGGAATAATTTTGGACGAGGATTCAAGCAGATGGAATTTTCAGTTAAATTAAATGTCTGTTTTGTTTAACTGAAACAAACCATTTTGACGACAAATGGAAACCCAATGTGAGTTAAACTCACTCAGTTCACCCCACTTATATTTTATATAAGTTGGGTTTATTTGTTTGTGTGCTATGGTTGATTTTTATTGGATAATTATTGAATTTTATATTCATATCTTGACTAAACATTAAGTTAAACGTTCGTTTAACATAACAAAATCGTTATTTCTAACGATTGAATCCAATTGAGGTAACTTATCTCAGTGGTTACGTTTATAATGATATAAACGTTATAAATAAACAACTGGATGTTTGAATTGCTACTATTTGCTGATTGTTAGCTGTTACCCTTCATTATTGTCTGTTTTTATTTTTGAACTGTTTATTCCATCTGTTTAGATGTGAAATGAATATTTAACTAGCCACATTCAACTGAATTATTCGAATTGTGATAACCCATTGTTTTGCAGGGATGGCAAATTGGAGGAATCCAACGGGATTCCTCAATTATATTGATAACGTTTATCAATGTGTTTGATTATGATTATTAAATGTGAAATGGTTGAATATTTCACGGTTTGATACTATAGTAGACATTTGCCTATTAGGTACCGTTGGAAAAGAAATAATTTTTGAAACTAATATCAAATCGATTTCGAAGATATAAACATATTTACATATGGATTTGAACTACGGTTTTGATCATAAAAATAAATGTCAAAGTTTAATTTATTGAATTTATAATTATTTAAATTTATAGAGGTATACGATATTATTAAACGAATAGTTAAACAATATAAACTTATCGCATTTATTATTCAAAAGTGTGAAATGGTACGTAAAGGCCTTACGGCCGTAAAGGAAGTTTTAAATTCATTTCAAAAGATTGAAATGGAATAGTTGAATCGTGGATTTACAATAATATATAAAAGAGTTTTAGAAGTGATATTTTTCATTAAATGATCGTTTTTAAAACATATGTTGTTTTAAAATATATGAAATGTGATTAAACATCATTTGGTGAATAAGATCAATGAATCAAGGAATTGGAAACAAGTATTAACTTGGAGATGGGATTTCTGTTTTTTAAATGAAATCAGATTTGAAATATGAATATGGATTTATAAATGGAATTGAGATTTATAAATTGAATTTGGTTTGAAATGATAAATATGGATTTATAATTGGGTTTAACCCCAACAGCTGGAATGGATAATTAAATCAAGATTTTCCAAATGTAGTATAACTGGATATACGAATATGGGTTGATTTATATGTGAAGAGAGACAGAATAAATTCCAAATATAATGGAATTGGATAAATATAAATCGAGAAGTTGAGAAATGACGTGGATTGTCTAAGATAAGTTTATTCCAAGGTTCAGAATGTTGTATTCCGAAGTTGGAAATGTTTTAGTGAGTTGAAAATTATTCCAAATTTCGGAATGTGATATTCCAAAGTTCAGAATGTAAATCGAAGGTGAGAGACGAGAAATGAATTGAATTATAAGTCGTCGCTAATAAAGTTACAAATGGAATTTGTTAATGAACTTTAAGTTTTGGAAAGAGAATTTGTAACATTTGTTACAAATGATAAATTAAACTATTTGGTTATAAACAGAAGATCTTTTTAAAGAATCTTTATAAAATTTTAGACAACAAATAAGTCTCTAGTAATGAATTGAAAAGGGTTTGATAAGTGGAAGTAAAAGAATTGGAAATATAATCTATAACATTTGATACAGAAGTTAAATTAAATATTTTTGATTAATAAAATACAAGCTCTGTAACAGATATCAAATTAAGATTTGAAAAGATATTTATATAAGATTTCTAAAGAATGTTTATATACGATTTTAAATCAATAAATGGTGATTATGGTGAATGTTGGAAAAATATGTATAAAGAGATATTGAAGAAGTTTATATAGGATCCGAATTATAATCGAGACTCATGTATTATATATTATAAAGGATTTGTAAAGTATTAAAGGGAGTTATAAATAAGAGTTTTACGTAATAAATTAAGTAAACGTGTTTAAGATTTTAAATAAAGGAAAGTGGATGTGTTAATAAACTTACATCTATTCTAAAGATATGAATGTTGTTAGTCAAGGACTGAGAGGTAAATAGAATACCCCAACTAGAGTGATTTCATGATTATCCAAGGATGGTATTGGTTTATAAACGAGAGGAGTTAAGGAAATATAAGCTATGATTACCGTAAATGATTTTATAAACTGAATTGGAAAAGTTTATAAGTTGTATATAAAATTTTTAAGGATGTTCTTACTCGATAATAAGAAATAAAAGCTATGATTTAAATACTATAAGATATTAAGAGTTTTAATTAACAGACGGTTAATTAAAGAGGCTAAATGATGTTGGTATTGAATCAGTGAATTCATTTCTATGGATGAATGGTTGTTTATTTATGTTTGTTTGATAGTTAAATAACCAACTAGCAAATCTATCCTATACGATTGTTGGTATGGAAAGATTAGGATCGAATTTATATTCGAAAATCATTCTGACCAACAAAAATGGGAAGATGAAGATTAAAGACGGAGTATTGAAGACTGTGGATCTTCATAAATGGAAGAATCACTATTAATCTCTGGTTTAGCGGCCAGAGATGAACTGTGGTTCTGTCGTGGTTGAAATCTATGGATTGCAAGGACTACTCGCTACTGATCTATAGGGTGATTCCTAGGATGTGGTAGGAGAGTGCCTTTTGTTCATCCTGTTCATGGATGACTTGTATGGACGAATGTCTGACAGAGTATTTTCAATGGGGTCACGTACTTCAAACGTGTCAGAGTTGGGTTGCTCCCAACTAGGGTGTTTTTGTGGGCGTCAGTTAGCGATATCCAGTGGATCTGATAATGTGGCATTCAAAGGAAAAAAATGACCAAATGTGCTGAGAAGATTATGACCTCTATCCTCATCAACCGGAAGTGGCACAAAATTGGGTAGGCAACATGGCTATGTGGGTCGCACCCATTAAAAGGATATATCATTACCTGATTGGGAGAAATTAAATGCATTTGGTTGTTCCTTTATTTTTATATGCTATCGTTTCGGTTGGCTGGCCCCCAATCGTGGTGATGATATATATGGTACTCTCAAGAGAAATGAGGGCTCGGTCATGTGTGAGCTAGGTTACAAGACGTTCTTGTTGAACCCCAATGTATTTATCTCCGGAGGTACATTGTCAAGAGTTGGTCCCATACCTTGGTAGGAAATTCATTCTCCAATAAGCGCCCACGGTTTTGATTGTATACTATATATGTGGAGCGTGAGATGCATGCGTTCTGCTAGATTCTATATACTTGATTTAGACACTATTATAATATCAGAAGAATATTGATTTCAAAACTGTTTTGGGTTATAGTAAGGTAAAATCATATGTATTTATGTGTGGATTTGGTCTTACTATTATCCTTTCTTTTGAAAATATTTTGACTTTAAAATCAAGTTATGTGATATCTTTAAACTTAGTGTGTTTTTCTTACTCTGGTTCACCAGACTGACCCGATATTTGTAACGCTCGGGTTAGGCTGGGTTGTATAGGTTCAGGTTATCAGACGATGCGAAATCCAGAGACGAGCTGGAGGATTTCAGACATATGATATTATATATTCTGCTGTGTGATTGTGTATGAGGACAGATTCTTACAACGTGTGTTGTACTCTGAAGATTGTAAGTATATTTCAAGCTCTCAAAAAAATTTTATTTCTATATTTTGTTCCTCTACGATGTGAGACTCTGTGTTGTGATAGTTCTTCTTCTTCCTCTATTCTAATATTTCTTTCTTTCTTATCTCACCCTCTAACTTCTTCTTATTAATGATCTGATACGTTCGATTCTAGAATGGTTGACATGGTTTTTATATCGATTTTCGGAGTCGAAAATCTCAGTTCGTTACATTGAATTTAATTGCAAAATTAAAATTTAACCAAGTCAACCAGAATAAATTGGAATATTTAGTTGTGTAAATAAGAGGGATAACAACAACTGGCTTGGGTTTTTAATGAATATTTTAAGTTAGTTTGAGGGAGAGTGGAAAAGAACCTAGGTTTGTGGTAAAAAGTTTATTGCCGATAAATTAAAATTGAAAGGAATGAAGTTGTTAATGGAATTTGAATTGTCGATGAATTGGAAATGAAAGAGATCTAAATGGTAAATCTCATTTGGGAAATACGTCGAATATAAATCTAAGTATTAAAATTTTAGAATTAGGAACCGACCTTAATTCAATCCGAACTAGAGAGTCAAGCTAACGAGTTGAGTTAAAGAAACAAACTTTAATATAATATGAGATGAGAATAAGGGAAATCGGTTAAGGTATAAATCGAAGTGCGAAAATAAGAATAATGGGATGCAGATATAAAGTGGCTTATTCAGCATAAAATAATCGTAAAGCGAATCCTAATTTGGGAATTAGAAATATTGAAATGAGATATAAGAATAAAACTTAACCTGAATAGGATGGATTTAATTAAATGAAATCAATTTAGAAGGATAAAAAAACAAATATAGAATATATATATATATATTGATGGATTAGGTAAGTAAAACGAAATTTCAAAAACGAGAGAAATAAAATAGTTGTATAAACCATAACTGATCTTAACCCTTGATTTTTGGATTTGAAGTTAACTAAATGGAACGACGCTTAGGTAGTGTGGATGGAGTAATTAGTGTAGTAATGAAAATTTGATGGGTTGACCCATGTTAATGGGATAATGATTTAAGATAATCAAGTTAGTGAGAAGACTAAAATGAACCAAAGTCTTAACTAGGATTTAATGCTCGACATGAAATGAAAACTTAATAGGAAGAATATCGGAATAGGGTGAGCAATCGAATGTGAATCCGTTTCTCAAGTAAGGAAGTGATAACAATTTTAGAGAGTGGTAAAGAATTACCAAAATTTTGGAATCGCACGATTAAAACTTCAAAGAAGATAAACCTATATGATGCGAAAATCTGAAATATTCGATGAGCTGAAGTAAAATGGCCATAACTTTTGAATGGCTGATCAGAATTCGACGACTCTGGACTTTTTGGAAACCTCGGAAACTGAACTAAAACTTTTGTTACTGGGGCCCTGTCTAATTTTCATGTTTATTAGGTTGAAATCCAAGCGTTATTTGTAGTTCAGCGCGTAGAAAATAAAAATCTGAAGTGGATACATATATTGGTTTGACCATAACTTTCCAACGGAACGTCGGATTTTAATGTGCAAGTACAATTCGAAAAGGCCAGAATCTAAAATAAAACTTTTCCATAATATCATGGGTGTAATTTCAATGTTTAAAGGGTTAAAAACTGGGTTGAACACTTCAGGTCTGCATTTTTAAGTGTACGGGCTGAGGTGTTCGCCTTCACTAAGATAGTCATAACTTTTGAACAAATTATCCGAGTTCAATGAATCTAGACGATTCGGAAAGCCTGAAAGAAACGCAACAACTTTTTCCTGTGTTTTAGTCCAATTCCATCTTTTATAGGGTGATAATCGATGATTTTTTTGTTGGCCTGTCATGAATATTATAGTTTTGTAGTTGAAATTTCGATGATATGTTGTGTAAATTATATGCATTTGCTATTTAGTGTATATATGTTTGATTCTCATGTATATGTGAGTATGTAGCAAGTGTAGGGAAGTCGCGCTACGCTTCGGAGATCGCTTGCGCAAAATGCTAAATGCTAAGATAAAATAAAATTGACAATAAGGCTGAAAAGGTACGTTTTCGGGTTATATGGTTTTGTGATTGTATAGATATTTTATTTTCTCCACTTTTGGGATGCCTCATCGTATGATGGGATGTATGTTTGAGTTTTATCTATAGTGATTTTTCCGGACCTCACCGTATAAAGGAGATGCTGCCGAAATTTTCCATGATTTCAGGAGTTAAAAAATTTATGGGGTTTTACAACTATATACTTATTTTATAAATGCTAATTTTATAATTATGGATTTGAAAGTATGATTTGTTTAGTACCTTATTTCATTCCCTTTTCGAGGATGAAAAGATTTTTAAGTGGGAAAGAATGTAACAACCCATAATTTCATGTATATTTAAATTTAAATTTAAATAAGTGAATGGAATAATATGACTTAAAAATCAAATTTGATTGATTATGATAACGATAATTGGTTGAATTAAGATAAGCAAATTTTGAAATAAGTTATACTTAGAAATGTTGTAATTTGAAATTTAAGATTTAGATAATTAAATAAATTTGAGTGGTTTAATTTAGAAGTAAAGTTCAAATTTAATTTGGAAATGGTGGAATTTTAAGTTGTTTAAGTTAAAAATTGAAATTTAAAATTCAAATAAATGATTTTGTGAACTTAAAATTTATGAAATCGATTATAAAATTTATTTAAATTTTAATTAGATTTAATTGGAAATTTATAAATATTTATATTTGAATTAAAAACAGTTAAGAAAATAATTGAATATTTTAATTATTTAATTTAACAATGAAATTTAATTGTTTTGGCAACTGTCTCGGAATCCGACGAAACTAGTTTTATCGGATCCGGAACAGTAAACTATGGTAGGATTCCAATTTGCGTTGAAATTAGACTCGCCGTTTGGTCGTATTGGAGAAAACGCGAATGGAATCAATGTAATAGGATAAATGGGTTACTTCTAATGTTGGGCTTATGCATTTATAAATAAATCTCATGTTCCACCCTATCAGCCCATTTCTCACTCATGTATAATTTTCTGCTTATTCTTTTTCTACAATGGCAGAAATTCATATTTCTAAACCTAGTTAAAATAAAAATCCTAACTTTGAATTCAGATCCTCTCAAACCCTTGCAAATTATATGTCAAATCGAAGAGTTCGGCGATACGAAGCTACAGGTACCATTTATTTCAAATGCAGTGAGAGGATTTACTGGAAATCGTGGTCAAAGTTCGTTGTTTTCGTAACCCTTAGCATGATTTTGGGGTTTTTTTGATTTAAGGACTAATTGATGAATTAGAGACATGGGTTTTGGAGAGGAGGTTGATATGAGTTCAGCGGTGGTGTTTATGTGATTTATTGTGCGTTAGATCGTCGGGATTTGGGGTTTAAAGAACTGCGATGGCGGAACTAGGGTTGGCCTCTGGCGGCGCTGCAGTTCACCGGAGGTGATGGCTCCGGTCTATTTAGATGCGGTTTTGTATCTTCTTTGATTTGAGGGTGGCCTCCAGTTCTAATTCGACCGAAGGAGGAAGAGATCAGCGGTCAATGTTCTGGGATGATTGGGTTGTTCTAGCGCATGTTCGGTAGGGAAGAAGGGGCGGAAGCAGATGAAGGAAATGGTGACGTGGCAAGGTCGGACTGGTGTGAATTTTAATTTATTAATTTTTATATTTCAAAATTTCAAACAGTATAATGCTAATAACTTTCTCATATTAACTCGGATATTGAGGCGATTGGGTGCGCTGGGATCGTGGCGAGATTGCAGACGTTCTAACCTTGGTTTGGCGGCGTTTGGAGACTGTCAAATTTTGGGCTTCTTTTGGACGTCCAATCCAATTAAGACCCAAAGGTGAGTGATTTTCTCACTTATGAAATACTAAATTATTCCCATATTTATTAAATTAAATTGTGAAATAAGTTTGGTTGGATGGTTGTGTTTTGATTGATGATTGTTGTGTAAAAAAACTGACATGCAAGGATGTTAATCAGGAAATTTAGGACAATGATTAGTTATTTAATTTAATTAAATTACTAGCTGGAAATTCTGACCCTTGCAAAACCGTGAAACATATTTATACTGAATAATTGGATGAATGGTTGTGATGGATGCTTTGGTTTGATTTCTGAATGGATATTGTCATGTTCCTTTACTCAGTATATGAACGTGTATGTTGTTTGACGATAAATCCCATTTACCCTGATGTTACGGGCATCCAATAAACTCGGGATTTATCGATGAAAATAAATTAAGAACACAGATTGAAACGATAAACATCTGTGACCCTGATTTGGATTGAAATGATAGATCCATTCCTGAAATATCGAGAAATTAAATTTAAATCTCACTTAGCCGTAGGATAGAAAATTATATATGGGCATCGGTCGGTTAAATGATTTTAAATATTCGGGATTGGAGATTTTATTAAAAGAAGTGTGCCGATATTCGATAAAGCCTTTTGCTTTAAAAATCTGAACTTGGAATGTTGACTATAAAGGGTTAAGGAAATTATCTCAAACAATTAGAAATTCTCAAATTTTGGTTTGAATATGATTTGGAATTATTCAAATAAATGGTGTAGATTTGAATGTAATAAATTCTCATGGAATTTAATTAGAATAAAGTTAATCGAGGAGATTCTGAGTTGCTTTAAAATTTAATATGAATATGGGTTCGAATTCTTTGAATTGAAAGATTTGCTGGAACGACGTTTGAAACAAGATATTGAACTATGTAACTCCATTGAGACCAGGGTATGGGTTCAAGTACTTGAAATTCGGAAGAAGGGAAGGATTATTGTTAAAGAATTTTATTATATTTACATTTGCGCCGTTAATTTCAAATAAATTATTCTTTCCTTAAAATTTATTATTTAACCTTTACCTGTAAACTACTTTGTTATAAATGAACTTTCTTTATATTTTATTATGAAAAACTATCTAGTAAACTTTTATTTAGTAACAACCTAAATTTTAATAACATATTAGATCATAAATCGAGGCTGAATTAATTTTTAAAAGTAAGAATCAAGGGAAATGGGTTGCGCCATTGCGTTCGTCTCGGAATTCTACATGAAATCGAGTCAAAGTTTTCGAAAAACAGAGTCCGTATGAGTGAGATATGACCCTCCGAAGTTTCAGGAATTTTCAGAATCGAAAATAGCTCGAAATTCGAATTCGAAATTCGAATTCAAACCCCAGCGCAGGCTGGGTGGTAAACTTCCCTCCCAGGACCATGTCGACCTAGTGGTCGACACTATGGTCGACCTCCCAGGGATTACGGTCGACCTGGCGACAAAACCCAGTTTTTGAGCTGGATGCATTTTGATGTTTTTAGACATGTTTTCTGACTAAATTCTTTCTCCTAATCCTATATAAATCCACCTAATCCCCATTCCTTCTCACACCACTCTTCTCTAACCTTATGCTGCACAAATTCTTGATGGACAAGACTTCTTCTTCAAAGATTCAAATGAAAATTGATCAAATCTAGAGAGTTCTTCTACCTTCTTCTTCAAGCAATGCAAGATACGCAAATTGAAGATTTTCAATCAAATTGAGATTCAACGTTCAATGACCGCTTTCTAGAATCAACTTCTGCATCTTAATTTCTCAGTCCACGATCTGTAATTTGTAGTTACTTTGAGATTTAAACTTGTTAATTGTAATGTTGACATGAGATAAAGTGAAATTGGACTTAAGTATGATAATCAATTCACATCTATTCTAGTTTCCATCTTGGATCTTGACATTTGGGAATATTGCTATGAAATCAGTTTGGACCTATTCATGTTGTAAATCAAACTCCTTCATGTCCATAACATTATCATGCCTGTGATGTTGAATCAATCTACTTTTCACAAGTTTGGATTATCACCTTTATCATGACCATCACCTTATTATTCTAGATCTGTAGTCCTAATGTTTTGGGACTATTATTCTATATGCCAGTGATGTTATAACCAATTATCTCAAACTATACCATGCTAGATTTATCACCTTGTGCTCGTTCTTTTGCCTATCATAGTTTTGATGTTATTCTCTTTTATTTTGGATTTGGATTTACTTCTAATTTAGATCGATTCACGTTTACGTGCGATGGGAATACGATTTGGGTATATTAGGAAAAACATGAATTGGTTATGAACATGAATCATGAAATTGACATGAAACTTGGCATGAAACTTGACACGAAATTGACATGAAATTTGAACATGGACATGACACTAGAATGAACTTGAAAATGGCCAACTTGAGGTAAGGTTGAATTTGCAGTGTAATTCTGCCCGGAACTGCCCGGCAAATCCAGTGACTACAAACAATAGGATCCAATGGGGTAGTTGGTCATATCGCGCTTAAAACCCGAGGTAAGACTGAGTTGTGGTGTAAATCTGCCCGGAACCGCCCGACATATCCAGTGACCACAACAACAGTTCTGATGTGAGAGGTTGGGGTGCATTAATGAATTAATGCCACATGATAGGGTTAAGTCATGAACATGAAAGACAACACTTAACCATCTTGACTCATGATTAGTGGGGTTAAGTCATGAACCACTTGAATATACTTAACCAATTTGACACAATGTTTTGGTAGGGTTAAGTCATGAACCGCTTGAATATACTAAACCAACTTGACACATGATTCGTAGGGCTAAGTCATGAACTTGAATGACAACACTTAGCCAGATTTGACATGACACATAGGCGGGTTAAGTCACGAACTTGAATGATAACACTTAACCAACTTGACATGCTAGACTGGTAAGGGTTAAGTCACGAATTTGAATGACAACACTTAACCTGTTGGACGGAAATTCTAGCTACGCAGTACATTTCAGCAGTAACTCACTTAGATGTATCATGGTACCCTGGAACTAGGCAGGGTGGGGCACGATTACTGGGATGATTGTAAGCAACCGGAGCGACAGCTGAGTTGGTGCGCCAGTTTAGGTTCAGGCGGACTATGGTCGCGCACGAAGTCCAGAGTTGAAAAAGCAGGCATTGGGCATCAGTAGGTTTACACTGTGCATGCTTGATTCGTGTCAGTGGTTGGCACCCTAGGGCTTGATACACCCTATAGTGGACCTAGCACAGGTAACTACATCCGTGATAGGGCCATATGACACAGACACATGAACGAGCTAGGACTTGTAGGGAGCCGATCGATTAATAGATCATTTCGTGGGACTAAGTATTGGGTCATTTCATGACATTGGGCAAGGGATCATTTTAGAGTCAACACATGACACGGGTTGGGATACTAGTACGGGTGGTGCTGAGCAAATAGATATCATAGAAATATTTTAATGGTGAAGAAGAGAAATCTTGCGATGCTTGATAGAAATCTTGCGAAATTATACTTAGTTTATCTTGAATGGAACCTTGCAATGTTATACTTGACAAAAATCATATGTTGTTATTCTTAGTTATCGTGCCTGTACCTTATCTTATCATCATGCTTATGTTTACTTTCAGTTTATTCATGCCATGTTATCTTTACCTGTTTTTATGGTGAAAGTCATTAGGACTTACTCAGTTTTTATGACAGACCCGTTTTGTTTCGCCTCTTTTTCTTCCATTCCCCCTCCCCCCAGGTTCGCAGGGTGGGAATACAGCTTAGTTCGGATGTTACCGAGCTCCCAGGCTCTTTCATGTACGGCTTGAATCTCTCTTGGCTATGGCTTGCTTTGCTTTATTGGGGAATTCTACAATTCATTTTTATGCTTCGTTGTTTTTGAGCAAGACAGATATTTTAGCTATATAATTGGGTATTGGAAGTTGATGGGCTTTTATTGTAAACAATTATATTTAATAAATGATTTGAAGTAATTCTACATTACCTTCCGTTGTTTTATATATATGTCTGTCTTGTAATATTTCTGTTCCAGTACCCATAATGCTCTATTGAAGTTAAGGCACTTCCTTTATGAGTGACCTTAACGGATGTGGGGTGTTACATTTGGTATCAGAGCAGAAGGTTACCAGACTGGGCAAAAGCTTTTAAAAACCTTATGAAATTATTTTCAAAACGTTTAAAAGAAGCATTTTTCTAAGAAAAGTTTTGTTTTACGAAAGGCATATTGCCCAAAGCCATATGCACTATCATTTGATTCTCTCTTTGAATATCTTATTTCTCTCTTTTCACCATAGTTTTGTAGGCGTACGACACATGTCGGAGGGCAAAGGAGTGCCCAACCTCCATCCGTAGCCGCAATAGTTTTACTTGTGACTAATCTTATTTCAAGCTTTATAGGGTTGTCGTGCGATGGAGGTAGCTTTCAAGAAACTTGTCAACAAGCTATACAAGGATAGTAAGAACGAGGATAAAGAACACAAGCCTTAGGATGAGAAACTTGTTGATATGGTTTAATCCACGAAGGAGGAAAAAGGTGAAAGGGAAGAGGCCAAAGTGAAAGAATAATAAAACCCATGACAAGAGAAAGTATCTTTAGTATGGTAAAAAGGGGCATGTAGTTAAGTATTATAGGACAAGGACAAGGGCAAAGGACAAGATCGTCGAGAGGACAATTGTATGCTCTCACTACTAGCATACCTAAGAGAGGTGGTAACGTTTCTGTTAAAAGTTTAGCTTTTCTTTTCTATCATACCATGGGAACTTTGTTTTTGTACATCGCATCCTTTTAATTCTACTTCGATAGTTGATTCTCTACACCTTAGTACTAGCATGGTAGAGGATCCCGTTTCTGTCTCAAATCCTGTTGGGTAATCGGCTCATTTATTCATGACTTGGTTGGATTTGAGAATGTCTATGCTAAGTATTGAGTTTAGAAGAAATGCTTATGTTTTTGGGATATGGGTTGATTCTAGGTATGGAGTGGTTATCCAGAAATGGTACCATTCTCGAGTATGAAAAGAGGGTAGTTAGACTCTTGACTTGCCTTGGTAATGCCCTCGAAGTCTAGTGTAACCCTTAGGGTTCTGCCATGCTAGGTTACCTAGAATCTCTTGATACATTTACTGTCGAGTAGTGTTCGCCACTAAGGCGGATGGTTCATTTCGCTCATGCATGAGTTATAGAAAATCATCCTAGAAAGTACATTTGGCAACATGGTTGACATCTTTTTATTTTCAAGAGATAGTTCTTCTGCGTGGAATACCTTATAGTGAGTAAACGAGATCCATGATTCACTAGTGAATTCTGGAGAGCTTGCATGAAACCATGAGTACGTAGATATGTTTGAGCCGAGTATACTAGAAGGAGAATAAGTAAAATTGGAACGAGAGGCAACATGAAATGAGTTCCAATTCATATTTTGGAAACAAGAATTAAGAAGCTACGAAATTGTGAAGTTAAAGAGGGTCAAAGCACAATGGAGTTAAGCTCAAGGAAATGCGACTTAGAAGATTGAAGACTAGATACGCGCATCATATCTCTTTTTTTAAGAGTATATCCTTTATCCCTCTTTTCCTATAAACCTTACTTGCATGCTATCTTTTAAGTACATCCTCTCGGTCCTATTCTCAATCCTATTTCTGTTGCAAACCCCATAGGGAGTTTGACTCATCTGTGAGTAATACATGTTGGGGCTTGAAGGTGTTCGTTGGGTTGACTAAACTTTTTTGGGTTTCGTGACGGCCCGCCCCGCACCAACCGACATTTACTCCAAAGGTGCGCTGTACACATGTCCAGTTAGCACGGAACGGGTCGCCAGAAGGGAAAAAGGAAGGAGGAAATGAACATACAAGGAACCTGTAGAATGTCTCACAGCGCATAGAACAAAATATAATAATAACATACTTGACATAAAACAGGAGAGACAGTGCATAAGCTGAAAATCAGAACTAAACATCATAGCAGCGGAAATCCAAAATACAGCTTATTACAATTTTTCAACTGTCTCAAAGCAAAGTAAGATAAATGAGGTACACTACTAATGCCCAAGTAGCGACCACCAACGACACAGGGAGAATGTGTATATATATATATATAATACGTGGAAGCCTCCTGCCCACCTCCGGATCAGCTACTCGCACATCACCAGCTAACCTGTCTCTAGTCTGCTCGTGTGAGCACCCAGAGTAATAAGAGGAGACATAAAACTCTGGGTCAGACATAAAGCCTGGTATGAGCGATAAGCATCTAAAGTGAACAATAACAGGTAGACTAAAACATACCTGAACCTGGACCTGCAACCAAAGAGTTAGCACTACATACTGTACAACACTCTAAGGTATCATATCAAACAGTGTAAAGATACGGAGGTGGGGGAGGTGTGCATGTCATAATGATGGCAAACAATCAAGCATAGCATCCATCCTCACATCTCTCACTCAGTGCATAAAGCATACGATGTTCACGACTTCGATTACCCAACATACCTTGCTACGATCACTTTGCCCCATGGAGTCATAAATGGCTTCACTGCACTGATAACGTAGCCACAAATCCTTCGCTATGTCCACTTTGCCCCATGGAGTCACGAGAACCCCACTGCACTAGCTCATAGCCTTACTAATCCTTACTATGTCCACTTGCCCCATGGAGTTATTCACTCCATCTGCGCTGGCTCATAGTCTTACTACGCATCACCTTGCCCCTCAGGTCATAATGACCCTACTGCACTGATAACGTAGTCTTGCTACCATCACTTTGCCCCTCAGGTCGTAATGACCCTACTGCACTGATAACGTAGTCTTGCTACCATCACTTTGCCCCTCAGGTCGTATTGACCCTACTGCACTGATAAGTAGCCCATCATTTTTTTAGTGGTGAATCGAAGTTATGAACGTCGAAAACTCCTTAGCACAAGTCCCGCAGCAAAGTCCAACCATGAAGTGAACTCATTGGTTCCCAACTGGTTCCGGGATCCTGAGCTCTAACTTCCATTTGGACTACCTTTGCCTCTCGGGTTATTGGTCGTCACCAGATTGGATCGGATCGGGTCGCCTTCAGCATTCTTCATTGGATCGGGTCGCGCCTCCTTCGCCGGATCGGGTCGTGGTCCTCCAGGAGATAAGGTCGCACTCCCCATCGTCTCGTGAATTCAGTCTCCATCGAATCGGGTCTCCACTTCTGGTCGGGTCGTGAATACCCCATACGGATCGGATCGCGCTCCTCCATCGTCTCGTTGTGCATCGGATCGTTGATGCTGCCTTCCTCTAGTCGGATCGTGATATGAAGCACGAGGGGATCGGACCGGGTCGTGATGCTCATTGGCGATCCGGGTCGGAGTACTTCAATTTGGGCACAGCGCTGCATCGATTCGTCTCGTGGGCCTTGCACAGATGGTTCGGTTCGGAGGAGATGACTCGACTCGTGGTGATGTCCCACGATCCCCTAGGACGATCCGATCGTCCCTCAACCGCCTATGCGATCCGAGCCCCTGCACCTTGTCCAGCGAGCTGTTTACGCCCCTCGACGGCGTTTTCGACCATTCTAACTATTCTTAATAGTCACATAGCATTTCATACGGTCATAGCAACATGCATAATCAACCACAAACATCAAAACATCAACATGGTAGATCAAAATGGATCAAACATACCCAAAACCCCATATTTCCCCCTAAGCATGTTTAGGTGAAACCAATGATATGATTAGCAAAACTTAACCAAACGGAACCAAATTTCTAACAGAGGTCTAAAATATCATTCCGAATTTTATAAACATTTTTCCAGAATTTTATCATGTCTAAATTCGCTAATTAGCACTTATCAACCCTAATTAGCCATAAGTAGTGCAAAACTACGCAAATCACTCACCTTAGCCACAAAATAAACTAAGATCTGAAATAATTCTCTGATTTGATGTGAATCTCAATGCCAAACAGCAGCTCCTTTGTTGCTTTGGTGAAGATCTTCCTTGATTAGGGGTTGCTAAGCCAAATCCTTAACCAAAAGATGATTTGGAGGTGATTTAGAGGTTGGAGGCCATTTTTAGGGATCCTTGGTGATAAGTGGAGGCTAGAAAACTGAAATGGAATGATTCTCCATCTCAGTTCAGCCCTCCCATAACCCTAATCCCAAAATCGGTTATGGGCCTACTCACTAATCATCCAATTTGGCCCGGTTAAGCAGTTTTCACCCTCCAAACCTTGTTTCAGCCATATCTCCCAAACGGTAAGTCCGTTTGGCCATTATGACCACTCTACGGAAAGAGAAACTATCAAACGAATCAAATGGAAGTGGTTTCAGGTCAAAATTCCTTTCCAATCAAAAGTTATGGCCAAAACAGTACCAACTAGGGGCAAAATGGTCATTTAAAAATCGACAAAAATCATAAGCATGGGAAATGACTCTAATAGATGTTTCCCAAAGTTACATGACCATACGACTTCACATGGGAAAGAAATAAATATTCTATGATCCTATGATGTGTAGAATACGGGTCATTACACTCTCCCCCCCTTAAGAAATTTCGCCCCCGAAATTCCCTAATCCAAACATACACAAAGGTTCCCGCATGCCTATCAATCATAAAACAACAATCAAACATGCAAACAAGCAAAGCAAGTCTATCCTAGCATGCGGAAAACTAAATTGCAAAGTAAATCTTACAAGGCTAAGAGTTCTGGATAAGCCTTCCTAATGCTCTCCTCTGTCTCCCAAGTACAATCATTCTCGTTCTCGCCCCACTGAACCTTGACTAGCTTCACCGCCTTCCTTCGAAGTTGCTTCGTATCATGCCCCACAATACGAATCGGCTTGCGGTTCCCAACTGCCTTGGGTTCTACTTCGAAGTCCTCTAACTGATCAGGTGAAATAGTCATATCTGAGTCATGAACGAACTTCCTTAGTTGGGAAACATGAAATACATTGTGAACTCCTGCCATCTTCTCTGGTAAGCCAACTCTATATGCCAAATTCCCGACTAGTTCAAGAACAGGGAATGGGCCAACAAATCTTGGTGCTAACTTGCCTCTCCTGCCAAATCGTATCACGCTCTTCAACGGAGAGATCTTGACAAACACCAAGTCATCAACGGAGAATTTCAAGTCTCTTCTCCTCTTATCAACATAACTCTTCTGCCTATCTTGGGCAGCTTTCATTCGTTGCTGAATGATCTTGATCTTATCGGAAGTTTCTCTCACCACATCTGGTCCAAGCACAAACTTCTCGCCAGTCTCTATCCAACATGATGGTGAGTTGCACGGTCTTCCGTACAAAGCTTCATATGGAGCCATACCGATACTGGATTGGTAGCTATTATTATATGCAAACTCTACTAGATGCAAATGGTCATCCCATGATCCACCAAAATCCAATATACACGCTCTCAAGAGATCTTCCAATATACGATTCACCCTCTCCGTTTGACCGTCGGTCCGAGGATGATATGCGGTACTGAGATGTAATCCTGACCCTAGAGCCTCTTGTAAGCTCTTCCAAAACCCACTAGTGAACAACGGGTCTCGGTCACTCACAATGCTTTTGGGTACTCCATGAAATCTCACTACCCACTTCATATACAATTCTGCAAACTTGGCTGCCGTTCTGGTTGATTTGACTGGTATAAATCTTGCGCTCTTGGTCAATCGATCCACAATTACCCAAATGTTATCATATCCCGATCTAGTCTTTGGTAACCCATCGATGAAATCCATCGAGACTTTCTCCCATTTCCATTCGGGAATTTCTAATGGTTGCATCAACCCACTAGGCTTCTTTTGCTCGGCTTTAACTAGCTGACAATTCATGCATTTGGATATAAACTTCCCAACGTCTCTTTTCATCCCTTCCCAGTAGTAGGTCTGCTTCATATCTCGATACATCTTATTACCACCGGGGTGTATAGTCAGTTTCGAGTGATGACATTCTCTAAGCACTTCATCTCTCAAACCATTCACGTTGGGCACAACTAGTCTTCCATCCTTCCGAAGCCATCCATCTCGATCAAGCCCATACACATTCATCTCCTCATCAACTCCCATTTCTAACTTGGAGATGATTTCTAATAGGTTAGGATCGTCCCTCTGGCTAGAACCAATCCGCTCTATCAAAGTGGGTCTGATCGTCAAACTAGCTAGCATAACTGGATCCAACTCGCACCTTGGTCTGAAATCAAACCCCGTGATAAACTCCAGTTGCTTCCATTCAAGAAACATTGCCCCTAAGCTGGCATGTCTCCTACTCAAGGCATCGGCTACCGCATTACCCTTCCCAGGTGTATACGCGATATCAAAATCATACGAAGCCAAGAACTCCAACCATCTCTGCTGACGGAGATTCAGATCTTTCTGAGAGAAGAGATACTTTAACGATTTGTGATCGGTAAATAGCTCAAATCTTTCTCCCAAGAGATAGTGTCTCCACATCTTCAGCGCAAATACAATCGCTGCCAATTCCAAATCATGGGTAGGATACTTCTTCCCATGCGGCTTTAGCTGTCGACTAGCATAAGCTACAACCCTACCTCCTTGCATCAATACTGCACCCAGTCCGGTACCACAAGCATCTGTGTATACCGTCATCTCTTCATTCCCTTTAGGAATGACTAACACTGGCGCACGCGTCAACCTCTCCTTTAGACTTTTGAAGGCATCCTCACACACTCCGTCCCAGACGAAGGACTGATTCTTCTTAGTCAACTGAGTCAACAGTGCTGCTATCTTGGAGAAGTCTTGGATAAACTTACGATAATACCCAGCTAATCCCAAGAAACTTCTTACATCTGTTGCATTCTTGGGTGTAGGCCAATCCTGTACCGTAGCCACCTTCGCAGGGTCCACGGCAATACCACTCTCTGAAACAACATGACCCAAGAATCTCACTTCCGTTCTCCAATAATGACACTTAGAGAATTTCGCTTTCAATTGGTGTTTCCTCAACACCTCCATCACTATCCTCAAGTGTCCCTTGTGTTCCTCCTCTGTCTTTGAGTAAACAAGGATATCATCCACGAACACAAGAACAAACTTATTCAACTGATCTCTGAATACTCGATTCATAAGATCCACAAAGTAGGCTGGTGCATTGGTCAATCCAAACGGCATGACCAACCACTCATAAAATCCAGACGTCGTCCTAAATGCCGTTTTCGGAACACTCTCATCCGCCCCTCGTAGCTGATGAAATCCTGTCGCGAGGTCCAACTGGGAGAACACTCTTGCTCCTTCCAGCTGATCAAACAAATCATCTATCCGCGGTAGAGGATACTTATTCTTCCTCGTCACCTTATTCAACTCGCGATAGTCCACAAACAAACGAAGGGAACCATCTGCCTTAGTGGCAAATACAACTGGTGCTCCCCACTCGGAGACACTCCTTCTAATCAATCCCTTCTTCAAAAGATTGCTGACTTGCACCCCGAGCTCTCGCTGCTCCTTTGGTGCCATACGACGAAGTGGCATCACTATAGGTCTGGCGTCTTTCACTAATCAATACGGAACTCAATCTCTCGGTGTGGTGGAAGCCCGGTCACCTCCTCGAAGACGTCCAGATACTAGCCAACCACGGGCATATCTGACAACTCATCCTGCGGGATGTCGAGGGAATTTACAAAACTAGCCATAACCCCATCACTAGGTAGACTACCAAACATTACCCTCCGCCCATCATCCGCCCTCACTGTCACCAAAAAGCCCTCACAGTCTACCACCACCCCGTATCTTTGGAGCCAATCGACTCCCAATATAATGCCATACCCAGTAAAGCCCAAAACAAAGCAATCACATACAAACATACATCCATGACTCGATAAGACCAAATTCCTGCAAATCATACTAAGGCTAGTCGAACCACCAATCGGGTTCGTCACAACTAATGGTCTATCGACTATCTCGGGTTCCAGTCCCAACCTATCTACCAGGTCACTAGATATGAAGGAACGGGAAGCCCCAGTATCAAACAAAACTCGAACTGGCATATCATAAATAGAAAGCATACCTTGAATAACAACATTCTTTCCTTTCTCCGCCGCAGTTGGGGCATTCGACGAAGAAGGAATAGCATCAAGAGCATATGCTTTCACAATCTGCTTCTCCTTAAGAGGTTGCGGACACTTATCTTTCTGATATCCCACTTGACCACAGTTGTAGCACTTCCTTTCCGCTGGCTTGGCCCGACATTCCTTAGCATAATGGCCTTTCTTTCCACAGTTGAAGCACTCCACATCCTTCTTGCTCTTTTTCTGGCCACCTTTAGATTAGTCCTGCTTCCTCTTATTCTGAGAGCTATTCTTGCCTCCACCGCCTGCTTGCGGCTTTGGCCCTTCTGCAGATGCAGCCTCAGTCTTTGACTTAGGGTAAAGACTCTCTGACCTCAAAGCTTTTCCCACGATCGATTCAAAAGTCTCATCGATGTGGTTGATAAGCCTTTCCCCCAAGTACCCATCCAAACCAGTGATGAACTTCTCATTCTTCTTTTCAGGGGTATCAATGAGAGACAGTCCATACTTCGACAAAGTGTCGAACTCAGCAATATAATCAGAAACTGCCCTTCCATTCTGCTTAAGTTCCAAGAACCTCTTGAACAATACTGACTTCTGGGCAGCTGGAATGAACTTCTCGCTAAAGTGAGCCTTGAACTGAACCCACGTAACCTGATCTTCTGGAGTAGCTGTTCTAATGGCATTCCACCAATTCATCGCTCGCCCTTGCAGCTGGCGAGACGCTAGCCTTCTCTTCATCGCATCCTCAAGACCCAAGTCATCAAAGATACGGTCACAGCTATCCATCCAGTCCTGAACATCTGTGGCCGACTCCGTCCCGTGGAACGGCTTCCCACCAAGATTAGTGTAATCCTTGCACAACTTGGCAAAATTGACCCTAGGCGCCTGCACTACTGGGCCAACACCAGCTCCGGGAGTGGGAACTGCCCCTTGCACTTCTCTAAGCATGTCTCTCATGAGGTTGGTAAACATCGCCCTCATGTCAGCGGCATTCCCATTATTGGCCCCTCTACCGGTACCTCTAACATGTCGGCTCATCGTCAATCTGAAAAAGGAAAACGATCAACGACCCCATAGTGGTACTAGTGCAGTGCGACTTCATTCTTTTACTACTAATAGTATATATATACATAGCTTTTGGAAACCAAAGTAATCACAAATACGCGCTCTCATATACGTACTAACTCTCCCTAGTGTCTTTCCCTAGGTTAACTACGCAACCTAGAGCTCTGATACCAAGTGTGACGGCCCGCCCCGCACCAACCGACATTTACTCCAAAGGTGCGTTGTACACATGCCCAGTTAGCACGGAACGGGTCGCCAGAAGGGAAAAAGGAAGGAGGAAATGAACATACGAGGAACCTGTAGAATGTCTCACGGCGCATATAACAAAATATAATAATAACATACTTGACATAAAACAGGTGAGACTGTGCATAAGCTGAAAATCAGAACTAAACATCATAGCAGCGGAAATCCAAAATACAACTTATTACAATTTTTCAACTGTCTCAAAGCAAAGTAAGATAAATGAGGTACACTACTAATGCCCAAGTAGCGATCACCAACGACACAGGGAGAATGTGTATATATATATAATACGTGGAAGCCTCCTGCCCGCCTCCGGATCAGCTACTCGCACATCAACAGCTAACCTGTCTCTAGTCTGCTCGTGTGAGCACCCAGAGTAATAAGAGGAGACATAAAACTCTGGGTCAGACATAAAGCCTGGTATGAGCGATAAGCATCTAAAGTGAACAATAACAGGTAGACTAAAACATACGTGAACCTGGACCTGCAACCAAAGAGTTAGCACTACATACTGTACAACACTCTAAGGTATCATATCAAACAGTGTAAAGATACGGAGGTGGGGGAGGTGTGCATGTCATAATGATGGAAAACAATCAAGCATAGTATCCATCCTCACATCTCTCACTCAGTGCATAAAGCATACGATGTTCACGACTTCGATTACCCAACATACCTTGCTACGATCACTTTGCCCCATGGAGTCATAAATGGCTTCACTGCACTGATAACGTAGCCACAAATCCTTCGCTATGTCCACTTTGCCCCATGGAGTAACGAGAACCCCACTGCACTGGCTCATAGCCTTACTAATCCTTACTATGTTCACTTGCCCCATGGAGTTATTCACTCCATCTGTGCTGGCTCATAGTCTTACTACGCATCACCTTGCCCCTCAGGTCATAATGACCCTACTGCACTGATAACGTAGTCTTGCTACCATCACTTTGCCCCTCAGGTCGTAATGACCCTATTGCACTGATAAGTAGCCCATCATTCTTTTTAGTGGTGAATCGAAGTTATGAACGTCGACAACTCCTTAGCATACGTCCCACAGCAAAGTCCAACCATGAAGTGAACTCATTGGTTCCCACCTAGTTCCGGGATCCTGAGCTCTAACTTCCATTTGGACTACCTTTGCCTCTCGGGTTATTGGTCGTCACCAGATTGGATCGGGTCGCCTTCAGCATTCTTCATTGGATCGGGACGCGCCTCCTTCGCCGGATCGGGTCGTGGTCCTCCAGGTGATCAGGTCGCACTCCCCATCGTCTCGTGAATTCAGTCTCCATCGAATCGGGTCTCCACTTCTGGTCGGGTCGTGAATACCCCATACGGATCGGATCGCGCTCCTCCATCGTCTCGTTGTGCATCGGATCGTGGATGCTGCCTTCCTCTAGTCGGATCGTGATATGAAGCACGAGTGGATCAGACCGGGTCGTGATGCTCATTGGCGATCCGGGTCGGAGTACTTCAATTTGGGCACGGCGCTGCATCGATTCGTCTTGTGGGCCTTGCACAGATGGTTCGGTTCGGAGGAGATGACTCGACTCGTGGTGATGTCCCACGATCCCCTAGGGCGATCCGATCGTGCCTCAACCCCCTATGCGATCCGAACCCCTGCACCTTGTCCAGCGAGCTGTTTACGCCCCTCGACGGCGTTTTCGACCACTCTAACTATTCTAAACAGTCACATAGCATTTCATACGGTCATAGCAACATGCATAATCAACCACAAACATCAAAACATCAACATGGTAGATCAAAATGGATCAAACATACCCAAAACCCCATATTTCCCCCTAAGCATGTTTAGGTGAAACCAATGATATGATTAGCAAAACTTAACCAAACGGAACCAAATTTCTAACAGAGGTCTAAAATATCATTCCGAATTTTATAAACATTTTTCCAGAATTTTATCATGTCTAAATTCGCTAATTAGCACTTATCAACCCTAATTAGCCATAATTAGTGCAAAACTATGCAAATCACTCACCTTAGCCACAAAATAAACTAAGATATGAAATAATTCTCTGATTTGATGTGAATCTCAATGCCAAACAGCAGCTCCTTTGTTGCTTTGGTGAAGATCTTCCTTGATTAGGGGTTGCTAAGCCAAATCCTTAACCAAAAGATGATTTGGAGGTGATTTATAGGTTGGAGGCCATTTTTAGGGATTCTTGGTGATAAGTGGAGGCTAGAAAACTGAAATGGAATGATTCTCCATCTCATTTCAGCCCTCCCATAACCCTAATCCTGAAATGGGTTATGGGCCTACTCACTAATCACCCGATTTGGCCCGGTTAAGCAGTTTTCACCCTCCAAACCTTGTTTCAGCCATATCTCCCAAACGATAAGTCCGTTTGGCCATTACGACCACTCTACGGAAAGAGAAACTATCAAACGAATCAAATGGAAGTGGTTTCAGGTCAAAATTCCTTTCCAATAAAAAGTTATGGCCAAAACAGTACCAACTAGGGGCAAAATGGTCATTTAAAAATCGACAAAAATCATAAGCATGGGAAATGACTCTAATAGATGTTTCCCAAAGTTACATGACCATACGACTTCACATGGGAAAGAAATAAATATTCTACGATCCTATGATGTGTAGAATACGGGTCATTACAGGTTTTATAGAATATGGATTAGTTTTAGGAAGGGATTCCTTGTGACCAAAAAGGAGTCCATCATGCTTAGTTTCCTAGAAACATACATATTGGTTGCGTTAAGAAATTCTTTGGGTATCAGTTTGATGTTGATTTCGGTTGTAACAACCCGAAAATCTGAACCAGTTTGAAAATTTTATTTTAAGGAATTTAGCTGAAAAATTAGTCCGGATTTAAAATTTCCAATTTTAAATAATTTATAAACAGTTAAAAATGGTCATGTTTCAAACGAACTCGGAATTCAACGAAACAACTTTCGTTGGAACCGGAATGTCGAATAATGGTTAAGTTGAATTTTTCAGAATTTTTCATATTAATCTGTGACCGTGGCAGAGAGATATGTGTTCGGTAAAATACAGTCAATTTCGATCGACTGAAAAATAGCCATTTTCAAACAGGCTCAGAATTGAACGAAATAAATTTTGTTGTGATCGTATCGTCATAAGAAAGCCAAAAATAATTTTTCTGGATTTTTCTGAGCTATTATGTGGCCCTGGTGGAATTAACAAGTACATTCGAATTTAAATTAAATGATTTATTTTAAAAATAAAAGGAACACGCTTATAACTTTAGAATTGGACTTCGGGGATTACGCCATCGCGTTCAGAAGACGTCAAAACATTAAGTTCGACAGTCGTTGAGCGCGAATCGGAGATCAGACGGAAAATCACCATTTTCTTGGATTAATTAATTAAAAAAATAATAATAATAAACCCTATAGAATACCGTATAAATACAGCCGTATACAGTCCTTCTTCCTCTTCGTTCCTTTGGCCGCAGAAAACCCATACTCCTTCAAATCCTTGAACTCAGTTTTCTCCACCGATACTCAACGAAAATCTTCGTACCAACGCTCGTTTCGAAGCTCTTCGCGAGCTCTTCGATTTGGTACCCACCATCGCCACCCCCGCGCCTCGAAGCCACCGCCACACCATCCCGAACCAGCACCGGTCGCGCCCCCTGGGCCCCACATGCTGCCACCGCACGCCACCATCTTCCCGGCGCAGGACCACCTCTCCAAGCCGGTCCTCCTCCAACAAACGGTGCCGAAATCCATCAACCACAGCTCGCGAATTTCTGATTTGAAATTTTGAACAAAGTTGGGTTCTAAGGTAAAATCTATTTCATATTTTGCGACGCTTATTTCCGTCGCTGTGTAAGTTGTTAAAAGCCTGATTTTGATTTTTCCTATGAATTTGAATTGGAATCATTCCAGATCCGCAAACGATTTGAATTCGAACACCAAATCTGATCGAACCTGAATCACCTCCTCTGACCAAACACTGTGAGATTTTTTTTTATTTAATTTAATTTATTTAATTATTATTTGCATGATTGTTAATAGTAGATCAAATAAGAAATGCTGTTTAGAACATGGATCTGAACTATTCACCCCGTATGATGTTAAATCTGAATTGCATGAGATTAAATCTGAAATTCCAGGTTTAAATCTGAATTAATAATTAATTAAAATTAATTATGTGTTATTTATTCAATCACGCCATGTTGATTTTACATATGTCAACTTAAAACATCACCTTGTAATTACCTTGATGCTAGTTATTGGATTTGGACTTGTTGTTATGTTTGGATGTTGTTGTTATGCGATGTGATGAAAATTTACATTCTTATTTGATGCAAATAAAATAAGAATGCGAATTGTGGTGGGATTTGCATTTTATTATGTAAAATAAAAATAAGGATTTACATCGTGTGACAAATTAACATTTTTGTTTAATGTTAAAAATAAGGATTTACATCGTATGACAAATCAACGTTTTTGTTTAATGTTAAAAATAAGGATTTACATCGTATGACAAATTAACATTTTTGTTTAATGTTAAAAATAAGGATTTACATCGTATGACAAATAAACATTTTTGTTTAATGTTAAAAATAAGGATTTACATCGTGTGACAAATTAACACTTTTGTTTAATGTTAAAAATAAGGATTTGCATCGTATGACAAATAAACATTTTTGTTTAACGTTAAAAATAAGGATTTACATCGTATGACAAATTATCATTTTAGTTTAATGTTAAAATTAAGGATTTACATCGTGTGGCAAATTAACATTTTTGTTTAATGTTAAAAATAAGGATTTACATCGTATGACAAATCAACATTTTATTTAATGTTAAAAATAAGATATGTACATTTTATGTAAAGTTAACATTTTTATATAATGTTAAAAAAATAAAAAAAATTACATTTTATGTAAAATTAACATTTTTAATGTTAATATTATAAAAATTCAACCGTAGGACGACATTAACATTTTTAATGTTAATATTGAAAAAAAATAACACTTTAGTATAACATTAACATTTTTAAAGTTAATATTAAAAGGTAATTTAACCATACATAGGATTGGGTTACATTTTTTTTATGTAAATTAAAAAGCAATTTAACATAGGATGTGATTACATTATTTTTAATGTAGATTAAAAGGTAATTTAACCATAGGATGGGTTTACATCATTTTTGGTGTAAATTAAATAATAATATTAATTGTAGGAAAATTCACATTTTTATTAACGTGAATAAATAGATATTTTCACCGAATGTACATTTTACATATTTTTCATGTAATTAAATAGTAATTACAACGTAGGATGATTTTACATTATTTTGATGTAATATAAAAGGAATTTCACCGTAAGATTAGTTAGCATTATTTTTAATGTTAATATAAAAGTAATTTCACCGCATGGACAATTAGCATTATTTTTAATGTTAATAATAGTAATTTCACCGTATGACCATTAACATTATTTTTAAGGTTAATAATATTAAAGAGAATTGACCGTTGGAATGTTACATTATTTTATAATGTAAATTAAAAGAAGAATTGCACCGTAGGATGAGAATAACATTATTTTTAATGTTAATATTAAAATGAGTGTAACCATAGGATTAATATACATTATTTTTAATGTAGATATAAAGAAGTTTAATCGTGGGATAAGTTAAATTATTTTTAATGTAAATTAAAATGTAATTTAACCGTAGGAGTTAACATTTATTTCAAATGTTAATATTAAAAAGAATTTACAACGTATGAAGTTAACATTATTTTTTGATGTAAATATATAAGAATGCGACATGTAAATGCAAGCTTACATTCTATTCAATGTAAATAAATAAGAACGTGATATGTAATGAAAGAATACGTTTTATTTAATATAAATAAAAATAGGATTCTGAGAATGCGTCGTTAAATAAGGAGTTTAATTATTTTAATAATTAGAACAAGAATTTGCCGTTATAAAATAATATAATGACATGAAATAGTTTTCCAAAACTATAAGTATGCGAGGTTGTTTGGGAAGTCCGAGATACTCTCATCCCAAATTAAACCAAACGACTTTAAAGAATTGAAGTATCAGACGACGTATGAAGACTGTAAATCTTCCCTCGAATGGACAACGATCGAGATCCTGAATTGACTTGCTCCCAATTCAACCTCGTTAAATATCATGTTGTTGATTTTCTGTTAATATATAAATGTTGGTGGTGGAGGATTTATTCTCTACTTAACACCCGTTTATATATTGACGGACGATCGACGGCACGGTATGGAGTGACAGTGTGGCATACTAAGATGCAATGATCAAGGTTTCTTGTTGAAAAGCAGAACCTTGTGGTGACGATCAAAGCACCGCTTGAATAAGCAGAACTTTGTGTATTACGTAACTTCACGAGCCTCACAAACCGGTAGAGTCTAAAACGGGAGAAGGGAACGCAGGGAGAGCAGCACGTTTCTTTCTAGCTAGAAGTGGTGTTTGGGTTTTAACACGGCCTGACATTTTACTTATGTGGATGATGGAATAAGGCGCCTCGGATAGGTCCTATAGGATCAGGAAACGTGTGTTCAGGTATAACTAATCCGCTAAGCTGTATTTGCGGACCGGCCCTGCAGCTATCTAAGGGTTCTCCGCGGGGAATCCTGAGACACTAGCTAGAGTGCTCGAATCGGTAAGGAGCTCCTCTCTAGCCTTGACTCATGATGGAAACCAAAAATCCAAATACGAACCGACGAATTTGATTGTATTACTAGTACGGAGGCAAAATATATGGGTACCTATGCTTCCTAGGATTGATACATTTATGATTGAAACATTTTCATATACATTAATGATAATATTAGATTCGTATTTGCCGTATTTAGCATGTTTAATCATCATAAGTTAAAACCCTATCCTCTGGTGTGCGTTGCATTGTGTGATGGGACTTGGGTCTTACGGTGATTCCATTTTTCCAAAAACATTGCGTTGTTTACGATGTATTTAATTATCTGTTATGGCACTTTAAATTATGTACGGCAATCCATTAGAGTGAACCCGTTCCGCGTTAGCGGCGTGGTCTTTGGATTTTCCTTATTAATATTAGTTAAGTTAGTTAAGAATTCTCACACCAGTCCCATGACTGACCCATAGTTTGTTTCACCTTTTTGCAAACTTGGGTGCCCTCTTTTCCACACGGGCAGCCAAGTAAACAGGTTCATTCTTTGCTTGGAGCTTTTCTTTGGAGCTGCTTATTCTCTCTCTTGGATTTGCTTTTGTGGAGAGGTGACGACTTGGAGCTTCGAAGACAACTATCTTTTATTTCTATTGCATCTTTTCTTTTTATTTCAGACATCAGACTTGTTTCATTTCATGTTGTTATTTCGGAGTTGGAACTTATTTCACTTTTGCAAACTTGAAGTAATGACTTAGAATTCTGTGACTGTGGATTTTCTGTGGCTGATGACACTGTATTTCTGTTGCTATGATGTTGTTATTCCATGAGTTTCCTATGCTATGTTGTATTTGTGATTTGTATTATTGTATATATGTTGTATTCCAAATGATTACTCCTACTTTCATACCGTGGAAGTTTGGGGTCATCACAGTTGGTATCAGAGTTTTGGTTACAAAGTGGAATATAACATATTTATAATAATTCGTTTACGTAGAATCACTATATTCTATGGTGAACATTTCATGAGATACATAATAGTCAGTCATTCTATCATAATCTTTTATCCATCCTTTGATCTTCATCATTTCTCAAAATCATCATTAAAGTTGTTCTGACTCTTTCTTTGATCGTACAGAAACAACTAGAAAATGAGTTCTGCTGCTGCTAAAGCTGCTAGGGCTAGGAGAAGGAAAAATACCACCGTGACTGAGGAGCCCACTGTCCAACAACAACCACCACCACCACCGCCTCGGCCCTTTGATTTGGATAAGGTGGCGAAGAAGTTCAAAAACTTAGGAGGAATGCCATTCAAAGGTACAGAAACTGTGACACAGGCTCAAGCTTGGCTGAGAAACTGCGAAAAGATTTTTGAAGGATTGGAGCTACCGGATCATAGGAAAAGATTCATGGCTTCATGGCTACTACAGGAAGAAGCTCAAAACTGGTGGGACGTAGTCACGATTGGAGGGATTGCTAATGATATGTCTTGGACAAGGTTTAAGGAGATTTTCAACGACAAATACATTCCGAGGCAGGAGGTAGAAAGACTGCATGACGAGTTCGCCAATCTGAAGCAAGGCGACAAGACCATCTCAGAGTATGTTCGAAGGTTTGAAGATCTCTCCCGTTATGCCCCTGAACTGATTCAGGATGACTTTCAGAAGAACAAAAGGTTCATAAATGGGCTTGCGAGGAAATATATTGACAGAGTCACGGCCCACATCGATCTTTCTTTCAATAAGCCGGTGGAGTTTGCTTGTCGATATGAGGAGAACGATAAGTAGGGTTCTCAATAGGATAGATAGAGAAGCTTGGCTAACAACAGAAGGAAGCAGCCAGAGAAGAAGACTGAAGGGAGCACTTCTGGGCCTGCTAAGAAGTGGGATAAGTCAAAGGTGCAATGCTTTAACTGCCAGCAATTTGGACATTATAGCTCAGAATGCAAGAACCCAAAGAAGGCTAGGAGTGATGACACCAAAGACTGCTATAATTGTCACAAGAAGGGTCACATCAAGTCTAACTGCCCACTGTTGAGAGGAGCTCAGATTGCACATGTGTATGATGGGGCAAGTGCACCATCTTCCTCCGCACCTACTGAGGGAGGTAAGCCTGATGTTTTAGATGGTATCATTTCTATTAAAAATATTCCTGTCACTGCTTTGTTTGATACGGGTGCACCAAGAAGTTTTGTCTCTAGCAACACGGTTAAGAAGTTAAAATTAAACAAAGAAGTCTAAAGGAACCAATTAATGTTCATAATCCTGTTGGAGGTTCTATCGCTCTTGATTCATACTGTCGAGTACCTATTTCTTTCTCTTACTTTCAGTTCCCCTTTAACTTGACCATTATGAATTTTTCCGAGTTTGATATCATCCTTGGTCTTGATTGGCTAACAAAATAAGACGTTGAAGTGCTATGCTCAGAAAGAATAGTAAAGGTGAAAACAGGGCTTGGAAATACTGTTACTATACCTTGCCATGGCTCGAAATCTGATGGAAAGGAATTTTGGTCTTCCCTCGAGATCATTCCTATTTCTCTAGAGAATATTCCTGTGGTCAAAAATTACGCTGATGTATTTGAAGAAGTAGACAGCTTACCGCCGCGAAGGGAAATCGATTTCAGAATTGATCTTGTTCCGAATGCAAGACCTGTAGTCCACGCTGTCCGAAGGATGATCCCTTAAGAAAAAGAAGAGTAGCAAGCCCAAACTAAACAGCTCTTATGGAAGGGACTAATCCAGCCTAGTTTCTCCGAATGGGGTGCAGCTGTGGTGTTTGTCCCCAAATCTGACGGTACTCTAAGGCTCTGCGTGGATTACCGCGACCTAAATAAAGAAACATTGAAGAACAAATACCCCTTGCCTCGCATAGATGATTTGATGGATCAATTAAATGGGACCAAGGTGTTTTCGAAGATGGACCTAGTCACAGGTTTTCACCAACTCCGCATAGCTGAAGAGTGCATTCCTTTGACCGCTTTCAGAGGTCCTAACACATTCTACGAATGGTTGGTGATGCCGTTCGGGCTGTGCAATGCTCCAGCCTACTTTGTTGACTTGATGAATAGGGTCTTCCGCGAGGTCCTAAATAAATTCGTCCTAGTCTTCATTGATGATATTCTTATCTATTCTAAAACTAAGGAGGAGCACGAAGGGCATTTAAGAGAAGTGTTGGAGATTCTGCAAAGAAATATTTTAAAAGCAAAATTTTCAAAATGCACATTTTGGCAAGAGGAGGTAAAATTATTGGGCCATGTTGTGTCAAAAGAAGGAATTGCAGTTGACCCAAGTAAAATTGCCGCCATTCGAGATTGGAAGCAGCCCCGTACACCCACCGAAGTAAGAAGCTTCCTAGGTTGGCTGGATATTACAAAAAATTTGTCAAAAACTTTTCTAAGCTGTCTGGCCCATTAACAAAGCTCACTAAAAAGCACACCAAGTTCAATTGAACATCGGATTGCGAGGAGACTTTCCAAAAGCTGAAAGTGAGTTTGACCACTGCTCCCGTCCTAACCATCATCGATGGCAACCAAGATTTAAAAGTCTACACCGATGCTTCTCAAGCTGGTGGCCTTGGAGCAGTACTGATGCAAAGGGGCAAGGTCGTTGCATACGCGAGCCGTCAATTAAAGCCACATGAGAAGAATTATCGTGTGCATGACTTAGAGTTGTTGGCTGTTGTTTTTTCTTTGAAAATCTGGAGATATTATCTTTTGGGCGAAAAATTTGAATTGTTTACAGACCATCAATCTTTGAAATATCTCTTCGATAAAAAGATTTGAATTTACGGCAGCAACAGTGGCTAGAATTTCTTGCGGCATATGATCTCGACATCTTATATACGCCGGGGAAAGCCAATGTTGTGGCAGACGCACTCAGTAGAAAGGCTGACATGGTCGCGAGCCTCATCATTACTCCTTCTTTGATTGATAAAATTGCCTCTCTTCAGAAAAACGATGCTTTTATTCGAAAGATGATTGAAAGAATTCAAAGAGGTGAAAGCACAGACTTTCAAATAGATGGCAAGGGAGTTCTTAGATTGCACGGGCGGATTTGTGTTCCAAGTATCCCCGAGCTCATAAGAGAAGTTTTGAATGAAGGTCACAAATCAAAGCCTAGCATCCATCCAGGCGTGAGCAAGATGTATTGAGATCTTAAGCGCACGTTTTGGTGGAAAGCTATGAAGAGGGATATATCTATTTATGTGAGTAGATGTCCTACATGCCAGCGAGTAAAGAGCGATCAACAAAAGCCTGTCGGATTGTTGCAACCATTGCCGGTTCCAGAAGGGAAGTGGGACCAAGTCTCCAGGGATTTTATAGATGGTTTGCCCCGTACTAGGAAAGGGAATGACAGCGTATGAGTAATCGTGGATCGTTTCACCAAGACCGCTCGTTTCATACCTGTCAAGTCAACTAGAACAGCTCAAAGTCTGGCACAAATTTATTGTAAAGAAATCGTCAGGCTACATGGGTAATAAAACTAAATCTCTCCTTTTCATCATTTTCTAAATGAAAATTTTCATGTTCTAATTAAAGAAAATCTTTCGTGTTAAACAGAGTTCCTAGCTGTATTGTTAGCGGCCGTGATCCTATCTTCACTAGCAAGTTTTGGGAAGCATTCCAAAATGAGTTGGGAACGAAGTTAAACCTTAGTACCGCTTACCACCCTCAGACAGATGGCCAAACTGAGAGGGTGAATCGCATTCTTGAAGAATTGTTGCGAGCTTGCATACTCGATTATGGAGGTTCTTGGGAGGATCACTTGCATTTAGTTGAATTCTCATATAACAACAGCTATCAAGCAAGTTTGAAGATGTCTCCATTCGAAGCCTTATATGATAAGCTATGTAGATCGCCAGCCTGTTGGGTTGAAAAAGGAGATCGCCTTGTTTTGGGTCCAGACATGGTCCGAGAAGCTTCAGACAAAGTTGATAAAATTAAGAAGCGATTACTGGCTGCGCAAAGCCGACAGAAAAGCTATGCAGACAAGCGTAGAAGAGATTTACAATTCTCTGTTGATGACCATGTGTACTTGAAGGTTTCTCCACTAAGGGATGTGATTCGATTTGGGAAGTTTGGGAAATTGGCATCGAGATTCATTGGTCCATTCCCTATTCTCGAAAGGATTAGTACTCTTGCTTATCGAGTGCAGTTGCCCGACTGGTTGCCAGGGGTGCATGATGTATTTCATGTGTCCCAACTCCGCCAGCATGTGCATGACCCAGATTTGATTGAAGATGAACTAAATCAACAAGTCATCGATATTACCCCAAGTCTAACAGTGAGGAAAGAGCCGATAAAGATTATTGGCAAGGAAACCCGAGTTCTGAGGAATAAAAGAATCAACCTATTTAAGGTACAATGGAGTAGTGATCCTAGAGACTGCACTTGGGAAACCGAAGAGAGTATCAAACAGGCCTATCCCAAGTGCAGAGTGGATATCTCTGATTAGATTTTGTTTTGAGGTACGCTTAATCATTTCAGCATTCTCTGTGTGGGTTCCTACTCTTCTGTTTTCTTTTTCCTTTTCGAGGACGAAAAGTTCTTAAGGAGGGGAGATTGTAACAACCCGAAAATCTGAACTAGTTTGAAAATTTTATTTTAAGGAATTTAGCTGAAAAATTAGTCCGGATTTAAAATTTTCAATTTTAAATAATTTATAAACAGTTAAAAATGGTCATTTTTCAAATGACCTCGGAATTCGACGAAACCACTTTCGTTGGAACCGGAATGTCGAATAATGGTTAAGTTGAATTTTTCAGAATTTTTCATATTAATCTGTGACCGTGGCAGAGAGATATGTGTTCGGTAAAATACAGTCAATTTCGATCGACTGAAAAATAGCCATTTTTCAAACAGGCTCAGAATTGAACGAAATAAATTTTGTTGTGATCGTATCGTCATAAGAAAGCCAAAAATAATTTTTCTGGATTTTTCTGAGCTAGTATGTGGCCCTGGTGGAATTAACAAGTACATTCGAATTTAAATTATATGATTTATTTTAAAAATAAAAGGAACATGCTTATAACTTCAGAATTAGACTTCGGGGATTGCGCCATCGCGTTCAGAAGACGTCAAAACATTAAGTTCGACAGTCGTTGAGCGCGAATCGGAGATCGGACGGAAAATCACCATTTTCTGGAATTAATTAATTAAAAAATAATAATAGTAAAAAACCCTAGAGAATACCGTATAAATACAGTCGTATACAGTCCTTCTTCCTCTTCGTTCCTTTGGCCGCCGAAAACACATACTCCTTCAATCTTTGAACTCAGTTTTCTCCTCCGATACTCAACGAAAATCTTCGTACCAACACTCGTTTCGAAGCTCTTCGCGAGCTCTTCGATTTGGTACCCACCATCGCCACCCCCGCGCCTCGAAGCCACCGCCACCCCAGCGCCGGTCGCGCCCCCTGGGCCCCACACGCTGCCACCGCACGCCACCATCTTCTCAGCGCAGGACCACCTCTCCAAGCCTGTCCTCCTCCAACAAACGGTGCCCAAATCCATCAACCACAGCTCGCGAATTTCTGATTTGAAATTTTGAACAAAGTTAGGTTCTAAGGTAAAATCTATTTCAGATTTTGCGACGCTTATTTCCGTCGCTGTGTAAGTTGTTAAAAGCCTGATTTTGATTTTTCCTATGAATTTGAATTGGAATCATTCCAGATCCGCAAACGATTTGAATTCGAACACCAAATGTGATCGAACCTGAATCACCTCCTCTGACCAAACACTATGAGAATTTTTTTTATTTAATTTAATTTATTTAATTATTATTTGCATGATTGTTAATAGTAGATCAAATAAGACATGTTGTTTAGAACATGGATCTGAACTATTCACCCCGTATGATGTTAAATCTGAATTGCATGAGAATAAATCTGAAATTTCAGGTTTAAATCTGAATTAATAATTAATTAAAATTAATTATGTGTTATTTATTTAATCACTCCATGTTGATTTTACATATGTTAAGTTAAAACATCACCTTGTAATTACCTTGATGCTAGTTATTGGATTTGGACTTGTTGTTATGTTTGGATGTTGTTGTTATGCGATGTGATGAAAATTTACATTATTATTTGATGCAAATAAAATAAGAATGCGACTTGTGGTGGAATTTGCATTTTATTATGTAAAATAAGAATAAGGATTTACATCGTGTGACAAATTAACATTTTTGTTTAATGTTAAAAATAAGGATTTACATCGTATGACAAATTAACATTTTTGTTTAATGTTAAAAATAAGGATTTACATCGTATGACAAATTAACATTTTTGTTTAATGTTAAAAATAAGGATTTACATCGTATGACAAATTAACATTTTTTTTAATGTTAAAAATAAGGATTTACATCGTGTGACAAATTAACATTTTTGTTTAATGTTAAAAATAAGGATTTACATCTTATGACAAATTAACATTTTTGTTTAATGTTAAAAATAAGGATTTACATCGTATGACAAATTAACATTTTTGTTTAATGTTAAAAATAAGGATTTACATCGTGTGACAAATTCACACTTTTGTTTAATGTTAAAAATAAGGATTTACATCGTATGACAAATCAACATTTTATTTAATGTTAAAAATAAGATATGTACATTGTATGTAAAGTTAACATTTTTATATAATGTTAAAAAAATAAAAAAAATACATTGTATGTAAAATTAACATTTTTAATGTTAATATTATAAAAATTCAACCGTAGGATGACATTAACATTTTTAATGTTAATATTAAAAAAAAATAACACTTTAGGATAACATTAACATTTTTAATGTTAATATTAAAAGGTAATTTAACCATAGGATTGGGTTACATTATTATTTTTATATAAATTAAAAAGCAATTTAACATAGGATGAGATTACATTTTTTTTAATGTAGATAAAAAGGTAATTTAACCGTAGGATGGGTTTACATCATTTTTGGTGTAAATTAAATAATAATATTAACTGTAGGAAAATTCACATTTTTATTAACGTGAATAAATAGAAATTTTCACCGAATGTACATTTTACATATTTTTCATGTAATTAAATAGTAATTACAACGTAGGATGATTTTACATTATTTTGATGTAATATAAAAGGAATTTCACCGTAAGATTAGTTAGCATTATTTTTAATGTTAATATAAAAGTAATTTCACCGCATGAACAACTAACATTATTTTTAATGTCAATAATAGTAATTTCACCGTATGACCATTAACATTATTTTTTAAGGTTAATAATATTAAAGAGAATTGACCGTAGGAATGTTACATTGTTTTATAATGTAAATTAAAAGAAGAATTGCACCGTAGGATGAGAATAACATTATTTTTAATGTTAATATTAAAAAGAGTGTAACCATAGGATTAATATACATTATTTTTAATGTAGATAAAAAGAAGATTAATCGTGGGATAAGTTAAATTATTTTTAGTGTAAATTAAAATGTAATTTAACCGTAGGAGTTAACATTTATTTCAAATGTTAATATTAAAAAGAATTTACATCGTATGAAGATAACATTATTTTTGATGTAAATATATAAGAATGCGACATGTAAATGCAAGCTTACATTCTATTCAATGTAAATAAATAAGAACGTGATATGTAATGAAAGAATACGTTTTATTTAATATAAATAAAAATAGGATTCTGAGAATGCGTCGTTAAATAAGGAGTTTAATTATTTTAATAAATAGAACAAGAATTAGCCGTTATAAAATAATATAACGACATGAAATAGTTTTCCAAAACTATAAGTATGCGAGGTTGTTTGGGAAGTCCGAGATATACTCATCCCTAATTAAACCAAACACGTTAAAGAATTGAAGTATGAGACGACGTGTGAAGACCGTAAATCTTCCCTCGAATGGACAGCGATCGAGATCCTGAATTGACTTGCTCCCAATTCAAGGGTCAAGGTCATTGCCCAGACGTACGTGTTGATTTCACGGCTTTGACTTTCGCTCAGACCCAGAGCATAAGTTAAATGGATTGTGTGTCTGACATCGTACCCCGTTAAATATCATGTTGTTGATTTTCTGTTAATATATAAATGTTGGTGGTGGAGGATTTATTCTCTACTTAACACCCGTTTATATATTGACGGACGATCGAGGACACGGTATGGAGTGACAATGTGGCATACTAAGATGCAATGATCAAGGTTTCTTGTTGAAAAGCAGAAACTTGTGGTGACGATCAAAGCACCGCTTGAAAAAGCAGAGCTTTGTGTATTACGTAACTTCACAAGCCTCACAAACGGGTAGAGTCTAAAACGGTAGAAGGGAACGCAGGGAGAGCAGCACGTTTCCTTCTAGCTAGAAGTGGTGTTTGGGTTTTAACACGGCCTGATATTTTACTTATGTGGATGATGGAATGAGGCGCCTCGGATAGGTCCTATAGGATCGGGAAACGTGTGTTCAGGTATAACTAAGCCGCTAAGCTGTATTTGCGGACCGACCCTGCAGCTATCCAAGGGTTCTCCGCGGGGAATCCTGAGACACTAGCTAGAGTGCTCGAATCGGTAAGGAGCTCCTCTCTAGCCTTGACTCATGATGGAAACCAAAAATCCAAATACGAACCGACGAATTTGATTGTATTACTAGTACGGAGGCATAATATATGGGTACCTATGCTTCCTAGGATTGATACATTTATGATTGAAACATTTTCATATACATTAATGATAATATTAGATTCGTATTTGCCATATTTAGAATGTTTAATCATCATAAGGTAAAACCCTATCCTCTGGTGTGCGTTGCATTGTGTGATGGGACTTGGGTCTTATGGTGATTCCATTTTTCCAAAAACATTGCGTTGTTTACGATGTATTTAATCATCTGTTATGACACTTTAAATTATGCACGGCAATCCATTAGAGTGAACCCGTTCCGCGTTAGCGGCGTGGTCTTTGGATTTGCCTTATTAATATTAGTTAAGTTAGTTAAGAATTATCACACCAGTCCCACGACTGACCCATAGTTTGTTTCACCTTTTTGCAAACTTGGGTGCCCTCTTTTCAATAAGGGCAACCAAGTAAACAGGTTCATTCTTTGCTTGGAGTCTTTTCTTTGGAGCTGCTTATTCTCTCTCTTGGATTTGCTTTTGTAGAGAGGTGATGACTTGGAGCTTCGAAGACATCTATCTTTTATTTCTATTGCATCTTTTCTTTTTATTTCAGACATTAGACTTGTTTCATTTCATGTTGTTATTTCGGAGTTGGAACTTATTTCACTTTTGCAAACTTGATGTAATGACTTAGAATTCTGGGACTGTGGATTTTCTGTGGCTGATGACATTGTATTTCCGCTGCTATGATGTTGTTATTCCATGAGTTTCCTATGCTATGTTATATTTGTGATTTTTATTATTGTATATATGTTGTATTCCAAATGATTACTCCTACTTTCATACCGTGGAAGTTTGGGGTCATCACATCGATCTTCGGGGCTGGTACTTAGAGAGTTCTTCTCCTGATCAGTATATATGTGACGTAAATTTCCCGTTTTGACATTGCATAATAGGCAAAAAGTTTTTACCTGCTTCTATCATTCGATTATATCTTCAGGTAGGAACAATTGGGTGTAAACATGTTTTTGAGACATGTTATGATTGATGTTGCAAGTGGTTATAAGTGGTTGCTCGTGGATGCATATACACGCATATTAGACACTAGATCGGCTCAGTCACCTTTCATATTGCATATGCATGAGTGTTTATACTTGTTTATGGATGAATTTGAATGTGTTATCATGTGAATGTTGCATATGGATGGATGTTTGTGCACACATATAGTGTTTATGTGAATAGGACTATTTGCATACATGTTGGACTCATGGCACTAAACATATTTTGCATTAAGAAGACCAATCAGGCCTGATCATTTGCATTAGATAAGGAACATATACACACACTTTCTGCATACGTTCATACAGCATTAGAAATCTTTTAAGGACAATGATTGCTTGTGGATGATGTTTTGAGTAGATGGATGATGGATGGTAGGACACATTGTTCTTAACTTGGAGATTTCGGGGACGAAATTCTTTAAGGAGGGGAGAATGTAACAACCCGAGTTTTAATAACATATTAAGACCAAAAATCAAGGCAGAATTAATTTTTAAAATAAGAATCAAGGGAAATGGGCTGCACCATTGCGTTCGCCTTGGAATTCTGTATGAAATCGAGTTCGAGTTTTCGAAAAACAGAGTCCGTATGAGGGAGATATGACCCTCCGAAGTTTCAGGAATTTTCAGAATCGAAAACAACTTGAAATTCGAATTCGAAATTCGAATTCAAACGCCAGCGCAGGCTGGGCGGGAAATTTCCCTCCCAGGACCAGGTCGACCTGGGGGTTGACACTATGGTCGACCTCCCAGGGACCAGGTCGACACTATGGTCGACCTGGGGGTCGACTTGGTAACAAAACCCAGTTTTTGAGCTGGGCGCATTCTGATGTTTTTAGACACGTTTTCTGACTAAATTCGTTCTCCTAGTCCTATATAAACCCACCTAATCTCCATTCCTTCTCACACCATTCTTTTCTAACCTTATGCTGCACAAATTCTTGGTGGACATGACTTCTTCTTCTTCTTCTTCAAAGATTCAAACGAAAACTGATCAAATCAAGAGAGTTCTTCTACCTTCTTCTTCAAGCAACGCAAGATATGCAAATTGGGGATTTTCAATCAAATTGAGATTCAACATTCAACGACTGCTTTCTAGAATCAATTTCTGCATCTTAATTTCTCAGTCCATGATCTGTAAGTTCTAGTTACTTTGAGATTTAAACTTATTAATTGTAATGTGGATATGAGATAAAGTGAAATTGGACTTAAGTATGATAATCGATTCACATCTGTTCTTGTTTCCATCTTGGTTCTTGACATTGGGAATATTGCTATCGAATCAATTTGGACCTATTCATGTTGTAAATCAAACTCCTTCATGTCCATAATATTATCATGCCTGTGATTTTGAATCAATCTACTTTTCACAAGTTTGGATTATCACCTTTATCATGACCATCACCTTATTATGTTAGATCTGTATTCCTAATGTTTTGGGACTATTTTTCTATATGCAAGTGATGTTATGACCAATTATCTCAAGCTATACCATGCTAGATTTATCACCTTGTGCTCGTTCTTTTGCCTATCATAGTTTTGATGTTATTTCCTTTTATTTTGGATTTGGATTCACTTCTAATCTAGATCGATTCACGTTTTCATGCGATGGGAATATGATTTAGGTAGATTAGGCAAAACATGAATTGGTTATGAACATGAATCATGAAACTTAACATGAAACTTGCCATGAAACTTGACATGAACTTGACATGAAATTTGAACATGGACATGACACTAAAATGAACTTGAAAATGGCCAACTTGACGTTAGGTTGAGTTTGCAGTGTAATTCTGCCCCAGAACCGCCCGACAACTCCAGTGACTGCAAACAATAGGATCCAATGTGCGTAGTTGGTCATATCGCGCTTAAAACCCGAGGTCAGACTGAGTTGTGGTGTAAATCTGCCCGGAACCGTCCGGCATATCCAGTGACCACAACAACAGGTCTGATGTGAGAGGTTGGGGTGAATTAATGCCACATGATAGGGTTAAGTCATAAACATGAAAGACAACACTTAACCAACTTGACACATGATTAGTGGGGTTAAGTCATGAACCGCTTGAATATACTTAACCAATTTCACACAATGATTTTGTAGGGTTAAGTCATGAACCGCTTGAATATACTTAACCAACTTGACACATGATTCGTAGGGCTAAGTCATGAACTTGAACGACAACACTTAGTCATATTTGATATGACACGTAGGCGGGTTAAGTCACGAACTTGAATGACAACATTTAACCAACTTGACATGCTAGACTGATAAGGGTTAAGTCACAAATTGAAATGACAACACTTAACCTGTTGGACATAAACTCTAGTTATGCGGTCCATTTCAGCAGTAACCCACTTAGATGTATCATGGTACCCAGGAACTAGGCAGGGTGGGGCACGATTACTGGGCTGATTGTAAGCGACCGGAACGACGGCTGAGTTGGTGCGCCAGTGTAGGTTCAGATGGACTATGGTCGTGCATGCAGTCCGGAGTTGAAAAAGCAGGCATTGGGCATCAGTAGGTTTACACTGTGTATGCTTGATTCGTGTCGGTGGTTGGCAACCTAGGGCTTGATACGCCCTATGGTGGACCTGGCACAGATAACTACATTTGTGATAGGGTTGTATGACACATACACATGAACGAGCTAAGACTTGTAGGGAGCCGATCGATTAATAGATCGTTTTGTGGGACCAAGTAATGGGTCATTTCATGACATTTGGCAAGGTATCACTTTAGAGTCAACACATGACACAGGTTGGGATACTAGTACGGGTGGTGCAGAGCAAATAGATATCATAGAAAAATTTTAATGGTGAAGCAAAAAAATCTTGTGATGCTTGATAGAAATCTTGCGAAATTATACATAGTTTATCTTGAATGGAACCTTGCGATGTTATACTTGACCAAAACCATATGATGTTATTCTTAGTTATCGTGCCTATAGCTTATCTTGTCATCATGCTTATGTTTACTTTCAGTTTATTCATGCCATGTTATCTTTACCTGTTTTTATGCTGAAAGTCACTAGGACTTACTCAGTCTTTATGACTGACCCATTTTGTTTCGCCTCTTTTTCTTCCATTTCCCCCCTCCGCCCCCTCCCACCCAGGTTCGCAGGGTGAGAATACAGCTTAGTTCGGATGTTACCAAGCTCCCAGGCTCTTTCATGTACGACTTGGATCTCTCTTGGCTATGGCTTGCTTTGCTTTATTGGGGAATACTACAATTCATTTTTATGCTTCTTTGTTTTTGAGCAAGACAAATATTTTAGCTATATTATTGGGTATTGGAAGTTGATGGGCTTTTATTGTAAACAATTATATTTAATAAATGATTTGAAGTATTTCTACTTTACCTTCCGCTGTTTTATATATATGTATGTCTTGTAATATTTCTGTTCCAGTACCCATAATGCTCCAATGAAGTTAAGGCATTCCCTTTGTGAGTGACCTTAATGGTTGTGGGGTGTTACATATTTTATGTACACTTAATATTTTAAATTACCTTTTTCATTTTAAACCAATATATTATATATATATATATTATAAAGATTTTTTTATAAGCATCTATTTTTCATAAGTATGAAATGATCGTAAATTTTCTTCCTAATGAATGGTGCTTGGATTTAAACCAATGTTTCAAACGGAGTTGAGATTTAAGTTATATCCTCTTTCAACATCAATCGATTTGAATATGAATGGATTTCGAACATAAGTCAATTTGAAAATCATAATCCTTTGAGATGAAGTATATTCTATGTGAATATAAGTCGATTTTGTGAAATATTATATGATGGTAATATAATGAAATAAAATATATTCTAGTTTAGAATATAATCGATTTTTGTATGATTATGATATGTTGATATGAGAATTATATTCTTTTTGAAAATAAATTGGGTTCGAAACAAAACATGATATTTTGGATATAAATCGAACCTTTGTGAAAAGTAAAAGAACCGACCGATGTGAAAATGTAAACGTTGGTTGTTAAAGAGGTCGGAGTCGACAAGTGGCATACTCTTTGTCAGTGTCGATACCACTTTAACAGCTGTGAACGTTATGACGTATCCAGAATGAAATGTGATGACTTAGAGGCAATTGTTGGATTGAAGAAAATGAACGATAACAAATATAGCCTTGATCTTCGGGTCATAATTGAAATGACTAAAACAGGAGCTATACCAGAACTAATTGAGGTAGCACCTTTGACTGGACACACTTCTTCGATACTGTTTCTATGACTATGATGATGATGATGATTTTGGCCCATTTGATTTGGGAGTGTGACCCGAGGTGGGCGATAGTTGCTGCTATGCGTTACCACCGGTCCATGAGTGCAATTGGTAGAATCCTACCCTGGGCATTGCCTCGATTGCCTTGTCATATTTATCCATATCAGGCCCAATACGATTTTTATTTAGCATTGCTTTCTATGGAGTGCCCTCTGATAACACTAGTACGATGAATTTACGGTACTGTATGGACTGTTGATGCCTGTAAACTACGTAAGGGTAATATGGTAATCCCGCTTATGCTATTTTTATGATATTTACTTTACTGATAGACACTATCATAATAGCGTATTATACTACGTATGTATTAGTTTAACGGATCCTCGAGGGATGGAAAAAAAACCCCGTAACATCTCTTGAGTTACTGCACCCATGGCACTCAAGTTATTTCATGTTTTAATTTGACTAATATGAGAATGATTTAGTGCTGATCCATTTGTTTGTTATGTTTTTATTTTTATGCAATACGCTCGGGTCAGCAGACATTGTAGTTACCAAAGATGACTGTTCCTTGGAGATTGAAGACGAAGTTTGGTATATTTATATTTATTATAAGTATGTATTTCCGCTGCATTACTATAGCATTTGTACTAGTGAAACTATAATAATCATTGTATAATACAGACAAGTGTATATATATTTTCAACTTTATTAACTAATAGATATTTGTTTATTATATGTTGTCCTTCCGTTGTAAGAACTCTGTTGTTGTTCTTTTTCATTCTTCTTTTTCCCAATAACTACATGTTATTTGTGATTCGTTTGGGTCGACATGTGTGGTTTATTGCCGATTTGAACGGTCAAAAATAAGGGTCGTTACATTTTACTGCCCTTAAATGTGATCCTTTGGATTAGCTTGAAAATGAGCATATAAGTAAACACTCATCATAATATTTGGTCTACTAGTAGTTAAATACAGAAATGAGCCTATCATGCTTCGATATAATTTTTGATCGACACTTTTACCATTTTCATCTTTATCAAAGTGTGTCGTTGTACTCATTGGTGTAGGTTTACTTGAAGTGTTTTCCATTCCAAAACGTTTTATTTGATTAGTGCAATAGTTTTCTTGATTAATGAAAATTCCATATAATAATTGTTTAATTTGTAAACCCATAAAGTAAGATAGTTCTCCCATGTGCGACATTTCGAATTCACTTGTCATTATATTTGAAAATTCCTGACATAGTTTATCATTTGTTGATCCAAAAATAATGTCCTCGGCATATGTTTGTACTATTAGAATATCTTTATTAGCTTTCTTAATAAAAAGTGTTTGGTCAACCTTTCCAATTTGAAATCCTGAATCTAATAAATAGTTTTTGAGACGTTCATACCAAGCACGAGGTGCTTGTTTCAAACCATATAATGCCTTTTTCAATTTGAAAACATGATCAGGAAATTTTTCATGTGCAAATAGTGGAGGTTGTTCAACATATACTCTCTCTTTAATTGTAACGACATGGAAAATATGAACCAATTTAAAAATTTTAAATTGGCTAAAATAATGGATTTTAAATATTTAAGATAAATATTTTAAATAATAGCGATGAAAAGCGAGTTTGAATCGACAATTGAAAACGAATATAATTAATTCTATTTATAAACAAGGCCTGAAATGGCGCTGCAGATTCAAAAATTGAATTCAAATTTTGTCGGACTGTACTGGGTGAAAAACAAAACGGATTTGAGTGAAATCAAAAATATTTAAATGTGTTAGTGAATACCTTTCTAACGAATCTAAAAAATCAAAGTTTCATAGCGGGAAGCAAAAGTTATGGCCAAATGAATTTTCAGAAAGGTCGCTATGGAATTTATATAGCCCAAGAAATTGGCCATTTTGCAAACGACCTTGGATTTCAACGAAACCACTTTTGTTGGATCCGGGATGTGAAGTTATTGCTAGGTTTTAAATTTCATAATTTTTGAAGCTAGTATGTGAGCGCGGCAAAGGAAAACGTGTTTTGGTCAATTATAGTTAAATTGGATCGACCAGAAATGGGCCATTTTTCAAACGGTCTCAAAATTCGACGAAACTAGTTTTGTTGGGACCATATCGTCAAAACATAGTCAGATTTATTTTTCTAGAATTTTTCGAATCAGTTTGTGGCCCTGGCAAATTGAAATGTACGTTCAAATTGAATATTGAATGTTATATATTTTAATTTGAAGGAAAACCAACTGAAACATTCGAATGGGCCTACGAAACATATCCCATTGTGTTCGGAATGGGGGTAAAACACTAGGGACGACAGTCGTTGGGTTTAAAAAGGAGTTCACTTGTGAAAACCCTAATTTTTTGAAATATATATATTCCGGCCAATCAGATTTTATTATTAAAAAAAAAACTTTTTCTCTCTCCCCGACGTCAACGTCGGAAACCCCTTCGCCGGTTCCCAAGCTTTTTGCCGCCGCCACATCCACTTTCAGCCCCGCCTCCAGTTGGGGTTTTTGTTCGCCTCCCTCCCCTCTTCAAATCAGACCCAACCTCACCCTTCCTCGTGGTGTCTTCGTCGAGATCCAGGCCTCTGAAGTCAGCGCCTTCGAAGAGTCGCCGCCACCTCCTGCCAGCGTCGAACTGGACCCCACCCCCACGCGCCAGAGCGTGATTCCAAGCTCTTCCTCGTGGTGAAGGTTGATCGACCTATAGCACAACGGATTTAGCGCAAGATCAAAACCTAGTTTTGAACGAAATAGAAAGGTACGACTGTTAAATTATATAAACTATTTAATAGCAGTTCTAAGCGCTACAGTTTTTGATTTCACTGTAAAAATCATATCTTTTTCATTTCTTGACGAAATTCAGTGAAACAAGAGACAATGGACTCGTGTGGACGTCTTCTACATTCTAGAAGAGCCTGCGTATTTTTCTGAGCCTTCTGCTATTTTTGGTGTAGTGGAACCCAATGTGAGATTTCTAATTTATAAACGATATGGAAAACGACGATGTATAAATTATATAGTCGATGTATGAGTTATATAAGCACTGTACACCTCTTGTATAAGCGTTGTATAAGTTGTACGTTCGATATATAAGTTGTATATGCGTTGTAAAAATTATATGTGTTGAAATAGAAGTGAAATGCTATATATATATAGATATATATATATATATAGATATATATATATATATACGCCCCTCGTCCACAAACCATGGACGATATTTATTGGTTGTGATTGGTGTGAAAATTGATTGATAGTGAATGGTTGATTGGAATTGTTTGTGGTTGATATTGATTGATTGTGGTTGAAAATTACCCGTTTGTGGTTGAGAAATATTTGGTTGAAATCACATGGGATTAGTTTGTGGAAATGAAATAAATATACATGCCGCCTGCGTGCGAACTAGATGCATGAATCCCCATTGTCAAAAACCGCTTGGTTTTAAGGTAGAGCGAGGAGCCGTACTAGGGACGGTCCCGGTTTTAACTACCCTGCCGTTATGCTGCCGAAATTTTGAATAATATTTATGTGTTAGAATTATTTTCATTTGTTGAAACTATATTTATTCGTTGTATAGAAAACCTTCATGTGTTGAATCGACATTCATTCGTTGGATAGAAATTCATGTGTTGAATGGTATTCGTGTTTTCAAATATAAAAATCACATTTTTATTGATATATATAAACTATAGAAAACCTTCATGTGTTGAATCGATATTCATTCGTTGGATAGAAATTCATGTGTTGAATGGTATTCGTGTTTTAAATATAAAAATCACCTTTTTATCTATATATATAAACTATAGAAAACCTTCATGTGTTGAATCGATATTCATTCGTTGGATAGAAATTCATGTGTTGAATGGTATTCGTGTTTTAAATATAAAAATCACCTTTTTATCTATATATATAAAAACTATAGAAAACCTTCATGTGTTGAATCGATATTCATTCGTTGGATAGAAATTCATGTGTTGAATGGTATTCGTGTTTTAAATATAAAAATCACCTTTTTATCTATATATACAAACTATAGAAAACCTTCATGTGTTGCATCGATATTCATTCATTGGATAGAAATTCATGTGTTGAATGGTATTCGTGTTTTAAATATAAAAATCACCTTTTTATCTATATATACAAACTATAGAAAACTTTCATGTGTTGAATCGAAATTCATTCGTCGAATTGAAATTCATGTGTTGAGTGGTATTCATATTTTGAAATAAATTGTTTTATAAGAAAAATCACATTTTAATCATCTATATGAACTATATAAAATAATCTTGTTTTGAAAGGAATTGTTTTATAATAAGAATCACATTTTTATTACTTATATGAACTATATAAAATAATCATGTTGTGAAATGAATAGTTTTATAATAAAAATCACATTTTTATTATATATATGAATTGTTAAATATAGTGAAGTGTTGAAATAGAAGATAGTTAGATAAAAATATCATTTTTATCAAATGTATGAAAAGAATATAGCTTTGAAATCGAAGAATCGATATATATATATATATATATATAAATAGAATTAAAATATATCGAATAACGAAGCTGCATTCGTGTTTTGAAACCGTGATTTCAAACGATTATACCGGGAGATCCGACCATCGGATTTTCCTGAAATCGCAATCGTTGGGTTCGCTTTGGAAATATCTTTCCAACGGCACCAACTTTGTAAAAATCCAACGGTTGGATTGTCTGGAATGTTTAATTCAAATCTGAAGAAAAACAGCACCAGAATCGATTATATATATATATAATTATATTTAATCGAATAACAACGCTGCAGTTCGTATTTTGAAATCGAAACTTCAAAGGATTATACCGGGAGATCCGACCGTCGGATTTTCCCGAAACTGGAACCCTTGGATTCGTTTTGAAAAGATCTTTCTAATGATGTAAATTTTCTAAAGATCCAACGGTTAGATTTTCAGATATGTGTAAATCAAATCAGAAGAAAAACAGCACCACGACCGCGTTATGGCCTGAAGCGTCGTTTTGAATAAATTGGCTATTTTAAAATAATTAAAAATAGCGATAAATTGTTATAAAATATTATAAACGATATGGATGTGAAATTTAGAGACTAACTGAAGATTGGCTAAGTCGAATGGTTTCCTGGATGTTGATCTGATGTTGGTTTCGGCCTTCGGGGTTAATATTTGGGAAATCATTCTCTTACTGATTGACGGTTAGTGACTAATGAATTGAAATGTTGCGTATGTATGTTAGTGTTGCACTTGTTTATTATATACGCGAGTTGCTCAGAAAGACCGGGTTTATCCCATTCTGAATAACAGAATCGACGATAAGAAATCGAAGATAAAGGCGGTGGTCAAAGACCGGAGATCATTACCTCGTTTGGATGGTAACCGAGGTCCTGATTGGGAGGCATCCCAAAATATGGATAATGAGTGGTGATCGTCTAGACATACATTGTGATCGATGGGTTTGCGAGGTATATAGTGCCTCCGGTTTCGTTCAGACCTAGAACGGACTTGCAAATGGACAGTGTGTCTAACATTGGAATTTATTCTATGTGATTGATAGCCATCAGTTGCACGGTGTGAATTGCCTGTGTGGCATGCTAAGATGCAGTGATCAGGGCTTCTGTTGAAAAGCAAATTCTTGTGGTGATGATCAAAGCACCGCTTGTGTGGCGTAGCTTTGTGTATAACGTGAAATCGCGAGCCTCACACCCCGGTATGAACCAGAAATGGAAGAGGACCTCAGGGAGGACATGCATTTCTTTCTAGCTAGAAGTGGCGTCAGTGGTTTTACACGCCCTGACGAGTTTGACTTATGTGGATGTTACTGTTGCGAGGCGCCTCGGTTAGATCGGACGATCCGGGTCCGATGGAGTCATTCGTTGGCTCATTTACACCCCAAAGGGTGGGGAAACACAGTGTTCAGGAATTTTAATCCACATCGGTGGACCGACCCTGACGATCCAAAGGTCGATGCTCTCTGACCCTGAGGCTCGGGCTAGATAGTCTCGAAGTCGGTAAGGACTATCTTTTGCCTTGGTTTTGGACGGAAATCCAATTTCCAAATACGACATCGTGCGGTTTTGATTGTATACCTATATATGGCGATATAGTGGTATGGGGCATTAATGCCGTCTGTGATTGATACTTATGATTTGAAAATGCTTCTGAAATATATAAACACTAGTAATAATATCAAATGCTTTTGTTTTATTCGTATCAAGCATATTTTGGCTATTATATGGTAAAACTCTATCCTTCGGTTTGCGTTGCATTGTGTGATGGGAACTGAGTCTTATAATGGCTTCATTTTTATAAAAAAGCATTGCTATGTTTAAAAGAATGATTTGTTTTAAAGCACTGGCAATCCAATGGAGTAAACCCGTTCCACGAAAGTGGCATGGTCCTGTGATTAGCCATATTTTAAATGTGTTGAGTAGATTTCTCATAGCAGTCCCATGACTGACTCATAGTTTGTTTCACTTTCAAACTCGGGCGCCCCTTTTTCTACACGGGCAGCCTTGTATTCAGGTTTTAGCTGACTTTCTCTGAATAGCTGGAGCAGAAGATGGATTCTATCATTTATCTCTTTTTATGTTGTTCAGCTCCTATTGTACATTATGTTTGGTTTTCCGCTGTAGACATATATGTATAGTTGAACTGTATTTGTACCAAGTAAGATCCTGTATACTGTGTAACTCTGATGATTACGTTTATCCAGTGTATTCTATTGTACATTACCTGGTGTATTTATTTAATTATGTTCTGCTATTATCTGTTTCTGTGTTATATTCCAAAGATTTCCCTTGTCTCCATCTGTACGGGAAATGGGGTCGTCACATTAATATAACCATTTAAGAAAACTCTCTTAACATCCATTTGATATAGTTTAAAGTTGTGAAAACATGCATATGCCAATAAAATACAAATAGCTTCTAGTCGAGCAATAGTGGTAAATGTTTCTTCATAATCAATGCCTTCTTCTTGGTTATACCCTTATGCAAAAAGACTATCTTTATTTCTAGTATTATTACCCAATTCATCTGCTTTATTTTTGTAAACCCATTTTGATCCAATGACAGTTTGATCACTTGGTCATGGAACTAATTCCCATACTTCATTGCGTTCAAACTGATTTAATTCTTGTTGCATAGCACTTATCCAGTTTTCATCTGTCGATGTTTCATTTGGATTTTCGGATTCAATATTTGATTTAAAAAAGCGACATTACTTACTATGTTAAGTTGACTTCTTATTCTTACATTCGAAATTATTTCCCTAATGATATTTTGAGTTCGATGGTCTCATATATTCTTGGTGGAGATCTAGCTTAACTAACTTGAATATTTTGGTTGTTATTATCAATATTATCATGATTTTCTATAACATTGTTTTCTTTATTATTATGAACAATTTTTTCATCTTCTCTGTATATTTCAATATCATAGTCATAAGAAGAATTATTTTTCATAATATCTGAATTAAGAGAATTTGAATAAATTTTCTTCAAATGAAACATGAAGTGGTTCTTCTATTTTACTGGTTCTCTTATTGTAAATACAATAAGCTTCGCTACGCTAAGAATATCCCTTCATCAGATTTTGCATCAAATTTTCCAGGCTGACCTTTTGTATTTAAAAAAAAAACATTTTGAACCAAAAAATTTAAAATATGAAATATTTGGTTTTCTTCCGGTGAAAAGTTCATATGGAGTATTTTTAATGAGAGGTCAAATGAAAGCACGATTCATAACATAACATAACAGGGCGTTGCAACTGCTTCAGCCCAAAAATGTTTTGGTAGTGTACTTCCATTTTATAGCATTCTGGCATATTCTTGTAAAGTTATATTTTTACGTTTTGCTACTCCATTTTGTTGTGGAGTCCTAGTAAAAGAGAAATTATGGAAAATTCCTATCTTTTGACAAAATAAATCAAATTTCTCATTTTCAAATTCTCCTCCATGATGGCTTCGTATATTATCAATTTTTAAATCCGCCAAATTTTGAATTTGTTTGACAAATGTTTTAAAATGATCAAAGGTTTCACTTTTATTTTTTAAAAAAATAGTCCAAGCATATCTTGAAAAGTCATCAACAATTACAAACACATAACTATTTTGGTTTATGGGCTGAACCTGAGTTGGTCCAAACAAATCCATATGTAGTAATTCAAGCGGTTGTAATGTTGATATAAACTTTTTAGATTTAAAAGAGGATCTAGTTAACTTCAAAAGTTGACAAGCATCGCACAAATTCTTAGTTTTAAAATTTATTTTTGGTAAACCTCTTACAAGATCATTTTTAGAAATCTGGTTAATCATTTTAAAGTTAATATGACAAAATCGTTTATGAAGGATCATTATCTTTAGCTAATAAACATATACTTGAATTATTATTAACTTCCATATTCAAAATATAAATATTTTTTTCTCGGTTTCCCTCAAAAATAAGATTTTGATTTGAACCTAATAAACTACATTTATTTTCGGAAAATGGTATTTTAAAACCTTTATCACATAATTGACTGTGACGACCCCAAACCCCGTACTGACGGTGGCAAGGGTAATCTTTGGAATATAACACATAAACATATAACAGCAGAACAAAATTAAATAAATACACCAGATAATGAACAAGTAATACACTGGATAAACATAATCATCAGAGTTACACAGTATACAGGATCATACTTAGTACAAATACAGTTCAGATATACGTAAATGTCTACAGCGGAAACAAACATAATGTACAATAGGAGCTGAACAGCATAAAAAGAGATAAATGATAGAATCCATCTTCAGCTCCAGCTATCCAGAAAAAGCCTGCTAAACTTGAACAGAAGGCTGCCCGTGTAGAAAAAGGGGCACCCGAGTTTGAAAGTGAAACAAACTACGAGTCAGTCATGGGACTGGTATGAGAAATCTACTCAACACATTTAAAATATGGCCAATCACAGGACCACGCCACTTTCTTGGAATGGGTTTACTCCATTGGATTGTCAGTGCTTTAAAACAAATCATTCTTTTAAACATCACAATGCTTTTTATAAAAATGAAGCACTACAACAAAATGACCCTATTACAACGGTGGAACACCGTTGTAATAGGTTTTTACAACGGTGGGCAAACCGTCGTGTCTTAAGAAGTTGTAATAGCCTAATATCTTTTACAACTTTTCTGCACTGTTGCAAAACCGTTGTAATATGTATATTTTACAACTTTTTTCCACCGTTGTAATAAACTTTATTACAACATTTATGCACCGTTGTGATTGATATTTGGGTTTTAAAAAAAATAAATTTTGCTTATGCAACAAAAGCTGAATAAACAGAAAACAAATTGATATAAATTCAAAGCAACAGATCCATTCATACAAAAAACATTACAACTTTATATTCAAAATGCAAAAAATGAATCATACATCATCACGTTAATATATCAATTCTTCATTACAAATAATGATTACAAATTAGTACCATCCAAAAACTTTGCTTCAACTATCAGCTTGCTTCATCTTTGCACTTCCTCAACTTCCCCACCAACACAAGACACCACCTGCACAATCACAAAACATGCATATATATAAACATAACCTTAAGCTTGTTGTAAACATAAAATGGTGGATATCTACTTTTCTTCCAAGTTGGATGAGGAGTTGAAACTATGTAAAATGCAATGCATGTATTTTTGTAGTAATCTAAGAGTATATAAGAGTTTTACTGGTTTAAGAAATACGTAATGACCATGAACTGCTTCGCTCTTTTAATGTGTTTAAGTTAATTAAGGTAATGAAAGATGATAGCAAGGATTAAGCCAAAAAGGCTGTTAAAGAATTTTGTTTTAACTGTATATATTTACTGAAGCAAATGAAATGAGATTTAAAGCATGGTATGTTTAGACAGTCATGAGAAATGTATCATTAGTGAAATTCTTAGTTTCAATCACTAACTTAAAAGTTTGGATTGGAATAGCTAAACGTATGTACTGGAAATGAATCATTCTTCTTACGTTAAAAGGGATTTCTCATGAGGTTGTTTTCATTGCTAATAAACTGGAATTGAGTACAGCTATATGTTAAAAATGAGTTTGCATGAGTTTGATTTTATTGCTAATAATCTGAGACTGAATACAACCGTGAATATAAAATAAAGTTAAGAGATATTATATAAAAGACATGAGTATGTGAAGCTGCGTTGATGTGATATCATTTAGCTGTCATGATAAGGTGTATGGATGTAGATAAATTCATATATAAATGAACGTATTTGGCAGTATGGCCATAGAATTGGACACAATTGTATATTTAAACCGGTGAGGTAATTATTTGGTACCAGTTACGAGCTTACAATACAAATATGATTACAATAGTCAAACTAGTTCCGTATTTGCACACAACTGCAAAAATAAGCAGCACGGTGTTTATTCTAATCAATACAACAATAAATTGAGCAAACAAAAGTAATGGGTATAAAGAAGTAGAACTAACCAGACAGAAGAATTGCTATGCTGCTTTAGCTGTTGAAGTACATCAATCTCGATCATAGCATCCTCACGATACTTATCTACAGCTCGAACAATTTTTATGGCTACCATTTCTTTACCTTCCCTGTCCCAACTCCCAACACTCCAATACTTGACCAAACGTGCCTTCTCCTATCTTATATATGAGAAGCGCAACAACTGAAAAAACAAAATAAAACTTATCATGTCTTCAAAACTTAAATAGTAAAAGAAACAAAATGACAAACAATAGCAATCCTCATTTACTCGTAGCCACCCTTTCATGGAACCAGTATAACAACAACCTACTTTTTCTGTATAAGGAAAACATCTAAAAACTTATTGAACGACATCGGATTGATCCTCCTAGACTCGCTGCATCATCTTTCTTATGTTGAGCATAGTTTAACAAGTTTTTATAATCAACACTACTCTTATCTCCAAATTATTAAAGACCCTTAACAGTATACCTTAACCAATTTTATTATTACTTGAAAAAAAATGAACTACAAAGATTAAGTCATATGACTCCTTTCAGTGCAGTACAAGAGACCCCAACAAAGACAGCGTCGAAAAATTGAAAATGCACAGCCAACTCATCGACTACTCAAAAATTCAATGTCTAAAAAAAAATTTGGGTTGATAAAGCACAAGTGCATAAATCAGACTCACGCTAATGTTTAAGCAATTCAGGCCAGGTCAACATGTAGTTAGCAAAAGCAACTTATGGCAAACATCACAAGTGCAGTAGGCAAGCATGCACGACATAAAGCAAAGAAAAAGTAGGAACTGTGCACCTGAATATCAGACCAAGGCTCACCAATAACATTCAAATAATAAATGATCAAAGTTTTAATATAATCTGTACAAATTAGACGCTCTCAGGACTAAACAATCCTTGTGTATGCAAGGGACAAAGAGTAATGGCCGAAACATACCCTTTAACGTGAATCCTCTACAGCAGACCCAAAGTAGCACTAACATTTATCATAATTTCTAATTATAGGTTGAGCGGGTTATCTAATACCAAAAGTTCTCACCCTTCATTTTAATTAAAAGAAGTAAAAGAAGTAAAGAAAATAGAATAGGAAAAAGTGATAGAAGCAAAATGAATTACCAGCGTTGACGACCGAGAAGCAAGAAGAGCGAGCAAGAGTTCACGGTGACTGAGCTCCATTGGGTGAAGTTGTGGCACTGGTCTGAGCTGTGCGTTGTCCGATGGCAGCTCTGGCGATTTGGTTGACTGACTATGGGAAGGAGGAGATGGCAGCGCGATTGCTGAAAGGTGAAGCGGAGCAATCGGTTGAAGGAGCGGCTTCCGATGAGGAGGGAGGTCGGCTATTGGTTCAGGTGGCGACGGTGGAAGAAAGCGAACGGGTAGTGCAGCAGAGGGATGACGACGATGGCCATTTCAGTGGCCATTCATTTCGAAATTTTTGGAGGATTTAATTTTGGGGAAAAAATGCTGAAATCTCATGGGAACAAACGTGCCTTCTCCTAGACTCGCTGCTCTCGCCCTCGAGTTCGTCTCCATCACGAATCCGACTACAAATCTGATGCGAGGCATCGGATTGATCGCTTTTCCCCCAATTTCCAGTCGCTAGGGCTTCGGCCATTATTGTTGCCTTTTATTTTGAATGAGATAAATGAAAATGACGGCTCGTTTCTCCTTTCTTACATTAACACGGCTAGGGTTATTTTCCTGCCAATTGACAGCTTTGGCCCTAGGGTTTTATTGGGCTTTATAACCCTTAAGCCATTTTATAATACTTAAATCAATATTTACAACACTTGGATGAATTTTAATGTCGCACACACACACAATATATAAATTAGCATGTATATTTGTTCACAATTTAAAAAATGTACAATTTTTATATATTCAATATGTACATAAATAAATGATTTATTTATTTATTCATTTATCCACCCTAAATATATATATATATATATATATATATATATATATACATATATATATAATTGAGATCAATATTTTTTTTTTGAAAATTGAGATCAATATTATAAATTAACTATTAAATATAATCTTAGTTATTAATCTCTTCTTCTTAATTATTAATCTCTACTTCTTAATTATTAATAGCAATCATTGATTATTCATGATTAGCATTAATTATTATATTTTAATTATTAGTATTGAACAGTGAATTATTATTTTATAATTTTTAATTAGTATTTGATTAATTATTATTTATTGAAAATTATTATCAATCATTAATTACTAGTATTTAACAGTGAATTATTTGTAAATTATTAATTAATTAATTAATATTTATTTGTTTACTTATTATCGATTATTAATTATTACTTACTAATTAGTTATTAATTAAATGTTAATTATTAATTAGGATTATTTCATATTTTAAATTAATTATTAATTAGGATTATTTCATATTAACAATAGTTATTATTTAACTTTTACTTATTTCTACTTAGTTATAATCGAGTAATAACTATTAAAAGCTTATAATGTGTATGTCACCTAAATATTAATTAATAAGCAGTTAACATTAACTATTAAACATTAATTACCACTTATTAACTATTAATTATTTAATAAATATTATTGATTCCTAAGTTTATTATTAATTATTAATTATTATTAAATATTAATATAATTAGTAATTAAATATAGATATTATAAACATGAAGTTTGTAATGAGCATCTATTACAACTAACAAAACAAAAAGTTGTTAAAAATACGTTTATTACAACTTTAGGGAATACCACCATTGTAAAAAACCATTTATTACAACGGTGCTTTTACCACCGTTGTAAAAAACCATTTATTACAACGGTGTCTTTACCACCGTTGTAAAAAATCATTTATTACAACGATGCTTTTACCACCGTTGTAAAAAACCATTTATTACAACGGTGCTTTTACCACCGTTGTAAAATTAAAGTTGTAATAGGGTCATTTTGTTGTAGTGAAGCCATTATAAGACTCAGTTCCCATCACACAATGCAACGCAAACCGGAGTATAGAGTTTTACCTTATAATGGCCAAAATATGCTTGATACGAATAAAACAAAAGCATTTGATATTATTACTAGTGTTTATAAGTTTCGAAAACAATTTCAATCATAGCTATCAATCATAGACGGCATGGGTACCATAGATCATTTCGCCATATATATATATATATATATATATATATATATATATATATATATACAATCAAACCCGCACAGTCATGTATTTGGTAATTGGATTTCCGTCATGAACCAAGGCAAAAGATAGTCCTTACAGACTTCAAGACTCTCTAGCCCGAGCCTCAGGCAAGTACTCAGTCAAGCCTTCGGATCGTTAGGGCCGGTCCACTGATGTGGATTAAAATTCCTAAACAATGCTTTTCCCCGCCCTATGGGGCATAAATGAGCCAACGAATGACTCTATCGGACCCGGATCGTCCAATCTAACCGAGGCGCCTCGCAATAGTAACAACCACATAAGTCAAACTCGTTAGGGCGTGTAAAACCATTGACGCCACTTCTAGCTAGAAAGAAACACATGCCCTCCCTGAGGTCCTGTTCCCATTTCTGATTCATACCGGGGTGTGAGGCCCGCGAATTCACGTTATACACAAAGCCATGCCACACAGGCGGTGCTTTGATCATCACCACAAGACTTTGCTTTTCAACAGAAGCCTTGATCACTGCATCTTAGCATGCCACACAGGCAATTCACGTCGTGCTACTGATGGCTATCAATCACACAGAATGAATTCCAATGTCAAACACACAATCCATTTGCAAGTCCGTTCTGGGTCTGAACGAAACCGGAGGCACTAAATACCTCGCAAACCCATCGATCTCCACGTACATCTGGACGATCACCACTTATTATCCATATTTCGGGATGCCTCCCAAACAAGACATCAGTTACCATCCAAACGAGGTGAAGATTTCCGGTCTTCAACCACCGTCTTCATCTTCGATTTCTTATCGTCGATTCAGTTATTCAAAATTGGATAAACCCGGTCTTTCTGAGAAACTCGCGTATATAGTAAACACATGCTATACAAACACTACATACGCATCATTTCAATTCATTGGTCACTAACCGTCAATCAGTAAGAGAACGATTTCCCGAATATTAACCCCTAAGGCGAAACCAACATCAGATCAAAATCCAGGAAACCATTCGACTTAGCTAACCTTTAGTTAATTTCTAAATTTCACATCCATATCGTTTATGATATTTTATAACGATTTATCGCTATTTTTATTTATTTTAAAATAGCCAATTTATTCAAACGACGCTTCGGGCCATAACACGGCCGTGGCGCTGTTTTTCTTCAGATTTGATTTACACATGTTTGAAAATCTAACGGTTGGATCTTCAAAAAATTTACATCATTAGAAAGATCTTTTCAAAACGAATCCACCAGTTCCAGTTTCGGGAAAATCCGACGGTCGGATCTCTCGGTATAATCGTTTGAAGTTTCCATTTCAAAATACGAACTGCAGCATCGTTATTCGATTCAATATAATTATATATATATATGTAACACCCCACCTCCGCCAGGGTGGCTCTTGCAAGCACTCTGACTTTGGAGGGGCGTTTGTACCGGGTAAACATGCATAATGATATATCAAAGCAGAACAAGAACATATGTATATATGTAAACAGAGTAAATAAGATAAGTAAAACAGCGGAAGATTTCAAACTATTTCAAAACAAGTCTAGTACAACATAATGTCAACTTTCCAAATACACAAGTCTAGATAAAAACAACATCACTGAAAAACTGAAATACATAAGTACTATCCCCAAAATAAGTGATAACCATAGCTAGCTTCATGTCAAGACCGTACATGAGCTAAAATCCCACAAGCAAGTGATCAGAAATCCAAGCTAAGCTCCAATATTCCCACCCTGAGAACCTGGGGGGGGGGAACGGAAGAAAAGAGGCGAAAGAAAAACAGGTCAGTCAAAAAGACTGAGTAAGCCCTACTACAATCAATGTAAACTGATAAAGTTAACTGGCATGAGAAGCAGGGATGAACATAAGGATAACTACATACTAGCATGATGATTAACCAACAAGGTAGATAAAGGTGTCATCGCATAATCAGGTTTAAGGTTTTTGCACCACAGGTGTATTAGGAAGCTAACATGATTTGAATAAACAAGTATTGATCCCTTGGCCCAAGCTTTGGCCCAATAACATGAAATGACCCTAATACGAGGTCCAACCAAACGGTCTAATCGATCGGCTCCCTAAGCCTAACTCGTCACGTGTTGGTGTCAATACGGCCCAAACATAATTGTAGTCGGACTGTGCCGGGTCCACCCTTCGGGTGTATCAAGCCCTAGGGTGTAAACCCCTGGACACCATAAACATAAGTGCACAGTCTCGATCTACTAGTACCCGTGCATGTTTTCTCCGGCTACGGACTGTGTGCACGACCATAGTCCATCCGAAACTACACCGGCGTACCATTCTGCCGTCGTTTTTGGTCACTTACATCAAGTCCAGTAATCGTGCCCCCTCCCTAGCCTAGTCCCTAGGGTCTTAATGATACAACTTGGGATTACTGCTGGAGTGGACCCCTTATTGTTAGGATTTTCTAGTGGGTTAAGTACGGTTTAACCCTCTTGCTAATCATGAATTAACTTGGTTAAGTGTAACGATGAGTTCACGACTTAACCCTGATTAATCTACCAAGCCCAAATTGGTTAAGTATTAAGTGGACCATGACTTAACCCTAATCATGAGGCATTAATTAATTTAATGTGCCTTAACCTCTCACATTAGACCTTGTTGTGGTTACTAGTTAAGCCGGGCGGGTCCGGGTAGCTTTACACCACAACTTGGTCTAACCTCGGGTTCAAGGTACAACATGACCAACTTCTCACATTGGGTCCTATTGTTTATAGCAACTAGTAAAGCCGGTCGGTTCCGGGTAGTTTTACGCTACAAACTCAACCCAACCTCGAGTTGGTCACACTTATATTTTCTAAGTGTCATGTCCATCATGTTTCCAAAACACATTACAAGTTTTCAAGCATTTGGGTAGACCTAACTTAATAGGTAAATTCCCAATGGGTAGACCTAACTTAATAGGTAAATTCCCAATCTTATGTTTTAATGTCTTTTAAGTTTACCCAACCCCAAACACAATCCCATCGCTTACATATCGCAATAGCGCATAAAGGATAGAAAGAGGGAACTTGGCATAATCATGACATAAAGGTGTTGAAGCCACAAGTTTAACATGGTGGCATATGAAATGTACATATGTTCATGTACTTGCATATTGCATCATTAGGCCTCAAAAGTATGCATAAAACCAAACTTAGCATATAAGTGATACATGGTGATAAATGACATGTAGAAGTTGCCATAAGTTCGCATTTAGCCTCACATGCAAGTCATCATAAGGGATATGATAACTTACATGTTGCCAAAATGCAACCTTTAGCATAAAGCTTGAAGCTTTAAGCTCATAAACCCAAGATAAGCTTGCATAACATGATAACATGAGCAAAATGATCAACCCAAACTTGCATAACATAACTTGCATATCATATGGCAAACTTGCATATCACAACATAGCAAACTTGCATAACATAACATGATAAACTTGCATATCATAACATGGCAAACTTGCATAACATAACATGATAAACTTGCATATCATAACATGGCATACTTGCATAACATAACATGATAAACTTGCATATCATAACATGGCAAACTTGCATAGCATAACATGGTAAACTTGCATATCATAACATGGCATACTTGCATAACATAACATGATAAACTTGCATATCATAACATGGCATACTTGCATAAAATAACATGATAAACTTGCATATCATAACATGGCAAACTTGCATATCATAATGATCAACCAAACTTGCATCATTCATTTAACTTTAGAGTTTAAATATGAAAGTAGAAAAGGGCTTACAAATTCTTATGAAGATACAAATATATTAATAGATTGAGCCAAGCCCTTATGAAATCAAATAAACCCAATATGAAAGCTCCAAATCAATAAAAACCCTTGCTTTATGATGTAAATATGGAAACTTGATTTGAATGCAAGCTAATGACACTCATACAAGCTTGAAAACACTTGTATGCATGGAAAATCTCTCATAGAAATGACTTAGGAATTTTATGAAGAGAGTGGAGGCCATGAGAGGAATGATTTTGCCATTGTTTAGTTACTTGAATGAATAATAATGATTTAGGGTTAGGTTAGGGGCTTATTTATAGAGATTAGGATTAGTTTTAGCCTTAGGATTAAACCCTAGTTCCAATCTCAGCCCTTAAAACCGAATCTGGCCCTAAAACCTAACCAAAACCCCAAAATGGTGCACCAGGCAAAACTGCCCGGCTGAACCAAGTCGACAGCCAAGTCGACAGGGCTGTCGACTTGGGTCCAACCAAGTCGACTCCCAAGTCGACAGGGCTGTCGACTTGGGTGCTCTGGCGGGAATTTTCCCGCCTGGCCCAATCTGAACGTTTTTCGAATTTTGAACCCGAAATTCGAAATCTGTTTTGAACTTGAAATTTTCTGAAAACTTCATTGGGCCTTAATCGGGTCATACGGACTCCGATTTTCGAAAACTCGGACTCTATTTCGCGTATTTTTCCGAGACGAACGCAATGGCATAGCCCGTTTCCCTTGATTCATATTTATAAATTAAATTCTGCCTCGATTTACGTTATAACAGGTTATTAAAAATACGGGTTGTTACATTCTCCCCTCCTTAAAGGATTTCGTCCCCGAAATCTCTAAGTTAGGAAGAACGTATCCTACCATCCAACATCCATCTACTCAAAACATCATCCACGAGCAATCATTGTCCTTACAAGATTCTAAATGTTGTATGAACATATGCAAAGGTGTGTGTATATGTACTTATCTAATGCAAATATCATCAATGCAAATTATGTTAGTGAAATGAATCCATATGTATGCAATTCCTAACATAATGTATAACATCTATACGTGTGCACATAACATACATCCATATGCAACATCCATGTGATAGCACAAAAATTTTCATCCATGAATAAGCGTAAACACTCATGCATATGCAATATGAGGAGTGTGTGAGCCGATCTAGTGCCTAATGTGTATAATGCATCCACGAGTAACCACTTGCAAACACTTGCAACCACTTGCAAACATCAAGCATAACATGTTTCAAACACATGTTTCATCCAAAGGGTTTCTATCTAAGGTTCTCATGACAAGATTAACACGATATAGATAGCAAAAGAAAGATATGCTATAAAGAGATCGGGAAGATAAGCAGGATATACTCCTTTCGGATTACAAGAAATCCCTTCCTAACCCAACCCCAATCCTATAAAAGCCCAAAAGGTTTAGTCAACCTAACGGACCCCTTCAAACCCTGACATGCATTACTAACCGATGAGTCACACCCCCTTATGGAGTTTACAGCAGAAATGGGATCGAGAACGAGACCGAGAGGATATATGTAAAAGATAACATGCAAGTAAGTTTCACCGGAAAACAAGGATCAAGGATATACTCTTAGAAAGAGATATGATGCGCGTATCTAGCCTTCAGTCTTCTAAGTCACATTTCCTTGAGCTTAACTCCACAGTGCTTTGACCGTCTTTTACCTCATGATTTCTTAGCTTCTTAACTCTTATTTCCAAATATGAGTTGGAACCCATTTCATTGTCGCCTCTCGTCTTCCTTTTTCACTTACTCTTCTATCATACTTGGCTTAAACATGACTGTGACCTCATGGTTTCCTGCAAGCTCTCCAAAATTCACCAGTGAATCCTGGATCTCGTTTACTTACTATAAAGTATTCCACGCAGCAGAACTTTTCTTGAAAATACCAATCCACGTTTACCAATTGCTCTTACTAACGTGATTTTCTATAACTCATGCTTGAACGGAATGAACCATCCGCCTGCGAATGATAGGCCGTACTTAGATTCAGTCGCTTGCCCATGACTTCCCGTAGACTATCCCAAAACTGGCTAGTGAAGATTGAGTCATGGTTACTAACTATACTTTAGGGAACCTCGTGCAACCGCTTTATTTCTTGAAAGTAAACTGTCGCTAGCTATGATGCAGTCCTTACGCTCTTTACCGGAGTGAAATGAGCACTCTTCGTGAGTCTACCTACTATGACCCTCATGCTCGTATTCTCTTTCCTTGACCTAGGCAGTCCATCCAAGAAATCCTTCGTGACGCTTTACTACTTCCATTGCGGGGACCTCCAATGGATGTAATAGCCCACCGGGCTTTTTATGGCTCGGCCTTAATCTGTTGGCACAACATGCACCTTGGGACAAACTCGGCCACCTCCTCGAGTGATGTGCATCTTCAAGAGCCTTCTTTCTCTCATTGCGTCGTAGCCATCCCTTGTCATCTATAGCGAGGTGACTTATCATCTCGCCTCGAATCAACTTGTCCATGATCTCGACTAACTGCGGGTCTTCCTTCTGTGAAGTCCCTACTTGATCCAGAAGGGTAGGTCTAATCTCAAGGGACGCTAACTGACTAATTAAACTGAGAAAGCTTCTTACTTCAATTGTCCTCGTCGGAGCTTTCCAGTCTTGAACCGCGACCACTTTAGCGTGATCCACCGCTAAGCCTTGCTTAGTAACTATGTGCCCAAGAAATCTAACTCCTTTTTCTCCAAAATGACATTTGGAGGACTTGGCTTTCAATTGATGCGCTCTAAGCGTATCCATCACCTCCTTGAGATGTCTAGCATGTTCTTCCTCGTTCTTTAAGAAAGTCAGGATATCTTTTACAAAGATTACCACAAACTTGTTCAGGAACTCCCTAGGCACCCTACTCATCAAGTCCACGAAGTAGGCGGGTGCATTAGTCAAACCGAATGGCATGACCAGCCATTCTAAGAATCCATCTGGAGTTCTGAACGCAGTTTTGTCTATACTATCCTCAGCTACTCTGAGCTGATGGAATCCAGTAGCAAGATCAAGAGAAAACAGATGTTCCTACAAGCTAATCAAACAAATCATCGATCCTTGGTAATGGTTGTCTATTCTTCTTGTTCTACTCACGATAATCAACACACGGGCGAAGCGAACTGTCCACATTAGTAGCGAATACTACTAGAGAACCTTCCTCGGAAATGCTTCATCGTATGAAGTTCTTCTCAAGCAACTCCTTGACTTGCTTTCTTAACTTTCATCTTGCGGGGCCATGTGCCTAACCGGCCACGAAACTATCTTGGCATTATCAACCAGATAAATGCGGAAATCTATCTCTCGTTTAGGGGTAACCCCCTTCACTTCACCCAAGATATCAGGATATTCTCAGACCACCCTCACCGATTACAAACTATCGATAGACGAGTTGAGGGATTCAAGATAACACAACATGACGGGACTCATAGGGTTACTAGAAATTTTTAGGGTATTACCGAGGCGAGTCATGAGCCTCTCAACCCTATGCTCAAAAATCAAGAATGGCCCCAAAACTGGACAACCAATCCATGCCCAAAATCAACCCATACCCCATGAAACCGAGAATATAAGCATCACGCGAGAATTCTATACTCAAGATAGAGATTTTCAAATCCACGTAGATAATAGACAAATGGGCGGAACCCCCAATTGGATTTGAAACACACACGGGATCATTAACTAGACTAGTACTTAGGTGCAAACTTCCAACTAAACTAGATGAAATAAACTATGCGATGCACCAGAATCAAACAAAGTACGAACAGGAAAATCAGAAATGTAAACAAGACTTTCAACAGAAATACTACCTCGATCGGGAACTGGAGCGGCATTGAGAGCATGAACTTGCCCTCCCGAAGGTCCAGCACGCTGAGTCTGACCCTGGCCTTGCCCTTGCTTCTTCGGGCAATCCCTAGTGAAGTGTCCCATTTCTCCATAGTTAAAGCAAGTGCCCTTCCTTTTTCTGCAATCCTTGTTTAGATGAGTCGAGCTTCCATAAGTAAAGCACCTTTTTTCCTTCTTATCTTTAGACTTCTCCTCCTTTTTCATTTCCTTTTTGGGCCCCGTTTCCTTGTTTTGAGACTCATTCATCTTGACCTCCTTCTTGTCACTCCTATTCTCTTCATTGAGTAGGGCCATATTCACCAAACTCTCGAAAGTTGCCCCCAAGGGTATATGAGTCATGGCTAAATCATGTAATGGCTCGTTTAATCCTAGAGCAAAGTATAGGGCCTTCTTCTGAGCTGTGTTAACCAAGTCTAAACCGACCCGAGCCAGTTGATTAAACTTATCTATGTATTCCCTAATAGTCATGTCCCCTTGCTTCAATGATAGGAACCTTAGTCCAAACTTTCCCCTAAAGTCATCCCAAGTCTCAATTGGCCTAGTAGCGGTGGTGACCACCCACCAACGTCCAACTTCTTCCTTTAGCAACCACACTGCCAATAAAACCTTCCTACGGTCATCTATATCAAAGAAGGCAAAAAGATCTTCGGTTTCTTCCAACCAATTCCTTGCCTCTACATAAGTCTCAGTGCCTTGAAAGTTCTTGCCACCCATCGTCTTAAAGTTCTTACAAGTTTCCGCAAAATCCACTTGTGGAGGTTGAGGGGGAGGAGGAAGAGGAACCTTAGCGACAGGAGGAGGAGGAACATCGGCGGGGCCGGCTTCGGTCGCCCTAGCCTCCAAAAGTCTCCTATACCAAACAGGTACGTGTACTCCCTCCGGAATGGCAAAGTTATTGGCCATACTGAAAACGAAGAAAAAGATAGATTCAGAATGGAGAAAAACGAAGGAATTTTTGCTAATGGCTTTTTGGGGAATAGCCTTTAAAATAAACTAGACTTTTCTTTTGGAAAATACTTTATACTTGGTTTTGAAAATAGTTTTCCAAAAGTTTTCTAAAAACCTTTTTGTTCCTTCTCGTAAACCATATGCTCTGATACCAAATGTAACACCCCACCTCCGCCATGGTGGCTCTTGCAAGCACACTGACTTTGGAGGGGCGTTTGTACCGGGTAAACATGCATAATGATATATCAAGGCAGAACAAGAACATATGTATATATGTAAACAGAGTAAATAAGATAAGTAAAACAATGGAAGATTTCAAACTATTTCAAAACAAGTCTGGTACAACATAATGTCAACTTTCCAAATACACAAGTCTAGATAAAAACAACATCACTGAAAAACAGAAATACATAAGTACTATCCCCAAAATAAGTGATAACCATAGCTAGTTTCATGTCAAGACCGTACATGAGCTAAAATCCCACAAGCAAGTGATCAGAAATCCAAGCTAAGCTCCAATATTCCCACCCTGAGAACCTGGGGGGGGGGGAACGGAAGAAAAGAGGCGAAAGAAAAACAGGTCAGTCAAAAAGACTGAGTAAGCCCTACTACAATCAATGTAAACTGATAAAGTTAACTGGCATGAGAAGCAGGGATGAACATAAGGATAACTACATACTAGCATGATGATTAACCAACAAGGTAGATAAAGGTGTCATCGCATAATCAGGTTTAAGGTTTTTGCACCACAGGTGTACTAGGAAGCTAACATGATTTGAATAAACAAGTATTGATCCCTTGGCCCAAGCTTTGGCCCAATAACATGAAATGACCCTAATACGAGGTCCAACCAAACGGTCTAATCGATCGGCTCCCTAAGCCTAACTCGTCACGTGTTGGTGTCAATACGGCCCAAACATAATTGTAGTCGGACTGTGCCGAGTCCACCCTTCGGGTGTATCAAGCCCTAGGGTGTAAACCCCTGGACACCATAAACATAAGTGCACAGTCTCGATCTACTGGTACCCGTGCATGTTTTCTCCGGCCACGGACTGTGTGCACGACCATAGTCCGTCCGGAACTACACCGGCGTACCATTCTGCCGTCGTTTTTGGTCACTTACCTCAAGTCCAGTAATCGTGCCCCCTCCCTAGCCTAGTCCCTAGGGTCTTAATGATACAACTTGGGATTACTGCTGGAGTGGACCCCCCATTGCTAGGATTTTCTAGTGGGTTAAGTACGGTTTAACCCTCTTGCTAATCATGGATTAACTTGGTTAAGTGTAACGATGAGTTCACGACTTAACCCTGATTAATCTACCAAGCCCAAATTGGTTAAGTATTAAGTGGACCATGACTTAACCCTAATCATGAGGCATTAATTAATTTAATGTGCCTTAACCTCTCACATTAGACCTTGTTGTGGTTACTAGTTAAGCCGGGCGGGTCCGGGTAGCTTTACACCACAACTTGGTCTAACCTCGGGTTCAAGGTACAACATGACCAACTTCTCACATTGGGTCCTATTGTTTGTAGCAAATAGTTAAGCCGGTCGGTTCCGGGTAGTTTTACGCTACAAACTCAACCCAACCTCGAGTTGGTCACACTTATATTTTCTAAGTGTCATGTCCATCATGTTTCCAAAACACATTACAAGTTTTCAAGCATTTGGGTAGACCTAACTTAATAGGTAAATTCCTAATGGGTAGACCTAACTTAATAGGTAAATTCCCAATCTTATGTTTTAATGTCTTTTAAGTTTACCCAACCCCAAACGCAATCCCATCGCTTACATATCGCAATAGCGCATAAAGGATAGAAAGAGGGAACTTGGCATAATCATGACATAAAGGTGTTGAAGCCACAAGTTTAACATGGTGGCATATGAAATGTACATATGTTCATATACTTGCATATTGCATCATTAGGCCTCAAAAGTATGCATAAAACCAAACTTAGCATATAAGTGATACATGGTGATAAATGACATGTAGAAGTTGCCATAAGTTCGCATTTAGCCTCACATGCAAGTCATCAGAAGGGATATGATAACTTACATGTTGCCAAAATGCAACCTTTAGCATAAAGCTTGAAGCTTTAAGCTCATAAACCCAAGATAAGCTTGCATAACACGATAACATGAGCAAAATGATCAACCCAAACTTGCATAACATAACTTGCATATCATATGGCAAACTTGCATATCATAACATAGCAAACTTGCATAACATAACATGATAAACTTGCATATCATAACATGGCAAACTTGCATAACATAACATGATAAACTTGCATATCATAACATGGCATACTTGCATAACATAACATGATAAACTTGCATATCATAACATGGCAAACTTGCATAGCATAACATGGTAAACTTGCATATCATAACATGGCATACTTGCATAACATAACATGATAAACTTGCATATCATAACATGGCATACTTGCATAACATAACATGATAAACATGCATATCATAACATGGCAAACTTGCATATCATAATGATCAACCAAACTTCCATCATTCATTTAACTTTAGAGTTTAAATATGAAAGTAGAAAAGGGCTTACAAATTCTTATGAAGACACAAATATATTAATAGATTGAGCCAAGCCCTTATGAAATCAAATAAACCCAATATGAAAGCTCCAAATCAATAAAAACCCTTGCTTTATGATGTAAATATGGAAACTTGATTTGAATGCAAGCTAATGACACTCATACAAGCTTGAAAACACTTGTATGCATGGAAAATCTCTCATAGAAATGACTTAGGAATTTTATGAAGAGAGTGGAGGCCATGAGAGGAATGATTTTGCCATAGTTTAGTTACTTGAATGAATAATAATGATTTAGGGTTAGGTTAGGGGCTTATTTATAGAGATTAGGATTAGTTTTAGCCTTAGGATTAAACCCTAGTTCCAATCTCAGCCCTTAAAACCGAATCTGGCCCTAAAACCTAACCAAAACCCCAAAATGGTGCACCAGGCAAAACTGCCCGGCTGAACCAAGTCGACAGCCAAGTCGACAGGGCTGTCGACTTGGGTCCAACCAAGTCGACTCCCAAGTCGACAGGGCTGTCGACTTGGGTGCTCTGGCGGGAATTTTCCCGCCTGGCCCAATCTGACCGTTTTTCGAATTTTGAACCCAAAATTCGAAATCTGTTTTGAACTTGAAATTTTCTGAAAACTTCATTGGGCCTTAATCGGGTCATACGGACTCCGATTTTCGAAAACTCAGACTCTATTTCGCGTATTTTTCCGAGACGAACGCAATGGCATAGCCCGTTTCCCTTGATTCAGATTTATAAATTAAATTCTGCCTCGATTTACGTTATAATAGGTTATTAAAAATACGGGTTGTTACAATATATATATATATATATATATATATATATATATAATCGATTCTGGCGCTGTTTTTCTTCAGATTTGAATTAAACATTCCAGACAATCCAACCATTGGATTTTTACAAAGTTGGTGTCGTTGGAAAGATATTTCCAAAGCGAACCCAACGGTTGCGGTTTTGGGAAAATCCGATGGTCGGATCTCCCGCTCTAATCGTTTGATATCACGGTTTCAAAATACGAACTGCTGCTTCGTTATTCGATATATTTCAATTCTATATATATATATATATATATATATATATATATATATCGATTCTTCGATTTCAAAGCTATATGATTTTCATACTTTTGATAAAAAATATATTTTTATCTAACTGTCTTCTATTTCAACACTTCACTATATTTAACAATTCATGTATATAATAAAAATGTGATTTTTATTGTAAAACAATTTATTTCAAAACACGACTATTTTATATAGTTCATATAGATGATGAAAATATGATTTTTATTATAAATCAATTTATTTCAAAACAAGATTATTTTATATAGTTCATATTGATGATAAAAATAGGATTTTTATTAAACAACAATTTCTTTCAAAATATGAATACCATTCAACACATGAATTTCAATTCAACGAATGAATTTCGATTCAACAGATGAAGGTTTTCTATAGTTTATATATATGGATAAAAAGAGGATTTTTATATTTAAAACACGAATACCATTCAACACATGAATTTCTATCCAACGAATGAATATCGATTCAACACATGAAGGTTTTCTATAGTTTATATATATAGAGTAAAAATGTGATTTTTATTGTTAAAATAATTTATTTAAAATAGGAATACCATTCAACACATTAATTTCAATTCAACGAATGAATTTCGATCCAACACATGAAGGTTTTCTATAGTTTATATATATAGAGTAAAAATGTGATTTTTATTGTTAAAACAATTTATTTAAAACACGAATACCATTCAACACATGAATTTCAATTCAACGAATGAATTTCGATTCAACACATGAAGGTTTTCTATAGTTTATATATAGAGTAAAAATGTGATTTTTTGTAAAGACCCAGGTTTCGCCCGTCCTTAATCGACCGAAAGATCGACCAAGACCGTTCGAATCCCGAATACTTTAACTTTGGGAATACAACAACATCAGAACTATAAACAGCAAACTTTTATAAACAATTTAAAATGTTTACATCAGAGTACAGAATATCAGAGTACATCAAAATATATTACAACGGAAGATTAAATTTACATTAAATTATAATACATTGCAGCGGAAATAAAAACTAATACAGCGGAAGTCTTGTCTATATTCTGGACACAGCTTTATGCTTCAATCCAGTATCCTGCTCGAGAGATAAACCTGTAGATAACTACTCGACTGCCCATGTGGAAAAGAGGGCACCCGAGTTTGCAAAGGTGGAAACAAACAACGGGTCAGTCGTGGGACTGGTGTGAGAATTCTTAACTAATATAACTACTAGTAATAGGGCAAATCCAAGGACCACGCCGCTAACGCGGAACGGGTTTACTCCAATGGATTGCTGTGCATAACAGTAAAGTAAATCGTCAAATAACGCAATGCTTTTTAGAAAAATGAAACCACCATAAGACTCAGGTCCCATCACACAATGCAACGCACACCAGAGGATAGAGTTTTACCTTATGGTGATTAAAAGATGATAGATACGTAAAAACGATATTATTATTAGTGTGTATATGTTTTAATAAAACATTTCAATCATAATACCAATCCTAGGAAGCATAGGTACCATATATTATGCCTCCGTACTAGTAATACAATCAAAACCGCATGGGCGTATTGGAAGTTTGGATTTCCATCATGAGTCAAGGCTAGAGCGGAGCTCCTTACCGATTCGAGACACTCTAGCTAGTGTCTCAGGATTCCCCGCAGTGAACCCTTGGATCCTGCAGGGCCGGTCCTCACATACAGCTTTGAGGATTGGCAATTCCTAAGCACACGTTTCCCGGTCCTATAGGACCTATCCGAGGCGCCTCATTCCATCATCCACATAAGTAAAATGCCAGGCTGTGATAAAACCCAAACACCACTTCTAGCTAGAAAGAAACGTGCTACTTTCCCTGCGTTCCCTTCACCCGTTTTAGACTCCACCGGTTTGTGAGGCTCGTGAGGCTACGTAATACACAAAGCTCTGCTTATTCAAGCGGTGCTTTGATCGTCACCACAAGGTTCTGCTTTTCAACAAGAAACCTTGATCATTGCATCTTAGTATGCCACACTGTCACTCCATACCATACCATTGCTTATCTACCAATACATAAATGGGTGTTAAGTAGAGAATAAATTCTCCACCACCAACATTTATATATTAACAGAAAATCAACAATATGATATATAACGAAGTACGATGTCAGACACACCATCCATTTAAACTTATGCTCTGGGTCTGAACGAAAGTCAATCCGTACAAATCAGCACTACGTCCGGACGGACGCCCTCTCAGCCCCTTCAAGGTAGCTACTCCCTTCATGGGCCTCAATAGCATCAACATCCATTCGATGTGAAGATTGTCGGTCTTGTCACCGTCTTCAATCATTCGACTATTCATCGTCGTATTCATTATTCAGAATGGGTTGGACCCGGACTTTCTGAATAACTCGCGTTGATCTAAAAACGTAAATTGATAAAATTCAACCAACGCCTTATTCCAATTCCGAATATTCCTTAAAAATATCCAATTTCTTAGGGATAGGTTCCCATTAATTTTATCAAAGATAAATCTTTAATATTTATTCTTTAATCTCTATTTGTCCATATTAAACCAAATTAAGGTTTATTCCAACTAATCGGAATTTTACGCTTTACCGAATTTACCAATTTATTAATCCCAATTAGTCTCCGGTAAACTTAATTACCCTTTCCGTTTAAATCTAATTAAAGATTTAATTAACGCTTGGAGTTAAACTGGTGGAACTCCATTATTGTTTATTTCCTTAATTCAATAATTTACTTAATTCCCCTTTTTAAAATCTTATTAAAGATTTTATTCAAAACCTTATTTAGATTTTACTTTCAAAAATCATTATTAAATGATTATTCAATAGTTAGGGAATTAATGCTATCATAAATCTAGGTTAAAGAATAAATGTTATTTAAAACATAATTCACAATAAACCCAAATTCACATTTCTGTTATTTCCAATTTTATAAATTAAATTAGTAAATTTCGTTCAAATCTTAATTAAAAGATTTATATTCATTTCACTATTCATTGAGGTTTTAAGAATTAATGTTATTCAAACATTAATCAACCAAAATCAATTTGATATTAAATATAAGACTTTAAATAAAAATTAGAACGACTCAAATTCAATATCAAATTCCAAAACCAACGGCAATCATTTCGGAAATAGCGATAATAAGTATCTTCCAAATTCCCAAAATAATAACCGTTTAATTACGGAAATTAATATTGAAATAATCCGTACTTAATTTCCACTCAAGCCTATTTCAAATATTCATTGAAATTACGTGGTTATGATAAAACCACTTTTACTTCCTGTTATTTATTTATAAAATAAACAAATCCCCTTTCCCAAAATATTATTTATTTTGAAATTTAACTCTTTCAATATTCATTTTCAAATGAATAAGATATTTCATACTAGTTAAAATGGTATTATCATTTTAAAATGGACTAAAAAAAAAGCCCAACTCGTTATTATATTTCAATTTCATACTGGGCCAGACTTCTCACATTAAACCTACAACTTGTGGATGCTGGATATGCCGGTTGGGTCCGGGCAGACTTATTCCACAGTTGGGCTTAACCTCGAGTCAAAACCCAATTCATATATGTATACTTGGACCTCTCACATTAGGCCCAACATTTATGGCTGCTGGATATGCCGGTTGGGTCCGGGCAGACTTCCACCATAAACGTGACCTAACCTCGTGTCCAAATATAATTATAATTTTTTAATTATAAATATTATCCAAGAATATTATTTTAAAATATTTTATATTTTAAAATATCCAACTATTTAATATCATTCCTTACTTGAAATGTTCTTTCATATAAAACTTTATTATTCCATTTCAATACATATTAACTTTCCATATTATTATGATATTATAATAATAATTATTTTCAAAACGGTTTTAATTGTGATATTAAAACCTACCGCTTCAATATTAAAATGAAATCAATTTCCCAAATTAAATGTTAACATAAAACGGTATCTTTAAATTTCAAATCTTCTTATTAAAGTTGGAAGGTAATTTACCCATTTCTAGGATTTGTTTTGTAACTTTCCAAATAAATAAGATTTGATCTTCTCAATTCAATCGTCAATTAATTTCGTTAATTGAGTAATAAATGGAAATTAATTTCCTTCATTCAAAACTAGAATGAAATATGATCAATTCAAAACTTCTTTATCATTTCATTTTTAAAAAGCGAATACATCACCCCTTACTTCAATTGCCAATTAATTTCATTTATTGAAAGAAAAAAGAAATTTATTACATTCATTCAAAAGCTTTTATTCAATACTTTAAAACAATAAATACACAATTCCTAAATTTAATTACCAATTAATTTCATTGGTTGAATATTTATTTATTTCACTCAAAGTTGGAATGAGACCCACTATTTCCATATAAATTAATTATACGGAAAATCAAACATTAATTATATCACAATTTCAAACATCCATCCAAAGTGCATTTCTAATTATTCCAAGGGTGACGTGTATTCAAATGTCAACCCTTAACCCGTGTGGGGTTTCAGCCAACACAATTCACATATTATGAAATAAACTGTGCTTCTGGACGATGAGTAAAAATTTATCATCCACTCACATAAACAAGCCAAGGTCGCTTGTTAATGGTAGTGTATACAAGTGCATTAAATTATAACATAAATGGTATAACCAATTAACGATGTTCACCTAATAGGTATTAATTACATTCTTTTGAATGGAACCGATTTAGAATAAAACTCCCTTTTGTATCATTTCAATTTAATGTAATCGGTCCATGTTTTAAGTATTTCCTTTTTAATCCATTCATAAATAAAGAATAAATTTATTCAATTTAATTTTTTTCCAAAATAAAGAATAACACTTTATCATTCTAGTCCTTTTAAAAGTAAAGAACGTCACTTTCATTCATTTTAGTCCAAACAAAATCATGTTCACAAAAACCTTATTTTATTTTCAAAATAAAAATAAAAATCAAAATTTTATTTAATAAAAATAAAGATCAAAATTTTCATTTTAGTCCTAAACAAAATCAAAACTTTATTCTTCAAAAATAAGGATCCAAACTTTATTTTTATAATTATTCGTTTCATTAAAACGACGTTACAGGTCAAGTGTAGTTATAGCGCTGTTATTCCAAAAATTGAATTACACATAACTCAAGATCTAACCGTTGAAAATTTTCAAACTTGGTATTGGTGGAAAGATTTTTCCAAAGCGAATCCAACGGATTCAGTTTTGGAAAAATCCAACGGTTGGATCTTCCGTTATAGTCATTCAAAGTTTGAAACTCAAAACATGAACTGCACGTGCCTGAAACGTTAAAAATTGTAATTTATATTGAAAATATAAATTATATAGACAATTCTAAAAACCAATTTTATTTTCTAAAATTCCATGTTAATAAAGATGTTATCTTTATTTTCAGAAAGAATAAGAAAACAAAAATTTGTTCTTTTTGTCCAAAAAAAGACAATTTTGCATAAAAGCCCAAATTTTGACAAAATCGATTAAAATATTATTTTTATCAAAAATCAACATTTTAATTAAAAATTCATTTCCATGCAGTTCAATAAAATAAAATATTTATTTAGTTCAATGATTTTGTATCAAATTCATGTTTTCATGTAAAACATGAAAAAATGAAATTTTGGTGCAAAATTGCAAATCCAAATAACATTCATTTTTCTGAAACAACAATAAAAATTATAAATTTAAATTTAAATATAAATTCTCAAGAATATAGAAATAAAGAATGAATTTTATTTACACAAGTTTACCCATCAATATTCATTCCACAATCAATGACATTCACAACGTAGACATGAACAGAACTGCCAATAACTACATAAACATCCATCACCAATATCAATCATTCATCACCAATCCATATTCATGTACATACAAACATCAATAACACAAGAAAGATAATTTAATTTCATAAATTATAAAATAAAGAATCTCACCAAATTTCATCGAATTTTTGATTAGTGAAGGGAACACCGGCAGTCTTCGTCCTTCTCCTTGGATCGTTCGAAATGAACCCAAAACGCACGCTCAAGTCACCCCCATCGCACGCCCCAAGACCACCGAGTCCACCATCCAACCCGCCACTTCGAAGCCTTGCTCTTGATTATTTGTCTTGATTTCATATTTTAATTTGTGGTAGACTAGGAGGAATTAACGAATTGTTTTTGTGCGTTTTCAGCCATTGAAAATGTAAAGGGCGGCGGCTATGTATTATAGAATAGGGTTTTGTGTTTGGACCGTAAACTTATCCTAACTAGTATATATATGAAAAAAAAAACTTTAAGTTTCTTTCCGTAAAGAAGTAATTAACTGAATACATAAATTACACAAAATGGGGAAAGAAAGCTTTTATATTTTCTCTTTAATTTGTATTGATTGATTCATAAATGCTATTAATCAAAATTATTCATGGCATAAATTGATACTGTATTAGCATGTAGGTAAGTGTAATAAGAAGGCATATCACATAAGTAAACGAAATAAATAAAGGACAACATGTAGATTGTTTTAATTGAAAATTTGAATGAAACTTAATTTATGGTATTATAAAGGTGCATCAAATACATCCATTTGTGTGAATATATACACAGTGGTGAGATATGGAAATTTAGTTTTTTTTTTTAATATATATAGCAAATATGTTCATTCCTCAATTGTGTGACATAATAGTTAATAATATGCAAGTATGGTTAATTGATAACTCTGTACATATGAATGAATTAGAATCAATTTATAGGCAATTTAATATTTGACAAATGGGAAAACTACTAATAAATACAAAAGATAAAACAGTCAAATCTTATAATATATATGTCACAGTATTAAATTCATTAGCCTCCATATATTCAAATTATTCTCATTAGTTTCATTAATACACAATTAAAAGAAACATAATGTGACTACTATTACATAGCATACGGATAAATATGGATTTTAAATCCATACGCTAAAAATCATGTGTTTCCTTAGTTCATGGTTCCATTTTAAATCAATTAATTTTATTAGAATATTCTTTTAAGATAAATTTAATTTTTCTATAAACAACGCATTGATTTTAATTAACACATAATTATTCTTAGATAGAAATGTTTCAATCAAGTTAATACAATTAATGGCAATATTACAATTAATGTCAATATTAAATTTAAAATAGACATAATTTATTTCATACATACATCTAATAGGTTCAATGTTAAATCAAATTAATATATATATAAATATAATGTGTATATATAAACTATCTAGTCTAGTGTTACACTTAATTAGGAAAGATAAAAGTGGAAAGGTTTGAATGAACATTTAAAAGAAATAATACTACTTTTTCCATATTTTTTTTCATATCAATATGGAATGCCAATTTTAGCTATAATTTAGCTACTATATGAATGATATACATAGTAACTAATGAAATTAAAACAACTGAATTTATTATGCATTATACTGCAATGTTGAGAAACATTGAAATTAAGGAATATATATTCTAACATGTTGGCATACATACAAGGTAGTTATTTGATGGTGCAATTTATGTAAATTTTTAGTTCTCCCTTCCACAAGCTAAACATAAATTTCAAATATTTCATTTATTGGAGATAAATGAAATTTATTAATAATACAATTAGATAAATCAAGGTATCGTCTTGGGCATGTAGCTAAGGGATTGTAGGAATGCAGGAATTATATCATTCGTATTAACCGTAGGATTAAGGAAATAAATTTTTTTTTTTGTCGTTATTATTTTAAATATCAAAACTCATTAAAATAACTTAAAGTAAATTTTTAAATTTACCCCATAATTCAGGGTTGTTACAGTCTCCCCCACTTAAAAACTTTTCGTCCTCGAAAAGGAACGAAGCTAAAAGTGTTTAATTATCCTACTCAATTTTTTTTCTTTAATTGGTTTCGTTTATTTTATTAGTTGATTAACTTTTAAAATATAACTTTTATATATTTAAAAATCATATTTTCTAAAATTAGATTGTATATATTATCAAAAATACGTTAATTATAAATTTGTAACTCTTAACTCATTCTAGGGCATTACTAACCCCATCTCTAATGAGTATTCTTATTGGATATTACTAATCCAATCTCTGATGAGTCTTTTGTTCCGTTCTAATGAGTTGTACCCCAAAGATTTGAGCTAACCTGAGCTCTGATACCAACTGTAAAGACCCAGGTTTCGCCCGTCCTTAATCGACCGAAAGATCGACCAAGACCGTTCGAATCCCGAATACTTTAACTTTGGGAATACAACAACATCAGAACTATAAACAGCAAACTTTTATAAACAATTTAAAATGTTTACATCAGAGTACAGAATATCAGAGTACATCAAAATATATTACAACGGAAGATTAAATTTACATTAAATTATAATACATTGCAGCGAAAATAAAAACTAATACAGCGGAAGTCTTGTCTATATTCTGGACACAGCTTTATGCTTCAATCCAGTATCCTGCTCGAGAGATAAACCTGTAGATAACTACTCGACTGCCCATGTGGAAAAGAGGGCACCCGAGTTTGCAAAGGTGGAAACAAACAACGGGTCAGTCGTGGGACTGGTGTGAGAATTCTTAACTAACATAACTACTAGTAATAGGGCAAATCCAAGGACCACGCCGCTAACGCGGAACGGGTTTACTCCAATGGATTGCTGTGCATAACAGTAAAGTAAATCGTCAAATAACGCAATGCTTTTTAGAAAAATGAAACCACCATAAGACTCAGGTCCCATCACACAATGCAACGCACACCAGAGGATAGAGTTTTACCTTATGGTGATTAAAAGATGATAGATACGTAAAAACGATATTATTATTAGTGTGTATATGTTTTAATAAAACATTTCAATCATAATACCAATCCTAGGAAGCATAGGTACCATATATTATGCCTCCGTACTAGTAATACAATCAAAACCGCTTGGGCGTATTGGAAGTTTGGATTTCCATCATGAGTCAAGGCTAGAGCGGAGCTCCTTACCGATTCGAGACACTCTAGCTAGTGTCTCAGGATTCCCCGCAGTGAACCCTTGGATCCTGCAGGGCCGGTCCTCACATACAGCTTTGAGGATTGGCAATTCCTAAGCACACGTTTCCCGGTCCTATAGGACCTATCCGAGGCGCCTCATTCCATCATCCACATAAGTAAAATGCCAGGCTGTGATAAAACCCAAACACCACTTCTAGCTAGAAAGAAACGTGCTACTTTCCCTGCGTTCCCTTCACCCGTTTTAGACTCCACCGGTTTGTGAGGCTCGTGAGGCTACGTAATACACAAAGCTCTGCTTATTCAAGCGGTGCTTTGATCGTCACCACAAGGTTCTGCTTTTCAACAAGAAACCTTTATCATTGCATCTTAGTATGCCACACTGTCACTCCATACCATACCATTGCTTATCTACCAATACATAAATGGGTGTTAAGTAGAGAATAAATTCTCCACCACCAACATTTATATATTAACAGAAAATCAACAATATGATATATAACGAAGTACGATGTCAGACACACCATCCATTTAAACTTATGCTCTGGGTCTGAACGAAAGTCAATCCGTACAAATCAGCACTACGTCCGGACGGACGCCCTCTCAGCCCCTTCAAGGTAGCTACTCCCTTCATGGGCCTCAATAGCATCAACATCCATTCGATGTGAAGATTGTCGGTCTTGTCACCGTCTTCAATCATTCGACTATTCATCGTCGTATTCATTATTCAGAATGGGTTGGACCCGGACTTTCTGAATAACTCGCGTTGATCTAAAAACGTAAATTGATAAAATTCAACCAACGCCTTATTCCAATTCCGAATATTCCTTAAAAATATCCAATTTCTTAGGGATAGGTTCCCATTAATTTTATCAAAGATAAATCTTTAATATTTATTCTTTAATCTCTATTTGTCCATATTAAACCAAATTAAGGTTTATTCCAACTAATCGGAATTTTACGCTTTACCGAAATTACCAATTTATTAATCCCAATTAGTCTCCGGTAAACTTAATTACCCTTTCCGTTTAAATCTAATTAAAGATTTAATTAACGCTTGGAGTTAAACTGGTGGAACTCCATTATTGTTTATTTCCTTAATTCAATAATTTACTTAATTCCCCTTTTTAAAATCTTATTAAAGATTTTATTCAAAACCTTATTTAGATTTTACTTTCAAAAATCATTATTAAATGATTATTCAATAGTTAGGGAATTAATGCTATCATAAATCTAGGTTAAAGAATAAATGTTATTTAAAACATAATTCACAATAAACCCAAATTCACATTTCTGTTATTTCCAATTTAATAAATTAAATTAGGAAATTTCGTTCAAATCTTAATTAAAAGATTTATATTCATTTCACTATTCATTGAGGTTTTAAGAATTAATGTTATTCAAACATTAATCAACCAAAATCAATTTGATATTAAATATAAGACTTTAAATAAAAATTAGAACGACTCAAATTCAATATCAAATTCCAAAACCAACGGCAATCATTTCGGAAATAGCGATAATAAGTATCTTCCAAATTCCCAAAATAATAACCGTTTAATTACGGAAATTAATATTGAAATAATCCGTACTTAATTTCCACTCAAGCCTATTTCAAATATTCATTGAAATTACGTGGTTATGATAAAACCACTTTTACTTCCTGTTATTTATTTATAAAATAAACAAATCCCCTTTCCCAAAATATTATTTATTTTGAAATTTAACTCTTTCAATATTCATTTTCAAATGAATAAGATATTTCATACTAGTTAAAATGGTATTATCATTTTAAAATGGACTAAAAAAAAAGCCCAACTCGTTATTATATTTCAATTTCATACTGGGCCAGACTTCTCACATTAAACCTACAACTTGTGGATGCTGGATATGCCGGTTGGGTCCGGGCAGACTTATTCCACAGTTGGGCTTAACCTCGAGTCAAAACCCAATTCATATATGTATACTTGGACCTCTCACATTAGGCCCAACATTTATGGCTGCTGGATATGCCGGTTGGGTCCGGGCAGACTTCCACCATAAACGTGACCTAACCTCGTGTCCAAATATAATTATAATTTTTTAATTATAAATATTATCCAAGAATATTATTTTAAAATATTTTATATTTTAAAATATCCAACTACTTAATATCATTCCTTACTTGAAATGTTCTTTCATATAAAACTTTATTATTCCATTTCAATACATATTAACTTTCCATATTATTATGATATTATAATAATAATTATTTTCAAAACGGTTTTAATTGTGATATTAAAACCTACCGCTTCAATATTAAAATGAAATCAATTTCCCAAATTAAATGTTAACATAAAACGGTATCTCTAAATTTCAAATCTTCTTATTAAAGTTGGAAGGTAATTTACCCATTTCTAGGATTTGTTTTGTAACTTTCCAAATAAATAAGATTTGATCTTCTCAATTCAATCGTCAATTAATTTCGTTAATTGAGTAATAAATGGAAATTAATTTCCTTCATTCAAAACTAGAATGAAATATGATCAATTCAAAACTTCTTTATCATTTCCTTTTTAAAAAGCGAATACATCACCCCTTACTTCAATTGCCAATTAATTTCATTTATTGAAAGAAAAAAGAAATTTATTACATTCATTCAAAAGCTTTTATTCAATACTTTAAAACAATAAATACACAATTCCTAAATTTAATTACCAATTAATTGCATTGGTTGAATATTTATTTATTTCACTCAAAGTTGGAATGAGACCCACTATTTCCATATAAATTAATTATACGGAAAATCAAACATTAATTATATCACAATTTCAAACATCCATCCAAAGTGCATTTCTAATTATTCCAAGGGTGACGTGTATTCAAATGTCAACCCTTAACCCGTGTGGGGTTTCAGCCAACACAATTCACATATTATGAAATAAACTGTGCTTCTGGACGATGAGTAAAAATTTATCATCCACTCACATAAACAAGCCAAGGTCGCTTGTAAATGGTAGTGTATACAAGTGCATTAAATTATAACATAAATGGTATAACCAATTAACGATGTTCACCTAATAGGTATTAATTACATTCTTTTGAATGGAACCGATTTAGAATAAAACTCCCTTTTGTATCATTTCAATTTAATGTAATCGGTCCATGTTTTAAGTATTTCCTTTTTAATCCATTCATAAATAAAGAATAAATTTATTCAATTTAATTTTTTTCCAAAATAAAGAATAACACTTTATCATTCTAGTCCTTTTAAAAGTAAAGAACGTCACTTTCATTCATTTTAGTCCAAACAAAATCATGTTCACAAAAACCTTATTTTATTTTCAAAATAAAAATCAAAATCAAAATTTTATTTAATAAAAATAAAGATCAAAATTTTCATTTTAGTCCTAAACAAAATCAAAACTTTATTCTTCAAAAATAAGGATCCAAACTTTATTTTTATAATTATTCGTTTCATTAAAACGACGTTACAGGTCAAGTGTAGTTATAGCGCTGTTATTCCAAAAATTGAATTACACATAACTCAAGATCTAACCGTTGAAAATTTTCAAACTTGGTATTGGTGGAAAGATTTTTCCAAAGCGGATCCAACGGATTCAGTTTTGGAAAAATCCAACGGTTGGATCTTCCGTTATAGTCATTCAAAGTTTGAAACTCAAAACATGAACTGCACGTGCCTGAAACGTTAAAAATTGTAATTTATATTGAAAATATAAATTATATAGACAATTCTAAAAACCAATTTTATTTTCTAAAATTCCATGTTAATAAAGATGTTATCTTTATTTTCAGAAAGAATAAGAAAACAAAAATTTGTTCTTTTTGTCCAAAAAAAGACAATTTTGCATAAAAGCCCAAATTTTGACAAAATCGATTAAAATATTATTTTTATCAAAAATCAACATTTTAATTAAAAATTCATTTCCATGCAGTTCAATAAAATAAAATATTTATTTAGTTCAATGATTTTGTATCAAATTCATGTTTTCATGTAAAACATGAAAAAATGAAATTTTGGTGCAAAATTGCAAATCCAAATAACATTCATTTTTCTGAAACAACAATAAAAATTATAAATTTAAATTTAAATATAAATTCTCAAGAATATAGAAATAAAGAATGAATTTTATTTACACAAGTTTACCCATCAATATTCATTCCACAATCAATGACATTCACAACGTAGACATGAACAGAACTGCCAATAACTACATAAACATCCATCACCAATATCAATCATTCATCACCAATCCATATTCATGTACATACAAACATCAATAACACAAGAAAGATAATTTAATTTCATAAATTATAAAATAAAGAATCTCACCAAATTTCATCGAATTTTTGATTAGTGAAGGGAACACCGGCAGTCTTCGTCCTTCTCCTTGGATCGTTCGAAATGAACCCAAAACGCACGCTCAAGTCACCCCCATCGCACGCCCCAAGACCACCGAGTCCACCATCCAACCCGCCACTTCGAAGCCTTGCTCTTGATTATTTGTCTTGATTTCATATTTTAATTTGTGGTAGACTAGGAGGAATTAACGAATTGTTTTTGTGCGTTTTCAGCCATTGAAAATGTAAAGGGCGGCGGCTATGTATTATAGAATAGGGTTTTGTGTTTTGACCGTAAACTTATCCTAACTAGTATATATATGAAAAAAAAAACTTTAAGTTTCTTTCCGTAAAGAAGTAATTAACTGAATACATAAATTACACAAAATGGGGAAAGAAAGCTTTTATATTTTCTCTTTAATTTGTATTGATTGATTCATAAATGCTATTAATCAAAATTATTCATGGCATAAATTGATACTGTATTAGCATGTAGGTAAGTGTAATAAGAAGGCATATCACATAAGTAAACGAAATAAATAAAGGACAACATGTAGATTGTTTTAATTGAAAATTTGAATGAAACTTAATTTATGGTATTATAAAGGTGCATCAAATACATCCATTTGTGTGAATATATACACAGTGGTGAGATATGGAAATTTAGTTTTTTTTTTAATATATATAGCAAATATGTTCATTCCTCAATTGTGTGACATAATAGTTAATAATATGCAAGTATGGTTAATTGATAACTCTGTACATATGAATGAATTAGAATCAATTTATAGGCAATTTAATATATGACAAATGGGAAAACTACTAATAAATACAAAAGATAAAACAGTCAAATCTTATAATATATACGTCACAGTATTAAATTCATTAGCCTCCATATATTCAAATTATTCTCATTAGTTTCATTAATACACAATTAAAAGAAACATAATGTGACTACTATTACATAGCATACGGATAAATATGGATTTTAAATCCATACGCTAAAAATCATGTGTTTCCTTAGTTCATGGTTCCATTTTAAATCAATTAATTTTATTAGAATATTCTTTTTAAGATAAATTTAATTTTTCTATAAACAACGCATTGATTTTAATTAACACATAATTATTCTTAGATAGAAATGTTTCAATCAAGTTAATACAATTAATGGCAATATTACAATTAATGTCAATATTAAATTTAAAATAGACATAATTTATTTCATACATACATCTAATAGGTTCAATGTTAAATCAAATTAATATATATATAAATATAATGTGTATATATAAACTATCTAGTCTAGTGTTACACTTAATTAGGAAAGATAAAAGTGGAAAGGTTTGAATGAACATTTAAAAGAAATAATACTACTTTTTCCATATTTTTTTTCATATCAATATGGAATGCCAATTTTAGCTATAATTTAGCTACTATATGAATGATATACATAGTAACTAATGAAATTAAAACAACTGAATTTATTATGCATTATACTGCAATGTTGAGAAACATTGAAATTAAGGAATATATATTCTAACATGTTGGCATACATACAAGGTAGTTATCTGATGGTGCAATTTATGTAAATTTTTAGTTCTCCCTTCCACAAGCTAAACATAAATTTCAAATATTTCATTTATTGGAGATAAATGAAATTTATTAATAATACAATTAGATAAATCAAGGTATCGTCTTGGGCATGTAGCTAAGGGATTGTAGGAATGCAGGAATTATATCATTCGTATTAACCGTAGGATTAAGGAAATAATTTTTTTTTTGTCGTTATTATTTAAAATAAATTATTTTAAATATCAAAACTCATTAAAATAACTTAAAGTAAATTTTTAAATTTACCCCATAATTCAGGGTTGTTACATTTTTATTGTTAAAACAATTTATTTAAAACACGAATACCATTCAACACATGAATTTCAATTCAACGAATGAATTTCGATTCAACACATGAAGGTTTTCTATAGTTTATATATATAGAGTAAAAATGTAATTTTTATTGTTACAACATTTTATTTAATACACGAATACCATTCAACACATGAATTTCAATTCAACGAATGAATTTCGATTCAACACATGAAGGTTTTCTATAGTTTATATATATAGATAAAAATGTGATTTTTATTGTTAAAACAATTTATTTAAAACACGAATACCATCCAACACATGAATTTCAATTCAACGAATGAATTTCGATTCAACACATGAAGGTTTTCTATAGTTTATATATATATAGATAAAAATGTGATTTTTATTGTTAAAACAATTTATTTAAAACATGAATACCAATCAACAATTGAATTTCAATTCAACGAATGAATTTCGATTCAACACATGAAGGTTTTCTATTCAACGAATAAATATAGTTTCAACAAATGAAAATAATTCTAACACATGAATATTATTCAAAATTTAGGAAGCATAACGGCAGGGTAGTTAAAACCGGGACCGTCCCTAGTACGGCTCCTCGCTCTACCTTAAAGCCTCGCAGCTTTTGACAATGGGGATCATGCATCTAGTTTGCACGCAGGCGGCATGTATATATTTTTTCATTTCCACAAACTAATCCTATGTGGTTTCAACCAAATATTTCTCAACCACAAACGGGTATTTTCAACCACAATCAATCCATTTCAACCACAAACAATTTCAATCAACCATTCGCTATCAATCAATTTTCACACCAATCACAACCAATAAATATCGTCCATGGTTTGTGGACGAGGGGCGTATATATATATATATATATATATCATTTCACTTCTATTTCAACATATATATAATTTTTACAATGCATATACAACTTATATATCGAACGTACAACTTATACAACGCTTATACAAGAGGTGTACAATGCTTATATAACTCATACATCGACTATATTATTTATACATCGTCGTTTTCCATATCGTTTATAAATTAGAAATCTCACATTGGGTTCCACTCCACCAAAAATAGCAGAAGGCTCAGAAAAATATGCGGACTCTTCAAGAATGTAGAAGACGTCCACACGAGTCCATTGTCTCTTGTTTCACTGAATTTCGTTAACATAGCAAAAAGATATGATTTTTATCGTGAAATCAAAAACCGTAGTGCTTTAAACCGCTATAATATAGTTGAAATTAAAATAGCCGTTTACCTTTTTGAAATGTTCAAAACTAGGGATCCAATTTTCGGCAAATCCGCGTAGTATTACGACGATCGGAGGGTGCTGCATCGAAGAGGCCTGAGGGGCTCACACACGCCTGGAAGGGGGCCCACTTCGGTGGTCCCTGCGGATGGTGGCGGCGGCCTGAAGTGATGAACTTCAGGGCGTCGGATCTCCGCGACCACTCGACGATGGGGGCCGAGACCTGGTCGGATTTGAAGAGGGGAGGGAGGCGAATAAAAACCCTAACTGGAGGCGGGGCTGAAGATCCACGTGGCGGTGGCAAAAAGCTCGGGAAGTGGCGGTTGAATTTCCGTCGTACGCGACTTTGAGGAGGACGTGGAGTGAGAATTTAACGTTGACCAATGATTTTTTTATATTTATAAATTTTTAAAAATCCAAAAATACCCTCTTTACACACGAACCCCAATCCAAACCCAACGACTGTCGTCCCTAGCTAAATACCCCCATTTCGAACTCAATGGGATATGTTTCGAAGGCCCATTTGACTGTTTCAGTCAGTTTTCCTTCAAATTAAAATATAGAACATTCAATATTTGATTCGAACGTACATTTCAATTTGCCAGGGTCGCAAACTGATTCTAAAAATTCCATAAAAATAAATCTAGCTATGTTTTGACGATACGGTCCCAACAAAACTAGTTTCGTCGAGTTCTGATACAGTTTGAAAAATGGCTCATTTCTGGTCGATCCAATTTAACTGTAATTGAACAAAACACGTTTACCTTTGCCACGCTCACATACTAGCTTCAAAAATTATGAAATTTGAAACCTAGTAATAACTTCACATCCCGGATCCAACAAAAGTGGTTTCATCGAATTCCGATGTCGTTTGCAAAATGGCCAATTTCACGGGCTATATAAATTCCATAGCGACCTTTCTGAAAATTCAGTTGGCCATAACTTTTTCTTTTCGCTATGAAACTTTGATTTTTTAGATTCGTTAAAAAGGTATTCACTAACAGATTTAAATATTTCTGGTTTCACTCAAATCCGTTTTGTTTTGCACCCGGTACAGTCAGTCGAAGTTTGAATTCAAATTTTGAAACTACCACGCCATTTCAAGCCTGGTTTATAATTAGAATTAATTATATTCGTTTTCAAACGTCGATTCAAACTCACTTTTCATTTCTTTATTTAAAATATTTATTTCAAATATTTAAGATCCACTATTTTAGCCAATTTAAATTTTTTTAAATTGGTTCAGATTTTCCAGGTCGTTACAATGACTAATGCTTAACAAGTTATGTTTTAAGTTCTTAACTAATAAAGCATCAGAAATAAAAGGTGAATTAGATATATCGTAATTGCTCGCATAGTATTTGCCGATGATATATCCTTTGGAATTATCTCCAAATGTGAAAGTTCCTCCGTTTGAGTAGATAATATTTGTTAACATCTCTTTATCTCATGTCATGTGTTTTGAGCAACCACTGTTGAGTATCCATTTTTCTCTAATTTTGTTGAGTGGTACCCATAAAAAATAATGTAGAATTTTATTGGTACCCACTTCCTCTATTAGGCTCCTAAGGGTTAATTCTTAGGAAACCAAACCCAAGAGGGTTTAGAGTCCTTTTTGAAAATTTAATTAGTATAGTTGTGAACAGTGTCTAAGAGATTTTTAATATATTTATTTCTAATCAAAATATTTTTATTTTTTGGAACCCATATACTAATATATCTTGAAGAATTCTTCTTTGTAGCAATGGTTACAATTTTTAATTACCGGTTTAATACTAGATTTCTTAGGACAAGATTTCTTTTTAGATTTAACTTGTTGAACATATCTTAGTCCTTTTTTACTAGAAACTGGTTGAGAATTTTCTAATATCTTAGATAAATTTTCTCTACCTTTATTAAAATTGTTAACATTCTTAGAAACACTATCCAGTTTAACTTTTAGGCTAGAATTTTTAATTCTATAATTCTAACCATAGTATTCAAATCATGATTCTCATAAACTAGTATATCATTTTTATTCTTTTGACTCTCAATTACTTGACTTAACATTGAAATCTGAGAATTTGTACTTGATAAAGATTCTTGTAATTTTCTAGTCTTATCTTCTAGAATCACTTTTTCATCTTTTAATAAGTCTCTTTCAAATTCCGCTCTTTTTCTATCTTCGCCTCCTTGCTTATACTTTCTCTTAAAATTATTTCTAGATTCTAAAACTTTTGCATAAATTTCTATTAAATCATCATAAGTAAAATCACTTACTTCAGTATCCTTTTCCATGAAGCATATGTTTTCTTGTTCGTTGTCACTATCGCTATCACTATCAGAAGATGATGAATCTGAATTATCCTAAGTGATTGAGAAAGCTCATCTCTTTGATTTCTCCTTTTTGTTGCGATTTTTCTTCAATTCAGGACAGTACTTTTGATAATGTCCATTTTTGTCACAGTTGAAACATTCCACCAAAGCTGGATCAGGTTCTTTTGTTGAATTCTTTTTCAGACTCTTGCTTTGGTCTTTTCTGTATTTCAAAAAATTTCTGAAATTCTTTGCTATAAATGCAGTGTCTTCTTTATCCGAATCCGACTCAACTTTCTCAACATGAAAAGCTAAATTTTTCTTGTTTTGAACATATGCTTTCTTTGCCTGCAAATTACTTCATAGGACATGAGATTACCGATTAACTCTTCAGGTTTCATGGCTGAAAGATCATTAGCATCTTTAATAGCTAATACCTTTCTCTCCAACTCATCCATCAAAGAGTTTAATATTTTTGAAACTATATCAAAATTAGAGTATTTTTCTCCTAATCCCAGCAGAGAGTGATATTTTTTTTTTGAAAACGTGAGTACATGTCATTTATAGACTCATTCTCGTTCATTCTAAAATTTTGAAATTGGCTTTTAAGCATGGATATCCTGCTTTGTTTAACCTTGCTAGTTCTTTCATGAGTTACTTTGAGTGTTCGCCAGATTTCATATACTGTGTTGCACATAAAAACCCAGTTAAACTCGTTTCTATCCAAGGCACAATATAACATATTCATGGCTTTAGCAATGCCTGTAGTCTCTATGTTTCCATTTGTAGACCATTCAATATATAGAGTAGTGGGTTGTGTATACTCTTTTTGTGTAATATTCCAAGCACCAAAACTATTAGCTTGCATATATATTCTCATTCATGTAGCCTAATAACTATGATTCATGCCATTTAAAAAGGGTAGGCTTGTAGTAGATTCGCCTTCAATATATCCAGTATTAGTGCTAGTACGGTTATTATCCATACTAACTAAGTATCAAATAACGGTTTTACGGTTAAATGATGACCTTGCTCTGATACTAAACGAAAAGTCGGTGTGTCTGACTTAAATAGGATCTTTATATGGATAGAGTGGAATAGTATATGAAAAGTTAACTAATTAGCTACAATAGTTGTGTAGGTAAATGTAAGCTATATAGATATATCACAAATTAGAATGTAGTAAGTAAAAAACACTAGGAATTTTATACTGCTTCGGACTTCCCTTCCTATGCCCAGTCCAGAAGCTCCTCTTCGGAATTCACTAACACGCCCTCTCTTAACCTGGAGGAATAATTCACAATACACTCGAGCACCCACGAAGATAGCCCCGCCTAAGTACCAACATAAGACTTGACAATTACAGGTAGTTTTGACTTCTGAATGTGTTCGCGTATCAACACTGAATAGTCAAGATCAAGCACACCCTTCCTATAATCTTATCCTCTAAGTGTTTGATGTGTATCTAAAGATTTAAGTAAGTATGATGCTTGTTGAATCGAGAGACATGAAATAACTTCAAAGATTCAACAAGTAACTTTAATTAGAGAGATCTTTTAGAATGCGGTGAGTATAGAGATGTAAATCAGAATTTAGATTAGAATAAGTAAGAATTGGTGATTTGGAATTCATGTTTGAAGTGTATTTATAATAGTAGAAGAGTAGTAATGTTTCACGAAGAGTTTCATCCAAGAATTACATCCATATCTGTTCATAAATGAAGAGGAATCTCTTCATAAAAGAAAGAAATTCTTCATATAAAAATGATTGTTATTCTGATCAGTCGACTGGTAGAAAAAACACTGGTCGACTGGTCAACTGAGAAGATCATATATTGTAATGTCCCACTTTTTAACCGACTTTGTTCGATGATAAACATTGATTATAATGAGTTAATTAAGTTAAAATGGAATAAATTATAGAAATAACAAACTTAAGTAACTTTCTATCTAAATCTCCTAAAAAACTAATGTATTAATATATTATAGGAAAATATATTACTTATTATATTTAGGATAATGAGTAGATATCCTTTTTTTTCGTAACTTGATATTTTAGTTCTTAAGAAAATTAAGATAATCTCTTAAATCAAATCCTATGTGTACTGCTAATGTTAAAAAAAAACATATGTAAAATCCAATTTGTATAGATATATATTGTCCTAAGCCAAGCAAGAATTAAACTGCGGCATGACTATCTATGAATATTTTGGATAATATGATTTTTATTACTTAAGGGATTAAGATAATTTTTATTTAGAAACAGGTACTTGCTACGAAATGAATAAACATATGTAAGAGCATATCAATACATAATGGATATATATGAATGGTTAAATATAAATCATATTGTAATGAACACAACGTGTATGATTAAATGCCACAAATAAAACAAAGTATATTGATCATAAAACAACTAAACAAAAGTACAACATTTTAATGTGATTACACATTTGGAATTACAGCAAATCAAAGAGAGATTTTTGCCACAAGCATGTGTGTTAATTTCTTAGCATAAGAGTACAATACTTTAATGATATAAGCATGGAAATTCTTTTCAACTGATGTCAAACTTCATATGCAAGTAGGTGTACTTTAACCTAAATAAACTCAAGTAAATTGCAGCTAAAAATGTAAAATAAATTAAGAAATGAAAAGATTTAGCATTTCAGCTTTAAAACTCTTTCATAGTATTTCATTAAATAGATTTAGACTTAGACGAGATGTTGTGTTTACAGAAAACTAAGCAACATGACACATTGTACAAAGCATGGTATATTTTATCTCAGCCATAGTGTGATTCTGAAACCAAGTTGAACAAGAAAATCTGAAGACTAAACATGTTGTAATGTCAAATACTTAATGTGTAAGTGTAAAAGAGCCTACATCCATTAAACGAAGCTAATTGTTTAATGTTAAAATATGCCTACAAATACAGCACTAAACCGACATCTTTCTCACGCAAATAAATTGAACAAGTGAAGATTAAAAACAAGCAGCAAAGTCTAAAAACATAGGAGGGAAAAACAGTGAGTAAACTCTTGTTCTTTTCATTAAAAACCATTACTGATTTTAATGCAATTATATATGCTTTTATTTAGTGTTTAATCATGTTAAAAATCAGATAGTTGATAACAAATTATATTGAAATTCCGGAAATAGTAAACAGTGGGCACAAACATCTTATTTCTCTGTCTTTGAATAAAGTCTAGTAGTGGTTGGATAATGACTGTATACATACACATATGTGTTATAAACATGGGTGCTTTGTGAACTGAGAATAATTTGGATCCTTTTTGGGTTTGGTTATTGTATACTCTGTTTGTTTGGGTAAAGGAATTTAATAACCCTTCACCTTGAGTGTAAACTCTGACATGTGAACAAAAAGCTAGTGTATATACATACTAAGACCATTTAAAAGTTGTCTACGACTTTATTTATGGCATGGATATCTTTTGCCAAGTTTTTCAGTAAGGACTATTACCTATATTAAACCATAACCATATAGAAGTGTGCTGATGTGTGTTTTATGTGTGGCTTTGGATGAGTACAGCCTCTTCATACTGGATCATAAAAATAAAAGTATAATTATTAAAAAGAGATGTAGGCTATATGAGTATGCATTTTAGCCTTATGGTCTCGGGGAAGCTGCACCACCATAGTAGTCTGAGAGGGTGCGTACATGGGGGAAATTAGTGCCGGAGGGTGCCACTGTGGGGTAGCTCGAGGTAGACAGAGTTTGGTGGTCAGAGGTACTAAGGGTGTTTAAATGGATCGAGCTTTTACTAGCAAAGTCTGGTTTTAACATGTAAACACTGTTGAGATGATAGAGGGGAAAATCTGGGTGTAGAAGAGGCATCAGTGGAAGATTTATGGTTAGTGAGGACGATCAAAGGAGCTTGATCCGCAGTGGAGTGTGCGTGCACGTGCACGGGGTGTGTGTGTATACCATGAATTTCCAGCGTGCCTTGAGAGAGAGTAGAAGGAAAGTAGAGAGAGACGGTAGCAAGGAAATGGGAATAAAAGCAAGGCAGTGTGAAAGAAACAGCTGAACATGAAAATAAAAATAACATACATATGTTAAGTTGTAAAGTCCCCCAATTGGACGTCGAGCCCAATTCCGGCCACCTCCGGCGACTGCAACATCGCGCACGCCCGCGGTTGGCCTCGTCTCCGACCCCCCTTTGACTTTGCTTTAGGCCCCATCGGCCATCTCCTCCTCTAGCCACCGGAAAATTATGAAGTAGGTTTCGGGCTTGCTGAAAATCGACGTCTCCGATCAACTTCGATTTGCCGCCAATCCGATGACTTTCAGATCGAACAACCAAAGAAAAAGTTGTTCATCTATCTCACCTTTACAATTTCTTCAACTGGGCATCACCTAGTTCTTCATGGAATGCGTGTAATTCGCCAAAATCCAAAAGTCATTTTCCGCCTTTCAACTCAGATCCTGGCGAATTCGTGCGACGATATGCTATGGAATTTTTGTGGTAGATTGTAATAACCCGAAAATCTGGGCTAGTTTAAAATTTTTATTTTGGCAATTTTAGCGAATTTTGAACATTTAAAATGGATTATTTTAAATAAAATGGACGAGAAATTCATTTTGAATATATTTAGAACAATATAAAATAAAGGTTCATGTGTTGACAGTACTCATCCGTTGAGATTAGTCATGGGCTGAACGAAATATTTTAAAAATAGAAATATTTGATAGGGAAATATTTGAAAAAGAAATATTTAAAATAGAAATATTTGAAAGGGAAATATTTGAAAAAGAAATATTTGAAATAGAATATTTGAAAATAGAAATATATGAAGCCGTGTTGATTAGATTGACGCCATTTTGACGTGAACGATATTTATATCAATTTTATTCATTTTGAAATGAATATTGAAAAGTGATTTCGAAATGAATATCGAAAAGTGATTTCGAAATGAATATTGAAAAGTGATTTCGAAGTGAATTGAATTAAATTGAAAACGATTTCTGAATTGAAAACGATTTCAAAATGAATCGAATATAAAACGATTTCGAAATGAATTGAATAGAAAATGATTTTGAATTGAATTGAATAGAAAACGATTTCGAAATGAATTGAATTGAATTGAATTGAAAACGATTTCGAAATGAATTGAATTGGTATCAGAGCTTTGGTTTACAGAGCTCGAGAACAAGGCACATTAGAACCATACGAAAGAATTCATCAGATATTGGATTAGTAATATCCAATTAGAATGACTCGTTAGAGATAGGATTAGTAGTATCCTAGAACGAGTGTGAAGAGTATATTTTTCAAATGAAAACAATTTTGTTTTGAAATTTAATCATTTTATACGTATTTGAATATTTATTTATTTTGAATTTGGACAATCCGATATATAAAGATTTTGCATATATGCGTCATGAACGTATATTCGAAGTTTTAATATACCGGATAGATATAGAACCGCACTCTAGTAGCCCGGAGATGTTCTGATGGTGGTTCGAAACATCATCAGCATTTATTTTCGAGTGATGAAGGTGTGATATCTATATATTTCCATTAAACTGGTGTGAGAACCAAAACTTATATAGCTAGATTTATTGTTGTGATTTGGCATCAAAAACATGATTTTCTGTATATTCTTGTATTCTGATGGAATTGTTGTAATAGCAATGAAATGTTCTTCTGTTTGTGTTCTGATTTGTCCTGTTCTCAAACGATCAGGGGTTTCGAACGGTCTTTGTCGGTTTAACGACTGATTCGGATCGAGCGAAATTCCCGGCCGTCACATAAATAGAGGCCCTGACGATCTTCAAAACATAGAAATGGTTTGGTCAAATTGTTTACGATTTATGAGATAAAAAATGTTTTGTTTCTAGGGTCTTAATTGCAAAAGAATTTTAGAGAGGAGGAGAGCTGCCACCATGGAAAAGAAGAAGAAGTAGAATAGGGTTTTCCGTTAGGGTTATGAGAAAGTTAGGATAATATATAGAGGTGAATGATTTTATTTTAGACCTGGTATATTTAATTATATTATAATATACTCAAATTCGGTCCGTTTTCATGGTTTAAAAATCCGTGTGATCACCTACGAATTCCATTTTCGATGAAGATTAAATCACAAATATTATTTGATATTACAGATCCGAAGAAACTGGTCTCGTCGAATTCCGAGTTTGTATACACTAATAATGAATTTTTAAAGTCTGAAAATTGACAGTTTACACTGTAAAATCAATTATGACCACAAACTGATTTTAAAAAATACAAAAAAATTAATTCTAGCTTTGTTTTGATGATATTGTACTATCAAAATTAATTTCATTGAATTTGGAGACCATTTGAAAATTTTCATTTTTTAAGTCGTATATATTTTATATTAAAAATACATTTTTATATGAATAAATTCCAAATCTCGAAATATATCAGTGCTTATACTTTTTGAATTCAGAAACATCATTTTGAACTCAATGGAAGTGGTTTCGAGTCTAAATTCATTCGTATGCGAAAAATATCCCTTTGGGCCATATATATATATATATATATATATATATATATATATATATATATTCCATAGCGACGATTCTGAATTTTAATTTTGTCAGAACTTACAATTTATAAACTGAAATCTCAATTTCTAAAATTCATTAGAAAGACACCATCAATACGATCCTAGTGTTTCTTATTTCGTCCAATTCTGATTTATAATTAATTTTATATAATTTTCCAAAGTTTAAAATCAAATTTTGAAATTTCCGCGCCATTTCAGGCTCGTAATATAAATATTATAAATTTATAAATCATAACTTCAATTTAAAATAAATTTTCAGTCGTTATTATTTAAAATAAATTATTTTAAATATATTAAATCCGTTAAAATAGTTAAAATAAAAATTATAAATTGGTTCAGAATTTCCAGGTTGTTACAAAAGCTTTATTTGAAACTAGAATACCTTACACAAAGAACATGGAGAAGTTGCAGTATGTAAAACAAAGGGAAGAAGATGTATGATTTGCGATGGCTGATAATGGGCGAGGTATGGTCCGACATATGGACTAATTTAGCTGTAACAGCCCTCTATTTTGTCCGCCCCAAGTCAGTAATTAAACCGACTCGAGGTGTTCAAAATGACGGATTGTTTTTGGCTTACAGGGTTTAAAATGGAATTTAACAGAGAGCCGCAGTGCACAAGAATTGCAACAGAATACATTTCTATTTTTATTTTATAAATATATCGGTTTTGCAATCTTTATACAGTAGTAAATAAAAAAAATTATACATGAATATCTTTTAATAAATTACAGCTATTGTCTAACATTGCACACACCTGCGTCTCCTAGTGCCTATCCTCTTTAAGAGCTAAAATCTTTACATTTGCAACACTTTCTCGTCCATCAGTCAACTGTCAATTGTTCTCAACAAGATTTAACACCTTCTAATAAGTTTTTTTTTTCTGTGTATTTTTTTTCTTCGCAAGAATAAGGGATAGATACATAACATGTCACGATAGCTAAGGGTTCTAAGCAATTAGCGATGGAACAAAAGTGGACATGCTACAGGCAATTTAAAGATGGAATGCAAGCGATGCGAAAAAACTGACGTGTATATATATATATATATATATATATATATATATATATATATTTAGAACGATTCAAACAAAAAGAATTTGTACTTTAAGCCCAAAATAATGTGTACATTTGTACCGTTGGAACTGAAACATAATAGATACAAAGAACTGACAGGAGGCATGAAAAAGACACAAAATTACTTGTCCATTTTCAGAACAAAGGATGGTCGAACTCAACAAATAGCGATAGTTAAAAAAATTGAAATAGAGGAAGGCAAGCGAGATGCACAAAACCAAATGCACGAAGGAAAAATTGCAGAAAAATATACAAAACCCAGTGCAGCTTAACTTGTAATAGAAAAGTGACAAACAAACTGGTGAGGACAAATATATATGAAAAGAAGGACTCAGAAAGTAATCCTGTAACGCCAGCAATAGCTACAATTATTGCACAAGCAAGTGAGAACAACATGAAGGGTCGCTGCTACTAAACATCAGCATATACAACAATGCTAGCTGAGTATCGTTAAATACAAACATTGCTTTGCATGCTTATAAAAAGGCAAACAAAACAGGTAATAGACGATAAGCAACCAGATCAGCGAAAAGTAACCATCAACAAAGACAACAAAAGCATACACCTTAAAATGGGTTATATGCACTTAAGTATGTTATTCGGAATGGAAGGAAAAAGGATATACTTTTCAGCAAAACAATTTTTCATAAAAGAAGAAGAAAAAGAAAATTGATGTTGTAGTTTAAAAAAAACCAACTAAAACTTTTTTTTTCCAAGGCAAGAATAGGTTCGCCAAATGCATTCACCGTTACCTAATGAGTATGCATGAAACAACAAATGTTATATATGCAGTTCCTCTATAACGATTTAGAAAAAAAATCCAATGTAACCATTGACACTTTAACTTTGTCTTCAAAAATATAAAAGTTTCATTCAAAAATATCAGTACACCAAATCTGTTTGTTGTGCTCTCTTCATGCAAAATATTAACACGATAATTTGAAAAGTATTAAAAATATGGTTACTATTTTTTTTTTAAAAATAGAAGCATATAAAAATAGCAACACATAATTATATTTTTATTGCCGGCAGTCCCCAATAGGAGCCGAAATTGGTAGAATATTTGTTCCACCCAAATCAACGGTTGAACACAACTCTGGATGGTAAATTTGATTCTTGCCATGAAAAGTATTCACAAAATAATGTTCCTTTTCCATAACAATGTTCATTTCTAAATCTGCAGTTTGAAATCTAAAATTGAATGTGCATACAATATGAAGCATTATTTAATGCCAACCACATCCACATTCATGCAATAAGCACTGCAGGAGCAGCAACAAAAAAAACTGTACATATCCTAAAATCAAAATGAGGGCAAGTTCTAATAACGATACCTTGCAAGGCACAGTTGGAAGTAATGACAGTGAAGCTAGCGGATCTACATTATTTCATTGTATTATAGTCCCCTCTGCAATCACAAAAGAAAGAATGGCCGAGGCAGCGAGCTTTAGGGGTCGGCGCAACGTTATGAAGTAGGCAGCGTCAGGTGTAGTCGACGGACTTGGGTGGAGAAGGGCTCGTTTTGTTGAGCAACGGGCAGTGGAATTCCAGCGACGACGTTGATGATGGACGGACGAAGCTTAGGAAAACGAACGGAGCATGGTCGGTGATTTTGGTGTGGAGCAATGAGACCAAAGGGTTTCAATTTTGGGAAATCAATTTTTTGGGGAAGGAGAACAAACTGATTTATTTTTTCCTGGGAAAAGTTGTCTCATACCAAATGAATGGGGAATAAATAAAGGTAGAGGCGGTGTAAGCAAATGAGAGAAGACTCGCGTGGAAAAGTCTAGAACCGGTTGAACAAGGCAACCTATATTTTAAAAGAATGTATATATTATAGGAATTCTCTAGATGTACACACTATAGAACTACTATCAATGTATTTGTACATTTTCAAATATATTGATTTTTATAAACCAGTTCAAATCTACCCAAATTATAAAACAAATTCTTAAATTGAACAAAGTTAAAATTCAAACAAATAAGTAAAATTTATCAAATAATAAATTAAATGAGCGTTAACATGTAATTTTAATTCAAGTGAACTAATTTTCAAAATCATAATTAAATATCAAATATAATTTCAAGACTAAATTAAAGTACAAGATCCCTATTTTTAAGTTGAATGCTACAAATAATTTCCAATTACTTAATGACATAAGTATTGCTTATCTACCAAACTTTGACAAACGTTTACACTGCTTTCAACGTTGACATGTGTGCAGAGCACGGGTTCCAAACTAGTATTTGTTGATAACGTTAACTTTTGGTGAAATGTTTATACTGAGGTTACAAAGCATTTTCATTTTATTTATTTTTTAAAATAAAAAATGGATCGATGGAACACCCCGCCTCCGTTAAGGTCACTCACAAAGGGAATGAATTAACTTTGGTGAAGCATTTTAGGTAAAAGACACAGATAATTTACAAGACAGACATATAAACAGTGGAAAACTGAAATCATTTCATAAACAGCGTGGTTCAATCAAAACATTACAAGCATTGTCTCAAAAACCCAACTTCTAAATTATTACAATAAAACATACGTCTTGATTTAAAACTCCAAGTACATAAAGAAGCATAAAACAGTAGTAAAGAAGCATAAATCCCCAATAAAAGTGTAACCATAGCCATAGCTCAAGAGGAGAGAATCTAAGCAATACATCTACTCTCTTCAAGCTGGAAAAGGTATGCATTAAGCTGAAGTATTCCCTCCCTACGGACCGGAGGGGCAGGGGGGGAACGGAAGTAAAGAAGGCGAAAGAAAATGGGTTAGACATAAGTATGGTAAGTCCAGTGATTATTCAGCATGTAAACAAGTAAAAGGATCATGACACAAATAAACTGAATATAGGACAATACCATAGAAATAAGATAATATAAGATAAGACAAGATAAACTACATATACTATCGCACTCATTTCCTTTTCTCTGCACCAACTAACGAATGTTTCAATTACCAACATGTGTTCATAACAAAGTGATCCCTTTCCCGATCGGCTTCTACTCGCATGCATTTCTTACTGGTGTCATTCGGCCCCGCTTGGTTGTAGATACCTGTGTTAGTCCCACCACGGGGTGTATCAATTCCTATGGTGTCAATACAACAAAAATTCAAGACGCACGACATATACTACTGATGCCCAGTGCCTGCTTCATCCACTCCGAAGTACATGCACGCCCATACTCCACCAGAACCTACACTGCTGCACCACCCGTTGTTATTTTGACCGCTTATAATCAGCCCAGTAATCATGCCCCACCCTTCCTAGTTCACGACACCATGATACATCTATGTGGGTTACTGTTGAAATGGATCCCGCTTACTAGGGTTTCCTAATCAACATGTTATAATGGTTAAGTGTTCTCAAATTAAACTAACCCCACCCCTCTGTTTAATTAACATGTTGTAATGGTTAAGTGTTACCTTGATTAACTTAACCCTACCATACTTAGCCTGTTTGTTCCTTATCTTTAATTCATTCATTAAAGCACCAACCTCTTACACTAGATCTATATTATTGCGGTCGTAGGATGTGCCAGGCGGTTCTGGGCAATCTTACACCGCAACACAATCTAACCTCGGGTTTTTGGGCTTAATGCGCTAACCTCTCACATTAGATCTATATTGTTGCGGTAGCTGGATGTGCCGGGCGGTTCCGGGCAGTCTTACACCGGAACTCAATCTAACCTCAGGTTAGGCATGTTCATCTTTAGCCAATTTACATGTTTGTCATATGTGTCCAAACCTATGTGTGAAATTTTCCACAAGTCTAGTCAGTACAAGTTTGTGCCACATTCCCAAGCTATGCCCAAAATTTACTAAATTAAATTATACTGAATTTTCACCACATTACAATCGGACGTACAACGAGATTCAACCTATGTTCTGAATGAACTTAGTATTCAGAAAAGCAAGTAAAAAGGAAAAAATAGAGAAGGAGCATAAGAATTGACATAATGAAAAATAGGCATGCAAAGATGTACCCAATTCAAGAATCATGTTTCAATGTTGTACATTAACAATATGTGTAGACAAGCTAAGCAATTTACACCATAAATATAAAGATTAGAAAGAACTGGACTTAAGAGAATCACTAATTTTTATGTATAACATGATAAATCCCACTATATAAATCACAATAGTCTCATAGGCATAGGATGTACAACATGATAGGTTCCATCATATAAATCACAACAGTCTCATAGGCATGATAGGTTCCATTATGTCAATCCAATAGTCTCATAGGCATGATTGGTTTTGTTATGTCAGTCACAACAGTCTCATAGGCATGATAGGTTCTGTTATGTCAGTCCAACAGACTCATAGGCATGAAAGGTGTCATTACATCAATCATAATAGTCTCATAGGCATAAGCAATTTAGATTTGACAAAAGGTTAGGCACGAATCAGAATTAGGCATCGTTCTAGGTCCGATTATTACAGTCATGATTTCTATTAGATGTTTAAATCTAAATAATAACTAAACTTACAAAAAAAGGATGGATCTTGTATTCTGGGATCTGATTTCTGAATTTGCTAAGCTATCCTTTGATGTAGACGTTCGATTTGAAGTTCTTCTAATCGATTACTAGTTTGGATTTGATTTTCTACTTTGGATAAGATGAAAAAGGCTAAGCTAGCTTATAGATGAACAACTTGACGACACCATAGTTTTAGGGTTATGAGGTTAGGTTCCGGGTTTAGATACGTATATATAGATGTCTAGGATTAATTCTAGCCTTTAGATTAGTCTAGGATAAATCAGAGCCATCAAACCAAAGAGATGTGTCATCCAGCCAACCATAGCACGACACATAAGCCCTTTACCTCTGAAATTAGTCATTGGCGTATTAGGGAAGGCCACATCAGCTCAGAGCTACTAAAATTCATTACAGGAAGCAGAACTCAAAGGGGTCGACTCCCTACGGGGGGGGGGGGGGAGGGGGGGTCGACACCTATGTCGACTCCCCTGTAGCGGGGTCGACACCTATGTCGACTCCCCCTTGAGGGGTCGACACCCTGAGCGGGAAATTTCCCGCTCAGCCGTTTCTGTTCGAATTTTGAATTTTGAACTAGTTTTTGATTTTAATTATTATTTATATTTATTTTCTGTTTAAACTTGAAATTTTCTAACCTCCATAACCTCTTCATACGGAGTCTGATTCATGCAAACTCGGACTTTATCTCTAGCAGAATTCCGAGATGAACGCAATGGCGTAACCCATTTCCCTTAATTCTTCTTCTAAAAATTAAGTGTTCTTAGATTTGTTAATTTTAATATTCACAGAAAATACGGGGTGTTGCAATCGACGTCCAAATTCTGAATACACACATTTGTTTTCAACGATTAAATCTTAATTTAATTTACTTTAAATGCCAAAAAAACTTTAGAGCTATTACAACCCCCTTCCAAAAATCTGGGATGTTACAAATCCCCCCCCCCCCTAAAGAAATTGCGTCCTCGCAATTTACGGAGGTCAAAATACATCATCACCAAATCCCAACATCGTGCATCTAATTCTTCCTTTAATTTAAGTATCCAACATATAGAGTTTGAAACTTCAGTAACCTTTGCCAATAGAAAATTTCCAATTTTATTACTAAATTGTTGGAATTTCAACTCATCTCCCAAGTATAATTCATATTTTGGGACGCCCACTCTCCGTTTTCAATATAAAGGTGTCGTATGTAAATCAATACGATTCTATTCATAATAGTTTTAGAGAATAGAACCAATATGATATTCATGACAAATATCACATATGATATGATGATAAATTAAGTCAAAACCAATATGATATTCACATTTTTTTTCAAAATCTTCACAATTATCATTTATAAGAAAAATATGATAAAATAAATTAGTGAGGGGCCAGTAAAATCTTTGCGGTAGTTACAATATGATAACATAAATCAATATCATACTCATTATATATAATTTATATGATACTCGATCAGGTTAGAGTATCATATATTGAAATCCTCATTTGTAAAGATAATAAACAAATCAGAGTATCATACATAAATCAATACCATACTCGTAATATTATATATGATCGAGTTAGAGTACCATAGGTAAATCAATACGATACCCATAACAAATATTATGGTAACAATTTGAGTCGGAGTATCATTTTCAAACCAAGTTGATATTCATAACATTTATCTTATATATAAAACACTATACCAAAATAAATCAATTTAGAGTATCATATATGAACCAAGATGGTAAATAAATCGAACTACGGTATCACATAATAAGATCTTCTTGGCATTTATCATATATAAAACAATATGATAAAATAAATCAAATCAGAGTATCATATATAAAGCAACACGATACTCGTAACACTTATAAAATAATTAGATCAGAGTATCATTTATAAATCAAAATGATACTCATAACAGGTGCAACAAGGTGGTAAGAATAAACTATAATAGACTAGCATACTTAAAACACTTTATGACATTTATCATATATAAAGACAATATGATAAAATAACCCAAAACAGAGTACCATATATAAATCAATACGATACCCATAACAAATACATATACAAAACAATAAGATGCTTATAATAAATATCTTATGATAATTAATCAAGTCAACAAAATCTTCATGGAATTTAATGATAGAAAAATCAAATCAGAGTATAAATCAATATAACAATTATCATATATAAATCAATAAGATAATATAATCCAAATCAGAGTATCATATATAAATCAATACGATACTCAAAAAATTATCGTATATAAAGCAATATGATAATATAATCAAATCAGAGTAACATATATAAGTCAATACGATACTCATAACAATTATCATATATAAAGCAATATGATAATATAATCAAATCAATTATAATAATCTGATAAAATATTAAGGGCATATGGGATAAATATAACTTGACTCATAAATACCGAAAAAGCATACGCTCATATTGTAAAATTATAGTGGTAGAGCTCGAGCGCGCATCGAGACATCAGCACCGTAATCTACTCATAGAGCCGTAATGACACATGGAGATCAACCCAAGATAACCAAGACGGTCTAAGGCGAAGTCCGTATGCTATCCATTCACGACACTACATGTGGGACCCCCACGCCTCCATCTGATGTAGTCCATAACCCACCGATCGGGAATCCCGATCAAAAAAATGCCCAATGTAGCAGACCGTTGACCTTTGGTGGTTGATGGGCGAATGATAAACCACCGATTCAGGTAGCGATCTTGAATCAGGTCGACTAAGATGGAGTTTTTGTCCATTGGTACAAAAGAGTCCAATCTATCCCAATCCCAAAAACAAAAGTATTCTTGAAATGCTAATTTCATATAAAACTTGCCATGAAGTTCAAAGTTTTTATAACGTCAAAACACTTTAAAAATTCAACGATGACTTGAACAAATAAATCATCACATATATAGACAAAATGGTAATCACAAAAAAAAACTGATATTCAACTTTATCATATATAAAAACAATATGATAAAATCGGTCAAGTCAGAATATCATATATAAATCAATATGATACTCATCATAAATATCAAATATAAAACAATATGACAAAGTAAACCAAATCATGATAGTCGTGAAAGTATCGTTATGAAAGCATGTCAACTTAGAAAACACTTCAGTAATCAAAGTATACTTTCAAACAGTAACACATGCTTTTGTACAACATTATGTTACCGGTATATTTCTGTAACACCCCGTATTTTCTATGAATAATAATTTAACAAATCTAAGAACATTTAACTTTTAGAAGAAGAAATAAGGGAAAGGGTTACGCCATTGCATTCGTCTCGGAATTCTACTTGAGATAGAGTCCGAGTTTGCGTGAATCGGACTCCGTATGAAGAAGTTATGGAGGTCAGAAGATTTCAAGTTTAAACAGAAAATAAATATAAATAATAATTAAAATCAAGAACTAGTTCAAAATTCAAAATTCGGACAGAATAGGCTGAGTGGGAAATTTCCCGCTTAGGGTGTCCACCCCTCTAGGGGGAGTCGACATAGATGTTGACCCCGCTATAGGGGAGTCGACCTAGGTGTCGACCCCTCCAGTAGGGAGTCGAACCCTTTGAGATCTGCTTCCTATGACGAATTTAATAGCTCTGAGTTGATGTGGCCTTCCATGATTGGCCAATGACTAATTTCTGAGGTATTAAGGCTTATGTGTCGTGCTATGATTGGCTGGATGACACATCTCTTTGGTTTGATGGCTCTGATTTCACCTAGACTAATCTAAATGCTAGAAATAATCCTAGACATCTATATATATGTAGCTAAACCTAGACCCTAACCTCATAACCCTAAAACTATGGTGTTGTCATGCTGTTCATCTACAAGCTAGCCTAGCCTCCTTCATCTTATCCAAACTTGAAAATCAAATCCAAACTAGTAATCGATTAAAAGAACTTCAAATCGAATGTCTACATCAAAGGATAGCTTAACAAATTCATAAATCGGATCCCAGAATACAAGACCCGTCCTCTTTCTGTAAGTTCAGTTATTATTTAGATTTAAACATCTAATAGAAATCAAGACTGTAATAATCGGATCTAGAACGATGCCTAATTCTGATTCGTGCTTATCCTTTTGTCAAATCTAAATTGCTTATGACTATGAGACTATTGTGATTGATGTAATGACACATATCATGCCTATGAGACTGTTGGATTGACATAACAAAACATATCATGCCTATGAGACTGTTGTGACTGACATAAAAAAACCTATCATGCCTATGAGACCGTTGGATTGACATAATGGAACTTATCAGCCTACGAGACTGTTGTGATTTATATGATGGAACCTATCATGTTGTACATCCTATGCCTATGAGACTATTGTGATTTATATATTGGGACTTATCATGTTGTACATAAAAATTAGTGATTCTGTTAAGTCCAATTCTATCTAATCTTTATATCTATGGTGTAAATTTCTTAGCTTGTCTAATCTTTATACACATATTGTTAATGTACAACATTGAAACATGATTCTTGAATTGGGTATATCGTTACATGCTTATTTTTCCTTAGGTCAATTCTTATGCTCCTTCTCTGTTTTTCCCTTTTTACTTGCTTTTGTGAATACTAAGTTCATTCGTAACTTAGATTGAATCTCATTGTGTGTGCGATTATACAACGGGGAAAATTGGGTATAATTTAATTTAGTAAATTTTGGGCATAGCTTGGGAATGTGGCATAAACTTGTATTGACTAGACTTGTGGAAAATTTCACACATAGATTTGGACACATATGACAAATATGTAAATTGGCTAAAGATGAACATGCCTAACCCGAGGTTAGATTGAGTTGCGGTGTAAGACTTTCCAGAACCGCCCGGCACATCCAGTTACCGCAACAATATAGATCTAATGTGAGAGGTTAGCGCATTAAACCCAAAAACCCGAGGTTAGATTGAGTTACGGTGTAAGACTGCCCGGAACCGCCGGACACATCCAGCAACCACAACAATATAGATATAATGTGAGAGGTTGGTGCTTTAATGAATGAATTAAAGCTTAGGAACAGACAGGCTAAGAATGGCAGGGTTAAGTTAATCAAGGTAACATTTAACCAATACAACATATTAATTAAACAGATGGGTGGGGTTAGGTTAATTTGAGAACACTTAACCATTATAGCATGTTGATTAGGAAACCCTAGTAACGGGGACCCATTTCATTAGTAACCCACATAGATGTATCATGGTACCCTGAACTAGGCAGGATGGGGTATGATTACTGGGCTGATTATAAGCGGTCAAAATAGCAGCGGATGGTGCAGTAGTGTAGGTTCCGGCGGATTATGGGCGTGCACGTACTCCGGAATGGATAAAGCAGGCACTGGGTATCAGTAGTATACACTGTGCATCTAGAATCTGTGTCGGGTTTCCACCATAGGAATTGATACACCCTATGGCGGGACCAGCACAGGTATCTACAATCAAGCGGGGCCGAATGACACAAGTAAGAAATGCATGCGAGTAGAAGCCGATCGGGAAAGGGATCACTTTGCTATGAACAAATGTTGGTAGTTGAAACGTTCGTTAGTAGGTGCAGAGAAATGGAAATGAGTGTGATAGTATATTTAGTTTATCTTGTCTTATCTTATGTTATCTTATGTTATCTTATTTTTATGGTATTATCCTATATTCAGTTTGTTCGTGTCATGATCCTTTTACCTTTTTACATGCTGAATAATCACTGGACATACCAGACTTATGTCTGTCCCATTTTCTTTCGCCTTCTGCTATTCCGTCCCCCCCCCCCCCCCCTCCATGTCCGTAGGGAGGGAATACTTCAGCTTAGTGCAGACCTTTTCTAACTTACTACTGTTTTATGCTTCTTTATGTACTTGGAGTTTTAAATCAAGACAGATGTTTTATTGTAATAATTTAGAAGTTGGGTTTTCGAGACAATGCTTGTAATGTTTTGACTGAACCACGTTGTTTATGAAATGATTTCAGTTTTCCGCTGTTTATATGTCTGTCTTGTAAATTATCTGTGTCTTTTACCTAAAATGCTTCACCAAAGATAATGCATTCCCTTTGTGAGTAACCTTAACGGAGGTGGGGTGTTTCAATTTTACAACCGAAAATACAAAAACGACCGAATATTCCATATGAGAAGTCAGAAGAGTAATCAGAAAAGTATTACCAAATGTCCCATGCCCTTTGGTAGTACTAACCATTTACTAAAAATCCTTGTCACACGGAATTTCACACAATCTTAATGAAAATTGTATTTAATCCACCATATAAAGTATTTATAAAATTTGAATGAACAATAGAAAATAATTAGCTTATACTTAGTTGTTTTATTATTTATTATCACTGATGCATTTAGTTTATTTCCAACAATCAAACATTGTTATAATAATTAGTACCGACTCCAATCCGATCACATTTCAAAACCGATTAAATTCTTACTTCGTCAACCGTTCTTGAACCGTGTTCGAATTCTGCTTTGTCAAGTTTCTAAGTATTTTTCGAAAACCTATGCTTATTACCCAACTTGATTTTTAACCAAAATCTCCTTTTAAAATCACTTCTACATTTTTCCTTGATTGTATACTTTGGAATTTCTTGTTGCAAAGGGCTTTCAGATGGGAATTCCAATAAGAAAAATTATATTTTGAAATATTTCCTTCAAAATATATTTATCTTCAAAATCTCCTAAAATAATAATTTTTTTCCTAAAATCTCATTAAAATATTTTATTCTTCTCAAAATGTGCTCTCTCTCGAGCAATTCTAGTGTCATTTCCGCTCATTCTAGGGTATTTCCACCCTATCTGTAATGAATTTTTAAACCCACTAAGCCAAGTTTTATATAAATCATAGCTCTGATACCAACTGTAACAACCTGCCATTTTGTCTGCCCCAAGTCGGTAATTGAACCGACTCGAGATGTTCAAAATGATGGATTGTTACTGGCTTACAGGGTTTAAAATGGAATTTAACAGAGAGTTGCAGTGCACAAGAATTGCAACATAATAAATTTCTATTTTTATTATATAAATATATCAGTTTTGCAATCTTTATACAGCGTAAAATAAATAAATAAATTTATACATGAATATCTTGTAATAAATTACAGCTTTTGTCGAACATTGCTCGCACCTGCGTCTCCTAGTGCCTCTCCTCTTTAAGAGCTAAAATCTTTGCATCTGCAACACTTTCTCGTCCATCGGTGAACTGTCAATTGTTCTCAACATGATTTAACAACTTCTAATAAAAAAATTGTGTATTATTTTTTTCCTTCGCAAGAATAAGGGATAGATACATTACATGTCACGATAGCTACGGGTTCTAAGCAATGAGTAATGGAACAAAAGTGGACATGCTACAGGCAATTTAAATATGGAATGCAAGGGATGCGAAAAACTGACGTGAATATATATATTCATGGAACTATTCACACAAAAAGAGTTTTTACTTTAAGCCCAAAATAGTGTGTACAATTGCACCATTGGAACTAAAACATAATAGATACAAAGAATTGACAGGAGGCGTGAAAAAGACACAAAATTACTTGTCCATTTTCAGAACAAAGAATGGCCGAATCCAACAGATAGCGATAGTTAAACAAAATGAAATAGAGGAAGGCGAGCGAGATGCATAAAACCAAATGCACGAAGGAAAATAATAGAAAAATATACAAAACCCATTGCAGCATAATTTGCAATAGACAAGTGACAAATAGACTGGTGAGGACAAATATATACGAAAAGAAGGACTGAGACAGTAATAATGTATTGCCAGCAATAGCTACAATATGTTTTGCCGCAAGTTATTGCAAAAGCAAGTGAGAACAACATAAAGGGTCACTGCTACTAAACATCGGTCTGAAAACAATGCTAGCTCAGTATCGTTAAATACAAACATAGCTTTGCATGCTCTTAGAAAGGCAACCAAAACAGGTAATAGAGGAAAAACAACTAGATCAATGATAAGTAACCATCAAAAAAGACAACAAAAGCATGCACCTTAAAATGGTTTGTATGCATTTAAGTATGTTATTCGGAATGGAAGGAAAAAGGATTACTTTCAGCAAAACAATTTTGCATAAAATAAGAAGAAACAGAAATTTGAAGTTGTAGTTTAAAATAAAACAATAAATAAATGCTTTTTCCAAAGAAATAATAGGTTCGCCAAATGCAGTCACCGTTACCTAATGAGTATGCATGAAATAACAAAGGTTATATATGCAGTTCCTCTATCATGAAACAGAAACAATCCAATATAACCAATGACACTTCAACTTTGTCTTCAAACATGCAAAAGTTTTGTTCAAAAATATCTGTACACCAAATCTGTTTGTTGTGCTCTCTTCATGCAAAATATTAACACGGTAACTTGAAAAGTATTAAAAATATGGTTACCAAAAAAACATTAAAAATAGAAGCATATAAAAATAGCAACAAATAATTATATTTGTATTGCCGGCAGTCCTCAACACGAGCCGAAATTGGTAGAATATTTGTTCCACCCAAATCAACGGTTGAACACAGTTCTGGATGGTAAATTTGATTCTTTCCAGGTAAAGTATTTACAAAATAATGTTCCTTTTCCATAACAATGTTCATTTCTAAATCTGCTATTTGAAATCTAAAATTGAATGAGTAATAATAATGCGAAGCATTATCTAATGCCAACCACTTCCACATTCATGCAATAAGCACTACTGGAGCAGCAGCAAAAAAAAAAAAAAAAAAAACCCGTACGTATCCCATAATCAAAATGAAGGCAAGTTCTAATAACGATACCCTGCAAGGAACACGTTGGAAGTAATGACAGTGAAGCTAGCGGATCTACATTATTTCATTGTATTCCGGTCCCCTCTGCTATCAGAAAAGAAAGAATGGACGAGGCGGCGAGCTTTACGGGTTGGCGCAACATTACGAAGCAGGCATCATCAGGTGTAGTCGACAGACTTTGGTGCAGAAGGGGTCGGTTTGTTGAGCAATAGGCAGTGGAATTCCAGCGACGGCGTTGATGATGGACGGACGAAGCTTAGGCAAGTGAACGGAGCACGGTCGGTGATTTTGGTGTGGAACGACGAGAGCAAAGGGTTACAATTTTGGGAAATCAAATTTTTGGGGGAAGGAGAACGAACTGATTTTTTCTTGGGAAAAGTTGTCTCAAACCAAATGAACTGGGGAATAAATAATGGTAGAGGCGGAGTAAATCGATGAGAGAAGAATCGCGTGAAAAATCTAGAACCGGTTGAACAAGGCAACCTATATTTTTAAAGAAATATATATATTATAGGAATTCTACTGATGTATACACTATACAACTACTACCAATGTATTTGTACATTTTCAAATATATTGATTTTTATAAACCAATTCAAATCTACTCAAATTATAAAACAAATTCTTAAATTAAACAAAGTTAAAATTCAAACAAATAAATAAAATTTGTTAAATAATAAATTAAATGAGCATTAACGTTTAAATTTAAATTCTAGTAAACTAATTTTCAAAATCATAATTAAATATCAAATATAATTTCAAGAATAAATTAAATTACAAGATCCCTATTTTTTAATTGAATTCTACAAATAATTTCCAATTACATAATGACATAAGTAGTTCTTATCTGCCAAACTTTGAAAAATGTTCACATTTCATTCAACGTTGACCCATGTGCAGAGCACGGGTTCCAAACTAGTATTTGTTGATAACGTTAACTTTTGGCGAAATGTTTATACCGAGATTACAAAGCATTTTCATTTTATTTATTTTTTAAAATTAAAAACGGACCGACGTCCAAATTCTGAATACACACATTTGTTTTCAACGATTAAATCTTAGTTTAATTTACTTTAAATGCCAAAAAAAACTTTAGAGCTATTACAACCCCGTTCCAAAAATCCGGGTTGTTACATTAGCCATATATTTAATTAAACAAAGAAAAAGGGAAAATGTTTAATTAGGTAGGCGTAATAATAGGAGAAGGAAGTAGCAGTAGAATGATTTGAAGAAGAGGGGGATGGAACTAAGAAGCTTGCGTGGACTAGGAAGTTTAGGTTGAGGAATTTGGACTGTATGATAAGGCTGAATTTGTTTAAAAAAATTGTATATATATAGTGAGACGTGATAAGAAGTATTGTGTAAAGGTGAAGCATGTTATTTAAATGAAAGAAGAGAGAGTAGTGGTAGGGTATTAGAAGAAAGGAAGGCGCAAGAAATGGGAAGGGGGACTGGGAAACAGACGTGAGTGACTGAGGGGCTTTTGGGCCAAGTTCAATGTATAGAAACATAAAAAAACGAAAATAAGAAAATAAAAGGAAGTGGCTAGAGAGACCCAGGGATAGGAAGCTAGTGATAAAAGAAAATAAAGGCAAGGTGAAGGAAGGGTATTCGGGATAATTGGCCGAAACATTTGGGCCGAAGAAAAAAAAAATAGGAAAGAAGGAATAAAAGGGAATGAGAAGAGAGAGTATTCGGGCAAGAGCATTTGGGCCAAGATTTTGGGCAAGTTAAATTAGTAAATAGATATAAAAAGAAGGGAATGTAGAAATAAATTATAAAATAGTAAGAAAATATAAATAAAATAGGAAAGAAAAGGGAATCAATAAACTAAAAATAGAATATGAAATCCCAAATTAGCGTGACTTATTTGTTGCTCGTTTAAAATCAAAATAACGATTTAAGTGTGTATATATATGAAGTTGAAATTAAATTATTCGTTTAAATAATATAAATAGTTCAGAATGAAGGTATGATCGGTCTTTCTCGAGATTGAGATATTTATGTAAATCTAATGTATTGATTGATAATGGATAATATGACAGGAAGGTCAGTCAAAAATAAATCAAATATTGAAATAAACGTTAAAAGTGCTATCGATCGACTTAGATCGATAATTGTTTCCATAATTAGAAATAATTATGATAATAAAGAAGGAAGTATATTTATTTTACTCCCATGATTGGATAAATAATAAATATCTAATTCGTTGAACTATAGTCAATGCCCTAATGACAATTAATAAAGAAAGATTCAATTTTGTTTTGATCAAAGTTTATTTTCAAATTTTAAGAATATACGATTTGTTTATACATATATATAAAATGAGATAATAATTCAATAGTGTTGACATATTTGAAAAGTGATCTATAATTTCATATGTATTGAGCCAGTGATTTAAAATATTGAATTATATTTAATTTATTTGATTTGAGTTGATAATTGTTTCCTTTAAAAAGAAATGATTTTGAAATAGAATAAGGATTTTATCAGATTCCGAAAGACATACACTAATTGTTTCGAAGAGTCCGGAATTTATATTCTACTTCGATTTGATTTATACGTCGCATGTCAGAGATTATTGAAGATAACTAAAGATAGATATATGTAAGGGCTATTTTATTTTACAGAATAGTCCCTTCGGTTTGTCCAGTCCAGGACGACTTGTATGGACGAATGTCTAACAGAGTATTTCCAATGGTCACGCCTGTTGATTTTTACGAATATACTAAGTTGGTGGGGAGAAGGTAACATCTCTTTATTTTACACCCAGTGTGTATTTGTAAAATAAATATGTGATTACGGATTTGACGGTGTGACATTCAAAGTGAACTGTACACATGTGTTCTAGAAGAAAACGTAGCCTCAAGCCTCACAACCAGGAAAAGACAAAAATCGGACAGTCCACATAGCTAGGTGGGTCATTCCCAAGCAGGGTGTATCATCACCATCTATTCTCATCTTTTTTCACTGCTGCAACATTCAATAGCGGTTAGTGATCACAACCGTGGGGTGATAATACATTCGCTACACTCAAGCTAAATGAGTGGGCAGTCATGTGTGGTCGGGTTACAAGATGTTCTTGTTGAACCCCAATGTATCCCCTCTAGAGTACACTAATCGGCAGGTGGTCCCATACCTTGTCATAGATGGAATCCAATCTCCAATAAGCGCCCACGATTTTTGATTTTATATTATATATGTGGAGCGTGAGAGTTATTTATTTGATAAAAGCTATTATAATAACAGATGATTTTGGTATCGAAAATGTTTTGGGTTATAGTAAGGTAAAAACCTTTCATGTTCATATGTGGGCTAGTCTTGCTATTATCTTTTTTTTCGAAAGGTTTTATAAAGTTAAATCTATTCTCATAAGAGAAAATCCCTGTCCCATATTTCTTGCTTTCAAACTATTTTAAATTTTTTTACTCACACCAGTCCCTTGACTGACCCAGAGTTTATTTTTATGTGTTTTTCCTAAACTCTTGCGTACTCATAACAATTGTTATGAGTAGACAAGTGATCCAGGTAATCAAATGGAAATCTTTTAAGTGCTTTGGACTGGAAATCACGGAGTCAGCTTATTAGTATATCTATATCTAAGTACAAGTTTGTATGTTGTATTGGGTCCGTAATCATGTATAGTGTATTATGATGAAGTATTCCATGATGTGCTATACTCTGGTATATATTATATGATATTATATTTTGTTAAAATTCCACTGTGAGATTCTGATGTTTTTGCTAGTTCTATTCTCTATTTATTATATTACTTTGATAATGACACAACTTTCGAGGATCGAAAGTCAGGCCGTTACACACACACACACACACACACACACATATATATATATATATATATATATATATATATATATATATTTAACTTATAAAAAGAAACTATTCGTTACTGGGCTTCAGAACCTTGACCAGTTGACTGGTCAGTTTTCTACCAGTCGGCTGGTTAGGCTAAACCAGTCCAGTAATGTTTTTTTCATTTAATAAATTCATATATATATGTGCATTTTTGTTATACTATGAGAATAGATTTTAACATATTTCTAGCACAACTAAATAATTATATATCATGTACTTAGCTTCACGATACGATCTTCATTAATCTCCGTTTTATTGTCATGGATCGAAAACATCGTTAGTCAACAATATTCTTGTGTCATAACCTAAAATGGATAAAACATGAAACTGTGTATATATATACACAGTGAGTGAACTCTTTTTCTTTATTTGAATCTATTGTGGATGGATATAAAGAATACTGCAAATGTATGTGTGTGTGTGTGTGTGTATTTGAACATTTGTAGGTGTTTTAAACAAATTGATCTTCATAACATTAAGGGATGGGAACAATTTATAGTTATAGCCTGTAAGGCTCTATTTTGCATTTGCAAACAAATGTCAGTTGACATAAAACAACTTAAATCTGGAAAAAAAATAGAGTACTTAGAATGTGAGTAAACTTCCATTTATTCTTTGATTGGATACAATATATATGTATGTGTTTTTGAATTTATTATTTTAGTGGATTCAATCTTCATGTTAAAAGTGCCTTGTAATTAGTTTAGTTTAACTTTGGGTCTGTTAGATGGATGTACATTGTTGATAAATAATACTTACGTCATTGTCTGACTCCTTTGAAATAACCTTCTCAAACTATTTGTATGTTACCTTTGCAGTTTACAATGTGCATGAGCACCATTCCAAACTATATGTAAAATAAAAAAAGCAACAGATGAATGACCTAACTTTCTTATATTAATTTAAGAAGAATATTTCACCTAAGAGTAATTAATTATGAAAAAAACGAAGCTAATTGCAATTTGCATGCATTTAATAAGAAAACTAAAATAATCGTGCATTTATAATTTAGATCGTTATATAGGCCTTATCCAAAAAGAAGTATTATCCATAATCAATGGAAGTAAGTGTTAACCCATAAAATAAGGGTATGTGAACCATGTTGTGTTAAACAAGTCATCTGCAAGCCATGTCAAAACAAAAAGCCAGGTCGTTAGAGTCATGTCGCAAGGAAGAAAGTTCATCCATACAACACCAGGTCACTCCGAGTTACACAAGTTGCCTCATAAGTCATGTTGTGCACCTTCCATGGCATTCAAGTAAGGCTAAAGCATCCAGCAATCATGCCATTATAATATCATGAAAGAATTCTCTTCATGTCGCAAGTCGTCGTAGCGCCACCGATTCATATAATGAAGACCATGTCGCTCAGACTCTAAAGAATAAGGCAAGAACCATGCCGTTATGTTCCATGTCGTTCAGCAATATGAATTTCAAAGCTACTGCTTAAGAGTTCAAGATGAGACAATATATCTTGCCTTGCGATGCCGTTTCCAATGCGCATCACATCTCATTATGTCGTTGTGTGGGGGCAAGTTCGTTTCAAAGCCATGTCATGCTCTACTTATAGCGTCAAAGCTAAGTTAAGTCGTCTTGTCGAATATGACAAGGAGCCATGACGTGCCATAAGCTCAATGCACTGAGAAGCATAGGGTCGTACGATATGAATCATATCTTCGGGCGAACTAAATCATGACGTTTTTCAGCATAATTACAGAATTGCTACCCGGTCCGAAAATCACCTATAAATACCCCCTCACTTCTTCATTAAGGGGGATTGAATCTCTTGGCCACGAAGTGCTTCTAAAATCTCTCCACAACTATTTCAAAGAACTCTAACACTCATTCATCATCACCAAGTGAAGATTTAATGATTCATTGATCATGGCTTCCATCAAATCCATCTAAGGGATCTAAGAGTTGGTGGCTCATCATCAAAGCTCAAACATTTGAGAAAATCCTTCCAATTCTTCTCAAACCACATAATATCTCCGCTGGTCATTCCATTTCTCCATCACTTTTTGTGAATCCAAGTGAGATCTACAAGTGAGAGAGTGATAAAACCTATTGTAAAAGTGAGTCAAACATAGGGGACTGGTCATTCCATTCCATTTCTCTATCCCACTACAATCTAGTTCAAGTCCGTTCTTGAAATTATAGGTAAACCAGGTAGCCAATCGAAGAGAGTCACTAGTCAAAATGTCGAGGATACCTACGATGTCGCCAACAATGAGAATACTCCCCTCATCACCTAATTTGAGGTTGGGGAAGGTTCTAAGGCTGAAGCCGCCGTAACAAGACGAGAATTGGACGAAGTTGCCACAACTTTAACTAGCCAAATAGACATTGAAAACAATGCCATGTTGAAGAAACTTAAATCCATGTTCGCCATGCAAGCCGCTACGGCGAAAGTTACTATGAATGCCGCTCATGCCAAGTCCGTTCAAACTAATCGTACAGAGAACGAGGACTCCTCTTCTTCAATTCCATACCAAGGAGATTCTATTCAAGAGATTACAAGTTCTAAAATTCCTCGACATAAGGAAGCCAAGTCACCCAGACGCAACCATACCGATAAAGCAACTTCTCGACAAGCGCTTGGAACACTAAAGGGGTACCTCCTCAAGTGGGAGGCCCAGGGCCCCGCCATCTGAACCGCGACCATTTGTTTAGGAAAACATCCGGTAAACACGACGACATCCACCCCATGGTCCAGCTCAATGAAGAAGATCACAAAACGAAAATGGTGCGTAGAATTATGGAAAAGAGTCCAAGAAAGCCAGATGACGAGAAGGACTAGGGATTTATCCCGACTCACAAAAAGGATAAAAATGGCACCATATCCAAACAAATTTAAACCACCAATAGTCCAGGCTTATTGTAATGACCCGGGGAATTTGCGATCCTGGATATCGGCATACAACACAGTAGACTATTCAAGCATCGAAAATATCGGATAGTCCATGAAAGAAATTAGAGGGTGAGAATAGATAAGAGAGAAACTTAGAATAGAAGAAGAAGAACATACAATATCAGAGTAAATATGAATCTCATAGCGGAACGAACAACATATAATAGATACATATCTTTGAAATAAAATCAGTATATGTATACAGTAACATTATCAGGGTATAACATTTACAACACAGCAGAAATAACAATAACTATATAATCTTGAAGCCTCCTGCTCCAGCTCTTCAAGTATCTATAAATCCCGACTACTTGACTGCCCGTACAAAATTAGGCACCCAAGAGTTTAGGGAGAACAAAACAAAATAAACTCCGAGTCAGTCATGTGACTGGTGTGAGTAATCTCCAACCATTTGTTTAACTTTTAAATTCTCTCTACAAGAAATGATAATCGAAAGACCGATCCACACATAAACACAGATGGTTTTTACCTTACGATAAACCAAAATATTTCTAAAATGATACTTGTCTAATATTATAATAATGTCTAGATCAAGTAAATAGAAATCTAGCAGAAACGCTTGCATCTAATGTTCTACATATATAATATACAATCAAAACCGCGGGCTCTTACTTGGCGAATGGATTCCAACTATGACAAGGTATGGATCCACCTTCTGCTCAGTTTATTCTAGAAGCAATACACTGGAGTTCAACAAGAACATCTTGCAACTCGGCCACAGATGACCGACCACTCGTTTCGCTTGAGTGCATCTAATATATTATAACCTTACAGTTGGTAAACCAACGTAACCATTCCAAGGAGATACAAAATTGAAAGAAGTAACAAATATGAATATTCTCTAGATGGTGAAAATATACCCTACTTGGGTGCGACCCACTGAGCCATGCTGCATGCCTGAGTTCTGTCATTTCTCAGTTGATGAGGCTTGAGGTTATAACGTGTCTCTATACAGAAGACGTCTTCATTTACTTTGACTACCACATCATCACACCTGCCAAATCACAAATTGATTTCCCTAAAAATACCACGGGTATAAGCTAAGAGAAACGAATTCCTTTGCCACCAACATAAATACGTTTGAAGCGATCAACTTACGCAATCTACCAGACATACTCTGTTAGACATTCGTCCATTCAAGTTGTCCTAGGAATGGACAAACCAAAGGCACTATTCAGTACATCCATATTATGCAATCTCCAACTAAGATTTATACAATATCCCTTGCAATTAACTCCGTCTTCAATATATTCAGCATACTTGGTTTGCAATGTTTATGCTAATACGGAATGGTTCTTCGGATAATAATCCAAGCAGTCTCTCCATATCAACAATGTAAAAATGGTCAGAAACTTTGGTAGTCGGTGATTTTACTATCAAATGAAAACATGTGTGCAAACAACAATCTTATTTCCAATTGGAATTTCTATTGATCAATCCTCATCATCATCATATATATATATATATATATATATATATTCATATTTCCTTATTTTCTATATTCAGAAAATATATGTTATGAACATTGGAAAGCATTTCCATTTCTTATTTTCTATTATTAGAAAATATTTCTGATTCTTATTTGGAAAACATTTCCAAAACTCCTTCATTGGCTTTAAACAGATGTTTAAATAAAACATCGCGAAGCCAACTCAAACCATTACACTCATTAACTTTTATTCTTTAATTTGAATAAATAAATAAACACCTAATTTATAAATAAATAAATCTTGATTTATAAACCGGATATAAGTACTTTTTCAAATTCGATATAATCGAATTCGACGATTAGCTCTCTTCGAATAACTAATATTCGATTATCTCACTTCAAATAACTAATATTCGATTATCTCTCTTCGAATAACTAATATTCGATTATCTCTCTTTGAATAACTAATATTCGATTATCTCTCTTTGAATAACTAATATTTGATAATTCTATTCGAATAAATAATATTCGATAAATTCACTTTCGAATAAGTAATATTCGATTAACTCCTTTTGAATAAACTATATTCGATTAACTCCTTTTAACTCTATTCGAATAACTAATATTCGATTAACTCTATTCAATTTACTTTAACTCTATTCAATTAACTCTAACTCTAATCGATTTACTCTAATTCGATTAACTCCGCTAACTCATTTTGATTAACACATTTTGATTAACTCCTTCGATTAACTCCTCTGATTAACTCTACTTCTATATTCTGTTTCAAATATCGATGTTGAAATCGATTCTTACTTCTCTATATAAGTCCTGACTTATATATTCTATTTATCCAATGATAAATATTTTATTTAATTTGTAAAATATTATTTATAAATTAATCTTCTCAATCTATCGGTTAGAACGGATTCTATTTAAAATCTTTACTTTAAATCCATATCATGTTATACCCGTGTGCAAAGCACATGCCTAAACTTATCTGATGTAAAATTCTATTTATTTTCCAAATATTTCCTTTTATGACATTCTTTTCATTTCCCAATAAATTCCTTTTATAACTCTATTTATTTTCTAAATAAATATTTCCTCTTAATAACTCTATTTATTTTCTAAATAAATATTTCCTTTTTATAACTCAATTTATTTTCTAAATAAATATTTCCTTTTTATAACTCTATTTGTAAACGTTTTACAAATATTTCCTTTTCTATTTATTATACAAATATTTTCCTTTTCTATTTCATTGATTTTATAATTATTTTCTGTTATAAAATCCTTCTCCTTTTATATATAAAATCCATTGATTTTATATAAATAATTTATTTTCAAATATACTTTGAAAATCCTCCTTTTTCATCCCAGTATTTCTCACGGTATTTAAAATATCAAATAACAATGATAGATATCATTCAAACCCATATAATCAACAACAGATTATATATCACATCATATATCAAAATATATGAAAAATAGTAAAATAAATGTTGAGGAATCCAGTTGGATTCCTCCAACCTGTTTCCCTGCATCATAGATGTTAAACAATATAATTAACATCGATTTCATTTCAATATGAAATATTCTACTAAATTGAATCAATAATATATTAACGATTTATATATATATATATATATATATATATATATATATCGTTATCTATAATTCCAACCAATACATAAGCACTTCAACCAAACAGTTAACACACCGCAATCAACAGATAACTATCAGTTCTAAGAATATGTTATAGAAATATAACTATTCAGAGTTGGTGATATTTACTCACTTTGGCAGTTCGTCGTTAAAGAACGATAAACTGTTATTTGATTCAGATCAAAAAATTTGTTTTTCCATAAATTCAAACGAGCTCCAATCCACTCCAAACCAGTTCGTATGTGTAGTCCTTTTCGATACGATTCCAACATGACCTATTTTGTTGAATTTCGTTTACATACGACAAAGTTATAACGTTTTGAAGTTACGTACATTTTATATAATCATAACATGGATTAAATTAATTTAAATGGGCTTTAACCTTTTATTTCCCGACCCACTACCCTTTCAACCCAAATCTGCTCTCTTTGCTTTCTTTCCCAAACCATGATATAGGAACCTGTAAGTTTTCCCATGCCATTTCCCAATGTCCAATCCCAAACCGCACTTCCAACTCTTCATGAAATCACAAACAAAAATTGCCAAATCACTTCTCTTCGCATACTCGTCCTTTCCAAACCAATCCCGCCCAGCTTGCGCTTATAATTTGGAACTCGCGCTCTCATTTCCGAGCTACAATAACAAGAATATAATGACACTTTTTGCTTCAAAATCCACAAAATACAATAACATAGATGGTATTCGATCCCGGCAACATGAAAACAACGTTCGTTTCTTCAATCAATGCTTTGATTTCCAGAAAACTAGAACCCTAGAGAACACTGTATAAATATCAAACTCCAAAAATGATGACGGACCAAACAATAAGTATAGAGGAATGAAGAGGATCCATCAATGATTACAACGATGTTTGAAATTCAATTTATAGGAATTTATCCTATTTTGTTTTGATTTTAGAAGATGGAATTATTTTACTAAGATGAAAAGTTATGGCGGAATGTTTTTGACCAAATGAGAAACTGAATTAGGTTGAAGGGTTTAGGATATTTTATAGGTAAATTATATAATATTATATTCGATTAATTTTTTTTTACTCCTGCGCTATGTGTATTTATCTTTAAAAATTCGTACAATCATATATAATATACAAAAAATCACGAAAATGGACATGCAGCTACAGTTCAACATTACGAACCCAACGAAACTGGTTTTGTCGAATTCCGACTCTGTTTGCTCACACAGACTATTTTTAAAGGTAAATTATCGACTGTTTTTCGCATTAAAATCGCCCACGGCCACATACTGATTCCAACAATCACGAAACCGGGAATCTAACAATAATTTAAAATTGTGGATCCAACAAAATTAGTTTTGTCGAAAACAGAGGTGTTTGCAAGACTGGCTATTTTTAAAGCTCTAGATAACCAATTTAAATATATAAATATATTTAAAAATAATTAAATTTAATATTTAAAAATAAATATTATTGTATATATTCACAATAGAATATCATACAGCTCCACTGGGATTTATAACTCGATATTTCAAAGTTTCCAGTCATATCGATATTCGATTTATATATAAAATCCTTTTATAATTTAAATATATCGATATAAATTATAAAGGAATTCCACAGCGACTTTTCTAAAATTTGATTTGGACATATCTCAAAATCTACACGACGAAATCCTGATTTTTCTCTTCCATTAGAAAATATACTTCACCAGCTCCCAACGTTTCTTGTTTCACAGAAATCCGATTTAAAACGGCTTCTGTATATTCGTTTAAAGTTCGAATCGCCAAATTACGAACTGCCGTGCCATTTCAAGCTCAATTATAACTATAATAAAATTTATATGCTCAACCATCGTTAATTAAATATATTCGTTATCGTTATTCAATTTAAAAGTGAATTATATATTTTGAATTTGCCCAATTCACACCATATTGTCAGTTCACTATTTTCGACTATTTCAGAGTTAAATATATTATTCTATTATTTATATTAATTGAATATTCAATATTATTTAATTCAACGACAATTTAAATTTTCTTAATCACTATTTAAATAATTAAATTATTTAATTATTATCCGTAAAAATACGGGTCATTACATTCTTCCCCATTAAAAAAATTTCGTCCTTAAAATTGATAAGGTAGAAAAAAACTCCACCAACTGGGTAAAAATTATTTGTTTACCTCTTAACTCTAGTTTCACTGAACCAATTAATTTCAATTAAAATATTAATTAATTCTTACCAACGAAAATTTTCAAAAATCCTGAAAATTTTCTAACACCTTAACTTTTCAAAAAATTTCGCCAGCACCTCCTTTGTACTAGTCAATAGCTCAAACTCCAACTCGCCTCTATGGGCCTTCTTCAACCCAAAATAAAATCAAACAGCCAAGCAGCTTGCTAATTTGGCTCATCAAAATCTCAAACTCCTATATAATATAAACTGGTACCTTTTGCTGACAATATAAATATATCCTTTCCATTTGTTACCAATTCTGCATATATCAATATCATCTCAACCAATCTCCAATCAATTTTTATCTCCAACACCACCATTCGTTTATCCAAGCCAAATTCCATTCAAACTCCAATTCCAATCTCAATTCAAAATTCTTACTCAACAATTCAACTTACTCTATTCTAATTCAATTCAATTTTCACATAATTGATTTCAATTTAATTCCAATTGCTTTCCCAAATTTCAATTCAATTTGGTTTTAATTCAACAATCTTTCCCTGGGAATTTTAAACAGCTTTACCATATCGAAAATCATAATTTCCTTTTCAAAATTCAAACCACTTGCTTTTCTCAAATCAATTCAAAATCAATCTACTTGGTAGTAATCATTCCATCACTTACAAATCGAAAATGAACACTGATGATGTGGCCATCATCATCAGGGTTATTTTCTTGCTTATCGAAGTGAGTTCAATACTATAACAATTTCAAAACCATATTTAAACACCTTCATTTTGCAATCACTTTCAAAATATCCTTAACAATGCTCGTAAGCGATTTAAAATCTCTCAGGATTTTAAAATTCTCATATATTCCATTCAATTCCATCTACAAACACCTTTCATGTTCTCGGAATTTTCAAATTCCAAATTCTGATTTAAATTCAAATTCAATTCTTCTGATTTCATATATTACACTTATATGAATTCAAATTGGTTATTTATATAACCATTTCAATTTATAATCTCATTCGATTATAATAACAACCAACACAACCAATATAGCCTAATAATCCGAAGATAATTATTTCCTTTATATCAAAATATAATTTGGGTAAATTTATTTCATTTACCCTCCTTTCAAAACATACAGTGTCGGTTCATCATATTCGAGTTTTTATAAATCCCTATCGATACAGTGGATCAAACTGATCGATCAGAACCCATAAACAACTCAATCAATAAATCTCCACAATAAAAATCATTTTATATTGAACAACAAATACATTCACTCGTATATATACACTCAAACTCAATTTAGGGTATTTCTAACCCTATCTCTACTGAGTCACGCCATAGAGCCAAGGTAATAACTTAACCTTCAGCTCTGATACCACTGTAACGACCCGGGGATTTTGCGATCCTTGATATCGGCATACAACACTATGTCGACTATTCAAGCATCGGAAATACCGTATTGTCCATAAAAGAAATTAGAGGGTGAGAATAGATAAGATAGAAACTTAGAATAGAAGAAGAAGAAGAACATACAACATCAGAGTAAATACGAATCTCACAGCGGAACGAACAACATATAACAGATACATATCTTCGAAATAAAATCAGTATATGTATACAGTAACATTATAAGAGTATAACACTTATAATACAGTGGAAATAAAAATAGCTATATAATCCTGAAGCCTCCTGCTCTAGCTCTTCAAGTATCTGCAAATCCCGACAACTTGACTGTCCGTACAAAATTGGGCACCTAAGAGTTTAGGGAGAACAAAACAAAATAAACTCCGAGTCTGTCATGTGACTGGTGTGAGTAAACTCCAACCATTAGTTTAGCTTTTAAAATCTCTTTAAAAGAAATGATAATCGTAAGACCAATCCACACATAAACACGGACGGTTATTACCATACGATAAATCAAAATATTTCTAAAATGATACTTCTCTGATATTATAATAATGTCTAGATCAAGTAAATAGAAATCGAGCAAAAACGTTTGCATCTAACGTTCTATATATATAATATACAATCAAAACTACGAGCTCTTATTTGGGAAATGGATTCCAACTATGACAAGGTATGGATCCACCTTCCGTTCAGTGTACTCTAGAAGCGATACACTGGAGTTCAACAAGAACATCTTGCAACTCGGCCACACATGACCGACCACTCATTTCACTTGAGTTTATCGAATATATCATCACCCTACAGTTGGTAAACCAACATAACCATTCCCGGGAGATACAGAATTGAAAGAAGTAATTAATATGAATATTCTCTAGATGGTGACAATATACCCTACTTGGGTACGGCTCACTTAGCCATGTTGCCTGCCCGATTTCTGTCATTTCCTAGTTGATGAGGCTTGAGGTTAAAATGTATCTCTATACAGAACACGTATTCATTTACTTTGACTGCCACATCATCATACCTGTCAAATCACAAATTGATTTCCCAAAAAATACCATGGGCATAAGCTAAAAGAAACGAATTTCTCCGCCAACAAAGTAAATACGTTTGAAACGATCAACTTACGCGATCTACCAGATATACTCTATCAGATACTCATCCATTTAAGTCGTCCTGGGACTGGACAAACCGAAGGCACTATTCAGTACATACATCTTAGGTGTCACACCCCACTTCCGTTAAGGTCACTCGCAAAAGGTAATGCCTTAACTTCGGTGGAACGTTATAAGTTAGCAGAACAGAAATTTACAAGACAAATAAAGTAGTACTTGAAAATTTTATAACTTTATTACAGAAGAAAACAGAAATAAGTTTGGTTGCATCTTTTAAAACCACAATATCGAAATTCAAGTACATAAATATCAGTCTTGTACAAAAGCCTTCAGAGTACGTAATTTTAAACCCATAATCCCCAATAGAAAATGCCATAAATAGGTAGAATCAAATCCAAGCAATACTTCAAGCACTCTAGCACTTCAAGCAGAGAGAAATCTAAGTCAAGATCTTACGTTTCCAACCTAAGTATCAGGGGGGAAATGGAAGAAAAGGGGCGAAACAAACTAGGTCAGACATATATCTGGTGAGTCCAGTGACTTTCAGCATATAAACAGATAATGGTATCATGACATGTAAATAAAACTGGATGAGAGATAGCCGTAATAGGAATAGCAGGTTAATAGAAGAAACATAATGATATAGGCTAAGCTAAGCTCCTTACTTAGTTTTCACTTCTCTGCAGTAATAATAGTACAACAAAATTAGGTGTTGTCCTATTGTCTAAACAGAAAACAGAATGATCTCTTCAGAAACACAATGCTAGAAATGAGCCTTTACCACCCGAACAGAGACAGACGGTACAGAAACAGAATCAGGAACGAAATCACAGACAGAAACAGAATAATCCCTACGAAAACAGAATATTAGAGTTAGGTGTACACTAGTAATGGGCCTCTACCACCCCAATAGATGGTACCACATAGAAACAGACAGGTGTTACCACCCCAACAGAAACAGATGGTACCCCAAAAGAAACAGACAGAACTAAGTGTACCCTATATTCTACCCCAAGCGATCGGCTCCCTAATAAATAAATACCCTGTGTCGGCTCCACAGAAGGGTGTATCACTCCCTAAAGTGGAAACCTATAGACACAGACCTATTTACAGATGTCACGGTGTCTTACATCCTTAGAGCAGACCGGATCCATGCATGCACATGACCCGGTTGGAATGCGCCATCAACACCCTTCGCCATTATCAGAGTGAACCTCTTACAATTAGTTCAGTAAGCGTACCCGGAACCCGCATACTGTTGGGTCATAGTTTTGATACCAGAAAGGGTTACTGACAAATATGGGTCCCAAACAGCCGATGCCACAAGTATTATCGCTCCTAACCTTGTGTCCCCAGACAAACAGATTTTAGATTAACTTGTTTACAGATTTCAAATGTACAAAGTTCAGATTAATTAGTTTTCAGATCAGACATACAAGTTAACAGGTTTTCAGACTAACGGATCAGATGTACAGATTAACAAGTTCTCAGACCAACGGATAAGATATACAGATTAACAAACTTACAGATTGTTTTACCTAACTTTGTATTGGTCTTACAGATTCACGAAACGGGTTTATTAGATTCATCAGTCCAGTTGTTTTAACCCTATCCACCCAACACGTTTTGGGCATCATATTTATATCAGATTTGCATTAATTAAATATTAATGCACAGACCTCTCACATTAGGTCGGTAGCTTGTGGCCGCTGGATGTGCCGGGAGGTTCCGGGCAGACTTCTGTCATAAGCTAGACCAAACCTCGTGTTCAAGCATCCTTATGCCTACGACCTCTCACATTAGACTGATAGTTTGTGGTTGCTGGTTGAGCCAGTTGGGTCCGGGCAGGCTTCCACCACAAACTGAGTCTAACCTCGTGTCTCAGCATTCTTATTTGTAGTTAAAGTTTTCATTCACAGATTATGCCAATATCAGATTAATTATGCCAATTCAACAAATTAACTTCTTTTACACGTTACAGCAGTTTGTTCAAAGTTCCATTAACATGTTTTGCTCAATTTTAGATCGAGCCTACAGATTACATACCCAAATCACAGTATTCAATTCCAACAGATCTAGCGGATTGGGCAATTTAATTGATTTAAACATATCCTAAAGTTCTATTGACATATGTTGCCTAATCATAAATTATGCCTCATTTTACATGCCTAAATTATGGTCATAATTCTCAACATAACATACGCCCAAATTTCGTTAGATTTTCCACAATACAGAATATTCTCTTAAAGCCCCAAATCATGATATACAATATGAATTATGCCAATTGATAGCCGTTGATTACCGCATATGTCAAATATTCAAAAATCCGAATTAGGCATATTCACATTAATAATTATCCCTATTTTAATATAGGTTTTTCTGGCCTAAGTCACATATCCTTTTTCTTCCAAGTCATAGATCGTCATATAAAATATGCCCCAAATCTAGCTCTTAAATTACAACTTGTATTATGTCCTCAAAATCAGATCTTGAATTATAACATGCATTATGTCCCCAAATTACAAGTCATATGTTGTCATACATTAATTCTCCTTCTTCCAAATCATGAACCGTCATATATAGTATGCCTAGATCTAGATCTTAAATTACAACTTATGTTGTGTTCTCAATTTAGTCATAAATCATTTATGTCCAATTATGCACCATTCAATATTTTCCCCAAATTTAGCGTTCATGTGTCAATCTCTTATGAGATTTGGCTCAGGCTCGTAGTAGCCTGGCTATAGAACAGAAGGAAGGAAGAGATATAGAATAGTTACAATAAGATAGATCTACAAAGAAAAACAGATATGATAAACAAGAATAAGATGGATCTACACAGAAAAACTGATCTGATAAACAAGAATAATATAGATCTCCAATTCAGATTTATACCCATGTCAAGATCATAATTAAATTTCATATCTGAAAATAACTATACTCACAAATCGTGGTTTAAGAAAGAGAAGAACAATTCTGGGATCTGATTTTCTGGAGTTGATTTAGCTTTCCGTTGATGTAGTCGTTAATTTTTTTTATCTTTATCTTCTTTTTGAATTGACTGATTAGGGTGGAGGCTAGGTCACTTTAGGTTTTAGGAGCATGGAGGCACAGTTCCTCTTTGTTAATGAATTAGGGTTTAGGTTTAGCTATGTATATTTAGATGTCTAGGGCCGATTAGAGCTCTTAGATTAACCCAGAAACCATCAGGACCACTCAGATGCCACATTAGTCCTTAAGGCGAATCAGGCCACGGGTTGATAGTCAAACACCCTGGATCGACCCCCAGTCGACCCAGTAGGGCTTGGGTCGACTCCAAAAATGGTGCGGTATTGCTATTCCCCCTCCCGATTCGCTGTTTTGAACTTTTTTGAATATTTATTTTTTTATTTTTTTATATATATCTATATATATATTTCTCTCATATGCATACAAACTTCAAGGCTTAATAACATCTTCATAAGGTATCCGTTTTGTGCAAACCAAATGCCTATCTTGACCCAAAATTTTGAAACGAACATAATAGCGCAACCCATTTCACTTAATTCTTCTTCTAAAAATTAAGTATACTTTAATTTGGGAATTTTAATGTTATAAAATTACGAGGTGTTACATTCTCCCCTCCTTAAAGGTACGAGGTGTTACATTCTCCCCTCCTTAAAGGATTTCGTCCCCGAAATCTCCAAGTTAAGAAGAATGTATCCTACTATCCAATCGTCCATCTACTAAACCATCATACACAAGCATCCATTGTCCTTAAAAGGTTTCTAATGCCATATGAACATATGTAGAGTGTGTGCATATGTTTCTTATCTAATGCAAAATCAGGTCGTTAACTTAATAGCGCAACCCATTTCACTTAATTCTTCTTCTAAAAATTAAGTATACTTTAATTTGTGAATTTTAATGTTATAAAATTACGAGGTGTTACATTCCCCCCTCCTTAAAGGTACGAGGTGTTACATTCTCTCCTCCTTAAAGGATTTCGTCCCCGAAATCTCCAAGTTAAGAAGAATGTATCCTACTATCCAATCATCCATCTACTAAACCATCATACACAAGCAACCATTGTCCTTAAAAGGTTTCTAATGCCATATGAACATATGTAGAGTGTGTGCATATGTTTCTTATCTAATGCAAAATCAGGTCGTTAACTTAATAGCGCAACCCATTTCACTTAATTCTTCTTCTAAAAATTAAGTATACTTTAATTTGAGAATTTTAATGTTATAAAATTACGAGGTGTTACATTCCCCCCTTCTTAAAGGTACGAGGTGTTACATTCTCTCCTCCTTAAAGGATTTCGTCCCCGAAATCTTGAAGTTAAGAAGAATGTATCCTACTATCCAATCATCCATCTACTCAACCATCATCCACAAGCATCCATTGTCCTTAAAAGGTTTCTAATGCCATATGAACATATGCAGAGTGTGTGCATATGTTTCTTATCTAATGCAAAATCAGGTCGTCTACTGATCCAGTTAACCCCCTTAATGCGAATTATGTTAGTGCCATGAGTCCAATTATGTATGCAAGAAATCCTATTTGATACACATCATTTCTATATGAGTGCATAACCATTCATCCAAATGCAACATCCATGTGATGAGTCAATCATTTTGCATCCACAAAAAATGAAAAATGCATACACATCCGTATGCAGTACGATAGTATTTTTGACCCGATCTAGTGCCTAGTGTGTGTATACGCATCCGCGAGCAACCACTAGCAACCACTTGCATTCACTTGCAACCATCAAACATAACATGTCTCAAACACATGTTTACACCCATTAGTTTCTACCTGAAGGTCGAAGACTCGATCGATAGGATTCAGCCGAGTGATAGAAGAAAGTATAATTAAAACAAAAGTTTTGTTCCCATTAGACATCGGTTAAGAGAATAAATCCCTAAGTATCAACCCCGAAGACCGAAATCAACATCAGATTGACACCCAGAGAATTGCTCCCATTAAACAATGTCAAAACTAGAAATATACTTCATGCTTCAAGTAAAACCCCATATCCTTTTCAGAAATATTCAGATACTTACAGACTACTGGTACAGATCAGATTATCAAATGTTTCTTTGGAAACTAAGCATGATGTAACCCCACCATATCCCACAAAAACCAGAATGTATGCATCACAGCTAACTTAACGCTTAACACAGATACCTTCAAACCCCAACTTATCACGAATAGATGAGTCGTACCCTTATGGGGTTTGAGACTATAGCGCGATCAGAAACACGACTAGTATTAAAGTGCAGAGACTCAACTACAGAATTAAAATGCCAGAATGATCAGATAAGGAAATTAAACTTTCTACGGAAAATTTTCCACCTCTACCCTGTCCACCAATTACGAGAACATTCACCTACCTTCCAGAAGATTCTACCCTTTGTCCATGCCTTCTGGGTTAATCCTTGATCAGATGTCCTGTCTCACCGCAATGAAAACAACGAGTCTTCTTACATGTTAACAAGTCGTTCTCTAAAGTTGCCCCCATCGCGTAGAAAACCCTACGAAGCTCGAAAGAGGATTAGCCGTAGTTGAAATTACTGCAGCTACAGATCGATGTTAGGCACTTCTTTACCCTTCGACAGGCGGCGTAGTCTCATCATGCCTACAGAACCATGTCGCAATGAGGTTACCTCCAAGAAAGCCAGTAGCCCCGGAGACTTAGAAAAGAAAGAAACAAGGATTAAACAGAAAATCAAAAGATAGATATATGGCTTTGGGGACTATGTTTTTCAAAATAAACTTTCATTTTGAAAATACTTCCTTTTTAAAACCTTAAAACCTTTTTGAAAATAGTTTTCAAATTTTTTTTATCAAATCTGGTAACCTTTAGCTCTGATACAATGTGTAACACCCCACTTCCATTAAGGTCACTCGCAAAGGGATTGCCTTAACTTCGGTGGAACGTTATAAGTAAACAGAACAGAAATTTACAAGACAGATAAAGTAGTACTTGAAAAATTTATAACTTTATTACAGCAGAAAACATAAATAAGTTTGGTTACATCTTTCAAAACCATAATATCAGAATTCAAGTACATAAATATCAGTCTTGTACAAAAGGCTTCAGAGTTTGTAATTTTAAAGCCATAATCCCCAACAAAAAATGCCATAAATAGGTAGAATCAAAGCCAAGCAATACTTCAATCACTCTAGCACTTCAAGCAGAGAGAAATCTAAGTCAAGCTCTTACGTTACCAACCTAAGTACGTGGGGGGAGAAGGAATGGAAGAAAAGAGGCAAAACAAACAAGGTCAGACATATGTCTGGTGAGTCCAGTGGCTTTCTGCATATAAACAGCTAACAGTATCATGACATGTAAACAAAACTGGATGAGAGATAGCCGTAATAGGAGTAGCAGGTTAAAAAAAGTTATATAATGATATAGGCTAAGTTAAGCTCCTTACTTAGTTTTCACTTCTCTGCACTAATACTGGTATAATAGAATTAGGTGTTGTCCTATTGTCTAAACAGAAAACAGAATGATCGGTTCAAAAACACGATACCAAAAATGGGCCTTTACACCCGAACAGAGACAGACGGTACAGAAACAGAATCAGGAATGAAATTAGAGACAAAAACAGAATAATCCCTACGGAAACAAAATATTAGAGTTAGGTGTACACTAGTAATGGGCCTTTACCACCCCAATAGACGGTACCACACAGAAACAGAAAGTTGTTATCACCCTAACAGAAACAGATGGTACCCCAATAGAAACAGACAGAACTAAGTGTACCATATATTCTACCCCAACCGATCGGCTCCCTAATACATAAATACCCTGTGTCGGTGCACAAAAGGGTGTATTACTCCCTAAAATGGCAACCTATAGACACAGACCTATTTACAGATGTCACGGTGTCTTACATCCTCAGAGCAGGCCGGATCCATGCACGTACATGACCCGGTTGGAATGCGCCATCAACACCCTTCGCCATTATCAAAGTGAACCTCTTATAATTAGTTCAGTAAGCATGCCTGGACCCCGCTTATTGTTGGGTCATAGTTTTGATACCAGAAAGGGTTACTGACAAATATGGGTCCCAAACAGCCGATGACACAAGTAATTATCCCTCCTAGCCTTGTGTCCAAAGACTAACATATTTCATATTAACTTGTTTACAGATTTCAGATGTACAAAGTTCAGATTACTAGTTTTCAGATCAGACATACAAGTTAACAGATTTTCAGACTAACGGATCAGATGTACAGATTAACAAGTTCTCAGACTAACGGATCAGAAATACAAATTAACTGACTTACAGATTGTTTTCCCTAACTTTGTATTGAGCCAACAGATTCACAAAATAGGTTTATTAGATTCATTAGTCCGTTGTTTTAACCCTATCCACCCAACATGTTTTAGGCATCATATTTATCTTAGATTTGCATTAATTAAATATTAATGCACAGATCTCTCACATTAGGTCGGTAGCTTGTGGCCGCTAGATGTGCCAGGCGATTCCGGGCAGACTTCTGCCATAAGACAGACCAAACCCCGTGTCTAAGCATCCTTATGCCTACGACCTCTCACATTAGACAGACAGTTTGTGGTTGCTGGTTAAGCCGGTTGGGTCCGGGCAGGCTTCCACCACAAACTGAGTCTAACCTCGTGTCTCAGCATTCTTATTTGTAGCTAAAGTTTTCATTCACAGATTATGCCAATATCAGATTAATTATGCAATTCATCAAATTAACTTCTTTTACAAGTTGCAGCAGTTTATTCAAAGTTCCATTAACATGTTTTGCTCAATTTTAGATCGAGCCTACAGATTACATAATCATATCACAGTATTCAATTCCAACAGATCTAGCAGATTAGGCAATTTAATAGATTTAAATATATCCTAAAGTTCTATTAACATATCTTGCCTAATCATAAATTAAGCCTCATTTTACATGCCCAAATTATGGTCATAATTCTCAACATAACATATCCCCAAATTTAGTTAGATTTTCCACAATACAAAATATTCTCTAAAAGCCCCAAATCATGATATACAATATGAATTATGCCAATATATAGCCATTGATTACCGCGTATGTCAAATATCCAAAAATCCGAATTAGGCTTATTCACATTAATAATTATCCCTATTTTAATATAGGTTTTTCAGGCCTAAGTCACATATCCTTTTTCTTCAAAGTCATAGATCATCATATAAAATATGCCCTAAATCTAGCTCTTAAATTACAACATGTATTATGTCCTCAAAATCAGATCTTGAATTATAACGTGCATTATGTCCCAAAATTACAAGTCATATGTTGTCATACATTAATTCTCCTTCTTCCAAATCATAAGCCGTCATATATAGTATGCCTAGATCTATATCTTAAATTACAATTTATGTTGTGTTCTCAATTTAATCATAAATTAGTTATTTCCAATTATGCGTCATTCAATATTTTCCCCAAATTTAGCGTTCGTGTGTCAATCTCTTATGAGATTTGACTCAGGCTCGTAGTAGCCTGACTATAGAACAGAAGGAAGGAAGAGATATATAATAGTTACAATAAGATAGATCTACATAGAAAAATAGATCTGATAAACAAGAATAAGATGGATTTACACAGAAAAACAGATCTGATAAACAAGAATAAGATAGACCTCCAATTCGGATTTATACCCATGTCAAGATCATAATTAAATTTCATATCTGAAAATAACTGTACTCACAAATCATGGTTAAAGAAAGAGAAGAACGATTCTGGGATCTAATTTTCTGGAGTTGATTTAGCTTTCCGTTGATGTAGGCGTTAATTTTTTTATCTTCATCTTCTCTTTTGAATTGATTGATTAGCGTGGAGGCTAGATCACTTTAGGTTTTAGGAGCATGGAGGCACCATTCCTCTTTGTTAATGAATTAGGGTTTAGGTATAGCTATGTATACATAGATGTCTAGGATCAATTAGAGCTCTTAGATTAACCTAGAAACCATCTGGACTACTCAGATGCCACATCAGCCCTTAGTGCGAATCGGGCCACGTGTTGATAGTCAAACATCCTGGATCGACCCCCAGTCGACCCAGTGGGGCTTGGGTCGACTCCAAAAATGGTGCGGTTCGGCTACTCCCCCTCCCGATTTGCTGTTTTGAACTTTTTTGAATATTTATTTATTTTATTATATATAAATATATATTTCTTACATATGCATACAAATTTCAAGGCTTAATAACATCTTCATAAGGTATCCGTGTTGTGCAAACCAAATGTCTATCTTGACCCAAAATTTTGAAACGAACATAATAGTGCCACTTATTTTGCATAATTCTTCTTCTTAAAATTAAGTATACTTTAATTTGTGAATTTTAATGTTATAAAATTACGGGGTGTTACATTAGGCAATCTCTACTTAAGATTTATACAATAGCCCTTGCACTTTACTCCGTCTTCAATACATTCAGCATACTTGGTTTGCAACGCTTATGCCAATATGGAGTGGTTCTTCGGATAATAATCCAACCCGTCTCTCCTTATTAACAACGTAAAAATGGTCAGAAACTTTGATAGTCGTTGATTTGACTATCAAATGAAAACAGGTGTGCAAACAACAATCTTATTTTCAATTGGAATTTCTATTGATCAATCCTCATCATATATATATATATTCGTATTTCCTTATTTTGTATATTCAGAAAATATATGTTATGAACATTGGAAAACATTTCCATTTCATATTTTCTATTATTAGAAAATATTTCTGATTCTTATTTGGAAAACATTTCCAAAACTCCTTCATTGGCTTTAAACAGATGTTTAAATAAAACATCGCTAAGCTAACTCAAACCATTACACTCATTACCTATATTCACTTAACCATCCTTCACGATCAAACCTTAACCATTCCTTGGTTAAGAAGGGAGTAAATCTAGTTGGGGTATAATTACCTCTCAGACCTTAACTGAACAACATTTTAACTTCGGAATATCCAAAGTTCATCCTTTTAATCTTTAGCAAACTTCCTTACGTAGCTCTCGGATTCTATTTACGAATCCACTTCTTTTATAAAAACATTGGTTATAACGATAACGTTATAATTCCTACTTTCGAAATATCTAACTTCAAATATAACATTTATTCTTTAATTTGATAAATAAATAAACACCTAGTTTATAAATAAATAAATCTTGATTTATAAACCGGAAAGTGTAACTACTTTCCCGAATTTGATATAATCGAATTCGATGATTAACTCTCTTCGAATAACTAATATTCGATTATCTCACTTCGAATAACTAATATTCTATTATTTGTCTTCGAATAACTAATATTCAATTATCTCTCTTCGAATAACTAATATTCGATTATCTCTCTAGAATAACTAATATTCGGTTATCTCTCTTCGAATAACTAATATTCGATAATTCTATTCGAATAAATAATATTCGATAAATTCACTTTCGAATAAGTAATATTCGATTAACTCCTTTCGAATAAACTATATTCTATTAACTCCTTTTAATTGTATTCGAATAACTAATATTCGACTAACTCTAATTCGATTAACTCTATTCAATTAACTTTAACTCTATTCCATTAACTCTAACTCTAGTCGATTTACTCTAATTAGATTAACTCCTCTAACTCATTTTTATTAACACATTTTGATTAACTCCTCTGATTAACTCTACTTCTATATTCAGTTTCAAATATCGATGTTGAAATCGATTCTTACTTCTCTGTATAAGTCCTGACTTATATATTCTATTTATCCAATGATAAATATTTTATTTTATTTATAAAATATTATTTATAAATTAATCTTCTCAATCTATCGGTTAGAACATATTCTATTTAAAATCTTTGCTTTAAATCCTTATCATATTATACCCGTATGCGAAGCACAGGTCTAAACTTTCCTGATGTAAAATTCTATTTATTTGCCAAATATTTCCTTATATGACATTATTTTCATTTCCCAATAAATTCCTTTTATAACTCTATTTATTTTCTAAATAAATATTTCCTTTTTATAAATCTATTTATTTTCTAAATAAATATTTCCTTTTTATAACTCTATTTACTTTCTAAATTAATATTTCCTTTTTATAACTCTATTTTTAAATGTTTTACAAATATTTCCTTTTCTATTTGTTATACAAATATATTCCTTTTCTATTTCTTTGATTTTATATTTATTTTCTTTTATAAAATCCTTTTCCTTTTATATATAAAATCCATTGATTTTATATAAATAATTTATTTTCAAATATACTTTGAAAATGCCCCTTTTTCATCCCAGTATTTCTCACGGTATTTAAAATACCAAATAACAATGATAGATATCATACAAACTCATATAATCAACAACATATTATATATCACATCATATATCAAAATATATGAAAAATAGTAAAATAAATGTTGAGGAATCCAGTTGGATTCCTCCGACTTGTTTCCTTGCATCACAGATGTTAAACAATATAATTAACGTCGATTTCATTTCAATATGAAATATTCTGCTAAACAGAATCAATATTTGATTAACGATTTATATATATAAATATATATATTGTTATCTATAATTCCGACCAATACATAAGCAATTCAACCAAACAGTTAACACACAACAATCAACAGATAATTATCAGTTCTAAGAATATGTTATAGAAATATAACTGTTCAGAGTTGGTGTGTTTTACTCATTTTGGTAGTTCATCGTTAAAGAACGATAAACTGTTGTTTGATTCGGATCAAACAATTTATTTCTCCATCAATTCAAATGAGCTCCAATCCACTCCAAACCAGTTCGTATGTGTAGTCCTTTTCGATACGATTCCAACGTTACCTATTTTGTTGAATTTCGTTTATATAGGACAAAGTTATAACTTTTTGAAGTTACGTACATTTTATATAATCATAACATGGATTAAATTAATTTAAACGGGCTTTAACCTTTTATTTCCCGGCCCACTACCCTTTCAACCCAAACCCGCTCTCTTTGCTTTCTTCCCCAAACCGTGATACAGGAACCCATAAGTTTTCCCATGCTATCTCTCAATGTCCGAACCCAAACCGTACTTCCAAATCTTCATGAAATCCCAAACAAAAATCACCAAATCACTTCTCTTCGCATACTCATCCTTCCCAAACCAATCCTGACCAGCTCGCGCTTATCATTTGGAACCCGCGCTCTCGTCTTCGTGCTACCGTAAAAAGAATATAACGACACTTTTTGCTTCAAAAATCCATAAAATACAATAACATAGATGCTATTCGATCTCGATAACACGAAAACAACGTTCGTTTCTTCAATAAATGCTTTGATTTCCAGAAAACTTGAACCCTAGAAAACACTGTGTAAATATCGAACTCCAAGAATGACGTCGGACCAAACAATAAGTACACAGGAATAAAGAGGATCCATCAATGATTACAACGATGTTTGAATTCCGAGTTATAGGAATTTATCCTATTTTTTTTTATTTTAGAAGATGGAATTATTTTACTGAGATGGAAAGTTACGGTGGAATGTTTTTGACCAAAGGAGAAACTGAATTAGGTTGAAGGGTTTAGGATATTTTATAGGTAAATTATATAATATTATATTCGATTATTTTATTTGTTTTTACTCCTGCGCTATGTGTATTTATCTATAAAAATTCGTAAAATCGCATATAATACCCAAAAAATCACGAAAATGCACATGCGGCTACAGTTCGACATTACAGACCCAACGAAACTGGTTTTGTCGAATTTCGACTCCGTTTCCTCACACAGCGTATTTTCAAAGGTCAAACTATCGACTGTTTTTCACATTAAAATCACCCACGGACACATACCGATTCCAAAAATCATGGAACTGGGAATCTAACTATAATTTAATATTGCAGATCCAACAAAATTATTTTCGTTGAAAACAGAGGCTGTTTGCAAAACTGGCTATTTTTAAAGCTCTAAATAACCCATTTAAATATATAAATATATTTAAAATAATTAAATTTAATATTTAAAAATAAATATTATCGTATATATTCACAATAGAATATCATACAGCTCCACTGGTATTTTTAACTCGATATTTCAAGGTTCCCAGTTATATCAATATTCGATTTATATATAAAATCGTTTTATAATATAAATATATTGATATAAGTTATAAAGGAATTACACAACGACTTTTCTAAAATTTGATTTGGACATATCTCAAAATCTACACGACGAAATCCTGATTTTTCTCTTCCATTAGAAAAATATACTTCACAAGCTCCCAACGTTTCTTGTTTCACAGAAATCCAATTTAAAACTGCTTCTGTATATTCGTTGAAAGTTCGAATTGCCAAATTACGAACTACCGCGCCATTTCAAGCTCGATTATAACTATAATAAAATTTATATGTTCAACCATCGTTAATTTAATATATTTGTTATCGTAATTCAATTTTAAACTGAATTATATATTTTGAATTTTCCTAATTCACCCCATATTGCAATTCACTATTTCCGACTACTTCAGAGTTAAATATATTATTCTATTATTTATATTAATTAAATATTCAATATTATTTAATTCAATGACCATTTAAATTCTCTGAATCACTATTTAAATAATTAAATTAATTAATTATTATCCATAAAAATATGGGGCGTTACACTTACAATGGAACAAGTGATCCTAACATATTTCTGTTTAAATACGATCAGCATATTGATGGGGCACGGGCCACTGACGATTTAAAGTGCTTTTATTTTCCGACTTATCTCGAGGGAGTGGCATCGCTTTGGTTCACAAAGCTACCGCCCAGATCTGTGGATGATTTTTCTACCTTGGCTAAACTATTTCGAGAACAATTCAGGCTTCAAGCGACCAAAGTGTGAGATGTCATAGAATCAAACGAGCTTGAGCAAAGGCCAGAGGAATCAATAAGGGCTTTTCTCACCCGCTTCGACATCGTCGTGGCTGAAGTTGGAAACTATGAGCCATGTTTGGTTTTAATGGCTTTGAAGGGAGCCATAAGCAAGAAAACCAAACTCAGACGATGGATTTAAAAGAAGAAACGAAGTACTCTAGAGGAACTATTTGATAAAACCGAGGAGTATATAAGCGTGGATGAGGATCAGGCCTATACTATGGGTGTTCCAGAAAATAGTATACAGCCCGAGAAGAATAATAATAATGTGCAAAGTGGTCAGAAGAATCCTGGTAATCAGAAATGTGGGAATGATGAAAGGGATAACCGACCTGATAAAAAGCTTCGTTTCTTTAAGAATTCGAAATTGACTCCTTTGAATGATACTATCAAATACATCTTCATGGCAACCAAAGAAACTGAAGATTATCCAGTAACGAAACAAGTGAAGGTCAATAATGCAGCCGTCAAGTCAGGAAGGTTCTGCCGGTTTCATAACTAGCCAAGTCATAATACAAACGAGTGTAGACACCTGAAAAGCTTAATTGAGGAACTGATAAGGAAAAACAGACTTCAGCAGTATACAAAGAACCCATAGAATACCCAGAATGCTCAAGGCCAAGGAACCTCTGCGGGGAAACCTAAGAAGAATGAGAATTCCTTGGTCATTGCTATACCATGGTTGATTGTCAATACTATATCAGGTTGACCACACCAAGCCGAAGAAGCTGGGTGGACATTGTGAAATACACTAGTGAAACAAAGAACCTTCCAAAAGAGGAAGAGCTCATGATCATGAATGAAGCTTTGTCAGCAAAGATGCCGAGAATTCCATGGGATGACATTGTGTTCAAAGATGAAGATGCAAACAGGCTCATAACTCCAGCGGTGGATCCCATGGTGATAACCATCGGTTTGGGTGCAACCATTGTTAGAAGGATCTTAGTTGACAGTGGGCATCGGTCAACGTCGTATTCATCAGTGCATTTCATAGAATGAAACTCTCCATGGACGATGTGAAAGCCTTCTAGAATAAAATCCATGGATTCACGGGGCAAGTCGTTCAACCAATTAATGTCATCAATTTGCTCGTCGAGCTTGGAGAAGGAGAGCGTAAGGCAGTACTAAAACAAGATTTTGTCATAAAAGATGAGTTATCTGCTTACAACGCCTTCCTTAGAAGGCTAACCCTCGCAGCATTTAGTATAAAGATGGCTCCATAGTGTCTCACGATGATATTCCCTACTGAAAACGGAATTGGCACAGTCAAGGGCGACCAACAAAAGTGAGTAAGTGCTATTTACTTGAGCTTTCCGAGGTAAGGAAGAAGGAAGTGAAGAAGGATGTGGAGCCTGCGCTCCGCATTCGTCATTCCCCCTTATAGCAATTAAGAAGGGGACCTCATACTGGCAAGCATAGTGGAGCCCAGAAGGAAATTGATCCAAGAAAAGCCAGTATGGGGGAAAGAAGAGCGGCACCGGCTAAGGACACCATCTTCGTTCTAATACACGATAAAGATCTTGACCGAGTCCTAAAGATAGGATCTGAGCTAGGCCTAAAATTTCAAAAGGATTTGATATTGTTTTTAAAAGCAAACTTAGATGTTTTCGCATAGACGCACTCTAACATGTGTGGAATATAACTAGATGTAATTGTTCATAAGTTGAATATTAACCCTAGTTTGACTCCTGTAAAAAAAAAAGAAGAATGCAAGCACCTAAAAGATCTGTGGCATTAAAAGAAGAAGTAGATAGATTGTTAAAAAATAATTTTATAAGAGAATCTACATATCCCGCTTGGGTTTCCAATCCGGTCCTTGTTAAAAAATCATACAGCAAATGGAGAGTGTGCATAGGTTACTCGGACCTTAACAAAACATGTCCCAAAGACAGTTTTCCATTACCGAGAATTGACCAACTTGTCGACGCAAATGCGGGGCATGAATCATTATCATTCATGGATGCTTACCCTGGGTATAATCAAATCATGATGCATAAGCTGGACGAAGAAAACACGAGTTTCATAACCGATAGAGGCTTATACTGCTACAAAGTTATGCCATTTGGACTATAGAATGCGGAAGCAACCTACCAACGCCTTGTGAATTCCATGTTCAAATCTCAAATCAAGAATACCATGGAGGTATATGTGGATGATATGCTGGTAAAATCAAAGAAGGCAGAGAATCATCTGGAGAATCTAGACGAGATGTTTCATATCCTTAGAAAACATGGCATGAAGTTAAATCCTCTAAAATGCTCATTCAGGGTTTCATCAGGAAAATTTCTCTGATTTATAGTCAACGCTAGGGGCAATGAGGAAAATCCTTCCCAAGTCACAGCATTATGGGAAATGCGAGCTCTAAGGATAAAGAAAGAGCTTCAAAGCCTGAACGAGAAAGTTGCTGCCCTTAACCGGTTCATCTCCAAAGCAACTGATCGGTGCATCCCACTTTTGGATGCTTTATAGAGGGAAAGAACGATTTCCAGTGGACTCCTGAATGTCAAACAGGCTTCGAAGAGTTGATAAAGCACATGGAGTCACCATCGATGCTTTCCAAACCTAGAGATGGAAAGGAGCTGTTCCCATATTTGGTCGTATCATCACATGACTTAAGCGTCGCACTTGTCCGAGAGGATGCCAAAGTCCATTGGCCAGTTTATTATATTAGCAAGCGACTCACTGGAGTAGAGTTAAAATACCCAAAGATAGAGAAACTACTTGCATACTCTTTGCTTATTACCTCGAAAAAATTGAGACCATATTTTCGATCCCCTCTTATAAAAGTTCTTACTGATCAACCGCATAGACAAGTTCTATTTCACCCAAAAACCTCGGGAAGGTTATTGAAGTGGAACATTGAGCTTATTCAATATGACATCACTTATCACCCCCGAAGAGCTATTAATAGGCAAGCCTTAGCAGATTTCATTACCGAGTTCTTGGACAGGGGAGAAGAAATTGAAGAACCAGCAGAGATAGTAGCTACCTGGAAGCTATACTTTGATGGGTCCAGGAACGATTACTGTTAATGGGCCGGAATTATCTTAGAAACTTTGGATGGCCATTCTCTATGATATGCCTTAAGATTGGAATTCCCATTGGCGAATAATGAGGCCAAATACGAAGCATTAATTACAGGGTTGAAATTAGAAAAGGAGTTGAATCTGAAAACCTTACAAATTTTTAGTGATTCTCAATTGGTAGTGTGTCAAGTCCTTGGAGAATTCCAGATTAAAGTTGGAAACCTCCCTTCTTATATTATCAAAGCCATGTAACTTCTCAATGACCTCGACCACTACACTATATCTCACATTCCACGGGAAGAAAATTCAAAAGCAGATTCTCTCACTAAATATGAAAGTTCTTTAGATGCACAGTTGTTGGGTCTTATTAATGTAGAAGTCCATTCGACTCCCGCCGTTGAAGAAGAATATGTTGACTAGATCATGGAGGCAGTTGAAGAGCCCATGCCATGGATGACTCCAATCAAGGAATATATCCTTAATGGGACACTCCCCGAAGAGCAAAAAAAGCGAAGGAAGATATTATGCAAGGCTCCACTATATCTTATTCAGGACAAAATATTATATAGACGAGGATTCTTTATGCCATTGCTTTGATGTGTAACAAAGGAAGAATTAAAAGCTATCTTGGAAGAATTACATGGAGGAGATTGTAGAAGTTACATAGGCGGTCAAACACTAGCTAAGAAAATTCTGCGATATGGCTACTTTTGGCCCGATATGAACCTAGATGCGATGACCTATGTTAAAAATTGTGATAGATGCCAAAGTTTTGCAAAAATTCCAAGAGCGCCTCCCACTGAATTAACTCAAATGGTTAGTCCGTGGCCATTTGCCTTCTGGGGCATGGACTTGATCGAAGCATTACCTACAGCTAAATCAATTATGAAGTACGCAATAGTGGCAGTTGACTATTTCACTAAACGGCTGAAGCTAAACCGCTAGTCACTATTACTTCAAAGAAGGTGATCAATTTTGTCTTGAAGAACATCATTTGCAGATTCAGTATACCACAGAAAATAATCACTGACAATGGAACTCAATTTGAGAGCAGTGAATTTCCAGATTTCTGTGCCAAGTACGAAATCAACAAGAGTTTTGCAGTCGTTGCTCATTCACAGGCCAACGGGCAAGTTGAGGCGATCAAAAATATCTTGAAGTCAACCATGAAGAAGCGACTCGAAAAAGCTAAGGGTGCTTGGGTAGGTGAGCTTCCGCTTGCACTATTGGCATACCGTACCAGTCATAAAACTACGACAAGGCACACTCCATTCTCGCTTGCATTTGGACCCAAGGCTATGATTCCAGTAGAACTAGAGGTCCCAACTCATAGAAGAATCCACTTCAACCAAGAAGAGAATGAGAAACTACAACTCGAATAACTTGATTTTCTCGAAGAAAGGAGAAGAGAAGCAGAACTCAGAGTCTTAGCGCACCAGAGAAGAATAGCTCGTCATTTCAATGCTAAAGTAAAACACAAAACCTTCCAGGTTGGGGACCTTGTCCTGAAAAGAGTTATGACAGGAACTGGGGTACTTGGACCTAACTGCTAGGGGCCATATATGATTAGCCAAAAATTCTCGGATGGTACTTTTAAGCTGAAAACGGCGGACGAAATCCAACTCCCGAGAGCATGGAATGTTATACACCTCTGTCATTACTTCACCTAATGTTTCTTTCATATGTTTTGAAAAAGTTATAAATATCATGCATTGTAAATACCATGCAGCACCATTACAAGTTTTGTACATACTAATGAAAGAAATTGCTCTACTTTCCTAAATCGTATGACTTGTAAATAGTTTGCTAAGATTCGATTTTGATTGCAGGTCCATAAAAAGAGCACTAACGCATTTTTGACCTAATAAGACCTAGTGATTATTGTAGCACATCTCGATTGGGATAGCTCGAGTATCATTGCTCATTGCTTAAAGCATCATTCGCAATCAACTTAATGATGTGAAGCATAGAAATGCAAGGAAGAAACACCAGGGATTGAATGGTCAAATGGTGGGGTGTTCAAAATTATGGATATAACCGCAAGTTTCATAAAAGGGGCACCTTCTTAATTACAATGTTCCAGGCCTTAGTTCTGACAAATTGTGGTAAAAAAACGATAAATGACCTAGCGTCTGCCCCGAGAAACAAAGCAATTTTAAAAAAAGACCTCCCAAAAGGGCACCCAGTTGATCGCTAACACAAATAACAAATGGTCGGATTGCGACAAATATTGGGGTTTCTAAAACAAAGACCTCCCCGAGGGGCACTCGGTTTATCTTCGATGCCATTGATACATGGCTGGATAATGACACAAATGTTGGGTTCTAAAACCAAAGACCTCCTCGATGGGCACTCAGTTAATCATCGAAACCATTAATACACGGTGGGATAGCAATACAAACACTGAGTTCTAAAAGACCCCTTCAGGGGCATCCGATCAGATGTTGGGTCTTCAAAATCCAGCTATTGATTGTGGGTCTTTCAAATCCAGTTACCGATGGACCAAAAGTCCTTCTGGAAGGCTCCCTACAAATTCTACAAGTGACTAATTCATTCAGTCGTAACAAGTACGGGTTTAGGTATACCTCCTCGGAAGAACGGAATAAAAGACCTATCAAGCAATGGTACAAAAATAGGCGCCCATCTCCATAAAAGGGCATGAGTGGGACCAACAAGACTGGAAACCTTTGATCAGAATTGAGCCAAGAAATTCAACTAAGGCAAAAACACATGGTCAAAAGATTCCAAATAAAGTTGGTCACACAACGCCGCACTAAACCATTAAATTTATAACGAATTTTTGTATGGGGGCATGACCACCGCACAAAAGAAATTTAATGATGCTCACTTCTTGAGACAAACTACAAACTCGTCACAATTTCAAAATTAAGGGTTTAGCACCTACAAGAACTTATTTGATGTAACACCCTGAATTTTCTATGAATATTAAAGTAACAAATTAAAGAATACTTAATTTTAAAATTGGGAATTAAATGAAATGGGTTACTCCATTCCGTTCATCTCGGAATTTTGCTTGAAATATAGTCCGAGTTTGTGTAAATCGGAAAATGTATGGAGAAGGTATAAGCCTTAGAAGTTTGTATACATGTATAGGGAAATATATATATTGGGTTCAGTACTTCGGAAATAGGTTCAGAAAGTCAAAAATGGGTTCGAAATTCAAAATCAGCCAAAACAAGATGGGTAGTAAAATTCCCGCCAGAGGGTATCGACCGCCCTTAAGGGGCGTCGACGTAGGTGTCGATCCCCCATAGGGGTGTTGACATAGGTGTCGACCCCCCCCATAGGGGTGTCGATCCCCCAGATCTGGGTGAAATACTTCGTTTTGTATCAGACTGACGAGGCAGTGACAAATTTCTGAGTCGTAGGGCCACGTGGCAACTTCTGATTGGCCTCGCATTCCCTTGGACTGGACGGTTTGGATGGACCCTATGTTGATCTAACGGCTCTTATTAATCCTAGACATCTATATATACACTCATAACCCAAACCTAATTTTATTGCTCAAAAGCTATGGCGCTGTCATGATATTAATCCCCAAACTAGCCTAGCCAGCATTCTTCAACCTAAATTCAAGAAGAAAATTAGAGAGCCTCAAATCAAATTAGAAGATTAGTTTTGCTACAACAACAACGATTCAATTATCTTTTCTTAATTCTAGCAAGGTAAGTTCATGTTATTTTCAGATTTAAACACCTAATAGTAGTCTTGGCATGTAATAAAATGGATCCAAGTCTATCCTTGATGATGAGACAATCTTTTCAGATTTACCCCTGTCTTTCTATTGAATCTATGATTTTACATGCATAAGAAGTTATTGTATCGATTCAATCATGCCTATCTTTGTTGAACATCGAATATATAATCCTTTTTGGTTCATGATGTTATTCTCGTACCTACGATAATGATTGTATCAGCTTATTCAAGAATCTATCTTTGTTGGATCTAAATTTCTTTTATTAGGTCTATTGTTACATGCTTATTTTTTATGCCTATTCTTATTTTATGCTTCTCTCTCTTCCCCTATTTCCTTTTTCTTTTATAAACCTAGGTTACCTTCGAACCAAGGTTGAAATCGCGAAGTACGAACGATTGGAATAAGGGGAATATTTGGGTATAACCTATTTTGGCGAAATTTTGTTGGGCATAACTTGTAATTGATATTGGGGAATAATCTATTTGGTAATAGTGGAAAATAATTTGTAACTTGTGATTTGGAGCAAAATTGTTATTGTAGCGAACTTGGGGTAAATTGAAATATTAAATCTAGATTGGACGAAAACTGTAAATTAGAATATTAAATCTAGATTGGGCATAACTATTGGTTGGGACGCCAAGCATAATGTATATTGTAATTTTGGGGCATGACTAGTATTGCAAACTTGGGAAGATTGGGTGTAACCTATTTTGAGCAATAATTTGTAACTGAATTTGTGGGGCATAACTTGCAATTGGCTTAGTTGGGCATAACTTGAGAATTAGAACATGACTAGTTTTGTAAATTTGGGATAAATAACATATAAAATCTAGACTTGGACATGTGTGGTAAATTGGTTAAAAGATGAACATGCCTAACCCGAGGTTAGATTGAGTTGCGGTGTAAGTCTGCCTGAAACCGCCCGGCACATCTAGCAATCGCAACAACAAGTCTAATGTGGGAGGTTAGCGCATAAAGCCCAAAACCCGAGGTTAGAATGAGTTTGCAGTAGAAGTCTGCCCGGAACCGCCCGGCACATCCAGCAACCGCAAACAACAGTTCTAATGTGAGAGGTTAAGGCATTAATGAATGAATTAAAGCTAATGAATAGGGTTAAGTTAATAGGAAACACTTAACCAAACTCAACATGATGAATGAGTAGGGTTAAGTTAACCAACATAGCATGATGAACGAGTGGGGTTAAGTTAAGGGGAAACACTTAACCAATATAACATGATGAATGAATAGGGTTAAGTTAATAGGAAACACTTAACCAATACAACATGATGAATGGGAAGGTTTAAGTTAATAAGAAACACTTAACCAATATGACATGTTAGGTAGGTGGGTTAAGTTAACATGGAAAAGAAGACAACTTAACCAATATTACATGAACAAAGTGGATAGAGTTAAGGCAAGCTTAACCAATAATACATATGTACTTGATAAGGGGAAAGGGTTAAGTAAATCTTGGGTAAGTGTGTAATATTAGTATATATAGGCCCACAAACTTAACAGTTAAATAAACATGTGTGAATTAGTGAGAAGGTTAAGTAACATATGAATAGGCAACACTTAACCGTATAACATGTTAATTAAGCAAATGGGTGGGGTTAAGTTAAATTGAGAACACTTAACCATTATAACATGTTAGTTAGGAAACCCTATTAACGGGGACCCATTTCAGCAGTAACCCACATAGATGTATAATGGTACCCTGAGCTAGGCAGGGTGGGGCAGGATTACTACGCTGATTATAAGTGGTCAAAATAGTGGCGGGTGGTGCAACAGTGTAGTTCAGATGGAGTATGGGCGTGCACATGCTCTGGAGTGGAAAAGCAGGCACTGGGCATTAGTAGTATGCACTGTGCATCTTGAATCGCATCGAGTTGCCATCATGTTAATTGATACACCCCATGATGGGGCTAGCACAGGTATCTACATACAAGTGGGGCCGACTGAAATAAGTAATGAATACATACAAGCAGGGCCGAATGACACAAGTAATGAATACATACAAGTGAGGCCGGATGACACAAGTAATAAATGAATACAAGTAGGGAGTCGATCGATAGGGTAGTAAGGTTACATTTAACATATCTATGGCAATTAGGCAGATAGATGTAGGATCCTCAAAATTGATGTACACCTGAAGGCTACAACAACTGCGGGAATTGGGATCACATTATCATTTTATACAGATTACTAGTTGGGACACTAGTTAGGTGGTGCAGAGATATAGAAATCAGAATAACAGGGTAGTAGCAAAGCAGAGAAAGAGTAGAAACACATTCAGTTTATCTTGCATTATCATATCTTATACTAATCTTATCTTGTTCTCCCTGTTATCACGGTATTGTCTTATATTAAGTTTATTCATGTCATGTTACTTTTACCGGTTTACATACTGAAAATCACTAGACTTACCTGGCTTTATGTCTGACCCATTTTCTTTCGTCTTCTTTTCTTCCGTTTCTCCCCCCAGGTAGTCAATGAGGGAATAACTCAGCTTAGTTTGGACCATTTCTGTTTCCAAGCTTGAAGATTCTTTGATGTATTGCTTGGATCCTCTTATCCTTGGCAATGGCTGTGTTTGCACTTTAATTTGGGGACTTATGCTACTTTGCTATGTTTTATGCTTCTTATATACTTAGAAGTTTTTGAATCAAGACAGAAGTTTTATGTAGTACTTTTAAATATGATTTAGTCAATTATTGTAAAAGCTTGACTGAACTACGTTGCTTATAAAATGACTTTGTTTTCCACTGCTTTATTTGTCTTTTTTTAATTTATCTGCATCTTTTACCTATAATGCTTCGCTGAAGTTAATGTATTCCCTTTGTGATTGGCATTAATGGAGGTGGGGTGTTTCATTTGACCAATGATTTCACCAATAAAGATGAACTTTGAAATGACGAAGGAAAAATTGATAACCCCGATATTATGACAAGCATGAAGGTAGTTATTCATATAAATCTCAAAAAATTTCCATAGTCAGAATCAAAGAAATCCAGCAAAATTGTCAAGTTAGGTCAAACCAATAATGATTTATGGTTATAACTATAAAATCAACTTTCCAAAAGTGCCACAAAATCATTTCAATGCAAAGTATTGCAGAAGCAAATGACTTGTGATAGTGCTAGTATGAAAAGAAAACAGGTGTGAAATGCATAACAGGAAAGTATAACAAAGCTAAAAGTAAAAGCTTAGGTACTGAAAGCGGAATACAATTTCATTTTAGCATCACATAATCAGATAGCAAAGTCATAGAGTCATAAATCCAGCACAAAAGTATCTGACATAGATAACCATAAAGTAATAAGCAGGGACTGGCAGCTGCATATACAACCGGTCTGAACACAACATATAAGAGAAAATAATTGAAAAGAAAAATAAATCGGTTCCGAGCACTACTATTTCTTCTTATCACCTGACCTTAAAGCTGGTTTGTTAAGAGAAGGAGGAGGGGTCTCTTCCACATTACTCTGGTTTTCCTAAGAAGATAAAGTAACGTTTTCCGTGTCTTTCTTCTTCTTCCTCTTAAGCTTCTTAATCGATGAAGATTTGGTAGCTTTCTTGCCTTTAGCAACATCTTTCGGGCTTTCATTCGTTTCATTGGCCCCAAGATCATCACTAAGATTGTAATAAACATCATCTAAATCTGAGAAAGCTCTGATTCTTGCATCTTGTGACCTGGGAGATGTAATCACAAGCAGGGATGTCATGTTACTAGGAGGAGGAGGAGTAATAACGGAAGCAAGAGGGATAGTGATTAAGGGTGAATCGGTTGTAGCAGCTTCAATTGTAATGGCATTGCCTATAGTGGGAGAAGATAAAGGTGAGATTAAACCTAAATTATGGAAACAATGAGCATAACAGGAAAGGGACCCGAGCGAATCAAAAATGGATTCTAGTTGTGACACAGTATAGTTGGTTTCAATTTTACCTACATTTAGGGGTTTTTCCTGGATATCCCTGCGCTCAATTCTCCAATTTTCAGTGTTTTCATCATTAGCCTCATCATCTCCACTATTCTCCTTAGTAATATTCTCTATAGCGGCATTCCCCTCAGCAGTTACATCCTTATCTTTGGGAACATAAAGAAGGTTGACCAATGTCTGTGAACCAGATGCTCAAGAGTCCATGGGATCAGTAGGAGGATTGGTATCGGGTTGGTTTTGAATTAGCTCTCCAGAAGTACCAGCCCTCTCGTTCGCTAATAGAATCTTTCCCTCGGCCAAAGCCTTCTTAGACTTATCATCTAAAAGCCTAATAATGAGTTCATCCTCACTACAGTCATCACCATTGATCTCAAGCACTCGTTCCCAGACAAGCGCCAGAGTGGTGGAAAAGCTATCCCCCAAGTAGTACAATCTCCCGTGACTCATGACGATGATCATGTAAAATCAGATCATGTCATCCTCAGCCTCATTTATGGCTTGCTTAAGAGTTTCCTCGAAGGTGGTCTTGTCTTTCTCGAGAGATTCTGCTTTAGCTGTCAGTGTTTTATTGGAAGCATTTAATGAGTCAATGGTTTTCCTAATTTGGGCGGCTTCGTCCCAATACTGTTCGGAAAATTCCCTTTCTACAGATAGTGTGTCTTCGGCATTGCATTTGGCGGTTAAGGCTTTCTTTTCTCTTTGTTTGGCCGCTTTAAGTTCTTCTCGGAGTTTCTTGTTTTCATTATCTAATGATTCCAACTCCGTAACTCTTTTATTGAGTACCGCAATAGTAGCGTCAAGAGAATCCAAGACTTTCTCCCATTTGACGTTATTGTTTTCCAACTTGGCGATTTTAGCAAGATTGATGTCATGACGTTTCTGGAGATCATCACCAAATTTATTCCATATATGCAACTTTCTCCGGTCACTGATTTTGACAATATTGTACTGAGCTGGCTCTTAACATTGTCAAATTGAGTATGCGTTTGCCTTATTACTGCATCTACCTCCTCGGATAGGTCATCAGCATCAGCTAAACTCACACCAGATCAAACTTGAGCCCTTTTAGATTCCAACCTGGGAGTCGTTCGGAAAGAGGAATGCTTATTGGTCCGGGATCATAGCGAGGTTTATGAGTGATTGAGTGGATCTCGTCCGAAGGACCAGGAGGACCAAAAGATGGGATCGGGCGAGGTCTAATGAGAAGCTTCTCTGTTCAAGAATATTTGTACGAGCTGCCTTTCCCTGGATCGTCCCTTCCTCGCTTCTTCCCTCTGGTCTCTACATTAGGAGTATCCTCTCTTAGCCAAGTACGTCTTCATGCTTCCTCATCCTATTCCTCGTGAATACTTCTCCTTTGTTCCTCAGTCAATTCCAACTCTAGTATGTGTAAGGGCTGGTGAGAAGATTTCGGAGGTAGGGAAGGATGTGTTTGTTTGTGATGATGGGATGGTCGTAGGGGATAAGAGTGTAGCAGGAACTCTGGATCGATGGCTTTGCTTTTCTTGCTAAAATCTGATCTAAAACTTGATGAACCTTTCTTGTGCATATCTTAATCACCTGAAATAAAATCATTATGGACTTTAGTGATTGATCGCAAAATACTCAGGGCAAGTAATAAAATATGAATATTTGTAAGACTGAATGTTAGAAATGTTTTTTAAAAAGAAGTTGTTGCTAACGAACCGGTCTTCCTAATTGGTCCTAAGGGAATTCCTAAGGATTTCGACATCTTTCCTGTCTTGGAGGCGGGATTCTCCATTATGCTATTTGTTGTGACTGTGTTGTATGAATCAAGAGGCTTAGTTACAGTATTGTCTTGGCTAAGATACTTAGCTGTATTAAGACCCCACAATTTATCAAAGGTACCGGCAGAATCTTCCCTTATTACATTTTGTACGAGAGGGTCCTCAGTTGTCATTTTGACATTTGGGTCAATCACTAATGCAGTTTCATCTTCCCCGCCATACTCAGTCTCATGCTTAGATTCTGAAGTGTTCGCCTCCACTTTATTATCCTCGTCCTGTTCGGGTTCCATCTTTGAGTCAGGATTCGGGGAGGTATTTTCTTCTTCAACCAGTTCAGTCGAGGTTATAGGATCCTTGCCCTCACGACGGTTAAAATTTTCACCCTTCTTCAAAATCATTGTCGAGGGCAACATTCTACCACCAGTAGGCTCTGAGCACTTTTTTTGGGGAGGATCAACAGTTGGGCCCTAATCAATAATTTGGTCATGACTCACATTCCCGCCACCGGAGTTGCCATTGTCCGGCTCTATAGGATTTAATTTGGGTGTGAGAGGCCCTATTCTACGGAGGGATAGTGCCAACCTATTTTTTTTTATACCATAAAGAGGCTATAAAGTCCCAGTAAAACAGTATAACCTTTAGGATGAAGTTGAAGGGTGCAATGGTTAGACGATTTAAGATTCGCTCTAGAAAAGGATTAAACGGAGGGATAGTGCCAACCACAAATATATGTTTGTTCACAGCAATGTATCCATCTGGAGGATCATCAACTAAGACACCTCTACTTGTAATATTGCATCTGTAAGGGGAATTCCATATTCTCAACATAATTTCTCATATTGATATTGAGTTAGTGTGGTAGATTGCTTCTCCTGATTTCTAGACTTAACTGGATGAACTTCCAAAGGTAACGAGGCAGAAGCCTGAGTAGAAGCTATGTTTGTTACAGTTTCAGAGGTCATGGTAAGAGAAGTATTGGATTGATCCAAAGAAGTTTCTCCGTTTTGAAGGAGAGATCTCTTTCTAGTAGTCATTCTACACAAATAAGCTTAAATACATTTTAAGTGACGCAGTAGGAAAATTCTTAGTCTTCGAAGGTAAAACTATGAATCTTCCAAGCTCTAAGTGCACGAGGAGTTAAAAAATCATGAACTTTGCAATTACATGTCCACTTAACCTATAAGCCAATTAAAACTCAGGACAGTCTGCGACATGGGTCATAACACAACTTAAATCACAAGTTACATAATAAAATCGAAGACATTTTAAGTCACAATATGGCTCAGGACATTTGATGACTCTTACTATAGAAGATTTGGCTTCAACGTTTTAGATTAAAGAAATCATATATCATTGAAACTATCAAGTCGTTAAGCTCAAATTATGTGAACTTAAGTCATCATGAGTTTTAATCTGTCCTATGGTTAAGGTTGAATAACATCTACGAGTTGGTGGCTCAAGTTGTCTTGACGACATGAAGATTCAAAGTTTATTAGCCGACTTGAGAATGTGGTGATAAAACAAGCATAATTCGGATTGTTCCACATATCAGCAGCAAATTCATAACAAAGAATTCTAATAAAAAACTGTGGACTTTTATTTTAAGCAAAGATGTGCAATTAGTCATAAACTAACATTTGTGAATCACTATAAGGGTTGTTGCATCAAAAGAAACGTTCAAACATTCTTGGGAACTCGTGTCATGCGATTTGAGAATTGTGTAGCGGTGGTGGAATGAAAACTCATGTCGTTATCATAAGTTAAAACTCATGTCGTTTCCACGACACAAAATTTATGTAGCTGCAATGAATGAAGACTTATGTCGCTGTATTGATTTGAGATTTATGTTGTTATTACGGCTTATGGGTATCATATCATTCACATAACTTGGATTTCGTGTTGTTTTTATGGCTATCATGTCGACTCGCGCGACTTGGGCTAAAGGAAACTCATGCCATTGGAAACAAATTGATAAAGGCATTCGCTAAGAGTTTAAATCCATTTATGATTAAATTGGAACAGCCACATGAGCATCAATCCGCAGCCTTAAACTCAAGTCATCAAAAGGTCAATTCATTTGGACCGATTTCAAAACTCAGGTCGTTCATGCAACATGACACCTCAAACGACTTGGATTATGATTACGAATTGGTAACTCACGTTGGCATAACAACATGGAGTTTTTTATCATGACTTAATGGAGGGATTGTCAAATAAATACAGTTCAAAGCATGCCATAAACCAACCATGGAGCAATTCAAAAAGGAATCGTACAACAACTATGATAAAACATCAAATGTTTATGGTTTGGGAATTTCAACGAGCAACTGGTATGCAATATACAAAATCAAAGTTCTGGATAAATCAAAGTACTTTGCATCAATTATACAACCACTTTATCACAACTACGATTCATAAACATCTCAATACAACAAAATCATCAAAAAATAGCTTATATGATCATCATCGTGTCAAAACCGAACGGAAATCTCCAATTTCTATGTAAATCCTAGCATCTAGAAAAGCATAAACAAAATAAACTTGAAAGACGAGTAAGAACTCTTAATATTGATTTCTGAATGTCTGGTGATTAGGAGATGCTTCGGTGCAAGTATGGAGATGAATCGAACTGACTTTGAGTGAAGGTGAAAGCGAGTTGAGGTATGAATCTGATAGAAGCTCTGAGTCAACGATGCTGAAGGTTGCTTAGTTTAATCGTTTGAATAAAAATGATGATTTCGCCTCTCAAAACCTATCCTCCATTAACGAGGATTTTTTTTAGAGAATATTAGTGGACATAGAAGATACGAGAGGATATAAAGGCATAGGAAATGCGGGCCGAGTCAAAGACAAATCCAAATCCCAGTACGGTACAATAGCTCTTAACGACATGGAGTGAGGAACGGTTTGGTTTCCTATTTAAGACGATTAACGACTTGATTCAAAAGACATGGTGAAAGAATGATTCGAAGTCCATGTTATCTTTGATAAACATGAACATCGAGGGGCAAATGCAAATCCATAAAGTAAGGGTATGTGAACCATGTCGTGTTTACCAAGTCATCTGCAAGCCATGTCAAAATAAAAAGCCAGGTCGTTAGAGTCATGTCGCAAGGAAGAAAGTTCATCCATACCAGACCAAGTCGCTTCGAGCTACACAAGTTGCCTCACAAGTCGTGTCATGCATCTTCCATGGCGTTCAAGTAAGGCTAAAGCATCCAGCAATCATGTCTTTCTAATATCATGATGGAATTCTCTTCATGTCACAAGTCGCCATCGCGCCACCGGTTTATATAATGAATACCATGTCACTGAGACTCTAAAGAATAAGGCAAGAACCATGCCGTTATGTTCCATGTCGTTCAGCAATGTGAATTGCAAAGCTACTTCTTAATAGTTCAAGATGAGACAATATTTCTTGCCTTGCCATGCCATTTCTAGTGCGTGTCGCATCTCATTAACTCGTTATGTTGGGGCAAGTTCATTTCAAAATCATGTCGTGCTCTACTTATAGCGTCAAAGCTAAGTTAAGTCGTCATGTCAAATGCGACATGGGTTCATGACATGCCATAAGCTCAAGGTGTTGAGAAGCATAGGGTCGTACGATATGAGTCATATTGCCGGGCGACATGAGTCATGACTTTTTTCTGTATAATTACAGAATTGCCACCTGGTCCGAAAATCACCTATAAATACTCCCTCACTTCTTCATTAAGGGGGATCAAATCTCTTGGCCACGAAGTGCTGCTAAAATCTCTCCATAACTATTTCAAAGAACTATAACACTCATTCATCATCATCAAGTGAAGATTCAATGATTCATTGATTATGGCTTCCATCTAAGGTACCTAGGAGTTGAAGGCTCATCATCCAAGCTCAAACGTTTGAGGAAATCCTTCCAATTCTTCTCTAACCACACAATATCTCCGCTGGTCATTCCATTTCTCCATCACTTTTTGTGAATCCAAGTGAGATCTATAAGTGAGAGAGTGATAAAACTTGTTGTAAAAGTGAATCAAACCTTGTAATTGACGTGTTGATAATGGAATCTTATGGAAAAGTGGACGTAGATCCTCATTGGATCGAACCACTATAAAAACTCTGTGTTCTTATTTTTATGCTTTTTGTATGTTTGTGATTGCTGCCTCACTTCATTCTTCCTTACTGGATTGGTGAAGTGCTTTATGCACCCTTGGTGTTGAAGAGAATTTCGATCTCAACAGTGAGCATCAACAAAATGTTTATAACTTTGGAGAGTGGACATGTGATGATAGAAGAGGGGAAGAAGAAGGTAATAAGTGCGTATTAGAGGCTCAAAGCAGAGTATAAATGTAGGAAGAAAAATCATCAAAAGCAGAATAAGAGGTACATTTTTCAGTACGATTGTTTTTTTTATGCACTTAATTTCGATGATGGCTCTACATGCCATTTCCCTTAGCGGAAAGAGATTACAAAGACTGTTAAGTGCTACGACTTTTGTTTAGTTTATGCCTACTGAATTTTGGGTACTGGATATGTAACACCCCACATCCGTGAGTGTGTCACTCACAAAGGGAATGCATTAAGTTTTGTGGAGCCTTCGTTTTAATCAGACGGACGTTCGCTCCTTCCCGTGTTATACTAAGAATTACTACTTAGTTTTACTAACTAAGGTTTACCACTTAGTTTCCAGAATCGTTGTTTTCTTAACTAAGGTTTACTACTTAGCTCCTTTTAACTAAGGTTTACTACTTAGTTCTCTTTGCCGTCAATTTGGATTGGTTAAGTGTCATTAGTCAATTCAAGCTAACTTAACCCTCTTCATTTATCCTGTTAAACTGGTTAAGTGTCATCAGTAATTCATGTTGACTTAACCCTACAACAAACCAAGTTATATTGGTTAAGTATTTCTTATCACTTAACCCTACCTATTCATCCTGCATTGGTTAAGTGTTCCTTTTTGACTTAACCTTGCCCGTCTGTTTTAACAACATGTTATTAATGGTTATGTATTATCCCTTCATGTTTTAGACTTAACCCTATTCCTTTATCACAATCTGATGGTTAAGTGTTCAAGTTTACTTAACCCTACAGTCTAGCCCAGCTAACATATCAAATTGGCTAAGTGTATTAAATTTTACTTAACCCCAACCTCTAGTCTAGTTAACATGTTAATTTGGCTAAGTGTATTAACTTTACTTAACCCCACCTTCTAGTCTAGTTAACATGTTAATTTTGGCTAAGTGTTTTCTAAGTTACTTAACCCCTACAAATCTTGTCTTGTTACCATGTTAAGTTTGGTTAAGTGTCCCTATGGACTTAGCCCTCCCATTCTAGCTTAACTGTGTTAAGTGGGTTAAGTGTTCCTATGGACTTAACCCTCCCATTCTAGTTTAACTGCGTTAACTGTCTGTATGAACCTAACCCCACCGATCGGTTTGGTTATCATGTAGAATTGGTTAAGTGTCTTAGTTAACTTAACCCTACCCTTCTTGTTCTAGCTTTAACTAAATAAATTAAAGCCGCGACCACTCACATTAGACAGATATTTTTGCGATTACTGGATGTGCCGGTTGGTTCCGGGCAGGTTTACATTGCAACTCAGTCGAACCTCGGGTTAGGCATATTCGTGTTTTCTAAGTTCAAAGGGTTTTGATTAATTTTCAAATCAGGTTTTGAAAGTAACCATCCCGTTCGTCGGATCAGTTAGGGATAGCCAGGGAGAGCAAGAAACTTGTATTTTCCAAACCCAAGCCTAGACACTATCCTCTCTATCACCCTAGAACTTTCTGGTGTGTTATTAAAAGAGATGTCGTTAATAAACCTTTAATTTATCTAAATTTACATTTTCTCATTTAGGACAAATGCTATAAGTAAATTATTCCTAATTACTCTTTTAATGTAAATTGTCAACATTTATTCTTATGGCCCATTTTCCCCTCTATATCATATTTATGCCGTTTTGGTATGTAAACTATACCAAATTAAGTGTCACTAACCATGATTTTGCTAAACATGATAATTACTCGCAATTATGGCCAATTTCAAATTTATGCCATTATGCCAAATTACTAATCCAATTCTGATTTAACATTCTAATTACAGTTCATGTCAAACTAGACCTATTATTCTAGTTCACAATTCATGTAAATGCTAGATTTACAAGTCAATACTAGATTCAAATTACACATCCTATAATTCATGTCAAATTTATCCAATTTGCATTTCTATGAACATGCCATAACAAATGTTCCTAACTTATGCCAATTTCCAAGTTTATAACTACGTTTTTAGTAAATTTCATATTTTGCCCAAATCGTATTCCCACCGCTCGTATAATCGTGATTCAATCTAGATTATAGATAAATCAAGATTCGTAGAAAATAGGGAATGAACCAAAGATGCTATGAAAAAGATAGTCATAATAACTGGCATAAAATGATAATTTACTAATTTCAGACCTAACGAATTACACTGAAATTGATTTAAAACATCGAAGGCCTATAGGTCTGAAAATCTTATAACATAAAAAGGGCTGAATAACGACGTAGGTTCAAGAGCATGGGTAGACCTAACTTAATAGGTAAATTCCCAAGATCTAAAACCAAAGAAAACCAAGAATAGACAGAATAGATATCGGGTTTAGACCCAATTTCACAGTCATAAAACTTAAGCAACACTTTCCTAGTCATGAATCATAGGTGATTAATCACAGTTGTCCTTGTTATGTCATAGGAAATAGTCTATGTTTCCTAATCAAAGGCATAGGCATGTGTTCATAGTCAAGGAAATAATTCTCATAGTCATGAGTCACAGTCATAGGCAGTGTTCATAGTCATAGGAAATGTTCATAGTCAAAGAGGCATAAGGTTTTAAGGTCCATAGTTTCATAGTCACAGTCTCATTGGTCATCGAATCATAACAGTTCTTAATTAGGTCCAAAGATTTAGGCACAGATTCGAATAGAAAGATTTGGCATATTCTTTTATTCCTTTAATTTCGTGTCACGAATAGAGAAAGCGTTCAAATCTAAAAAAGTAACCGACTTACAGAGATTAGATTAGATTCGTAGAAAAACAGTCGTTGAAGTCGTTTGAATCTTCACTTGAATCCTAGCTTGACTTGAATCCCCTCTTGAAAGTCTTGAACAGCATTTCCTCGTCTTGGATTTTCGTACTATTTTCTTATTTTTATTTATTTATACATTTTCTCAGAGGTAGCATAAGGATAGAAAAGAATTGTGAATAGAGAAGGAGACTAAGGCTGTTTATATAGGATTAGGCGGACGAATCTGGTCAGAATGGCGTCCGGATACATCAAAATGAACCCAGGTTCAAAACCTGGATTTCGGGAGCAGGTCGACCCCCAGGTCGACTACGAAGTCGACCTGGTCAGGGGGAGGTCGACCCCTGTGACGGCAAGGAACTTCGCTCGGTCCGAACCAGTCGCTAAACCGACCCAGACCGTTCGAAACGCCCTATCGTTTGAGAACACGACAAAACAGAACGCATACAGAAGAACGTTTCATTGTATATTACAACAATGCATCAGATTACAAGAATATACAGAGTATAAATGAATATTACACAGAAATATCAGAGATTTAAATTACATTTAAATACATAGCAGCGGAAAATAATACAATACACAACTAGAAGAGATATACGGATACAAAGCTTTCCGGATATCGTTCCAGCTGTAAACCAGGATCCTGTGAATATAAATCTGCAAAACCGAAACTACTAGCTGCCCGTGTCAAAATAAGGGCACCCAGAGTTTAGGTTAAAACAATAAACTCCAGGTCAGTCATGTGACTGGTGTGAGAACTAAAACAGTTATTAATCTTTATTTTAAAAGTTAGGTAAATCAAGGGACCACGCCGTATAACACGGAACGGGTTTTCTCCCAAGAATACCAGTGCATAAAACAAACAGCGCAATGCTAAATAAAGAAAGATGAAGCTGTTATAAGACCCAGGTCCTATCACACAATGCAACGCAAGCCGGGGGATAGGGTTTTCCCTTATAACAGCCAAAGAATGCTTGATACGTTTAAAACAAATCATTTGATACTATAATAAGTGCATAGTGCATAAAACAACTTCAAATCATAAGTATCAATCATAGGCGGCATGGGTACCATATATCATGTCGCCATATATAGGTTTACAAATAAAACCGCAAAGTCACGTATTTGGAAATTGGATTTCCTTCTATGAACCGAGGCAAAAGATAGTCCTCAACCGATTCGAGACTGTCTAGCCCGAGCCTCAGGAACAGCCGCAACTGCCCCTTGGATCGTCAGGGCCGGTCCACACGGAGTGGATTATTATGCCTGAACAATACGTCTCCCCACCCTATGGGGTGTAAGTCTGGTCCGTCAGCCGACCAGAATGCATTCGGCCGAAACCGATATAACCGAGGCGCCTCGCAACAACCACAACCACATAAGTCAAACTCGTCAGGGCGTGTAAAACCACTGACGCCACTTCTAGCTAGAAAGAAACGCATGCCCTCCCTGAGGTCCGTCTCCCGTTTTTGGTTCATACCGGGTGTGAAACACGCGAGGTAAACGTTACACAAAGCTACGCCACAAAGGCCGTGCTTTGATCATCACCACAAGACTTTGCTTTTCAACAGAAGCCTCGATCATTTGCATCTTAGCATGCCACACAGGCAAGCCATCCTATGCAACCGATATCAGTCACACAGAATGAAATCCGATGTCAGACACACAGTCCATTTACAAGTCCGTTCTGGGTCTGAACGAAACCGGAGGCACCTAGTACCCCGCATATCCATCGATCTCCAAGTACGTCTGGACGATCACTAACTGTTTCCATCTTCTTGGGTGTACAGCCCAATCAAGATCATCAGTTATCACCCAAACGACGTGAAGACTTCCGGTCTTCGACCATCGTCTTCATCTTCGACTTATCGTCGTATCAGTTATTCAGAATGGGATAAACCCGGTCTTTCCGAATAACTCGCGTATATATTATAAAAGTGTTACACAAACACAACATACGCCTCATTCCAATTCATTAGTCACTAACCGTAAATTAATCAAGAGAATAATTCCCCAAATATTAACCCCGAAGGCCGAAACCAACATCAGATCAATATCCAGAAAACCATTCTGCTTGGCTAACCGCCAGTTAGTTTCTAAATTTCACATTCAAATCTAATTAAAGATTTAACTATCGCCTGGAGCAAAACTGGTGATACTCCATTCTCGATCTTTTCAATCTAATTAAAGATTCATTAAAACTCCACTTAGTTTTAATCTGTGACTGGGTTAAAGAATCAGTGTCATTTAAAACACGGTTCACGATAAACCCAAAGTCACATCCCATTAATTATCGGGTTAAAGAACAAGTGTTATTTAAAACACTGTTCACGATAAACCCAAAAATCAATATCAATTCAATTCCAATTAAATATCATTTAATTGGTACACTTCATTAAATCTAAATAAAAAGATTTAATCTTTTCTCAACTGGGTTCAAGAACAGTGTTAGTGAAGACACCATTCACGACAAACCCAAATCACATTCGATATTCAATACAAGGCTCTGAATAGAAACTATATCGGCCTATATTCAATATCAAATTCTACGATTAACAAATGTCGTATTGGAAATAACGATATACATATATATCTTTCAAATTTCCATAACAACACCTGTAATATCACGAATTCCAACATCGAAATATTCCGAAGACAATTTCGATTCAAATCCACTCCAATGCAATCATTGGAAATTTTGGTTATTTTCAAAACCATTTCAAATTCAATTTATTTATTTAAAAATAAATAGAATTATAATTCTAGTTCAAAACTAGTTCATTTCGATAAAAATCTATTTTTATCTTTTCAAATATGGAGTTTTTCATCCCAAACTTTCACAAATCATTTCTTATGATTTTACACAAATTATTACTATTTTTAATAATTTTATCAAGGCCCGTACGGTCGATTTCCATTAACGGCCATCGAACTGCACTTACAGCGACCTTTTTCGAATTTGATTTGGACGTATCTCCAAATCCAACCGTTAGATTTCAAATTTCTAACATTCATTAGAAAGCTCTTTTCGATACGAACCCAACGGTTCCGGTTTTAGGAGAATCCGACGGTCGGATCTCCCGTAATGTCCGTTTGAAACAAATGATCGAAATTCGCGAACTGCCGCAGCGCGGCGCGTTCTATTCAGGCCATTATATTATATATATAATATATATAATATATATTTCGTCGATTACTATTTAAAACGAATTATATAAATGGTTTTAAATTCGTTTCAAAAGCAATTTCAACTTCCTTTTCAATTCAAATCAAAATTGAATTCTTCTTTATAAATTCGTTTCAAAATTCATTTCTATTCAATTCAAATTTCAATTCAATTTGAATTCATTTCAATTCGCTTTCAATTCCATTTGAATTCGTTTTCAATTCCATTTGAATTCGTTTTCAATTCATTTCGAAATCGTTTTCAATTCAATTTATTTCGAAATCGTTTTCAATTCAATTCATTTCGAAATCGTTTTCAATTCAATTTATTTCGAAATCGTTTTCAATTCAATTCATTTCGAAATCGTTTTCAATTCAATTTATTTCGAAATCGTTTTCAATTCAATTCATTTCGAAATCGTTTTCAATTCAATTCATTTCGAAATCGTTTTCAATTCAATTCATTTCGAAATCGTTTTCAATTCAATTCATTTCGAAATCGTTTTCAATTCAATTCATTTCGAAATCGTTTTCAATTCAATTCATTTCGAAATCGTTTTCAATTCAATTCATTTCGAAATCGTTTTCAATTCAATTCATTTCGAAATCGTTTTCAATTCAATTCATTTCGAAATCGTTTTCAATTCAATTCATTTCGAAATCGTTTTCAATTCAATTCATTTCAAAATATTCGATTTCGAAATCACGTTTCAATATTCATTTTAAAATGAATAAAATCGATATAAATATCGTTCACGTCAAAATGGCGTCAATCTAATCCTCACGGCTTCACATATTTCTATTTTCAAATATTCTATTTCAAATATTTCTATTTCAAATATTTCTATTTCAAATATTTCTATTTCAAATATTTCTATTTCAAATATTTCTATTTCAAATATTTCTATTTCAAATATTTCTATTTTTCTCGAAACTGGAATGAGGCCCAATCAATTACCATATAATGTTAATTATATGGATTTTCTACAACACATGTATATATCAACAACGATGAATAATCAACCATCAACCAAAGTGCACTACACTGTATAAGCATCAAATATAGACATTTAACGCTTATAGCAGCTTGTCAATCAATCGATCGACATATTTAATAAATCAGGATGAGTGAACTTCAAATTTCATCCTAACACCCGTGTGGGGTTTCAAACAATCAAACACATATTTTATTTGTGCAGTTAGGCGATGTGTAAAATTTATCGACCCAATCAACGTCATTCAAATAGGTGTACATAAACAAACCGTCTGGTTTGTAAATGAATATTTATTTATTCACATTCACGTTAAAAATTATATTTTTAACGATAACACATTTTATTTTAACATATGAATTTATATTCAGTTCATTCGTTAAATAAAATGCTAATTTTATTTTTCTAACTTATTTTAGAAAATTTCGGCGGCATAACGGCACGATACTAGAAACGGGACAAGGCCTAGCCTTATCCCCGGTCTAGTGAAGGCCCACGCCATTCACACATCAATCAAATCAATTCGTTATGCAAACCACAAACTTTGGAGTAAGGGTCTAACCTAGCCTTACTCCTTCGCCTTATAACGGCGCACGTCTAATCCTAACCAATTTATCGATTCGATTTTTCACACCACAAACCACATTCAAACCAATATCACAATCAATCACCAAACAGTCAAACAAACAAGTCCATGGTCTGTGGACGGGTGTCGGGTGCTACTAAGCACCGTCTGCATCCTAGTATATATATAACTAGAAAAATAAATTGAAAGGTGAGAAATTCTCACATATAGCTATCCTAGCTCCACGGCTCTTCATTTGCAGAAGTCTTCGTCGTTTTCGTTGCCCATAGCCACTACATATGTAAAAATCGAATTTTTACTTCGTTATTCAATTTATAAAAATCGAATTCTTATTTTGCTATTCCATATATAAAAATCGAATTTTTATTTCAAAGTTCAATATATAAAAAAACGAATTTTTATTTCAAAGTTCAATATATAAAAAAACGAATTTTTATTTCAAAGTTCAATATATAAAAATCGAATTTTTATTGTAAAGTTCAATGTATAAAAATCGAATTTTTATTGTAAAGTTCAATATATAAAAATCGAATTTTTATTCTATCGAAGTTCAATATATAAAAATCGAATTTTTATTCTATCGAAGTTCAATATATAAAAATTCTATTTTTCTATCAACAATATAAAAGATTAGATTTTTCTTTCGACAATATAAAAATTTGATTTTTCTTTCGACAATATAAAAATTTGATTTTTCTTTTCAAATCTCTAAATAAAATCAGTTTTCAGTTTTCTTTCTTTTTTTTTTTTTTTTTTTTAAAAAAAATTTCAGTTTCCAATCTTTTCTAAAAATTTCAGTTTTAAAATCTTTTCTAAAAATTTCAGTTTTTACTTTTCTAAAATAAAATCAGTTTTTATTTCCTTTTTTTTAAAAATCAGGTTTTAACTCTTTAAAAAAAAACAAAACAGTTTTTATCTTTTAAAAGATTCAGTTTTTCTTTTATTTAAAAATCAGATTTTAATAATCTCAGAAAATCAGTTTTTATATTTTTATAAATCAGTTTTTAAAATGCTTTTAAAAATAGTTTAAAAATGCTTATAAAATCAGTTTAAAAAATCTAATTAAAATCACAGTTTTTAAATTATTAAAATAACAAAATACTTACAGATGGGGGCTGGTTTCACCGATCGTCGGAGGTGCCTCGAGGTGGCGGCGCTCGGGGTTCGAACGGGGGAGGCTCGATTTGATTTGACGGGGAGGGGCTCGCATCGCGTGGAGGATCAGGGCCTTGGGGAGCTCTGTCGCCAGGTTGGGGGGCGGGGGTTCGCGATGGAGTGGGTGGCGACGGGTGCGGAGGCGGAGCGGTGATGCGACTGGGCGTAGGCGGGATCGAACGAGTAGTTAGGGTTTTTTTTTTTTTTTTTTTTTTTTTCCCTTTTCTTCTGAATCGATTTAGAAACGGGGGGGGCCAAGCAGAAGATAAGAGGGAGGGAGGGAAAATATATATATTTTATTATTTTTTTATTTATTTTTTTTTCCTTTTTTCAATTTACGTTGACTTTTACATACGAACACCGAACCGGGTCCAACGACTGTCATCCCTAACGTAATACCCCCATTCCGAACACAATGAGATATGTATCGCAAGCTGATTCGACTGTTTGAATCAGTTTCCGTTAAATTTACATTTAAATCACTATATTGAATTTTAAACGTACATTTCAAATTACCGGGGCCACATACTAACTAGAAAAATTCTATAAAAATATTTTCTAGCTTCGTATTGACGATACGGTCCTAACAAAACTAGTTTCGTCGAATTCCGAGACCGTTGGAAAAATGGCCCATTGCCAGTCGATTAAATTCAACTGAAATGGTCAAAACACGTTTTCCTATGCCACGCTCACATATTGATTCGAAAAATTATGCAATTTAAAACCTAGCAATAACTTTACATCACGGACCCAACAAAACTGGTTTCGTCGAAATCCGAGGTCGTTTGCAAAATTGCTATTTTTAAGGGCCTTATATATATAAAAATATATATAAATTCCACAGCGACTATTTCAAATTTTCAACTGGACATATCTTTTGATTCTTGCTACGAAATTTTGATCTTCCGGATTCGTTGGAAAGATATTCACTATTAGATTCCATTATTTTTGGTTTCACTAAAATCCGGATTGTTTTGCACCCGGTACATTCAATTGAAGTTTGAAATCGAATTATCGAACTACCGCGCCATTTTCAATTCTATTTATAATTATATATAATTATTTATATTCTAACGACGACGTATATAATATATACGTTCTAATTCTATTCAAAATAAATTTCACGTCGATATTATTTAAAATAATTCATTTTAAATAATCAAAACTCGCTAAAATTGCCAAAATAAAAATTTTAAACTGGCCCAGATTTTCCGGGTTGTTACAATCTCCCCCACTTAAAACTTTTCGTCCCCGAAAAGGAACAAAGTCGAAAGTGGTTTGATTAATCAACGCTACGATCGATCTGGCTTCCATTCTCCAACTTTTCAGTTTCTGAGAATTTCCAAAATTTCAAAAATTTGGCTAACACCCTAAATTTTCGAAAAATTTCGCCATAACCTCCCCTGCACCGGGAGCATCGGGGAATTTCAAATAGCTTCCCCGGTCCTTCAGATCTCAAAAAGAAAAAGAAAAAGCCAAGCGGCTAGCCAATAGGCTCACAAAATCATCATCACCCAAACAAAACAGGAAATTATGTAATAAACATGTACCTATTTGTCGGGCAAACAAATTTTATTCTCTGGCTCTAGCCTCCTTGCTATGACCTGTTCAAAGATATATATGCATGTGCAAGCAAATGCGACTAATTTTCAATATAATTCAATATTTGGTTCAATTAGGCATAATGGTTCAAAATTAGCAAACAAATAAACAAACAACACATACATCAATCAATTAGTGAATTAGAGTTTCAAATTCATAATTTTGATACATATACAAAAAATCATGTTTTTGATGCCAATTCACAACAATGTGTTCTAACTATATATAAGTTTTGGTTCTCACACCAGCCTAATGGAAATATATAGAAAATCACACCTTCGAAACTCGAACATAAATACTGATGATGTCATGACAATCATCAGTACCATCTCCGGGCGACTAGAATGTGATTCCATATCTATCCAGTATATTAAAACTTTGAATATACGTTTGCAAGGCGTATATGCAAATTCTTTATATACTGAATTGTCCACATTCAAATAAATAAATAATCAAATACGTAGAAGTGATTTAAATTTTCAAAATAAAAATTGTTTTCATTTGAAAAATATACTTTTCACACTCGTTCTAGGATACTACTGATCCCATCTCTAACGAGTCATTCTAATTGGATATTACTAACCCAATATCTGATGAATTCTTTCGTATGGTTCTAATGTGTCTTGTTCTCTGAGCTTTGTAAACCAAAGCTCTGATACCAACTGTGACGGCAAGGAACTTCGCTCGGTCCGAACCAGTCGCTAAACCGACCCAGACCGTTCGAAACGCCCTATCGTTTGAGAACACGACAAAACAGAACGCATACAGAAGAACGTTTCATTGTATATTACAACAATGCATCAGATTACAAGAATATACAGAGTATAAATGAATATTACACAGAAATATCAGAGATTTAAATTACATTTAAATACATAGCAGCGGAAAATAATACAATACACAACTAGAAGAGATATACGGATACAAAGCTTTCCGGATATCGTTCCAGCTGTAAACCAGGATCCTGTGAATATAAATCTGCAAAACCGAAACTACTAGCTGCCCGTGTCAAAATAAGGGCACCCAGAGTTTAGGTTAAAACAATAAACTCCAGGTCAGTCATGTGACTGGTGTGAGAACTAAAACAGTTATTAATCTTTATTTTAAAAGTTAGGTAAATCAAGGGACCACGCCGTATAACACGGAACGGGTTTTCTCCCAAGAATACCAGTGCATAAAACAAACAGCGCAATGCTAAATAAAGAAAGATGAAGCTGTTATAAGACCCAGGTCCTATCACACAATGCAACGCAAGCCGGGGGATAGGGTTTTCCCTTATAACAGCCAAAGAATGCTTGATACGTTTAAAACAAATCATTTGATACTATAATAAGTGCATAGTGCATAAAACAACTTCAAATCATAAGTATCAATCATAGGCGGCATGGGTACCATATATCATGTCGCCATATATAGGTTTACAAATAAAACCGCAAAGTCACGTATTTGGAAATTGGATTTCCTTCTATGAACCGAGGCAAAAGATAGTCCTCAACCGATTCGAGACTGTCTAGCCCGAGCCTCAGGAACAGCCGCAACTGCCCCTTGGATCGTCAGGGCCGGTCCACACGGAGTGGATTATTATGCCTGAACAATACGTCTCCCCACCCTATGGGGTGTAAGTCTGGTCCGTCAGCCGACCAGAATGCATTCGGCCGAAACCGATATAACCGAGGCGCCTCGCAACAACCACAACCACATAAGTCAAACTCGTCAGGGCGTGTAAAACCACTGACGCCACTTCTAGCTAGAAAGAAACGCATGCCCTCCCTGAGGTCCGTCTCCCGTTTTTGGTTCATACCGGGTGTGAAACACGCGAGGTAAACGTTACACAAAGCTACGCCACAAAGGCCGTGCTTTGATCATCACCACAAGACTTTGCTTTTCAACAGAAGCCTCGATCATTTGCATCTTAGCATGCCACACAGGCAAGCCATCCTATGCAACCGATATCAGTCACACAGAATGAAATCCGATGTCAGACACACAGTCCATTTACAAGTCCGTTCTGGGTCTGAACGAAACCGGAGGCACCTAGTACCCCGCATATCCATCGATCTCCAAGTACGTCTGGACGATCACTAACTGTTTCCATCTTCTTGGGTGTACAGCCCAATCAAGATCATCAGTTATCACCCAAACGACGTGAAGACTTCCGGTCTTCGACCATCGTCTTCATCTTCGACTTATCGTCGTATCAGTTATTCAGAATGGGATAAACCCGGTCTTTCCGAATAACTCGCGTATATATTATAAAAGTGTTACACAAACACAACATACGCCTCATTCCAATTCATTAGTCACTAACCGTAAATTAATCAAGAGAATAATTCCCCAAATATTAACCCCGAAGGCCGAAACCAACATCAGATCAATATCCAGAAAACCATTCTGCTTGGCTAACCGCCAGTTAGTTTCTAAATTTCACATTCAAATCTAATTAAAGATTTAACTATCGCCTGGAGCAAAACTGGTGATACTCCATTCTCGATCTTTTCAATCTAATTAAAGATTCATTAAAACTCCACTTAGTTTTAATCTGTGACTGGGTTAAAGAATCAGTGTCATTTAAAACACGGTTCACGATAAACCCAAAGTCACATCCCATTAATTATCGGGTTAAAGAACAAGTGTTATTTAAAACACTGTTCACGATAAACCCAAAAATCAATATCAATTCAATTCCAATTAAATATCATTTAATTGGTACACTTCATTAAATCTAAATAAAAAGATTTAATCTTTTCTCAACTGGGTTCAAGAACAGTGTTAGTGAAGACACCATTCACGACAAACCCAAATCACATTCGATATTCAATACAAGGCTCTGAATAGAAACTATATCGGCCTATATTCAATATCAAATTCTACGATTAACAAATGTCGTATTGGAAATAACGATATACATATATATCTTTCAAATTTCCATAACAACACCTGTAATATCACGAATTCCAACATCGAAATATTCCGAAGACAATTTCGATTCAAATCCACTCCAATGCAATCATTGGAAATTTTGGTTATTTTCAAAACCATTTCAAATTCAATTTATTTATTTAAAAATAAATAGAATTATAATTCTAGTTCAAAACTAGTTCATTTCGATAAAAATCTATTTTTATCTTTTCAAATATGGAGTTTTTCATCCCAAACTTTCACAAATCATTTCTTATGATTTTACACAAATTATTACTATTTTTAATAATTTTATCAAGGCCCGTACGGTCGATTTCCATTAACGGCCATCGAACTGCACTTACAGCGACCTTTTTCGAATTTGATTTGGACGTATCTCCAAATCCAACCGTTAGATTTCAAATTTCTAACATTCATTAGAAAGCTCTTTTCGATACGAACCCAACGGTTCCGGTTTTAGGAGAATCCGACGGTCGGATCTCCCGTAATGTCCGTTTGAAACAAATGATCGAAATTCGCGAACTGCCGCAGCGCGGCGCGTTCTATTCAGGCCATTATATTATATATATAATATATATAATATATATTTCGTCGATTACTATTTAAAACGAATTATATAAATGGTTTTAAATTCGTTTCAAAAGCAATTTCAACTTCCTTTTCAATTCAAATCAAAATTGAATTCTTCTTTATAAATTCGTTTCAAAATTCATTTCTATTCAATTCAAATTTCAATTCAATTTGAATTCATTTCAATTCGCTTTCAATTCCATTTGAATTCGTTTTCAATTCCATTTGAATTCGTTTTCAATTCATTTCGAAATCGTTTTCAATTCAATTTATTTCGAAATCGTTTTCAATTCAATTCATTTCGAAATCGTTTTCAATTCAATTTATTTCGAAATCGTTTTCAATTCAATTCATTTCGAAATCGTTTTCAATTCAATTTATTTCGAAATCGTTTTCAATTCAATTCATTTCGAAATCGTTTTCAATTCAATTCATTTCGAAATCGTTTTCAATTCAATTCATTTCGAAATCGTTTTCAATTCAATTCATTTCGAAATCGTTTTCAATTCAATTCATTTCGAAATCGTTTTCAATTCAATTCATTTCGAAATCGTTTTCAATTCAATTCATTTCGAAATCGTTTTCAATTCAATTCATTTCGAAATCGTTTTCAATTCAATTCATTTCGAAATCGTTTTCAATTCAATTCATTTCGAAATCGTTTTCAATTCAATTCATTTCAAAATATTCGATTTCGAAATCACGTTTCAATATTCATTTTAAAATGAATAAAATCGATATAAATATCGTTCACGTCAAAATGGCGTCAATCTAATCCTCACGGCTTCACATATTTCTATTTTCAAATATTCTATTTCAAATATTTCTATTTCAAATATTTCTATTTCAAATATTTCTATTTCAAATATTTCTATTTCAAATATTTCTATTTCAAATATTTCTATTTCAAATATTTCTATTTTTCTCGAAACTGGAATGAGGCCCAATCAATTACCATATAATGTTAATTATATGGATTTTCTACAACACATGTATATATCAACAACGATGAATAATCAACCATCAACCAAAGTGCACTACACTGTATAAGCATCAAATATAGACATTTAACGCTTATAGCAGCTTGTCAATCAATCGATCGACATATTTAATAAATCAGGATGAGTGAACTTCAAATTTCATCCTAACACCCGTGTGGGGTTTCAAACAATCAAACACATATTTTATTTGTGCAGTTAGGCGATGTGTAAAATTTATCGACCCAATCAACGTCATTCAAATAGGTGTACATAAACAAACCGTCTGGTTTGTAAATGAATATTTATTTATTCACATTCACGTTAAAAATTATATTTTTAACGATAACACATTTTATTTTAACATATGAATTTATATTCAGTTCATTCGTTAAATAAAATGCTAATTTTATTTTTCTAACTTATTTTAGAAAATTTCGGCGGCATAACGGCACGATACTAGAAACGGGACAAGGCCTAGCCTTATCCCCGGTCTAGTGAAGGCCCACGCCATTCACACATCAATCAAATCAATTCGTTATGCAAACCACAAACTTTGGAGTAAGGGTCTAACCTAGCCTTACTCCTTCGCCTTATAACGGCGCACGTCTAATCCTAACCAATTTATCGATTCGATTTTTCACACCACAAACCACATTCAAACCAATATCACAATCAATCACCAAACAGTCAAACAAACAAGTCCATGGTCTGTGGACGGGTGTCGGGTGCTACTAAGCACCGTCTGCATCCTAGTATATATATAACTAGAAAAATAAATTGAAAGGTGAGAAATTCTCACATATAGCTATCCTAGCTCCACGGCTCTTCATTTGCAGAAGTCTTCGTCGTTTTCGTTGCCCATAGCCACTACATATGTAAAAATCGAATTTTTACTTCGTTATTCAATTTATAAAAATCGAATTCTTATTTTGCTATTCCATATATAAAAATCGAATTTTTATTTCAAAGTTCAATATATAAAAAAACGAATTTTTATTTCAAAGTTCAATATATAAAAAAACGAATTTTTATTTCAAAGTTCAATATATAAAAATCGAATTTTTATTGTAAAGTTCAATGTATAAAAATCGAATTTTTATTGTAAAGTTCAATATATAAAAATCGAATTTTTATTCTATCGAAGTTCAATATATAAAAATCGAATTTTTATTCTATCGAAGTTCAATATATAAAAATTCTATTTTTCTATCAACAATATAAAAGATTAGATTTTTCTTTCGACAATATAAAAATTTGATTTTTCTTTCGACAATATAAAAATTTGATTTTTCTTTTCAAATCTCTAAATAAAATCAGTTTTCAGTTTTCTTTCTTTTTTTTTTTTTTTTTTTTAAAAAAAATTTCAGTTTCCAATCTTTTCTAAAAATTTCAGTTTTAAAATCTTTTCTAAAAATTTCAGTTTTTACTTTTCTAAAATAAAATCAGTTTTTATTTCCTTTTTTTTAAAAATCAGGTTTTAACTCTTTAAAAAAAAACAAAACAGTTTTTATCTTTTAAAAGATTCAGTTTTTCTTTTATTTAAAAATCAGATTTTAATAATCTCAGAAAATCAGTTTTTATATTTTTATAAATCAGTTTTTAAAATGCTTTTAAAAATAGTTTAAAAATGCTTATAAAATCAGTTTAAAAAATCTAATTAAAATCACAGTTTTTAAATTATTAAAATAACAAAATACTTACAGATGGGGGCTGGTTTCACCGATCGTCGGAGGTGCCTCGAGGTGGCGGCGCTCGGGGTTCGAACGGGGGAGGCTCGATTTGATTTGACGGGGAGGGGCTCGCATCGCGTGGAGGATCAGGGCCTTGGGGAGCTCTGTCGCCAGGTTGGGGGGCGGGGGTTCGCGATGGAGTGGGTGGCGACGGGTGCGGAGGCGGAGCGGTGATGCGACTGGGCGTAGGCGGGATCGAACGAGTAGTTAGGGTTTTTTTTTTTTTTTTTTTTTTTTTCCCTTTTCTTCTGAATCGATTTAGAAACGGGGGGGGCCAAGCAGAAGATAAGAGGGAGGGAGGGAAAATATATATATTTTATTATTTTTTTATTTATTTTTTTTTCCTTTTTTCAATTTACGTTGACTTTTACATACGAACACCGAACCGGGTCCAACGACTGTCATCCCTAACGTAATACCCCCATTCCGAACACAATGAGATATGTATCGCAAGCTGATTCGACTGTTTGAATCAGTTTCCGTTAAATTTACATTTAAATCACTATATTGAATTTTAAACGTACATTTCAAATTACCGGGGCCACATACTAACTAGAAAAATTCTATAAAAATATTTTCTAGCTTCGTATTGACGATACGGTCCTAACAAAACTAGTTTCGTCGAATTCCGAGACCGTTGGAAAAATGGCCCATTGCCAGTCGATTAAATTCAACTGAAATGGTCAAAACACGTTTTCCTATGCCACGCTCACATATTGATTCGAAAAATTATGCAATTTAAAACCTAGCAATAACTTTACATCACGGACCCAACAAAACTGGTTTCGTCGAAATCCGAGGTCGTTTGCAAAATTGCTATTTTTAAGGGCCTTATATATATAAAAATATATATAAATTCCACAGCGACTATTTCAAATTTTCAACTGGACATATCTTTTGATTCTTGCTACGAAATTTTGATCTTCCGGATTCGTTGGAAAGATATTCACTATTAGATTCCATTATTTTTGGTTTCACTAAAATCCGGATTGTTTTGCACCCGGTACATTCAATTGAAGTTTGAAATCGAATTATCGAACTACCGCGCCATTTTCAATTCTATTTATAATTATATATAATTATTTATATTCTAACGACGACGTATATAATATATACGTTCTAATTCTATTCAAAATAAATTTCACGTCGATATTATTTAAAATAATTCATTTTAAATAATCAAAACTCGCTAAAATTGCCAAAATAAAAATTTTAAACTGGCCCAGATTTTCCGGGTTGTTACAACCCCCAGTTCGACACCCTGGTCGACCTGGGTACCCAGGTCGACTCCCAGGTCGACCCCCTGGTCGACCTGGGTCCTGGGCGGGAAATTACCCGCCCAGCCCGCTTCTGGGTCTGTTTTGAAATTTGAACTTCGCTGAAACTTCCGGAGGCCATATTTTTCTCATACGGACTCCGATTTACGCAAACTCGGACTCGTTTTCATGCAGAATTCCAAGACGAACGCAATGGCATAGCCCGTTTCCCTTGATTTTGATTTTAAATTCTAATTCTGCCTTGATTTGTGAATCTTAGTGTTATAGAATTATGGGGTGTTACAGGATATATAGTACATTTTGTAGTACCGGCTAATTATATCATTTTGTTGCTTGGATTCCGAAAAGAGAAAAAGATGATGCAAATGGAAGAATTACGAATGATGGGAAGGATGGTGATTTTGAAAGTAAGTGGTTTAGATATGCTACAGGTGGTCGTTGACGATCAGTGATGGTGGAGTGATATGTAGGCGATGGCGCAATAGATCCCTGGTAATTGGAGTATGAATGCACATGCACGATGGAGCATGTACACACTTGTGTACATTAGGGTGTGAGGTCCTCTAAGTTCTGTTAAATGTGATTGCTGAAACGTGTAGAAAATTTTTTTTGAAGAGAAGGGATAAAGGGAGCAGGTTAAATACATCTCACGAATGAGTAGGTGGTCTTGACGAGATTAGTTCCAAGAACAAAAAATGAAAGAAAGAGAGAAGAAGAAGGAAAGGAAGAAACAGGAAAGGGATATATAATAGAAAGAAAGGGAAAAGAATAGAATGGTGAAGGAAAGTAAACTACAAAAACGAAAGGAAAGGGAGTGCGGACCTGGCGAGAAAGGGAGCGGCTACTGTGTAAGGCTACATTATTAAATATAGGCCTGGGCTTGGCCCATTTTAAAAAAAATATATACAAAAGAGCAGTTTGGGCTCGGATTGAAAATGCATGAGGAAATGCGTTTCGTTGCGCAAGGCAGTTTTGCCTAAGAATGTTGTGTAGGTACATGGGGCATATGGGCTTGGGCATAGGAAAAAATATGGTTGTTTGAGCCTTTTTAAAAATTTAAATACACCTTTTATAAATAAATAAAGAAGAATATGTTTGTTAAGTGATTTTTTTCCAAATAGCAAATAAGCCAGAGCTTTTTGTATGGATGGCCAAATGGGCCAAAAGTTATCTCAAAACTTAATAAAAATTTGTATAAGTTTGGTTTGGAAATAAATACAAATTTGACCTAAAAGATCATTACAATGTTTTGGTAAATAAATACTTATATTCCCATTATATAAATTGGTTGTTTGCTAAATTTGTTTACCAAATCAATAAACGCTATTAAATTCCTGAAATCTATTTTAAATAATAAATCTTTGAAGAGCCAAATATTAATTTATACCATTGTTAACTTAGAATGTTGACAAGTTTTAATTATTGTTAAGAAGTTTGATTTGAATGAGTAATTTAAACTTGGATGGACAGGTCACAATAATAAATATATTTTTAGATCATCTAAGTACAATTTGGCAAAAGAATACTAATGTTCATCGATTCAAAGAAATAAACATTGTTCCACTATATATTTGATTGACTGAATTGTTTGAACACCCTATTAACAGAAATAAACACCATTCTACTATTTTATCAGTTTAATAAATTTTATCTATTAATATATGATGATGAAATATTATGTTATCCGTTGATAATATTGACTTGTATTTATATTATTGTTTGTGCAAATTAGGTTAATGACTTGAATGTCATCTGAACTGTTATATACTCAAGTTTGATAACATGATTTAAATTGTTTTTAAGAAAAAATTAAATGGATAAATTTAAATTAATTTTAAAGGAAATATTAATTAATAATAGTAAATTAGGTTGTTTAGGGTTGTTTTAGATTAATTGTTTAAATGAGAATAAATTATTAAATTAATTTATTTCAATTGATTTAATAGAAGAAGTTTTAAGTCAATGGTTGTTTAAAGACTTGAAAATGTTATAATTAATGGATTTGGTAGGATATAGGCTCAGTTAAATAAATAAGTTAAAATTGGATAAGTTATCCAAGATGATGTGTTTTGACTTAATTAATCTTTTAATTAAGTAAGTTTGTAAAGAGAATTTGATTATCAAAGGATAAGGAAATCAAGTCGATTGTTTGGATTAAGTTCCCCAATTTAATATTTAAGTTAACCAATTTAACATGATAATTGTTTTTCGAAACCACGTTGTTTTGAATTTAGTTAAGATTTGGAAATCAATTCGATTTACAAATTTTGTTTTATCGAATATTTTAGACATCGAACTTCTACGAGTCTTGATGATAAAAAGGATTTTGACTCAAGGCCTGAGAGATAACTAAATTACCCCAACTTGAATGATTTCACTATTATCTGATAGATCGTGTTTTTGTTCGAAATGGGCGTTGGAGTTGAATATATTTTTCGGTTATGAAACAATATTCGAGAGTGAGATTATCATGTCAGATTGATAATAAGAGTTTTGTTGTTTAATTTATAATTATGTTTTCAAATGAATATATATAAACAAAGTTAATATTGTATTGAAATATTTAAAGATTACTTAAATAAGGCTTAGCGGATCTAATAGAAATAAATCTGTTTATTTTATATTTGGTAGTTAAATAACCGACTATCAAATTTGGATTTTTTTCATTATTTTTTCGAAGAGTCTGGAATCTAAATTCAAGTTCAATTCGATTTATACATTATGAGTCAGAGATTATTGAAGACCAATAAAGACAAAGTTTATGCAAATGATATTTTTTCAATCCTAGGTAGAAATTGCCTAAGATGGATTTACAGATAGTATCTTCGGTTTGTCCAGCCCCAGGACAACTTGTATGGATGAGTGTCTGACAGAGTATGCCTTATAAATTGCTAAGTTGATTCCTTCAAATGTATTTACATTTGGTGGTGGAGGAATTTGTTTCTCTTAGCTTTATACCCATGGTATTTTTGAGGAAATCAATTTGTGATTTGGAGGGTTTGATGATGTGGCATTCAAAGTGAATGAAGACATGTTATATCCAAAGGTAAGTTTCAGCCTCAAGCCTCACATCCGGGAAATGACCAAAATCGGGAAGGCGGAATGGCTAAGTGGGTCCCTCCCAGTTGGGGTGTATTGTTGTCTTTATAGAGAAATCCCATTTAGTTCTTTAATCTTTAGATGCTGTCCCTTTCGGGAAACAGTAGGTAGCTACCTACCGTTAGTGATAATATATTCGATACACACAAGCGAAAAGAGTGGTCGGTAATGTGTGGCTAGGTTGGAAGATGTTCTTGTTGAACCCGTGCATTACCCTCTAGAGATACACTATCGGAAGGTGGTTCCATACCTTGTCATAGTTGGAAATCCATTATCCAATAAGCGCTCGCGGTTTTTATTGTATACTATGTATGTAGAGCGTGAGATGCAAACGTTCTGCTAAATGATTATTTATTTGTGCTTGATAGACACTATTATAATATCAGAAGAGTTTTGATATATAATGTATTGGGTTATCGTAAGGTAAAAACCATCCCATTTTATGTGTGGATTGGTCTTACGATTATCTTTTCTTTCAAAGAGATTTTTAAAGTAAAACCAATTATTTTGGATTCTCATAAGGGGAAAAACCCCTTCTGTGTTATGAGGCATGGTCTTATGAGATATCATTTACTTCTCAAGCTATTTTAAAATCGTTTACTCATACCACTCCCATGACTAACCCGAGTTTTATTTTTCTATGTTTTCACTAAACTCTTGGGTTCCCAAATTTGTACGGGCAGTCAAGTAGTTCAGGTTTTACAAATTTATCTGGTGGAGCTTGGAGCAGGAGGCTTAAACATTAGTTATCTAGAGTTTATTTCCACTGTGTTGTATATGTGATTTACTATGATAATGTATGTAAGTTCAAATTCAGTTTTGTATTTCAAAAGTGATTATATATATTATATTTTATTCTGCTGCGATTTGTGAGATTATGTGTTGTTGTTCAGTTTTATTTTCTTCTATTCTAATTTTCTATCTTATCTTTCCTCATCCTCTAACTTCTTTCTATTAATGATTCGTATTTTCATGCAATTTTGATTGAATATGAGTTGTATTCAGTCACCTCAAATGGTATGGATTTGCAGGTCGTTACAATATTCCTTGATTTTGTTATATAAGATTTACTAATAATAGTCTCTTGTACACATAAAATGTGAGCAAGATGTTTAATTAATTTTCAAATATTTGGCTTTACATCTAATGAACATTTTATGCTTCTTATATACTTCTAATTCATTTCTTTATCCTCGCTATACCTTTTTACACCTCCGCAACTATAGAAATGTTAAGTGCTTTAACTACACAGTTAGGTATGGTATCCTTGTTGATGGTATCCTTTTAGAAGTATCTTTCCTTATAACTTCTTTAAAGATTGTATATCCTATTAGAGGATCTACAACGCTCGGTACGCTATGTGAAAATGTTGAGATTATTCTATGTGGTTTTCCTTTTCATGCAAATTTGTACATTATTTAGTATCTTGGTTTTGATATGATTTAAGATACGGATTGTTTCATCCAATACAAAGCTGGAATTCTATGTACTGAGAGGGCTTGTATCTTATTCATCCTGATTCAAAAAATTAGTTTTCTGGAATACTTTCTATATGTTGATAATGATTCTTATATTTCTTTGTTTTTTTGTTGATTCCTGGGATAATGATTACATATCTCAAATTCCTATTGTTTGTGAGTTGTCTACTATGTCTGAGCCTCTTTCAGGTTTGCACCTAGAATAGCAATTGATTTCTGCATCAATCTCACTTTTAGTGCTCTGTTTATTAGGCGTCTTCCCAAGAGGATGTCAATTAAGGAAAATAAGGAACTCTAGAAGAAAACATTGGAACTTAAAGCTAAATGGTTCATTCAATCTTGTTCATCTCTATGGGGAGCCTTGTTCGTTTTTGTTAAGAAGTCTGATGATAGTCTTGGGCTTTGCATCGATATTGCAAGATTAAGTGGTTAAATTTTAGGAATAAATATCCATTTTTACGAATCAACGATATGTTCGATCAATTATATAGTGCTAAAGCTTTCTCTCAACTGATTCTCACCACTAATTTTTCATAAGCAACGGGTTGCAGAGGATAGCATTCCTCTTGCCGCATTCCGCATTTGTTATGGATCTTATGAGTGGCCCATTACGCCATTTTGATTGATGAATGCTCTAGATTATTCTGCTAATCTCATGAATCGAGTATTGCGTGAATACCTCAATAAGTTAGTCTCAACTTTCATTGATGATATCTATGTATATTCTGAGTCTAAAGTTGACCATGACTAGCATTTAAGAATTTTCTTGAGCACTCTATGTCATAATCACTTAAAGCCAAATTTTTTATGTACAATTTTTGGGAGATGAAGGTGACATTCCTTTTCCATATTGTATCTTCTGATGACACTTCTATCGATCCATCGAAGGTAGAAGCCATTCATAATCGGAAAAGGCCACTGAACGTTTTTGGCATTCGCACTCTCCATGGAATAGATGGTTATTACCGTTGGTTCATTAAGAACTTTTCTTGCATTGTTCTTCCTTTGACTAGCCTTGTGTCGTCTCATTTAGTTTGATTTGTATGAAGCTTATTTTCAGAAATCAAAGGAAATTCTCACTCATGCTTCGATTTTAGTGGCCCCCGAAGGGAATCAAGCTCTTGTTGCTTATACCAATATTAGTCAGTGTAGTTCAGCACTGTTCTTATGCAAAGATTCCGACAATTGCCTGCTCTTCTAGGAAATTTCATTCGAAAGAGACTGCGTGCACCACCCACTTTTTAGAGTTGACCCCCATAGTCTTTACCATAAAGATTTGGCAACATTATCTTTTGGGAGAGCTCTTTGCTCTATTCACTGATCATAAATCGTTGAAATATCTACTCACTTGGAAAGGGCTTAATATATAGCAACAACGTTGGTTCAAGTTCCTTACCCCTTTGTTTTTCATTTGAGGCTAACTGAGTGGAATACGATAAAAGCTTTGTCATTTTTTGATATTCATGATGATTCCCCAACATCATATTGTTTTTTCTTGTGTTTACTATGGATGATTTTCCTAGTTTATTGGATCATATTGCCAGATGGAAATATCCAGATCTTATGCATCTTATTTAGCTTTGAAAATATATATCCTGTAATGACGATTTGTGGCATTCCTATGTTGATGCCCAAGATTATGTTAATTTTCTGAATTAGGATACGATAATGAAGTAAGTAAAGGGATAATAGATTGAAACTTATATCAGGTTAACAAGTGTAAATAATATAAAAATTAATTCGAGTGCATAGCAGAAACTAGTAGAATGTTTTGGTTCTGCACAAAATTCAATAATTTACACATTGGATTAATTGGAGAAAATATATGTGGTTGATAATTCGTTAAGATAAATAGTTTAGTTGTACTTACTTTGGATATATATATATATATATATATATATATATATATATATATATATATGCTAGTGGTGATAAAACGAATACAACTACGGAGAATTTGTGATTACCTTTTGTGCTGACTTGTCTGATCATTGTTTAAGGATTATGATCGATACATGGGATGCCATGTTATCGATAAGGGTTCTTAATCATTGTATGAGACATTTTTACATGAGAAAATAATTAATCAAAGAATTTTTTTAGTTGAATTAATGTTAAGCCATTTAGTAAATTGTGAAAAGTATAGAGAATATAGTGAGGCATAATATTATCGACATTGCAGCAAAGTGGTGAAATAGATTTGTAAAATTTGGTGGCTTAATATTATCTCATATAATAAGGTAATATAAAGAAATTTTTCTAAGTGAAATTGTATTTTGGGGAACAAAAGAAAATAAAGAAATGTGTTTATACTTGTGTGTGGAAATGTGGTTCAAATGAGTAAATATTTTGGACATGAGTAATGTTCTATTAATTATACTCTCATATTTTAGATGATGTATGGATCCATCGAGTCTTAACAATAGGAAACGGAAAACGGTGAGGCGATATTGATTTTATAACCAAAATCACAGCCATTTTTGACCGATTAATTTTCTGTAAATAAATAGAGAGGTAACGCTATTGTACTAATGCGATTTGAAAAGCTGAGTGTATAATTTAAATAAAAGCTAAGAGAAAGATAATATGTGATAATTTAATGAAATGTGTATACCATTTCTTATAAATTTGGATAAATGTTAAAATTTTGAAAACATTATATTTAATAATGTAACTTATATTTTTTTAAAGGGGTAAGTTTGAAAATTTATTTGGAAGTTATGTTATAGATTTTTATCATATAGGGAATTGCGGAGACTAAATTTCTGTAAAAAGTGACGTTTGTAACAACCCTAGCTTTCGAGTATTTGCATAAATAAATTATAAATAAATTATAACGATGTTTATAACCTATTAGTTGAAAAAATAAACACAAATTTGGAGAGGGTAATTTATAAAATTTCATAAGTTAAATAATCAATGAGATTCATGTTAATTCAGGTAAGAAAGAGGAAATATGTTGGGTTTGAGATTGCACTAAATCACGTAAAATAATGTATTCAATTCAATATTAATTTGTTGAATAAATTTAAATATGAAGAAAATATTGTTTTGGAAACTTTATAATGTGAATACATGATAAAAATAAGTGCGAAAATATTTTATGTGCTAAAAAGCAAGAATTTTGCAAATTATTAATAATGATAAATTTTGTTGTAAAAAGAGTATTCTTAAATTTATTTGAGTTGTAAATTAAAATATAATGAGTGAAATGTATTGATTCAAATTAATATTTAACTATTAAAGTATATTTTAAAGTAGTTTGTGCATTTATTTTGTTAAAGCAATGAATGTTGTGTAAATTAGATATTAAAAAAAATGTTAGTTTCAAGAAAACGAAAATGTAAAATTTTATTTTATATATAGTAGATTTTGTCTCAAAGTAATTTTTAAACATGTTATGTCATATTTTGTAAATTAAAGCATGTTAAAATTTAAATAATTTAGTATAATAAGTGTAAATCATGTTAAATATAGTGTAAACATATTTACTTTAAAAGGCAACGTCATCATTAACATAACATAAATGTGCTTAGCCTTATTGGATAGGTTTTGGGTCTAAACCAAAAACGAAGGTTAAGAATTGAACAGGTAGAGGGAAATGAGTATTGTATGTACCCATTCTTCCCTTCCTTCTACCAAATAAACCAAATATAGAAAATTTAAACCTCTCTTTAATTTTCTGAATCCGAATTATTTTCTAAATTAAAAACAGAGAAAAGTTATAGATCTTATTATATTATAGGTTTTCTAACTATGGCTAGCAATAATGTTATCAGATTCTTAGATTTAAGAAGAAACTCTTACTGTAGTTTTCTATTTTTCTTAAACTTCTATTCTCTATAATCTACAAGTTCTAGAAGCCTATCGAAAACTCAAAATATCAAATTTTTGCAAGTCAAATCGTTGTAAACCACTGTAATTTTCCAAAAGGTAAGTAAAACACACATTTCTAGCTTATACAAGATCGCATGTCTAAAATTCTTTGTTTCTTGTCGTAGTTATTTTTGTTGACTATAAACAAAGTTCGAACTTTTATGTTTACAGTAGTTAAATGTAGTATGTCCACTTCTATGTTCTTTTGCCCTTTAACTTTTCATTGGAATCATGCCAAAAAAATTCTAGATTATAATATGTATAGTTCTCTTCATATATGCCTGAAACCATGTTCGTATTCAAGCTGTGACTCTATGAGAACTTAAGCTCAAATTTTGAATCAAAGCAGGCCAAAATTCACGTTGAAAATGCATGGTAGAGGCCGGCCTAGGACCATGAAGGGTTGATCTACAAGTTGACCGATGACTTAATGGGTGTCATCTCGATGGGCACAAAATTGGGGCATCTGGTCGAGCCATTTGCTTGCTAGTTTGTGCATTGATTCTTAATTTTCAAGCTATAACTTTTGGTGATTCTTGTGCATTGTTTTGGGTAGTTTTCAAAAAGGGATTTCCAAATATTGGATAGCTGAGTATGTACAACGAATGGCTAGCTTTGTGAGTTTTGTGTATTCCGATTTCATTAAGTTTTGCTGATTTTAGGTACATATTTATAAATCGATTTCTAAAAAATTTCGATCTCTAAAACCAAATTTTGAAAAAAAAAATCCATAATCAATTTATAAAAATATAATTATTTCTAGAGCTATTATATATATAATCTCTATTCAAATAGATTTTTAAAGAAACGGTTTTTCCTCATTGTTTTCTAAAATCTGTTTCAATTCTTTTTTTTGGAAATAAGTAATTTCATATAAAGCTACATGTTTTTGCACTCTTTGAGACAACGAGGAAGTGATTTGAGTGATATAATAAATCATGTGGTATGGAATGCTTAGGTTTGCAATATAAGTTAATTTTGGATTTGTTTGATTAAATCTACACTAGTATGGAATTGATTGACCTGTAGTAAACCGACAAGTGAGAATGCGTGGTAGTGGACACATTGTTGTTATTATTTGGCTTACTATTGGGAAGTTTGTAACATATTCTGTTAGACAACTGGAATGTTGTAATTATCAGTACTAGACCTTATGGTCAATTGTTGGGCTTCATCCGTTTGTTGGACATTCATTCAATTTTTGGACTTCGCCCATATGTTGGACATTCAGATCATATGTTGGGCACCGTCGTTGTTGTTAGTACTTGGCAGGGTTCGACTATTCATTTCTTTTGCATGTGCGGCATAGCTTATGCTCGCCAATGGTGATGTGGGTCAATTTTTATAATATTTTTTAATTTCATTATTTTTTCTATATTTCATTGATTTTCAAATGGTTTCACTATTTTGTTGATATTGGAATTATATATATAGGATAAGAGCTATCTACTGATATAACTATAGTGAATGCACTTTGCTGCTTTGAGCTCTTGAACAAGATCTATATGTTGATATTATGTTGGTTTCCATCTTGTTGTTTCTTGTATTTTGGAATTTCATATATATATATATATATATATATATATATGCATGCATGTATGTGTGTGTGTATCTTAACCTCAGGGATTAAATAATTCATTATTGATGGAAACATTTGAGTTAGTTGTTGTTGCCTATTACATGAGACCTTTATATGTTGATTTAGAAAAATTATCACATGTACCTTATGTTGATTTGTGCTTATGTTGCATCTTCTCTGCTGAGAATAATCATCGCATTATGACATTATCATTTACGTGTTATGCTGTAATTATCTTTCTTAGGATAGTGTGACCCTTGTATTTTATGTACACGGTCAGATCGAGTTGTTACAAGTTAGTCGCTTTTATTACATCCTCGTTGTGCTTGCTTTTGCTACAGACAATCATGTTTTCTTTTGATATTGGTACATATTATGTAATTCTATTTGTGTATTCTGATGTATATATTCTTTTGTGGGAACTTGTTTGTATAAATGGCTCATAAGAACCAATCACTTATGTAACACTTATATATCGTACTTCTGTTGTACCTATACATGTATATATGTGGTTGTTTTGTGATTGTATTATGTGAAGTTATTATGTTTTGGTTTGAATAGATCAATTAGCCACTGTAATTTTTTGTAAGACTTGAATCAGGTATGTCGATCCACATGAGGTAAGTAAAAAAAATATAGAGCACTGAATCATCATGTTCAATACTTGTTTAAGACAAAGCTTATGGATAGTCGCTTCAAACCAGCCATATTATCCGCACTAGTAGTACTTAACAATACACTTTGTTAGTGAGGATCTGGGATGGGACGTCATAGTCGATTGGCTCGAAAATGCATTATAGGCTAAGTAAGTGTTGAACAAAACTAAGGTCACCGCTCAAACTCCCTTATGATCAGCTTTTCATAACACAATAGGAAAATCCGTACATCAAGTTGGTTTTGTCGTTGTTCCATTAAATCCTTAGATAGGAGGTTTACACAGTTCCAAATCCTTTCCTCCTAAAAGCATTAGGTCATATGCTCATTTAAATAGAATGGTGATTGAAGTACAACAGTTAACCATCAACTTCCTTATAATAGCACGGTCAATCATGATTGACATTACCATAGGAACAAAAATCAGACCTCAATTCCATCGACATCCTTGTCCTTGAAAATCGTATCATTAGTCATTTTATAAGCATATTTGTGGGAGAATCGTCTATAACTGTAAATTAACTCTCACTTCCAACATGTTTCATAGCGCTTACATATCTTCCTATTTCATTTCAACTCTTTTTAGTTGTATGCAGTCCACCAACAATCATATTAACAATCAATCATGTCTCAAACTGCCCAAGCTTACCATGCCTGTCTTTCCTCGCTGGTACCTTCACCACCGTCCCACATGACTTTCATATAAAAGGGAAACTGCGCCTTTGCAGAAGTTACCAGGATTTTATTAATCCAATTACTTAAAGATGTTGTCTATGGAAAAACAGCACAGACATGAAATTACACGCACAAATACAATATATTCCACCCAACCACCCTCTTTATTGATTCTGCAAAACAAATTTTGTTTACATACAATGGATCAACAACCAAAATAAATAAAATACAATGAATCAATAACCTTAATGAGAAAGGGAAAAAATATCTAAATGAATACAACTCTTGCTGGAGAAGGAGAATGTAGCGACCCGTGTTCTACGCATCGGAAGATCGTTGAATATTTATTTCTTTTTCTTATGAAGTCGTATGGTCGTGTAACTTTGGGGAACGACTATTGGGGTCATTTCCCATGTTCATGATTTTTGCCGATTTTTAAATGACCGTTTTGCCCCTAACAGATCTTGTTTCGGCCATAACTTTTGATTGGAAAGGAGTTCTGACCTGAAACCACTTCCACTGGCTTCGGATCGTGGTTTACAATTCCGCAGAGTAGTTACATTAGCCAAACGAACTCACCGGTTGGGAGATATAGCTGAAACAAGGTTTAGAAGGTGGAAAATAGCTTAACTGGTTCTTTAGGGTGGTTAGCGAGAGGGCCCATAACCCATTTCAGGATTAGGGTTATGGGAAGGCTGAGAACTGTAGGGAAACGAGTTTTATTTCATTTTTCATCCATCTAAAACTATTCCTTAACCCTAGCTATGGCCTCTACCTTCTAAAATCATCCGAAATCGCTCTCTAATCAAGGATTAAGCTTAGCAATGCCAAATCAAGGAAGGTCTTCACAAATTAGTGTTAGAGCCGCTGTTAGACATCTGTATCTTCTCGACAGTATCAATAAGAGATAGTTCATATTTCGATAAAGTATCGAACCCAGCAATATATTCCGAGACTGCCCTGCCATTCTGCTTAAGCTCCAAGAACTTCCTAAATAATTCTGACTTCTGGGCAGTTGGGATAAACTTATCAATGAATCGGGCCTTAAACTTATACCAAGTAACTTGATCCTTTGGAGTAGCTGCCTTAATAGCATTCCACCAATTCATAGCCCGTCCTTGCCGTTGATGGGATGCTAATCTTCTCTTCACTGCATCCTCGATACCCAAGTCCTTGAAGATACGCTCACAGCTATCCAACCAATCCTGAACATCCATAGTCGACTCCATTCCGTGAAACGGCTTCCCACCAAGGCTAGTGTAATCCTTACAGAGCTTGGCGAAATCGGCCCTAGGCACCTGCACCTCTGCACCACCACCATTAGCAGCATGGGGAACTCCCCTCTGAACATCCCTAAGCATCTCTCTCATGAAGCCAGTGAACATCGTCCTCATGTCAGCAGCATTCCCATTATTGGCTCCTCTACTAGTACCCCTCGTATGTCGGCTCATCGTTCAATCTGTAAGGAGAAAACGATTAACCATCTCTTCAGTGGTGCCAGTGCAGTGCGACTCCATCCTTAGATATACAAATAGTGTATATATATATATATACATACATATCTTTTGAAAACCAAAATATCCCAAATACGCGCTCTTATATACGTACTATCTCTCCCTGGTGTCTTTCCCTAGGTTAACTACGCAACCTAGAGCTCTGATACCAAATGTGACGGCCCGCCCCACACCAGTCGACATTTCCAATGAAAGTGAGCTGTGTCAATGCCCGACCAGCACGGGACGGTTGCTAAAGAAAGAAAAAGAAGGGAATTTGAACTAACAAGGAACCTGTAGAATGTCTCACAGCGCATGGAATAAAATATAATAATAACATACTTTGACATAAACAGGCGAGACAGTACATAAGCTGAAAACTAAACATCATAGCAGCGGAAAATCCAAATACAGCTTATGTTCCACATCATCATTATTACAACTTTTGAAAGCTGTCTCTAAAGCAAAGTAAAGGAAAGGTACACTACTAATGCCCAAAGTAGTGACCAGCAGCGACACAGGGAGAATATCTATATATGATGTACGTGGGAGCCTCCTGCTCGTCTCTGGTACAACTACTCGTGCATACCACCTAACCTGTTTCTGGTCTGCCCGTTTAAGAGCACCTAGAGTAATAAGAAGAGACATAAATCTCTGGGTCAGACAAAAGTCTGGTATGAGTGATAAGCAACAAAACAGAACAACAACAGGTATACTAAACCATACCTGAACCAGGACCTGTGACCAATGAGTTAGCACTACATATTGTACAATACTCTAAGGTGCCACTAACATATGGTGTAAAGATACGGGGGTGGGGGTATGCATGTCATAGTGATGGAAAACAATCAAGCATAGCAACAATCCTCACATCTCTCACTTAGTGCGTAAAGCATACGATATCTACCACTTTGACCACCCCATGCCTTGCCATGATCACTCTGCGCATGGAGTCGTAATGACACCACTGCACTGATCCATAACCACTAATCCTTTTCTATGTCCACTCTGCCCCATGGAGTCATGATGGCTCCACTACACTGGCTCATAGCCTTGCAACGATCACTCTTCCGGATGAAGTCATGATAACTCCACTGCACTGATCCGTAACCAATATCCGTCTTTTCGTGGTGAGTCAAAGCTATAGACGTCGATAACCCCTTTGCACGCGTCCCCCAGCAAAGCCCAACTAATGAAGTTAACTCGTTGGTTCCCAACTGGATCTTGAGTTCTACTTTCCATTTGGACTACCTTTTCATCTCAGGTTTTGGTCTCCTCCGGATAGGGTCGGGTCTCCCCCTCCTATCCAGTTCGGTTCGGGTCTCCTCCTCTTATCCGGTTCGGTTCGATCTTCCTCCTATCCTGTTCGGTTTGGGTCTCTTCCTCCTATCCGGTTCGGTTTGTGTCTCCTCCTCCTCTCTGGTTCAGTTCGGGTCTCTTTCTCTCCTACTCCTATCCGGTTCGGTTCGGGTCTCCTTCTCTCCTTCTCCAATCCGGTTCGGTTCGGTTGTCTTCCTATTATCCAGATCGGTTTGGGTGTCTTTCTCCTATCCGGATCAGTTTGGGTGTCTTTCTCCTATCTGGATCGGTCAGGTGTCTTTCTCATCCGGATCGGATCAGGTGTCTTGCTCCTATCCGGATCGGATCGGGTGTTCCTCCTAACCGGTTCTGAAAATCTGCAACTTTTTCTAGCAAGCTATTTTCGCCAAATGACGGCGTTTTCAACCATTCTAACCTTTCTTTTACATCACAAAACATTCCAAACAGCGGTAACAACATATAAAATCAATCAAAAACATTAAAATATCATTCACATGAAATATTTTAGATCAAACATACCCAAAAAGCATGATTTTCCCCTTAACCTCCTTAATCATGACTTAACCATACAATTAGTAAAACATGTCCAAATTAACCCAAATTTTTATCAGAGCCCTGAGATAATATTTAAGAATTTAACAAATTTTTCCAGATTTTTCTGAGCCATAATTTCTCTAATTATCACTAATCACTTCTAATTAGCAGTAATTAGTAAAAAAACAATGCAAATCACTCACCTTTGCCACAATTAAAATTTCAAAAATGAAACATTACTTATTTGGCCGAATACAGATGTAAGGATGGCAAGAAAAAGAGTAAGAAAGATGTTGAGTGCTTCAGTTGTGGTAACAAGGGCCACTATGCCAAAGAGTGTCGGGCCAAGCCAGCGGATAGGAAGTGCTTTAACTATGGCGAAGTGGGACATCACAAGGACAAGTGTCCGCAACCCCCTAAAGAAAAGCAGATTGTGAAAGCAAATGCTATCAATGTTGTTCCTTCTTCATCGAATTCCCCAACTGCGGCAGAGAAAGGAAAGAATGTCATTATCCAAGGTATGCTTTCCATTTATGATGTTCCAGTTAGAGTATTGCTTGATATCGGAGCTTCTAGTTCCTTCATATCTAGTGACCTGGTAGATAGGTTGGGATTGGAACCCGAGATAGTCGATAGGCCATTGACAGTAACGAACTTGATTGGTGGTTCAACTAGCCTTAGTATGATTAGCCGTAATGCGGTCTTATCGAGTCATGGATGTATGTTTGTTTGTGATTGCTTTGTTTTAGGCTTTACTGGGTTTGGCATTATTTTGGGAGTCGATTGGCTCCAAAGATACGGCATGGTGGTAGATTGTGTGGGCTTTTTGGTGACAGTTAGAGCGGATGATGGGCGGAGGGTAGTGTTTGGTGGTCTATCCAGTGATGGGTAATGGCTAGTTTTCTAAATTCCCTCGACATCCCGCATGATGAGTTCTCAGATGTGCCCGTGGCTGGCCAGTGTACGGACGTCTTCGAGGAAGTGACCGGACTTCCACCACACCAAGAGATTGAGTTTCGTATTGATTTGGTGAAAGATGCCAGACCAATAGTGATGTCACTTCGTTGTATGGCACCAAGGGAGCAGCGAGAGCTCGAGGTGCAAGTGGGCGATCTTTTGAAGAAGGGATTTATCAGAAGAAGTGTTTCTTAGTGGAGAGCACTAGTTGTATTTGCTACCAAGGCCGATGGTTCCCTTCGATTGTGTGTGGACTACCGCGAGCTGAATAAGGTGACAAGGAAGATTAAGTATCCTCTACCACTGATAGATGATTTGTTTGATCAGTTGAGTGGCGCGTGAGTGTTCTCCCAGTTGGATCTCGCGAAAAGTTTTCACCAGCTTAGGGTGGAAGCTGAGAGTATTGCCAAAACGGCATTTCAGACGCCGTCTGGATTCTATGAGTGGTTGGTCATGTCATTCGGGTTGACCAATGCACCTGCATATTTTGTGGATCTTATGAATAGGGTATTCAAGGATCAATTGAATAATTTTGTTCTTGTGTTCGTGGATGATATCTTGGTTTATTCGAGGACAGAGGAAGAACACGAGGAACATTTGAGGGTAGTGATGGAGGTATTGAGAAAACACCAATTGAAAGCAAAGTTATCTATGTGTCACTTCTGGAGGAGGGAAGTGAGATTCTTGGGCCATGTTGTTTTAGAGAATGGTATTGCCGTGGACCCTGCGAAGGTGGCTACGGTACAAGATTGGTCTACGCCCAAGAATGCAACAGACATAAGAAGTTTCTTGGGATAGCTGGATATTATCATAAGTTTATCCAAGACTTCTCCAAGATAGCAGAACCGTTGACTCAGTTGACCAAGAAGAATCAAGATTTTGTTTGGGATGAAAGGTGCGAGAATGCATTCAACAGTCTAAGGAAAAGTTGATGCGTGCACCAATGTTAGTCATTCCTAAAGGAAATGAAGAAATGACAGTATACACGGACGCATGTGGTACCAGACTAGGTGCTTTGTTGATGCAAGGAGGCAGGGTTGTAGCATATGCAAGCCGACAACTGAAACCACATTAGAAAAGATACCCTACCCATGATTTGGAATTAACAGCGATCGTGTTCGCGTTGAAGATGTGGAGCCATTATCTCTTGGGAGAAAGATTCGAGTTGTTTACTAACCATAAGTCGTTAAAGTATCTTTTCTCTTAGAAGGATCTAAATCGCCGTCAGCAATGATGGTTAGAGTTCTTGGCTTCCTATGATTTCGATATCGCATATACACCAGGAAAGGGCAATGCGGTAGTTGATGCATTGAGTAGGAGACATGCCAGTTTAGGGGCTATGTTTCTTGAGTGGAAGCAACTGGAGTACATCGCTGGGTATGATTTCAGACCAAAGTGCGAATTGGATCCAGAAGTGTTAGCAAGTTTGACGATCAGACCCACTTTGATTGAGCGCATTGGTTCCAGTCAGAGGGACGATCCTAACTTATTGAAAATCATCTCCAAGTTAGAGATGGGCATCGATGAGGAGATGAACGAGTATAGGCTTGATCGATATGGATGACTTAGAAAGAGTGGAAGACTGGTTGTACCCAACGTGAATGGATTGAGAGATGAAGTGCTTAGAGAATGTCACCACTCAAAACTGACCATATATCCCGGTGGTAACAAAATGCATCAAGACATGAAGCAGATCTACTACTGGGAAGGGATGAAAAGAGACATTGGGAAGTTTATATCCAAGTGTATGAATTGCCAGTTTGTTAAAGCTGAGCAAAAGAAGCCTATTGGTTTGTTACAACCATTAGAAATCCCAGAATGGAAATGGGAACAAGTCTCGATGGATTTCATTGACGGTTTACCTAGGACTAGATTAGGTCATGATAACATTTGGGTAATCGTAGATCGATTAACTAAAAGTGCAAGGTTCATACCCGTCAAGTCGAATAGAACTACAGCTAAGTTAGCGGAACTATATATGAAGTGGATAGTGAGATTTCATGGAATACCCAAAGGCATTGTAAGTGACCAAGATCCGTTGATTACTAGTGGATTTTGGAAGAGCTTACAAGAGGCGTTGGGATCAGAATTACATCTCAGTACCGCATACCATTCTCAAACCGACGGTCAGACAGAGAGGGTGAATCGTATATTGGAGGATCTCTTGAGAGCTTGTATATTGGATTTTAGGGGATCATGGGATGACCATTTGCATCTAGTAGAGTTTGCCTATAATAACAGTTATCAATCCAGTATTGGTATGGCTCCATTTGAAGCTTTGTATGGAAGACCGTGTAACTCACCATCATGTTGGTTGGAAACCGGTGAGAAGTTTATGCTTTGGCAGGATGTAATAAGAGAAACATCAGACAAGATAAGGATCATTCAACAACGAATGAAGATTGCCCAAGATAGGCAGAAGAGTTATGTTGATAGAAGGAGAAGAGAATTGAAATTCTCCGTTAATGACTTAGTATTTGTCAAGATCTCTCCATTAAAGAATGTTATTCGATTTGGTAGGAGAGGAAAGTTGGCACAAAGATTTGTTGGTCCATTACCAGTTCTCGAGCAAGTTGGGAATTCAGCATATAGAGTCGAGTTGCCTGAAAAGATGGCGGGAGTTCACAACGTATTTCATGTTTCCCAGTTAAGAAAGTTCGTGCACGACCCCGATATAACTATTTCACCTGATCAGTTGGATGATATCGAAGTAGAACTCGAGGTGGTTGGGAACCGCAAGACGATTCGTATTGTCGAGCATGATACGAAGCAACTTCGAAGGAAAGCAGTGAAACTAGTAAAGATTTAGTGGGTCAAGGATGAAAATGACTGTACTTGGGAGACAGAGGAGAGCATTAGGAAGGCGTATCCAGAACTCTTTGCCTGGTAAGATTCTACATACGATTTAGTTTTCCGCATGCTAGGATAGATCTGTTTGTTTGTTTTGTATGTTGATTACTGTAAATGATTGGTAGGCATGCGGGACCCTTTGTATGCTTTGGTTAAGGAATTTCGGGGACGAAATTTCCTTAAAGAGGGGGGGGGGGGTGAAATGTAACGACCCGTGTTCTACGCATCGGAAGATTGTAGAATATTTATTTCTTTTTCGTATGAGGTCATATGGTCGTGTAGCTTTGGGGAACGACTATTGGGGTCGTTTTCCATGTTCATGATTTTTGCCGATTTTTAAATGACCGTTTTGCCCCTAGCTAATCTTGTTTCGGCCATAACTTTTGATTGGAAAGGAGTTTTGACCTGAAACTACTTCCAATGGCTTCGGATCGTGGTTTAAAATTCCGTAGATTGGTCACATTAGCCAAACGGACTCACCGTTCGGGAGATATAGCTGAAACAAGGTTTAGAAGGTGGAAAACAGCTTAACCGGGCCTAATTAAGGTGGTTAGCGAGAGGGCCCATAACCCATTTCGGGATTAGGGTTATGAGGAGGCTGAGAACAGTAGGGAAACAAATTTTATTTCATTTTTCGGCCGTCTAAAACTATTCCTTAACCCTAGCCATGGCCTCCACCTTCTAAAATCATCAAAATCGCTTTCTAATCAAGGACTAAGCTTAGCAACGCCAAATCAAGGAAGGTCTTCACCAAATCAGTATTAGAGCCGCTGCTATACATCAGTATTCGCCCAAATTAGTGAAGTTTCAGTTCTGAAAATTTTAATTGTGGCAAAGGTGAGTGATTTGCATTGTTTTTCACTAATTACGGCTAATTAGGGGTGATTAGTGATAATTAGCGAAACTATGGCTCAGAAAAATCTGGAAAAATTTGTAAAATTCTTAAATATTATTTTAGGGCTCTGATAAAATTTTGGGTTAATTTGGACATGTTTTACTAATTGCATGGTTAAGTCATGATTAAGGGGATTAAGTGAAAATCATGCTTTTTGGGTATATTTGATCTAAAATATTTCATGCGAATGATATTTTAATGTTTTTGATTGATTCTATATGTTGTTACCGTTGTTTGGAATGTTTTGTGATGTCATAGAAAGGTTAGAATGGTTGAAAATATCGTCGTTTGGCGAAAATAGCTTGTTGGAAAAAGTTGCAGATTTTCAAAACTTGTTAGGAGGAACACCAAATCCGATCCGGATAGGAGCAAGACACCCGATCCGTTCCGAATAGGAGAAAGACATCTGAACCAATTCGGATAGGAGAAAGACACCCGAACCGATAGGACAAAGACACCCGAACCGATCTGGATGGGAGGAAGACACCCGAACCGAATCGGATAGGAGGAGGAGACCCGAACCAAACCGGATAGGAAAAGGAGAGAAGGAGTCCCGAACCGGACCGGATAGGAGGAGGAGACTCGAACCGAACCGGATAGGAGGAACAGACTCGAACCGAACTGAATTGGAGGAGGAGACCCGAACCGAACCGGATAGGAGGAGGAGACCCGAACCGATCCGGAGGAGACCAAAAACCGAGATGCAAAGGTAGTCCAAATGGGAAGTAGAACTCAGAATCCAGTTGGGAACCAATGAGTTAATTTCATGAGTTGGGATATGCTGCGGGACGCATGCAAAGGGGTTATTGACGTCTATAGCTTTGACTCACCATGGAAAGACGGATATTGGTTACGGATCGGTGTAGTGAAGTTGTCATGACTTCATGGGGCAGAGTGATTGTAGCAAGGCTATGAGCCAGTGCAGTGGAGCCATCATGACTCCATGGGGAAGAGTAGACATAGCAAAGGATTAGTGGTTATGGATCAGTGCAGTGGTGTCATTACGACTCCCTGGGGCAGAGTGATCATAACAAGGCATGGGGTGGTCAAAGTGGTAGATATTGTATGCTTTATGCACTGAGTGAGAGATGTGAGGATGGTTGCTATGCTTGATTGTTTTCCATCACTATGACATGCACACCCCCATCTTTAAACCATATGTTAGTGGCACAATAGAGTATTATACAATATGTAGTACTAACTCTTTGGTTGCAGGTCTAGGTTCAGGTATGGTTTAGTATATCCGTTATTGTTCTGTTTTGCTGCTTATCGCTCATACCAGACTTTTGTCTAACCTAGTGTTTTATGTCTCTTCTTATTACTCTGGGTGCTCTTAAATGGGCAGACTAGAGACAGGTTAGGTGGTATGCACGAGTAGCTGTACCAGAGACGAGCAGGAGGCTCCCACGTATGACATATATAGATATTCTCCCTGTGTCGCTGCTGATCACTGCTTTGGGCATTAGTAGTGTACCTTTCCTTTACTTTTCTTTAGAGACAGCATTCAAAAGTTGTAATAATGATGATGTGGAACATAAGCTGTATTTGGATTTTCTGCTGCTATGATGTTTAGTTTTCAGCTTATGCACTGTCTCGCCTGTTTAAGTCAAAGTATGTCATTATTATATTTTACTCCTTGCGCTGTGAGACATTCTACAGGTTCCTTGTTAGCTCAAATCCCTTTCTTTTTCTTTCTTTGGCGACCAACCCATGCTGGTCGGGTATTGGCACAGTGCACTTTCATTGGAAATGTCGAGGCGGAGCGGGCCGTCATAGAGAATAATGAAGAATGACGGAAAACCCTTGGACAATCTGGATGCACCAATAGGAATAGCTTCTCTCAACTTTCAATTCCTACAACAAGACCTGGAGGCACACAGCCTCTCAACCTCTCAACTCAATTCGGTCTTAATCTAATCCAATCCCGAAAGCTTATTTTGTAGTAGAATAAAAGGCCAAGGCAAATATTCGGTTTGCCCCTCAGAAATATATCGAGAATATAATCATTCATTTCTTTTCTTCTATAATAAAATCAATCAAATCAATCAATTAACCAACCAATCAGTCAACCAACCAACCAATTAGTCAATTAATAAATCAAACAATCAATTAATCAAATCACTTAATCGATTACATCCTCTTCATTAACATATGTCACTCCATGTCACAAATCACAACACTCCATCTTGATATGAAATCACAATAACAAACAAGTCATCTGACTTCCATGGACATGTATGTGATACCACCAATCACAAATTACTTCACCTTAATATGAATTCATATCAACACTCAGCAAACACCAAACATGTTGATCTAGCTCTTACTACGACTCCTACTCTCAATTAAAACAAACCTCAATTTTGAAGGCAATGAGATACATCTCACAACCTTGAATTTAGAGCAAAGAGACACACCCAACAATCTCGATTTCAAGGCAACGAGATGCACCCAGCAACCTCGATTTCAGGTAATGAGATACACCCAACAACCTTGATTTCATGGCAACGAGATACACCCAGTCAATTTAAAAGGACTACGACCACACCTCTATCGACACTTGTCTACCACTTGATCTGAGCACCTTCCTCGGTCACCCAGATCCCTCGAGCATCATAAACATGAAGACCCAAGTCGAAAACCTTAACCGAATCACCAAGGTACAAGAAAATCAAACCAATTGCCAACATCTTCTTTTTTTCCGTCTACCTTCATCCACATCCGAGAGCTTCATCCCATCTCCATCAATCAGATCATGAAGATAATTAAGGTAAAGCATATCATCCATCCTAGACTTCCGAATGCACCAATTTATTCTATTAAAAATAATCATCTTCCGAAACGCAATCATATCCGACATAAAAAAATCAATTTTTTTCCAATCCAAAATCATTCTAAGCTTTGCGATGATCTAGATCTGATATCAACTGTTAGGGAAACTGACCTTTGCGGAAGTGACCAGGATTTTATTCACCCAATTACATAAACATGATTTCTATGGAAAAACAACACAGATATGAAATTACATGCACAAATACAAGATATTCCACCCGACCACCCTATTTATTGATTAAACAAAACAAATTTTATTTGCATACAATGGATCAACAACCAAAAATAAACAAAATACAATGAACTAATAACCTTATTGTGAAAGGGAAAGAATATCTAGATGACGACAGCTCTTGTTGGAGAAGAATAATGAAGAATGACGGCAAACACTTGGACAACCTGGAGGCACCAATAGGAGTAGCTTCTCTCAGCCTTCAATTCCTAATCTTCCTCTCCAGGGCAGAAGCCCTGGAGGCATACGGCCTCTGAATCTCTCAACTCAATTCGGTCATACCATAATTTTAACACCACTTATTTTAACAACACTAAAAGAGTATAAATTATATAATAATTAATTTAATATTGAAAATTAAAGGAATCAAATTGCGCCATTGCGTCCGTCTCGAAATTCTGGTCAAGATAAACATTTGGTTTGCATAAAACGGACACCGTATGAAGAAGTTATGAGGGTTTGAAGTTTGTATACGCGCAAGATAGTTATATATATATATATATATATATATATATATATATATATATATAGGGTCCAAGAATTCAAAATCAGGTCCAGTAAGTTCAAAATCCTTCAAGTTCCAGAATTCGGGGTGAGCGGGAAAATTCCCGCCTAGGGGAGTCGACCCCTTGAGGGGGGTTTCGACCCTTAGGTTGACCCCCCAAGGGGGTGTCGACACCAGGCGTCAACCCCCTAAGGGGTGGGTCGACCCCCTAGGGTTGACTTGAGTAATTCGGTTTGTAGGATGGCAGCTATAAATGTAGGCTCATTTCCCTTGTTTTCTTCACTAAAAACAATGGATGCCTAATTGCTGCTAGTGCCTGCATTGAATCAAAACTCTTTCTTCTTCTGCAATCAAATTTAGAGATTCAAGCATAGATATGAGATTCATCAACTATTTTTCTCCTTCTATTGTTCTAGATCCAAACGTTGTGAACTTCAATTGCCTTTAAATTTAGATAATTAAAAGTAAACATGATATGACGGTAAATTTGGATCTACGATAGTGGCTGAATCATATCAGATCTATTGTAATTTGTGAATCCACGATATTGTAATTTGGATTTATGTATGTGACTGGATCATATCAGATCTATTGTAATTTGCAAATCTATGACATTTTGAATTGACTATGACCGGGATCTCAACCCTTATCATGTTAGATCCACTTTTAATTAATTCGTTATATGGATCATCTTATAATTATCATGTTGTGGTTAATTTAGATCTATCATTAGTTGGACATCTAAATCCTTATTTAGATCTAGTCATGCCCATTATGATAACCCTACTGTGTTAGAACCTGTTTTATTATCACAAGTTCACTGATTTGTGCTTATATGTCCATCCTACCAATATGTCATCATATTCTTATGTCAGTTTGTTAGAGTGAACATCTCTGCCATCTTCCCTTTACCCATTCCCTTTTTATTTTATATAGCTAGGCTACTATCGAGCCTAGGCATGCCGCTTAATTATGTGATTACATTAGTTTGGGAATTAGGGGAAAATCATTGAAATTGGGCATATCTTGTGAACTGGGATTTGGGCGTAATTGGTAAAAAGGTGAAAATTGGCATAATTTGAATAATTTTTATGAATTTAGACATATAATTCACTATGAACATAACTGGGGAAAAAGGGGCATGAAACCTATAACTTATAACGACATGGGTAAAATTGGAAAATAATGGAATGCCTAGGATTACAGTAATTATAAACTATAATTGTGCCTACGACACGAGGTTAGATTACACTTGTGGTAGAAGTATGCCCAGACCCGCCCGACATATCCAACGACCACAAGTGGTGAATCTAATGTGGGAGCTCTACGTGCACAAATATGATACGTGCTAAGACACGAGGTTAAGCCCAATTTATGGAATAAGTTTGCCCGGACCCGCCTGACATGTCCAGCATCCACAAATGGTAGGCTTAATGTGGGAGGTCTAGCATACCATAACCATAAACGAAAATATGGTAATAAACCTTGAATGCTTAACCTAGTTGAACCCATATGGAATTGTATGAATGTAAACTTAAGCTGGGGTTAAGTAAACTAGGTTAAACAGTGGGTGGGTTAAGTAAATCGAAGGGCGTGGGTAATATTTACATATAGGCCCACAAACTTAACCTGATAGGGTTATGTAATTAAAGACACCTAGTGGTATACATAACCAATGAAAATATTATGGTTATGTAATTAAAGACGCCTTTTTTGGGTAAGCATAACTTATAGAAACGATAGGGTTGGGTAATTAAAGACACCAAGTGGTATATACATAACCAATGAAAATCCAAGTGGGGATACAAAACAAGAGGGAGAGCTTGTATCATATTGTCTGGTACCCATTTCAGTCAGTAACCCTTAATAGGTATCAAATGAATACTCCGAACTAGGTCGGAGTTGGGGCACGCTTATTGGGTTGAATATAAGAGATCCAAACAAGGAGGACTGTGTCGGTGGCGCAAACCGATCGGGGATATGTTCGTGCATAGGCCGGGTAGAGGGGGCTAAGACGACAGTGACACCTATAGATAGGGCTGTGTATATCAGTGAGGGGTTGCCACTATTGGACGTGATACATCCTATGGTGGGGCCAGCACAGATCATCTACGCGGAGTAGGGAGCCGATCGATTACGGTAGTGGTTAGGATACATCTAAACGTATGCCTAAGTCTACCATCTTATACTTGTTGGGATCATCTCATTCTAGTGATAACAGTATTAGTGCAGAGCAATCTTTAGAGAAGTATATGCACTCTATCATGTTTACCTTCTCATACCTACCTTATATGTTGTTATCTCTCTCTTATCCACTTTATATGTTTTCCATGATACTTTTACTTATTTACTTGCTAAAAGTAACTGGACTAACCAGACTTTATATCTGGCCCTTTTTGTTTCCTCTTCTTTCTATAGTTCCCCCTCCCCTTACTTTCTCGGGGTAGGACTACCCAGGCTTGACCATGATTCTACTTTCATTTTGCTGGAGCCGCTTAGATGTATGGCTCAAGCTCCTATCCTTGCTACTATGGCCATGTTTTATTTTGGGGGATTTTTCTTCTTTTATGTACTCTGATATTTTAAAGTACAAGACATTTTAATGATGTAATGGTGTTTATGTATTTCAGACATGTGATGTTTCCAAACCACGTTGCTTTATGATTAAATAAAGTTTTCAATTCCGCTATCATTTTATATCTATCTTGTAATATTCATGTTTCTATTTACCTATAACACTTCACGAAACATAATGCATTCCCTTTGTGAGTGACAGTAACGGACGTGGGGTGTCACACTTGGTATCAGAGATGAAGGTTACCAGATTAGATAAAAGTTTTTGAAAACTATTTTCAAAAAGGTTTTATAAGAAAGCATTTTTCAAAAAGAAAAAACTATTTTGAAAAACATATTCCCTAAAGCCATATGTAATATCCTTTGATCCTTTATTTAAATATCTTTCCTTTTTTGTTTCAGCATGTCTAGGGAACCTAACATTCCAGAGGGCATTACGATACCAGGCTGGTTCCGTAGGTATCAAGAGGCTACAGCACCTGCCGATGGCCAAGGAAACATTCCTCCCCCAGTTGCACTCGTCATTCCTCCTACCCCTCCAAGAGCAGATAATTTCGCTAAGATCTGCAAAGATTTGTATGCCATAGGAGGGAAGACATTCCGTGGAATAGAAGCATTCGTAGAGGCAAGGAATTGGCTCAAGGAGACCTAGGACTTGTTCGTAATCTTTGAAGTGGAAGATCGGAGGAAGATTCAGTTAGCTTCCTGGCTACTGAAAGATGAAGCTTCGTTTTGGTGGGAAGGTACCCAAGCTTGACGTTCAGTAGAGACATCGGATGATTTTAGGCAGAGGTTTGAAATGAAGTTTCTTTACCAAGCCGAGAAAACCATGCAAATGGAGAGGTTCTTGGTGCTTAAACTAGGAAACATAATCGTTAAAGAATATGTGAACAAATTCAACCGGCTAGCAATATTTGGATTGGAATTGGTAGATACTCTGCATAAGAAAGCTTTACGGTTTGCTAAAGGGTTGAATGAACTGCTTCATGGGTTGGATATGTCCCACATCCCAATGGGAGCGACTTTTAAAAGGCTTATTGGTATGGCCCTGAAGAATGAGGAAGACAAGGGAGAAAAGAAGGAAGTAAAAGCGGAGGAAACAACGCAAAACAAGAAGGTATGGCCCAAGAAAGGGTAGCAGCAACAACAACAGAAGAAAGGGGGAAAGAATGACAAGGCTAAGAGGAAATGTCACAGTTGTGGACGAGAGGGTCACTTGTTCAAATACTATAAAAGAAGGAAGAATACTTGCTTCAATTGTGGAGAGGTTGGACATTTTCTTAGGGTATGCCCATAAAAACAGGGACTACAGGGACAAGGTCAAAGGGCAGTTGCATGCTCTCGCGATCAGTGCTCCGGATAGAGGTAGGAAAATTTTCGTGGAAGGTTTGATTTCTCTTCCAGTCATCCTATTAGAACTCTTTTTGGTTCTGGCACTTTACATTCATTTATATCTAGTTCTATGGTTGAATCTCTACACTTAAATACTAGTACGGTAGTGGATCCCATTATTGTATCATACCCCATTGGTGGTTTGGCTCATTTATCCATGATTTGTCAGGGTTTGAGGGTATCTATCTTAGGCGTCGAGTTTGAGTGCAATGCGTATGTGCTCGAGTTTATGGTCTACGGTTTGATTCTAGGGATAGATTGGCTAACCATATATGGTGCCATTTTAGATTCCGAGAGAAGGGTCGTTAGGCTTCTGACTTGTTATGGGAGGACCCTTGAGATTTCTTGTGACCCGTAAGGATCTATTATGCTTAGTTTCCTAGAGTCCCTCGATGCATCTATCGATGATTTGCAATCTATTCCAGTAGTCCGAGATTATTCTGATGTCTTTGATGAGGTTCGGGATTTACCCCCAAGGCACGAGATAGATTTTCGCATATATTTGGTTGATAATGCAAAGCCAGTTGCATTCCGGTGTGTCACATGGCTCCAAGGGAAAGGAGGGAACTTAGCAAGCAAGTAGGGTAGCTACTTGAGAAAGGGTTTATCAGGCGAAGTATATTTGAATGGGGTGCTCCAGTGGTATTTGCAACTAAGGCAGATGGTTCGCTTCGCTTTTGTGTGGACTATAGAGAGTTGAATATGCTGACCAAGAAGAACAGGCACCTACATCCGAGGATAGATGACTTGTTTGACCAGCTTGTTGGTGCCTTGGTATTTTCTCAGTTAGACCTGGCCACGGAGTTTCATCAGTTGAGGGTGGCCGAGGACAGTATGGATAAGACCGCATTTAGGACTCCAGATGGTTTCTATGAATGGCATGTAATGCCTTTTTGGTTAATGAATGCACCCTCCTATTTTGTTGATCTAATGATTAGGGTGTTTCGGGAGTTTCTACCTAAATTCGTCGTGGTCTTTATTGATGATAACTTGATCTTCTCAAAGAGTGAGGAAGAGCATGCACAACATTTGAGGGAAGTTTTGAAAACTCTCTGTGTGCATCAGCTTAAGGAAAAATTATCCTAATGTTTGTTTTGGAGAAAGAAGGTGAGATTCCAAGGGCATGTGGTTTCTAAAGAAGGGATAGCAGTAGATCCCGCAAAGGTTGTTGCAGTTCAGGACCGGCAGATTCCAAAGAATGCAATATAGGTGAGAAGCTTATTGAGGTTAGCAGGCTATTACAGGAAGTTCATTAAGGACTTTGCAAAAATATCGGCCCCACTCACTAGTTGACAAAGAAGATTTTAGTGTTTTCTTGGGATATAGATTGTGATGTTGCATTCCAACAACTGAAAATGGCTTTGACAATAGCCCCGGTCTTAACCTTGCTTGATGGAAATAAAGCATTTATGGTTTACACCGATGCCTGTGGTACAGGGCTTGGTGCGGTTCTTATGCAAGAAGGGAAGGTAGTGTGCTATGCGGGTAGACAGCTAAAAGTCCATGAGAAGAACTACCCTACCCATGATTTAGAGCTAGCTGCCATAGTATTTGCGCTTAAGATGGAGCGTCATTATTTGCTTGGAGAGAGATTCGAGTTGTACACCGATCATAAATCTCTTAAGTATTTGTTCTCGCAAAAGGATCTTAATTTAAGGCAACAAAGGTGGATGGAGTTCCTAGCTTCTTATCATTTTGAGATTACTTATACTCCTGGCAAGGATAATGCGAAGGCAGATGCACTGAGTAGGCAGAGGATGGCCTTAAGTCCTCTGTTTGTGTAAAGGAAAACCTTAGAGTTCATATCGACCTTTGATAGACCCTTTACCGAGCTTTTGCCTAGTTTGTTTGCATCGCTAGAGATACGACCTACTCTTATGGATCAGATATGAACTTTGTCGCGAGATGATCCACATATTTCAGACATCTTGGATAAGCTCAGTTAAGGGGAGACTTATAGACACCTCAATAGATATTCCATTGACGGTAAAGGGTGGTAACAACAAGATAGAAGGCTTTATGTTCCTCAAACTGGAAGTTTGCTAAAGGTGGTCTTAGAGGAAGCCATCACTCTAAGATGACTATTAATTCAGGCGGTGATAAGATGTATAGGGACATGTAGTGGGTTTTCTTTTGGGCTGGGATGAAGAAAGATGAGGCAGAGTTGGCTTCTCGATATTTAGTTTGTCCGCAAGTCAAAGCTAAGCAAAAGAAGACTGGTGGTTTACTTCATCCTTTGGAGGTTCCACAATGGAAGTGGGAGAGCGTCTCTATGGACTTTATAGATGGTTTGCCTAGATCAAAAAATGGCAACACCAATATTCGGATGGTAGTGCATAGACTAACTAAGAGCCCCTATTTCATTCCAGTTAAGAGTAAGAGGACAGTAGCATGGTTGGCAGCAATATACCTCTGAGAGATAGTCCGTCTTCATGGAGTACCTTCCAGCATCGTAAGCGATCGTGACCCCATCTTCACTAGTACGTTTGAAGGAGTTTGCAAGAAGCATTAGGTACACAGTTTGAGCACGTCTTAACATCCTCAGACTGATGGGAAAATGGAGAGGGTGAACAGAGTTCTATAGGGAAATTGGCTCCAAAATTTGTAGGGCCATTTCCCATAATAGAATGGATTGACTAAATCGCATATAGAGTAAACTGCCAGAGAGATTTTCCGGCGTTCATGATGTTTTCCACGTTTCTCACTTTCGAAAGTGCTTACATGATACCGCAGAAGTTGTGGAGCCGAGTGTATTGGAAGAAGTAGAGGTGGGACGGGAGGTGACAGTCAGACAATTTCCTTTCCGTATTCTTGGATCAGAAGTTAAGAAGCAACGCAATAAAGAAATCAAGTTAGTGAAGGTTCAGTGGGGAGATAACCCAGAGGATGCGACTTTGTGAGACCGAAGACAAGATTCGTGCTTCGTACTCTTTTCTTTTTGAGGGTATGTTCTTAACTCCTTTTTCCAAAGCTCTTTATTTATGTTTGTTTCTATCATTTAAGTATGTCTTATTGATTGAATATTCAACCTTTAGGTAGGAGTCCCATGATTGTAAACATGTGTTTGAAACATGTTATGTTTGATGGATGCAAATGGGCGCTAGTGGTAGCTCATGGATGCATATACACACATTAGGCACTAGATTAGCTCAATCACTCTCATGCTACATATGGATGTGTGTTGTGAATGAAATTGAATGTATTATCATATGGATGTTGCCTTTGGACGGATGTTTGTGCACCCATGTAGAACTTAAATATTATAATAGGATTATTGCATACATGTTGGATTCATGGCACTAACATACATTGCATTAAGGAGGACGATTGAATCACTAAACCGCCCGATCTTCGCATTAGTGTTGGGACATATACACACACCTTTGCATATATTCATATAAGCACTAGAAGTCTTTAAAGACAATGGACTCCAATGATTGATGGATGAATAAATGGGTGATGGATGGTAGGATATGCATTCGTCTTAACTTGGAGATTTTGGGGATGAAATCCTTTGAGTAGGGGAGAATGTAACACCCCGTATATTAACAACACTAAAAGAGGATAAATTAAATAATAATTAATTTAATATTCGGAATTAAGGGAATTGGAATACGTCATTGTGTCCATCTCGAAATTATGGTCAAGATAGACATTTGGTTTGCGTAAAACGACAACTTATGAAGAAGTTATGAGGGTTTGAAGGTTTGTATACGCACAAGATAGTTATATATATAGGGTCCCAGAATTCAAAATCAGGTCCAGAAAGTTCAAAATCATTCAAATTGCAGAATTTGGGGTGAGCGGGACGATTCCCGCCTAGGGGAGTCAACCCCTTGAGGGGGGTGTCGACCCCTAGGTCGACCCCCCAAGGGGGGTGTCAACACTAGGGTCGACCCCCTAAGGGTGGGTTGACCTCCTTAGGGCTGACGCGGCTAAGTTGGTTTGGAGGCTGGCACCTATAAATACAGGCTCATTTCTCTTGTTTTCTTAACTAAAAATCAATGGAGGCCTAAGTGTTGCTGGTGCCTGGACTGAATCAAAAATCTTTCTTCTTCTGCAATCAAATTTAGAGATTCAAGCGTAGATATGCAATTCAACAAGTATTTTTCTCCTTCTATTGTTCTAGATCCAAACACTGTGAGTTTCAGTTGCCTCTAGATTTAAGTAATTAAAAGTAAACATGATATGACTATAAATTTGGATCTATGCCTGTGACTGAATCATATCAGATGTATTATATTTTGTGAACCCATGATATTGTAATTTGGATCTATGCCTGTGACTGAATCATATAAGATTTATTGTAATTTGCGAATCTATGACATTTTTGAATTGACTATAACCTCAAACCTTATCATGTCAGATCTACTTTTAATTACGGATCTAATTTGTTATCTGGATCATCTTATGATTATCATGTTGTGGTTAATTTATATTTGTCATTATTTGGAAATCTAAATCCTTATTTAGATCTAGTCATGCCTATTATGACATCCCAACTATGTTAGAACCTGTTTTATTATCACAAGTTCACCGATCTGTGCTTATATTCATCCTATCATTGTGCGATCATATGCTTATGTCAGTTTGCTAGAATAAACATCTCTGTCATCTTCCCTTCACCCTTTCCCTTTTTATTTTATATAGCCAGGCTACTATCGAGCCTAGGCATGCTGCTTAATTATGAAATTACGTTAGTTTGGGAACGAGGCTAAAACATTGAAATTACGCATATCTTGTTAATTGGGAATTTGGGCATAATGGTTGGAAAGGTGAAAATTGGAATAATTTGAATAATATTTATGTGTATGAATTTGGATATATAATTCACTATGAACATAATTTGGGGAAAAGGGGCATGAAACCTATAACGGCATAGGTAAAATTGGCTAGTAATGGAATATGTAGGATTACAGTAATTAGAAACTGTAAGTGCACCTACGACACGAGGTTAGACTACACTAGTGGTAGAAGTCTGGCCTGACCCGCCCGACATATCCAGCGGCCACAAGTGGTGAATCTAATGTGGGAGGTCTAGGTGCACAAATACGAGACGTGCTAAGACACGAGGTTAAGCCCAATTTGTGGAATAAGTCTGCCCGCACCCGCTCGGCATGTCCAACATCCACAAATGGCAGGCTTAATGTGGGAGGTCTAGCATACCATAACCATAAATGAAAATATGGTAATAAACCTTGAATGCTTAACCAAGTTGAACCCATAGGGAATTGTATGAATGTAAATTTAAGTTAGGGTTAAGTAAACTTGGTTGAACAGTGAGTGGGTTAAGTAAATCTGAGGGGGTGGGTAATATTTACATATAGGCCCACAAACTTAACCTGATAGGGTCACGTAATTAAAGACATCTAGTGGTATACATAACCGATGGAAATATTAGAGTTATGTAATTAAAGATACCTTTTTAGGGTAAGCATAACTTGTAGAAATGATATGGTCGTGCAATTAAAGACACATAGGGGTATACATAACCGATGGAAATCCTAGTGGGGATATAAGACAAGGGGAGAGCTTGAATCAATTTGTATGGGACCCATTTCAGTCAGTAACCCTTAATAGATATCAAATGAGTACTCCGAAGTAGGTCAGAGTTGGGGCACGCTTACTAAGCTAAATGTAAGAGATCAAAAGGAGAAGGATGGTGTTGGTGCCGCAAACCAACCAGGGACATGTGCGTGCATGGGCCAGCTAGAGGGTGCTAAGATGACTGTGACACATGTAGATAGGGCTGTGTATATCAGTGAAGGTTTGCCACTACAGGATGTGATACATCCTATGGTGGGGCCGGCATAGAGTATCAATGCGGAGTAGGGAGCCGATCGATTAGGGTAGTGGTTAGGATACATCAGGGCGTATGCCTAAGTACCATCTTATAGCTATTGGAATCATCTCATTCTGGTGATACAAGTATTAGTGTAGAGAAATCTTTAGAGAAGTATATGCACTCTATCATGTTTACCTTATCATACCTACCATATATGTTGTTATCTCTCTCTTATCCACTTTATATGCCTGCCATAATCCTTTTACTTATTTACTTACTAAAAGTAACTTGACTCCCCATACTTTATGTTTGACCCTTTTTGTTTCCTCTTCCTCCCCTCCCCCCCAGGTTCTTAGAGTGGGAATACTCAGGCTTGACCGTGATTTTGCTTTCATTTTGCTGGAGCTGCTTAGATGTATGGATCAAGCTCCTATCCTTGCTACTATGGCTATGTTTTATTTTGGGGAATTTTGATTCTTTTATGTACTCTGATGTTTTAAAGTACAAGACAGTAGCTTTAATTATGTAATGGTTTTTATGTATTTCAAACATGTGATGTTTTCAAACCACGTTGCTTTACGATTAAATAAAATTTTTAATTCCGTTGTCATTTTATGTCTGTCTTGTAATATTCCTGTTTCTGTTTACCTATAATGCTTCACGAAGCTTAATGTATTCCCTTTGTGAGTGACATTAATGGACATGGGGTGTCACATTAATCCAATCCTGAAAGCTGATTTTATAGGAGAATAGAAGGCCTAGGAAAATATCTAATTGCCGCTAAGAAATATGTCCAAAATGTAATAATTCATTTCTTTCGTTCTATAATAAAATCAATCAATTAACCAATCAATCAATTAAATCAATCAATCAACCAATTAGTCAATTAATCAATTAATCAAATCACTTAATTGATTACATTATATTCATTAACATATGTTATTTTATGTCACAAATCACAATGTCATATACTATTGCAGCCTCCTTTTCTTATCAAGTTATCAATCATATCAGATAATTATCTGCACTTCTTTGTGTCATGAATGTGGGTCTCATGAAACGTATAATTTTTACCAAGTTTTTCCATTTTTCATTCTACTCATTAGGAGCCGGCTTCCTATACTATTTCATACATTTGGTAGCCTAATATATGATCTTAATCAAATTGTTTAGTTTGGTATAACTATTATTCTATAGCGTTTTAGGACATATTCTAGAGTCAAACTCCTTAACTTTGGCCTCATTATTGATCCTACTTTGGCCACCACTCTTATCCTCAACATTAACATCAACATTGCTAGTATTCCCTCCAAACTACTTCATTGTAGCTTTATACTTGATAGCTTCTACCAGCTACTTAACATTGTCTTTCATATTGGTAGCATTGACCTCCATTAAGCATAAAAAATAGGTTTCATTTCCGCAGAATACATCCAACATTCGCATAGGCTTCAATTTCAACTACATCCCAAAATACATATTGAGATTTATCCCTTTATCAGCACAATAAAAGTAATATCCTCTTGTATATTACACACCTTAATTGCAGTTGTAATGAATATGTGTAGAAAATACATTACTGATTTTCCATTTCCTTCAAAGAGTTTTGATAGTGATATTGTTAACAAAAAATGTTCCTTTAGGTAGACATGGTGAAAGAATGCCCGAATAAAGGAGAAGCCCCCTGAAAGAGCAGAAAGATGCTAATCTCCTCGGGAGTTAAGCAAAATAAAGATTCTCAAAGAAAGTAAAAGCTTCATACCAAAGCCAAAAGGAGCATTGACTCTGGGGAAAGACATAACAAGAATACATCAAAGACAAGAAGGCTTCTGGCATAATGAAGAAAAGCCCTTTCAGTAACACCTAAAGGCATATCCTTCCCAAAATATTTCTTGTATACAAGCAGCGAAGCATAGACCATAAAAAGCTTAAAACAAAGGGGTTTGGATAGTTATTCATTAGAAAACTACCTTATATTCAATGAAAGTCTCATCATGTTGAAAGGCATTTCATAAAAGGATAAGTTTTTACCGTAAGCTGGAAGCTTGCTTAAACAAATGCCTTCTACAACAATCAAAATCGCTTTCTGGAAGATACTCTCATAAAGTACCATAAACACAAGATGCTTATAGGAAAAGATGCCATTGTGAGCTTTATCAAAAAAAGATGCCATCGTGGAGCTTTCAGTACCACCTTCGAAGAAACGTCTAGACGAAGCCTTTTGAGCAAAATAGGGACAATCTGCCTCTATGAAGACCTTTTTGGTCTAGAATCGGAGAGGAATTCATTCCAAAATCAATAATCACAACTTGCTGAATGTAACCCTAATTTCAGAATAAAGTTAGAGAAGTCTTTTTATTTACAATCCTATTTGGCAATTCATAATAAAAGGAGAACCGAGAATCTAAATGCATGGAATTTAATTATAAGAGAAGAGGTTAAATCATTCTGGCTATTAACTTGTTTAATAGTCAATTACACATGATTTTATCTATTGACTTCTTACTTTCACCCAAAACCACATTATGAGACCCGTAAAAAGGTATGACATATTTAGAACCGATTGTTGTGAAGCCTGATATGTAAAGTGTAGGGATAATTACCACTAACAAAACTTGTTTTCCTATGGAAAATACAATCGTAGCCTCCTCCCTCTTAATGGGTTCCGCAATATAATAATTTTTATTTATTAGATTTTGAAATAGGGCCTTCCAAGTAGAGTTACCTATGCTTTGAATGGAGAATGGGATCTAACGTTGCCTGAGGCTTTGGTCAACTCGACATGTGAAATCGTATCTTATACACCTTCAATATCCCATAAGATGAAAGTTAGTTATATCTATTCATCTCGGCCAAAGGCTTCCATTGGTACCAAAGGCTGATGATACAATCCTTTGGAAATGATCGATAATGATGAAACCAACACAAAATCACTTACATATGAAATTTGGCAATCATAGGCAACTTTGGGATGTTAAACATTTTTATGGTTAACATTATTGACACAAGAAAGAGGGCTTGAATCCCTAACCTTTTAGTTAATATTAACTAACGTTTCGCATTTAAATGAATATAAAAAAATTGAAGACTAAATCGAAGAGGCTTGACACTATCAATGAAGATGTGGTTCATGCAGTGGAGCTAGAGTGTAATAACCCAGAAAATCTTAACCAATTTAAAATATTTATTTTGACAATTTTGATGAATTTTGAATATTTTAAACGAATTATTTTAAATAATAATGACGAGAAATTTATTTTGAATAGAATTAGAACGTATATATTTATTTTATTTGACGTTAGAATATAAATATTTATTTTTAATTATAAATGGAACTGAAAATGGCGCGGTAGTTGGAAAAGTCGATTTCAAATTTCAAGTGAATGTATAGGATTCAAAATAAACCGAATTTTAGTGAAACCAAAAATATTAGAATCTATTTGAGAATATATTTCCAACGAATCCGAAAATTTCAAATTTCATAGCGGGAATAAAATGTTATGTCCAGTTGAAAATTCAGCATAGTCGCTATGGAAAATATAGCCCTTAAAAATGGAAATTTTGTAAACGACCTCCATTTTCGACGAAACCACTTTTGTTGGATCCGAGATGTCAAATTATTGATGGATTCCAAAATTCATAATTTTTGGGATCAATATATGAGCATGGCGCAGGAAAACGTGTTTTGACAGTTTCGATCAATTTGGATCGACCAGAAAATGGCCATTTTTCAAACGGTCTTCAAATTTGACAAAACTAGTTTTGTTAGGACCGTATTGTAAATACGAAGCTAGAAATAATTTTTATGGAATTTTTAGAATCGGTATGTGGCCTTGGTAAATTAAAATGTGTGTTCAAATTAAATATATATTGTTTTATGAGGAAATTAGTTTAAAGGAAAAACATTAATCTAATTTTTAAATTAAGGACGTAAGTTTGGGTAATTAGGCTGAAGGACACCGCTCCCTATCCAATCGTCTCCATCATCGTTAATCTAATTTCTCAGCAAATCAATCGTCTCCATCAACGCTTTCACAGCCGTCGTTCCCTTCATAGTTGTTTTCCCAAGCCGCCGCCGCCTCAAGCCTAGCTACCACCTTCCACGCCGCCACCGCCTCCCAAAGCCGCCGCCTTCACCTTCCACTTCCGTCACCGACCTCATGCCCTAGCCGATCCAAGTCGTCGCTGTCGTCCATGTGCCTTAGCTACCGCCACCGTCCAACTCATATCTATCATCGTCGTCGCCATTCAAGTCATCAAACGTGCTGCAGCTGTTGATTTCTTTTGTTTTAAAATTTTTTTATGCTATATTCTCTTATCATTTCGTATTCTGCTTGTGCAATCCATTCTAATGTATTTAAAAAAATTCAAATGCAATATTCAGATATCATTCTATATATGCAATGCATGCTATTTATGTAAAAAATTCAAATAATTTAATCAGTTATTATTCTTCATATGAAATGCATGCATTTGTAATTCAAAATCTGAAATGCTATATGCATCTATCATTCTTTATAGTATATGCATCTATCATTTTTCATATACAATGCATGTTGCAGTATTTTAACAATTATAATGCTTTATTCATTTAGCATTCTTTGTTTGCAACACACGCTCATGTATTTGACAAAAAATGCAAATGTAGTATACAACTATTATTTGAAATGTTTTACACATTTTAGTCCACTTTTAAAAAATACAATGCTAAACGCAACTACATTTATTATATTCTATACATGCTAGTTCATTTTACTAATATAATGCTATATTCAAACATTTTAGTCCACTTTTAAAAAATACAATGCTAAACGCAACTACATTTATTATATTCTATACATGCTAGTTCATTTTACAGAAAATAAGAAACTGACCGGAGATTAGTTAAGTTGAATGGTTTCCTGGGTATTGATCTGATGTTGGTTTCAGCCTTCGGGGTTAACACTTAGGGAATTGTTCTCATACTAATTTACGGTCAAAGACTGATGGAATGTGAATTAGGTTTATCATGAACTGTGTTTTAGCGACATTCATTCTTTAACCCGATTTACAGTGAAATGAGATTTGGAATTTATAAATCTTTTGTTAAGATTTAAAGGAGATTTTCCAAAGTAAAGTTTTCCAATTTAACATATTAAATTGGAATTGAATGGAATTCGATTTGGCAATAATCGAAGTAAGCTTCTGTAGAGGAAGACGGTTAATATATATGGAATTTAAAAAGGCCTTGTCATTATTCCATTTATATTATTGGTTGGATATGAAAGTTTATATCGATTATATATATCGATTTGTTTTCCATGAAAATTCCATTGTTAGTGGAATGTGATTTTGGGTTGTCATGAATGCTATCTTTAATAATATTGTTCTTAGACCCAACAGAGTTAAGAAAATCAGAAACGAACTGGAGATTAGTTAAGTTGATTGGTTTCCTGGGTATTGATCTGATGTTGGTTTCAACCTTGGGGGTTAATACTTAGGGGATTGTTCATTTGCTAATTTACGGTTAAGGGCTGATGGAATGGAATTTGATTTTGGGTTTATCGTGAACCGTGTTTTAAATGACATTGGTTATTTAACCCAGTTAAAGACAGGATATGATTTCCCAAGTTAAACAATTATTAATATTGATTTTTGGGAAGATTTAAACCAAGTGGAGTTTTAATGCATCTTTAATTAAATTGAAATGATATCCAAAGGAAGATTAAAGAATAAATTTAAAGAATTTATCTTTGATAAAATTAATGGGAACCTTTCCCAAAATACAAGAATATTTGAATAAAGGAATATTCTGGACTGGAATGAGGCATATGTTGTGTTTTTATAGCACTTTTTTATTATATACGCGAGTTATTCAAAAAGACCAGGTATATCCCTATCTGGATAACTGATTCGACGATGTGTCGAGGATGAAGACGGTGGTTGAAGACCGGAGGTCTTCACATCGTTTGGATGATTACTGATGTCTTGATTGGGCTGTACACCCAAGACAAGGTAATAAGTGGTGATCTGTAACGATCGCGAATTTCGCTCGATCCGAATCGATCGCTAAACCGACAAAGACCGTTCGAAACCCCTGATTGTTTTGAGAACACGAAAAATCAGAATGCAAACAGAAGAACATCTCATTGTATGTTACGACAATTCCACCAGAATTCAAGAATATACAGAGTATGAATAAATATTACACAGTCGATAAATATCAGAGATTACAATACATTACATAGCAGCAGAAAATAATACAAAGCACAACTGAAGGAGATATACGGATACAGAGCTTTCCGAATATCATTCCAGCTGTAAATCAAGATCCTGTGAATATAAATCTGCAAAACCAAAAGTACTAGCTTCCCGTGTCAAAATAAGGGCACCCAGAGTTTAGGTTAAAACAATAAACTCCAGGTCAGTCAGGTGACAGGTGTGAGAACTAAAACAGTTATTAAAACTTTACTTTAAATCAGATATATCAAGGGACCACGCCGTATAACACGGTATAGGTGTCCTCCCACGAATACCGGGGCATATAACAAAACAGCGCAATGCTTTTTGGAAAAATGAAGCTATTATACACTACAACAAAAAACACCTTTCGCAACAGGCGATATCTGTTGCAGTAAACCTATTGCAATAGGCATGCGCCTGTTGGTATAGCCGAAGTTGCTAAAAGTCCACAACATTTTCTACCTGTTGCAATAAGATGTTGCGGTATACTTTTTTGCAACAGGCTTTTGTTGTTGCAACAAATCATTTTGCAACAGTATATGCCTGTTGCAATAGATCCACAGATCTATAAAAAAAAATTACAACTTATAGATATTACATATTAAATGTATTCGTTTTAGTAATAGTGCATATCACAAAATGAAATAAACAAATAAAAATTTTATTTCAACAAAGTTTTAATAGTACAAACAATTACAACAAAAATTTCTACAATTTTCATACACCATTCACACAACACAGTTTTTCCGAATAAAGCATTTTCTAATCATATTTCTACTCTATCTACATATACTATAACAAGAAAATAAATATCATCGGTTCACCAAAACAAATCTTCAGTTCATGCTCCAAGTTAGTTGTTAATCATGAACATGTGCATGTCTATCCAAGAATATGTATGTCATTCGAGCGAACTCTACATCAAATAAAAGCTTAGAGCTGACAACACCTTATGTACTTCCGTGCAACCCATTGATGTGCAACACTGCAAAATCCAACTTTTTTGACTGACTCGTTTCAACAAATCTATGATGTTTCTTAACAAAAAAACAAAAGTAAATTACCTTGCAGCCTCTTATCCTTGGCCATTCTTCTAATACAAACTAAAAACGTAAACTTACCTTGCAGACTCTTGTCCTTAACCAATATCTTTTCACATGCAATGACAATATGCCGAATGTTTTCTGCATAACATAAGTAATACAAAGAGAGAGTCGGCAGTATACTCAAAAAATTTCGAATACAATGTTTCCTGCAAGCTTCCAGGGAAGTTTTTTTTTTAATAACTTGCATCTTGGAGTGAAGTGCTTTGTATTTTTTTTTTAATTTAAAGGGAGGGTTGATTTAACTAAAGAAATATACTAATCTTATAGATACATGGACTGTTGCTTTAACCAAGTGTGTTGAAAAATAAACACATGAGCTTGGAATAATGCATTCTGCGTAGTATATCTTTAAAAAAGAAATAGATCTTACAAACAAAAGTATATTAACAATATAAACATCAGTGATTATGTTTCTCTTGTGATTTGTCAAGGTATAATACTGGATAACCTTGTTTAGCTAATGACATTACGTATGCAATTTCTACACAGATTTAACTAGTTGTTAAGTAGTGGCCAAGTTCATTTTAGTAACTATAATTGTTACTTCATCTAATTTGTTATATCAGTAATAGAACAAAAAGAACTCAATGAAAAAAATTTACTTGCGGTGGGAGACGGGAACGATTCCAGCACGATACTGAGCGATCTGAAGAAAAGCGGGCTCAGCCATATCAAAATGCTGAAGAGGTGGGTTGCACCACCGTCCATTATCATTAGACAGTGCAGATCAAAATTACTTAGATAGTTATAGGCAAACATGGTTCTTAGTTCATATAAATAAACTTAGATAACTTAGATAGTTAAGAACTTAAGATAGTTTTTACCTTCCTCTAGGCCGAAGCTCCATATTCGCTTCTATCATTTCCCCTTACTGTCCCTACAGAAATTCCCTTTTATACAATTTTCTTTCCACTGTTCTTTTATATGAATGTTATAGGCTTCAGTTCTACTTTACTTTTGCTTTAAACCTATGTGATGTTAGGGCCAGTCCTGAGGGCAAGGAAATCAATCCTACTTACAAGCCTTGGAAATCAATCAATAAGGATTTGTGAATGGGAAAATATAACTAACTTGTCAGAATTTGTAGAAAATAGATACATGCACATAATGCTCGCAAGCCGATAAAAGGGAAGGAGGGAGGGATTGGGCTACAATCAAGTATTTTATACCATTAAATACTTGGTTATGACCATCGTCGGCTGCAAATCTAATCCATTATTACTTAATATCCGATTATTATGTTTAGCAAACATTGGAAATATGATCACCCAATTAATATTCAGATCTATCTATCATTATCTGTCAGCATAAAAATACAGAAAAGTCATTTTAATGGCAAAGAGAAAACATTTTATGTTTGCAACTGAAAGATTATAGGAAAATTTCAGATTTAGAGTTCATCTATCATGACAAATTCATGACATGTATGAACTCCGAAAATAGAATGATTAACGTTGAGCAAAATATGTAACAATCAAAATTAGCACTAGGGTTCGAGCAAAACCTGAAATGGAAGAGCAAGAGAGTTTCGGCATCCTCGCTAAACTTTAGAAAATGCAAAACCCCTTGAAATGAGTCAGCAAGTCATCTTTACGTCAACACCATCAGAACGTTGTCTTTGGAGTAGTATCATTTTGTTTAGCAAATGCGAGTTTAGCACAATAGTCTTTTTCTTTGTGTAAACTATGATATAACAGACTCAAAAAATCTCTACAAGAAGCTGCAGGAACAGTCTACAAATTACATGGCCATTCACTCACTGACTACACACTGAAATGCATCAGCAAAACATGACTTAAGCATAGATCAAAGCGAACTAGAACAATACAGCAGCTACAAGAAGCATTTGAAGACTCCAGAATGTCACACAAGCCTCCACTCAACCCCAACAACAAATATTACCAAAAATACAACTACAAGCACCAGACATATCCAATACAAGACAGAAACTCATCACAAACAAGTTGAAACCCCAAAATTGATAGACAATCGAACAAACAGCACACACCAACACCAAAACTTCCACTTCCATTGACATACGAATAGAAAAAGACATTGAGCTGAGAAACTCACCAAGCAGGAAATTAAGGATGTTGCAAGTCCGCACATAAGAAGTAAACCGTCTTCGCAGTTGTGGGTTCTACGACAGTGCAAACTTGGTACTTGTTAGTGCAAACTAAGCTAAATAGAACTCTAATTATACATCGCAAGTTGCTAGAAGTGGACATGACACAACCAATAGTACAATATATCCCTTCCAAGCTCCTCCTACATAAAAAACAGAACAGATAAACAAACGATTAGGAGGAATAAAACATTAAAATCATGTGAACCAATGACGCTGAGGTAAACAAAAAATGAACTGAAGCAAAAATAAGAAAAAGAAGAAAACCAAGAAATGATGAGAAACTTCTTCCATTTATTATTATTGGATCTGCACTGATTTTTACAATAATAAAAAAACTTGCCACTCACACCAGATCAAAATTTTGAGCAACTTAATAACCTAAATCATATATAAAAAATGGTACAAATCAATTAAAGTATGATATAGATTTGACGTACTTACCACTCACACCAAATCAAGACTGACAACCGTACCTAAATCCGCCACTGCCAACTACGCCTTCCAATGACCCCCTACTGCTCCATTGAGCGACCTCCAATCCGACATAGATCGCCAAAACTTCAGTTACCGACTGCAATTTCCACCTAGACGCAGTGAATAGTAGAAAAATAAAATGGAAATAGTAAAAGACCGATGGGAGAGAGGCGATTTTCAGATCTGATTTCGAAATGAATAGGAAAGGTGTTTTTAATTTGTGCAATTGTAAATGGAGAATGACTGAATTAGGGATCTGGAGGAATTGGGAATGTATGATGTTTGCTTGGGCTTATTACGCGAATGAAGGTGGATGGAGCGAAAAGAATATGTTTTGGAGCCATAATTTTCAGATGGCGACAATTGGAATCCGTGAGTTGGAGCCAAAAAGCGAAGCTGGAGCCAAAATTTTCAGATGGATTATTATGCAAATGAACATTGATTATTAAAAAATAATTATTAAATATTTGTTCTTCTTGTTTATTTTATAGTAGTTTATATAATACTACTTGTTGCTTCTTCATTATAATGCAATATCAACTGTTAAATGTTTAGTGTTCTATATATAAATATATATATTGAAAATTGTGTTATATATATATATATGTGTGTGTGTGTGTGTGTGTGTATCAATTATTAATTATTAGTTTTAATTATTACTTATCAGATTTAAACTATTTATTATTTAATAGTAATTATTAATTACTAATATGTAATATCTTGTAGTGATAATACTAATTATTGATTATTAAAATATAACTCCTTATTTACTAACTATTATTTCTTGCTACTTTTCATATTATAAGTAAATATTGCTTATTACTTCGTACTTTTATATTTAATAGTATTTATGTTTTCCAAATGTGGGGAAAAATAATTTTTAAAAGTATGTTTTAGCAACTAGCCTTACTAGTTGTAAAAAAAATACAGTTATCGCAAGTAACAAAAACAGTTGCTAAAAATATCATTGGTTTTTTATTATTAATTTTTTATTATTAATTATTTATTTTATCATTTTTTAAGTGTTTATTATTATTATTATTCATTTATTAGTTAATATTATTTAAATATCAATTATAAATATCATTGTATAATACTTAAATTTAATTATTAATTAACGATTATTAAATATTAATTCTAATTATTATATAATTACTAGTAATTAATCATTTAATAGTAACTATTTTGAAATTAATTATTAAAAGTTAATCATTAAATGCTGATACTTATTTTTAATAGTATGTTTTTCACAACTGTTTTTACAAGTTGTGAAAAAATGCAGTTATTGCAAGTGGCGAAAACAGTTGCTAAAGATATCTATTCGCAACTGGCTTGAAAGTGCAGTTGCAAATAATATGTTTGTTGCAACGGTTATGAAAGCATAGTTGCTAAAAGTATGTTTTTGCAACATGATGAGAAGCACAGTTGCTAAAAATATGTTTTTCGCAACAGAAAAAAAATGCCTGTTGCTAAATCTCGTCTACTGCAACTGCTATAATAGGTCTGTTGCTAAATATCATTTACTGCAACAGTCATGTATCGCCTGTTGCAAATAGCTAGTTGCAGTATGTCATTTTTCTTGTAGTGATAAGAGCCAGGTCCCATCACACAATGCAACACAAGCCGGAGGATAGGGTTTCCCCTTATAATAGCCAAACATGCTTGGTGCGTTAAAAACAAATAATTTGATACTATTATAAGTGTATAGTGTCAAAACAATTTCAATCATAAATATCAATCATAGAAGGCATGGTTACCATATACCACGTCGCCATACTAAGCTCTACAATCAAAACCGCAAAGTCACGTATTTGGAAATTGGATTTCCGTCTATGAACCGAGGCCAGGGATCGTCCTCTACCGATTCGAGACTCTCTAGCCCGAGCCTCAGGACCCAAACATAGGTGAGCCCTTGGAGCGACAGGGTCGGTCAACCGATATGGATTAAAATGCTTGAACACTGCGTTGCCCCACCCTTTGGGGTGTAAATGAGCAAATGACTCCATCGGCTCCACACAATCGCCGATATAGCTGAGGCGCCTCGCAACAGCAAAAACCACACAGGTGAAAATAATATTAATGTCACGGCTGGTAGGTCACTGACACCACCCTAGCTAGAAGGAAACGCATGCCCTCCTTGAGGTCCTCTCCCATTTCTGGTTCACAACCGAGGTGTGAGACTCGCGAATCAACGTTACACAAAGCTATGCCACATAGGCAGTGCTTTGATCATCATCCACAAGACTTTGCTTTTCAACAGAAGCCTTGATCAATTGCCACTTAGGCATGTCACACAGGCAATTCACTCCATGCGATTGATATCCATCAATATATAACCTCTGAGCTCGTACGTCTCAGAGAAGGGCGTTAAGCAAGAGAATAAATTCTCCGCCGCCAAACAGATATATATTTAATAGAAATCAATCACACAGAATAAAATCAAATGTCGGACACACAGTCCATTTACAAGCCCATTCTAGGTCTGAACGAAACTGGAGGCACCTTGTACCTCGCATATCCATCGATCTCCAAGTACGTCTGGACGATCACCAACTGATTCCCTCTTCTAGGGTGACAGCCCAATAAAGATCATCAGTAATCACAAAAACGATGTGAAGACCTCCGGTCTTCGACCACCGTCTTCATCCTCGACACCACGTCGAATCAGTTATTCAGAATGGGATAAACCCGGTCTTTCTGAATAACTCGTGTATATAATAAACAAGTGTTACACAAACCAACATACGCCTCATTCCAATTCAGAATACTATTTCATTCAAATAATCTTATACTTTGGGAAAGGTTCCCATTAATTTTATCAAAGATAAATTCTTTAAATTGATTCTTTAATCTTCTTTGAATATCAATTCAAACTAATCGGGATTAGCGAACCACACCGAAGTAATCATTTATTTTATTTCCCAATCCCAACCTATTCATCCCATGAAGTAAAACTGGTCATACTTCATATCTAACACCACGGTGTTATCGGTAAATTCAATTACCATTTCAAGTTCAAATCTAATTAAAGATTTAACTATCGCCTGGAGAAAAACTGGTGATACTCCATTCTCGATCATTTCAATCTAATTAAAGATTCATTAAAACTCCACTTGGTTTTAGTCTTCCCAATAATCACTATTAATGATTATTTAACTTGGGAAATCATATCCTATTTTTAACTGGGTTAAAGAACCAATGTCATTTAAAACACGGTTCACTATAAACCCAAAATCACATTCCATTCCAATTCAATTATTGAAACTTCTGGTTACTTTTAAAACCCTTTCAAATCCAATTTATTTATTTAAAAATAAATAAATTATTATTCAAGTTCAAAACTAGTTCATTTCGATTAAAATCTATTTTTACCTTTTCAAATTTGGAATTTTTCATCTCAATTCTTCACAAATCATTTCTTATGATTTTACACAAATTATTACTATTTTTAATAATTTTATCAAGACCCCTACCGTCGATTTCCAATAACGGCCATCGAACTACACTTACAGCGACCTTTTCCAAATTTGATTTAGACATAATTCCAAATACAACCGTTAGATTTCTAATTTCTAATATTTATTGGAAATCTCTTTTCGATACGAACCCAAGGTTCCGTTTTTAGGAGAATCTGACGGTGGGATCTCCCGTAATATCCATTTGAAGCCAACGGTCGAAATTCGCGAACTACCGCGACACGGCGCTTTCTATTCAGGCCATTTAATATATATATTATATATATTTCGTCGATTTCCTTTTAAAACGTATTTCATAAATCGTTTTAAATTCGTTTTCGAAACGATTTCAACTTCATATTTAATTTCGAATCAAAATTAAATATTCCACATCATCGACATACAAACGATAATATCTTCAAAACGTTATATTTTGAAATCACTTTCTTTCTTATATTGATTACAAAAATGAATAAAATCGATATAAATATCATTCATGTCAAAATGGCGTCAATCTAATCAACACGGCTTTTATTCAACACATGAATGTTTATTCTATTCAACACATGAATATTTATTCCATTCAACACATGAATTTAAATTATTCAACACATGAATTTATATTATTCAATACATGAATTTTTATTCTATTCAACACATGAATTTATATTCTATTCAACACATGAATTTATTTTCTATTCAACACATGAATTTATTTTCTATTCAACACATGAATATTTATTCTATTCAACACATGAATTTATTTTTATAATATTCCTTATTTTCCAAATCGGATTGAGGCCGAATCAATCACCATATAAGGTTAATTATATGGATTTTCTACAACACATGTATATAATAGCAACGATAAATCATCAACCATCATCCAGACTGCACCACACAACTGCATAAGCATTAAATATAAATAATTAACGCATACACAGTCTGTCAACCCATCGATTGACATACAACTAAACAATCGGGATTAGTGTACGTCAAATATCATCCCAATACCCATGTGGGGTTTCACTTCAACAAACACAGATTTTTATTTGTGCAGTTGGGCGATGTGTAAAATTTGTCGTCCCAATCAATATCAGTCAAATCAGTGTATATAAACAAATCGTCCGATTTGTTTATTACTATTTATTTTATATACACGTTAAAAATCATATTTTTAGCTATAAATTATTTTCCACTATAAAATATTTTATTTCATTCCACATCACACAATCAAATTTCACAACACAACAATCAAACAAACTCATCCATGGTATGTGGACGACGGGTGTCGGGTGCAGCTAAGCACCATCTGCATCCTAGTATATATCTCAACTAGAAATTAAAATAAAAGTGAGGAGTTCTCATAGAGGGTTCCACTCCGTCGTGCTTTACTTCTGAACTTTGGAACCGTTTGGATTTGTTTGAAATTCAAATGCAGTCCTTTTCATGTTGTTCATCTAAAAAAATTATATTTTTATCACTTCATTTCAATAAATAAAAATCATATTTCTATTACTACTTCATATACATTTACAATGCTTTTTTATATATAAAAATCATATTTTTATATTTCTACTTCTTATATAAAGATCGAGTTTATACTATCTATATAATATAAAAATCATATTTTTATATTCTCTATCTCATAAAAATCATATCTTTAATCTCTACATATAATAAAAATCATATTTTTATTATCTCTACTATATAAAAATCGTATTTTTATATTCTTTATCTCATAAAAATCATTTCTATTTGCTTTTCATGTAAATAAAAATCGCATCTTTAACATCATTTCATATGAATAAAAATATAAGCTTTTCATACATTAAAAATATAAGTTTTACTTATTTAAAAATAAAAATTTTATCATATAAAAATCTCCTTACTATTATATGTATATAAAAACTGATTTAAAACCCTTATTTACAACTGAAAGCACGAAATAAATAAAAATAAATAAGTATAAAGGGCTTACAGTAGAAATCAAAGGCAGGGAGGTTCACCGTCGCGCTGACGTGGCTGGGGAGGCACTGGAGCATTGGTGGCTGCGGATCGTGGTGGATGGTGGGGCGGGGCGAGCCGTTGGTGGCTGAGGGGAGGGTACGGGTCTTGTTAGAAGAGGGGGAGAGAGGAGCGATGGGGGGAAGAAGAAGGGGTGTCACATCAACAAGGAGGGGGCGAGGCTCGACGGAGGTAGGCGGTGGGCCATGTTGCGGCGGCGCAGGACGCGAGGGGGGGCATGATCGATTTCTCTTTTTTTAATTCGTTCGATCTGAAGGATGAGGAGAGAGAGAGAGGGCCAGAGAGTTATATATATATATATATATATTTTTAATTTCAAAAAGTAACTTTTTACTTCAAACTCAGATTCAACCCCAACGACTGTCGCCCCTAGCTAACTACCCCCATTCCGAACACAATGGGATATGTATCGTAGGCTGATTCGACTGTTTCGATCAGTTTCCATCAAAATCAAAATATAAATCTATATATTGACTTTGAATGCATATTTCAATTTACCGGGGCCACATACTAACTTTAAAAATTCCCGAAAAATATTTTCTAGCCTTGTATTGACGATACGGTCCTAACAAAACTAATTTCATCAAATTTGAAGACCATTTGAAAAATGGCCATTTTCCAGTCGATTAAAATCAACTGAAACTGGTCAAACGTGTTTTCCTTTGCCACGCTCACATATTGAGTCAAAAAATTACGAATTTTGATACCTAGCAATAGTTTGACATCCCGGATCCAACAAAAGTGGTTTCGTCGAAAACCGAGGTTGTTTGCAAAATTTCCATTTTTAAGGAGCTAAAATTCCATAGCGACTATTCTGAAATTTCAACTGGGCATAAGTTTTTATCCCTGCTATGAAATTTCAATTTTTCTGATTCCTTGGAAAGATATTTTCAGATTGATTCTAATATTTTTGGTATTGCTAAAATTCAGTTTATTTTGAATCCTGCACATTCATTTGAATTTTGAAATCGAATTTTCGAACTACAGCGCCGTTTTCAATTCCTTTTATAATTAAAAATAATTAATTATATTCTAACGTCGATTCAGATAAATATATACGTTCTAATTCTATTCAAAATAAATTTCTCGTCGCTATTACTTAGAATAATTCATTTTAAATATTCAAAATTCACTAAAATTGCCAAAATAAAAATTTTAAATTGGCTTAGATTTCAGGGTTATTACAATCTCCCCCACTTAAAACTTTTCGTCCCCGAAAAGGAAAGAAGCTGAAAGTTGTTTAACTAATCAACTCAACTTTCATTATTTTCATTACGGCTGAAGTTCTTAAACGTTTCAGTTTCTAAGAACTTTTCAATTTTTTCAAAAATTTGGCTAACACCCTATATTTTCGAAAAATTTCACCATAACCTTCCCTGCACCGGGAGCTTCGGGATATTTCAAATAGCCTCCCATGGCCCTCAATAATCCAAAAAGGAAAAGAAATAACCAAGCGGCTAGCCAATCGGCTCATAAAATCATCCAAACCCATGAAATTGGTAAACATGTACCCATTTGTCGGGCAAACAATTTTATTCTTTTTAAAGGCCCGCAAATCCGTACTCCCTGAGTTGACTTATAACACCACACGTCCAACCCAAATTGCACAGAAATACGAATCATTATTAGAAAGAAGTTAGAGGATGAGGAATAAAAAGAAAGAAATAATAGAATAGAAGAAAACAAAGAAGACAAATCTCACAGTGGAACGAATAAAATATATTATATAACATAACTTTTAAAATACAATTAGTAACTTTATATACATATCATCATCAGAGCACAACAATGATTCCTGGAACAGTTATAAACACCTATTTCCAGATACAAACATGGTTCACAGCGGAATATATGGTAGTCTATAGCTAACTGGTGAAGCCTCCTGCTTCCAGCTCCTCCCAATGAATCTGAAAAATCCCGACTACTTGACTCCCCGTACAAATTTGGGCACCCAAGAGTTTAGGGAAAACAAACAAAATAAACTCTGGGTCAGTCATGGGACTGGTGTGAGTAAACTCCAATCAATTGTTTAACTTTCAAAATCCTTTCGAAAGAAATGATAATCGTAAGACCGATCCACACATAAACATGGATGGTTTTTACCTTACGATAACCCAAAACATCTTTGATATCAAATCCAGTGATATTATATTAATGTCTAAATCAAATAAATAGAATATAGCGGAACGCTTGCATCTCATGCTCCACATATATAGTATAAAATCAAAAACTGCATGGCGCTTATTGGAGATTGGATTTCCAATATGACAATGTGTGGAACCACCTTCCGATCAGTGTACTCTAGAGGCGATACACTGGGGTTCAACAAGAACATCTTGCAACCCGGCCCACACATGACTGACCACTCATTTCGCTTGAGTGTATCGAATGTATATCACCAATGGTTGGGATCAGCAACCGTTTCTCGAATGGGACAGCATCGAATAGAATAAGAAATTAAATGAATCTCTAGATAGGTGATTATACATCCTAATGGGAGCGACCCACCTTTATATTCATTGAAAGCACAATCACTTTGAATGCCACAACGTCAGATCCATTAATCATTAATTAATTCGCACAAATATTCTAGATGTTATGCTAAGGGAATAAATCCGTTGCAACCATATATATTTATACAGATCAACCCATGCGATCATTGGAAATACTTTGTTAGACATTTGTTCATATACGTTCGTTCTGGGATTGAACTAAACCGAAGGCACAATTTCTGTTAATAGAAAAAGCCCTTGCACTTTACTCCGTCTTCGATTATCTCTATATAATCCGATTCGCAACGCTACTGCCAATATAGAGTGGTTCTCGGATAATAATCCAACCGGTCTCTCCGTATTGACAATGTTGTCGGCAAATACTTCGATAGTCGGTTATTTAACTATCAAAGAAAAATAACATCCATTCAAACAATCACACAAATCACTGGGCCTTTGGTTAATATTTCATTTATTCCATTTCCTTGTCTGTATTTGTTAACCAAATATTTCAACAATCATCTGGCCTCTTACACTATTGGAAAACATTTCTACGTCTCGCCTTCTTTTATTTTCTGTATTTAGAAAATATATTCTATTTGCAATTGAAAACAATTTCAATCACTTATCTCTTTCTTGACTACTTTAATTATACTCAGGAAATATTTACTTTTATATTTCCAAAATTCCATCACTTGGGTTAAAACGAATGCTTTGTAAAACATCGTTACAACAACCCAAAATATTTTATTCAACTAACTCTTTTCCAAACACTTCTCTTCGAGACTGGATCCTGCTATTTATCGATTAAAAATGAAATCAATCAAGTTGGGGTAAAATTACCTCTCAAACATTAACTGAAAACATCCTCAATTTCAAAATAGACAAAACCACTTACCTCGAATAAACACACTAAAAAACCAAATTAATCATTTTTTAAACATGTATATGGTCCGCTTTCTTTTTTTAATTTATAGATTTTCCTTTTTGTTTACACTATTCTATTTATTAAATCTGTTTCCTTATCGAATTATATATATATCGATATATTGATTTTTAACTATCAAATTATCTTAAAAATATTCTAACTCCTTAAATTCCCGGAAAAATTCGCCATAACCACCTTTGTACCGGGAGCATCAGGATATTTCAAATAGCCTCCCATGGCCCTCACCAATTCAAAAGAAAAAGAAAAAGCCAAGCGGCTTGCCGATACGGCGCATAAAATCTCATATATGAATTTAAACATGTATCTTTTTGTCGGGCACTTAAATTAAAATCTTCATATACTTCATCCCATACCTGTCTAACACCTATTCACCTGTTTTCAATTCAATTCAACACTATCCAATCGTTTGAATTCAGTTTCGCCCATTTATTCTTTAATTAACTATTTTGCCTATTTCACTTCTTTGTTTGAATATAACATGTTCAAATAAAATATTTAATTTGCTCATAACCAAATTGAGAATTTCAATTTAAATTCTAGTTTTCTTTTTGATTTCGAATATAAATTTTCAAATCGAATTCACTCATTCAAAGCCCAATATCAATTCAAAATTTCATTAACTAATTACTATTCAAATTAGTTCATTCTATACAATAATCAAAAATCTGATTTCTGTAAAAAAACAATTCACTACTACACTTACTTCACTGGAGCTCATATTTATTTTATATCTCCAGTGTGGATTTTTCTAATGGAAAATTTTGGAATTTATTTCTTTAAAATCCTTTTTATTTATTTAAAATAACACCATTATAGTTTTAAAACGATTTTGGCACTGCTTTTCTAAAAATTTGATTTTGACATAACTCAAAATTTATTCGACGAGATCCAGATTTTTCTCTTTCGTTAGAAAACTATTATAAAATCGGTCCTAATGTTTCTTGTTTCAAAGAATTCAGACTTCAATTGAGTTCTGTATACTCAATTGAAGTTCGAATCACCAATTACGAACTGTAGCGCTGCGGCAAGTTCGTTTTAATTATATTTATATACATATATACTGTTAAACTTCGTTTACAATAAACTCCACTTCATTTTGATATATTTTTATTATATATCAAATCAATTTGTTCGAATTCAACGTAACATTTCCGATCTATTTCACTTCTGTTTGAAATTCTATATTCAAATTTCAATTCACTTCTATTTTTCAAATTCTATTAGAATTTCCATATTCAAATTTCCTTTATTCAAATCCCATTTGAATTTCTACGTTCAAATTCTATATTTGATTTTTTCTTTGAATTACATATATTCAAACTCCATTTGAATTCCTATATTCAAATCCCCTTTGAATTTTCTATTTGAATTCTATATTCAAATTCCATTTGAATTCCAATATTCAAATTCTATATTTGAATTCATATTTGAATTTTCTATATCCAAACTCTATTCAATTTCTATAAAAAAATTCCATTTAAATTTCTATATCCAAACTCTGAATTTGAATTCCTTTTGTTTAAATTCCATTTGAATTCTATTTGAATTCTATATTCAAATTACATTTGAATTTCTATATTTAACTCCATTTCACTTCTATTTCCAAATACTATATTTTAAATTTCATTTGAACTTTCTTTATTCAAATCAATTTGAATTTCTTTGAATTCAAATTCTATTTGAAATTCCTTTAAATTCAAATTCTATTTCAATTCCTTTGAATTCTATATCCAAAGTCTATTTCAAATTCTATTTTTGAAATTCTACTTGAAATTCTATTTCAAGTTCTATTTAAATTTTCTATACCAAATTTCCATTTGAATTTCTATATTAAACAAGTCTTGATCTCCAATTCCGTTGAAATCAAATATTTTTTTACTTTGGAAAAATAACTTCCCCTTTTCTACTTCACACTTGGGTTTTTATTTATGAATTACCCAAATGATAATTCTTTTCACTTCATTTATAAACTTTGTTTATAAAAGAATTATTTATAAACTTCGTTTATAAAGGAACTACTTGTTTTTATTTTCAAAACAAATTTATATTTCAAATCTATTTAAAAATTCAAATTCTATTTTTCTAAAATGGAATTCCACTTTTAAATCTCAAATACCCCTTTCAGGGTATTTTTATAAATTAACACTTAGGCCCAATGATATTTAAAACAATCAAATTATCTAATTTTTCAATCATTTGATTTTTAACACGTCATATAAGAATATATATGAAATCAAGCAAACAACAAGCAGATAATATTTTTTTGAGGAATCCAGTTGGATCCCTCCAACCTGTTTTTCATGCATCTACAGACGTTAGTCAACAGAAATAATACCCATCCTGCTTCAAGGCAGGATATCGCGGTATAAAAGGGGATCCACTTATATACGTGGGCGTAGGGTCATCCGCTAACGATACTGCGGGCATCCACTAATAGTATTGCGGGAATCCAACCAATCATCAACCCAATATATATAATAGTTAACCCTAAATAACTAATATATTTAAAACAACAAGAAAGCATTCAAACAAGCCACAACAATTATTTTTAACGAATAAAAATAGTTCTAAGGAAAAAGTAAGTGAGATTTACTCACCTTGAATTTCCACTGCTGAATATCTTGTTTAATTCCATATCATCACGCTATAAATCTACTGGAACCGTCTTGAATGAATTTATTTGTTCCTTATTGTTACTGCAATTGTTTACTTGACTAACCGATGGAGCATAACTTCAAACAGCTTTAAAATGCAATCTACCCCAATTGACTCTGCCACCATTTCACACTCAAATGCCAATTTGTATGCCCCCTCCTAACCAATATTTCAATTAGACCGACCCCTTGTCGTCCAAAATCATCACCGAAATGCCAAAAATTCCATCATCCCTGTAGTAACCCGGATTTTGAGCGGCTTTGGTTATCGACGTAAGCTCGACGTCGATAACCAAAACATCGAAAAATCCCGGTAATTAATGAAAGAAATTAGAAGGTGAGAATAGATAAGATAGAACTTATAGAATAAAAGAAGAAGAACATCATCATCAGAGTAAACACGAATCTCACAGCGGAACGAAAAAAATATAACATAACATATCTTTGAAATAACATCAGTATATGTATGCAATAACACTTATCAGAGTACAACACTTACAACAACAGCGGAAATAATAATAGCTATAGAATCATGAAGCCTCCTGCTCCAAGCTCTCCCAGTGTACCTGTAAAACCCGACTACTTGACTGCCCGTACAAATTTAGGCACCCAAGAGTTTAGGGACAACAACAAAATAAACTCCGGGTCAGTCATGGGACTGGTGTGAATAAACTCAAATCATTTAAACAGGTATATGATATCTCATAAGACCATGCCGCAGAACGGAACGGGTTTTTCCCTTATGAGAATCCAAATAACTTTTCAAAGCAATATCATTCTGATATTATGATAATGTCTAAGTACAAATAAATATCAATCTAGCAGGAACGCTTGCATCTCACGTTACTACATATATAGTATACAATCAAAATCGCAAGCACGTATTGGATGATTGGATTTCCAACTATGACAAGGTATGAAACCACCTTCCGATCAGTGTACTCTAGGAACGATACACTGGAGTTCAACAAGAACATCTTGCAACTCAGCCACACATGACCGACCACTCATTTCGCTTGAGTGTATCGAATGTACATCACCAACGGTTGGGATCAGCAACCGTTCCCGTATATATATATGGGACAACATTGATGGATTAAAGAAGCAAATGAATATTCTCCAGATAGGTAATTATACACCCTACTTCGGTGCGACCGACTTAGCCATGCTGCCTGCCCGATTTCTGTCATTTACCGGTTGATGAGGCTAGAAGCTACGCTTTATCATCACATCAGATTCACTTCGAATGCCACATTGTCAGATCCATCAGAATCACTAATTGACGTCTACAACCATACATTACGTGTCAGCTAAAAGAAGTTTCCTTCTCTGCTTCCACTCTTGGTATAGTTAAAGAAATCAATGTACGTGACCGTCTGGAAATACTATGTCAGACATCCATCTTCATTCACTTAGAAATGTCACATCGTCATACCCGCCAAATCACAAATTGACTTATCCAAAAATAATATGGGTATACAGCTAAGAGAAACGAATTCCTCCGCCACCAAACGTGAATACGTTTGAACAGATCAACTTACGCGATCCATTGGATATACTCTGTCAGACCTTCGTCCATACAAGTTGTCCTGGGACTGGACAAACCGAAGGCACTATTCTGTAAACAGGATAGCCCTTGTATTTTACTCCGTCTTCAATTATCTTTGGCACATATGATTCGCGACGCTTATGCCAATACAGAGTGGTTCTTTGGATAATAATCCAACCGGTCTCTCCATATTAACAACGTTAAAATGGTCAAAACTTCGATAGTCGGTGAGTTAACTATCAAAGAAAAACAAGTGTGCAAACAACGATATTATTTCCAAATGGAAATTATATCGAACAAACATCATTTAACATAAATCTCTTTAGTTCATTTATTTACTTATCTCCTGTTTCCCTATATTCTAAATTCTTATTTTCTTTTATCAGGAAACATTTCTGATTCTCGTTTGGGAAAACATTTCCAAAACTCCTTTACGATCAAACCTTACCATTTCTTAGTTAAGAAGGAAGTCACTCAAGTTGGGGTATAATTACCTCTCAGACCTTAACTGAACAACGTTATAACTTCGGAATGGTCAAAGTTTATCTTTTAATTCTTTAACAACTTCTTTACGCCTTTCTCGGATCCGATTTTTACTAATCCACTTCTATATTTAAAACATTGGTTAAAACGATAACGTTATAAACCCTACTTTCGAATTATCTAATTTTAATTATAACTTCTATTCTTATTAGTGAATAATTAACCCTATACTTATTTATTTATAAATATATAAATCTCTATTTAAATACTGGAAAGTAAAAGTACTTTCCCGAATTCGATATAATCGAATTTGTCGATTAACTCTCTTCGAGAAATCTCTGTTTGATTAACTCTTCTTTGAATAACCTATATTCGACTAATTCCTTCTCAAATAAACGATATTCGATAATCTTTCTTCGAATAACTAATATTCGATAACTCTTCCTTTTCAAATATCTCATATTTGAAAATCTCACTTCGATTAAACTAAAATCGATAACTCCTTTCGATGAAACTAACATCGATAACTCCTTTCGATGAAACTAACATCGATTACTCCTTTTGATGAAACTAACATCGATTACTCCTTTCGATGAAACTAACATCAATTTATTTAACTCGACTAACTTAACTCGACTAACTTAACTTGACTCGACTAACTCGACTTACTTGGTTCGACCAATTCGATTCGATTAACTAGGCTCGACTAACTGGGTCGAACCACCCGATCAACTCAACTTATTTAACTTAACTTGCTTCTCAACTCGATCAACTCGATTAACTCCTATCGAATAACTAATATTCGATTAAACTCCATTCGCTTGACTCTAGATCGCAGCGATCACAATGGTTACGCCTGACTCCCTCAGGAAACATCCGACCGCTGTAGACTATTTACAGCCCTGCGAATTACGCTAGCAGTCTTACAAGATGGCAACTTACCCTGAATACTATGTTTGACTAACTCTGTTTCAAATAACTATATTTGATTAACTCTAGTTCGTTTTAACTCTAATCGATTAACTCTAACTAATTAACACCAACTGGTTAACTCTAACTGATTAACTCTAATTGGTTAACTCTAACTGATTAACTCTAATTGGTTAACTCTATTTGACTAACTCGACTTGACTAACCCCTTTCTAATAACATATTCGATTACTAACTTTCGAATACCATATTCGATTAACTAACTTCGAATACCATATTCGATTAACTAACTTTCGAATACCATATTCGATTTCTCCTTTTTAACAACGTTTTATTCATTTGAAAGATTTACTTTTAAGTAACGGTCCTACACTTTAAAAATGATTTCCTTTTTATAACGTTTCCTTTTCAATTCCATTTGTAAATGGTTTACAAATTTTCCTTTTTAAAATTTATTCTTGAAATATTCTAACACCTTAAATTCCCGGGAAAATTTGCCATAACCTCCTTTGTAACGGGAGCATCGGGAAAATCCCCAAACTCGCCACACAGGCCTTTCCATTCAAACATAAATGTTTTGAATTTATTTCCTTTTCAAATATCTCCTATTTATAAATATTCCAATTTATAAACATTTCTTATTTATAAATATTCCACTTTATAAATATCTCTTATTTATAAATATCTCATTTTATAAATAAGCTATTTTCAATATCACTTTGAAAATCTCCTTATCAACATTTCGGAATGTTATGGTATTCAATCATATCAAATCACGATGTTCAATATCGTCCAAGCACACACAATCAACAACAGGTTATACTTCACATCATATATCAAAATATATGTAAAACAATAAAATAACTATTGAGGAATCCAATCGGATTCCTCCAACCTGTTTCCCTGCATCACAGATGTTAGACAATATAAATAACATCACTTTCAGTTCCATATGATATATTCTGCTAAACAGAATCAATATAGAAATTTAACTAACTGACTAGCAGTTCAATCAAACAATCAACACACAGTAAATCAGACAATTTCTAACAGTTCTAAAGATACAACCTGAAATTATAAACTGTTCAGAGTTGGTGAGATTTACTCACATTTGCAGTTCATCGTTGAAGAACGATAAACTGTTGTTTGATTTGAATCAAACAGTTTAATTTGCCGTAAATTCATACGAGCTCGAATCCACTTCCAGTCAGCTTCATTGTGAAGCTCTCGTCCATACGGTCCCAATGCAACTTACGGTTCCTGATTCTGATTTCATATGACCGAGATATCGCGTAAACACGTTGATATACATTTTAAACAAATAAAAAGGAAAAACTTGGATTTTCGATAAGTGAGCCTTCAGCTTTGTTCACTGGCCCAACACCAGATTAAAAACCCACTAACCCGACATTTCCTTTTCTTCCCAAATCAACCGTGAGCTCAAACCCATAGCTGATCCTTTTCCTACTCAGACCGTACTTTCTTCCCAACATGGATCCAAAAACAAACACCACCATTATCTTCCTCTTCTCATCCTCCTCCTCCCCATACCCTTATCATCAACTACCACTACCACGGTGGTCCACCGGTCACCACACAGTAACCACTACCGGAATGCCAGCCGCGCACCCCCTCAGTTTCGGACCCAACAATGAAAAAAAGAATCCGTCTCCTAATGTTAAAACCCACACGTGAGCTCCTGTAACATTACACCCCATCTCGGTTAACGTGTCCTTCCTAGAAAAGAAACCCTCCTCATCGTTAAGATCACCGTTCCGTCCTTACTTTGCCATCGCGAACGCCACAACAGTAGTGCGTCCATCACCTTTGAATCATCGCTTTACTCCGCTCCTACCCTTCCTTTACCCGTTACTTTCCTTGCTATTATAGTGAAGTTCTAGTCCTCCTTCCGAATGATAACAGCACTGCTCCAGTAAATTTCTTTTGCATTTTCCATTTTGTTTTCTTTTGGTTTTCATTTGCTTTCGTTTGTTTTTGTTTGAAGAAGAGAAATGATTTAAGTGGCGGCTACAGATTCGATGGAAGAAGTGAATTGAGATTAGGTTTTAACGAGGGCCTTAAGTCCTTTTTATAGTGGAATGGTTTGAATAGATTAATAATATTATTTTATGTATAACTTATCCATGAGTTTTTCGTAAAAATTACATCTCAAATGATATCTGTTTTTGACAAACTAAGTTGATCCTAGCATAAAAACACATTCCGGATCCAATGGGACAGGTTTCGTCGAATTCCGACACCGTTTGTAAAAATCCTTTAGAAAATATCGATGAAAAACACCGAGCAATAATTCCTAACAATTCCAGAAAAAATCCTAAAAATATGAGGCCTTGATGTTTCACTAGACCTCTTCCTAAGGTTTCGTATGAAACTTGTTTCGTTGAATTCCGAGTTCGTTTGACCAGTTAACCATTCAGTTTAGTTTGTTTCAAATTAAAAACATAGTGTACCGTACTATGAAATATCCTGTTCCCGTAGGGACTGCTATGGACAGAAACAAAGATACCATTTAAATGAGTGATGTGCTCTGGTCCAAAAAATGTAATAATACCGGTAGATGGACTCATATTGTGAAACCCCGAAATGTCGATACAGGGTGCCAAATACTCCAAATAAAAAGTTGCTTATTAAATTAATTAAAAATTACAGTAAAATTCTAAAAATTAAATTATCGCTATCTCCCAAAAGAACCTTGTCTAAATTCAAACCCGATCTCTATTTATATTGAATGAACCGATACGGTCGATAAACGATTCTATAGCGACTATTTCAAAATTTGATTTGGACGTAACTCAAAATCTACACGACGAAATCCCGATTTTTCTCTTCCACTAGAAAGATATACTCCACCAGCTCCACGCGTTTTCTTGTTTCACAGAAATCCGGCTTAAAACGAATCCTGTACATTCAGTTGAAGTTCGAATCGCCAAATAGCGAACTACAGCGCCATTTCGAGCTCTATTTTAATTATATTAAAATTCTACGTTCAAACTGACGTCGATTGAATATATTCGTCAATATAATTCAACTCTAAGCTGAATTACATCTTAGTGATGACCCAGTTCACAGAATATTGTGATTTCCAATATTTTTGATTATTTTGACATTATAATTATTAATTAAATATTCAATATTATTTAATTCATGTTCTCGATATCGATAAATTGATATTTAATAATTAAATAAATAAATTATTCAACAGCTAAAAATGCGGGTCACTACAATCTTCCCCCCTTAATAAAATTTCGTCCTCGAAATTGCTAAGCTAGGGGATGACCCTATCTTCTGGGTAAAAATTTATCTGTTTACCTCTTGTCTCCGGTTTCAACTGAACCAACTAATATCGACTAAAATATTAATTTATTCCGACTAACTAAATTTTCAAAAATTCTGAAAATTTTCTAACACCTTATCTTTTCGAAAATTTTTGCCAGCACCTCCTTTGTACTGGTCAATATCTCAAACTCCAACTCGCCTCTCTGGGCCTTCTTTAACCCAAAAGAAAATCAAACAGCCAAGCGGCTTGCCAATTCGGCTCATAAATCTCTTATCCATATATAATATAAACTGGTACTTTTTTGTCGGGAATATCAACTCTATCACTTCCATATGCTATCAACTCAGCATATACCAGTGTTATTTCCATCAAATTCCAATCAGTTCATATCCTCAAAACCAAATCGAATTTCATTCGAACCCCAATATCAAATTCCAAATTATTGACTCATCAACCCAATTCCATAACAGATTATTCTCTAATCCAATTCAATTCTATTTAACTATGTTCAAGCTAAATTTCAATTTATTTTTACCATCTCATTTTATTTAACTTCAGAAATTAAAATTAAATTCCGAAACTAAATTTCCTGGGTCTATTTCAAATCAATTTGAAATTACAATACCAATTCAAAACCTTTGAATTTCTAAACAACTTGTTTTCTCAAAACAATTCAAAAACAAAACCTTTGGTAGTAGTCCGTCACTTAGAACTCGAAAATGAACATTGATGATGTTGCGATTCATCATCAGAATCTATTTTCCAGCTATCGAAGTGAGTTCAATACTATATCACTTTCAGTTTGAAAAACGTTTTCAAAAATCTCCCAGGAACTTAAAATTTCCTTATTTTAATTCCAATCTGATTTAAATTCATATTTAATTCATCTTATTTCATATACTTTACTTATATGAATTCTGATTAGTCATTTAAACTCATTTTACCTTTTTATAATCTTACTCGATTATAATAACAACCAACACAACCAATATACTATATCAAATATATTCGGGTAAAATTATTCCATTTACCCTCTTTCAAAACATACCATGACGGTTCATCGTATTCGAGTGTTTAGTAACCCCCATCGATACAGTGGATCAAACCGATCGACCAGAATTTACAAACAACTCAACCAATAAAACTCCACAATATAAAATCATTTTATATTAACTAACAAATACGTTCACTCGTATATATACACACAAACTCAGTCTAGGATATTACTAATCCCATCTCTACTGAATCACGCCACAGAGCCAAGGTAATAACTAAACCAATGCTCTGATACCAACTGTAGTAACCCGGATTTTGAGCGGCTTTGGTTATCGACGTAAGCTCGACGCCGATAACCAAAACAGCGAAAAATCCCGGTAATTAATGAAAGAAATTAGAAGGTGAGAATAGATAAGATAGAACTTATAGAATAGAAGAAGAAGAAGAACATCATCATCAGAGTAAACACGAATCTCACAGCGGAACGAATAAAATATAACATAACATAACATATCTTTGAAATAACATCAGTATATGTATGCAATAACACTTATCAGAGTACAACACTTACAACAACAGCGGAAATAATAATAGCTATAGAATCCTGAAGCCTCCTGCTCCAAGCTCTCCCAGTGTACCTGTAAAACCCGACTACTTGACTGCCCGTACAAATTTAGGCACCCAAGAGTTTAGGGAAAACAACAAAATAAACTCTGGGTCAGTCATGGGACTGGTGTGAATAAACTCAAATCATTTAAACAGGTATATGATATCTCATAAGACCACGACGCAGAACGGAACGGGTTTTTCCCTTATGAGAATCCAAATAACTTTTCAAAGCAATATCATTCTGATATTATGATAATGTCTAAGTACAAATAAATATCAATCTAGCAGGAACGCTTGCATCTCACGTTACTACATATATAGTATACAATCAAAATCGCAAGCACGTATTGGATGATTGGATTTCCAACTTTGACAAGGTATGGAACCACCTTCCGATCAGTGTAATCTAGGAACGATACACTGGAGTTCAACAAGAACATCTTGCAACTCAGCCACACATGACCGACCACTCATTTCGCTTGAGTGTATCGAATGTACATCACCAACGGTTCGGATCAGCAACCGTTCCCGTATATATATATGGGACAGCATTGATAGATTAAAGAAGCAAATGAATATTCTCCAGATAGGTAATTATACACCCTACTTCGGTGCGACCGACTTAGCCATGCTGCCTGCCCGATTTCTGTCATTTACCGGTTGATGAGGCTAGAAGCTACGTTTTATCATCACATCAGATTCACTTCGAATGCCACATTGTCAGATCCATCAGAATCACTAATTGACGTCTACAACCATACATTACGTGTCAGCTAAAAGAAGTTTCCTTCTCTGCTTCCACTCTTGGTATATTTGAAGAAATCAATGTACGTGACCGTCTGGAAATACTATGTCAGACATCCATCTTCATTCACTTAGAAATGTCACATCGTCATACCCGCCAAATCACAAATTGACTTATCCAAAAATAACACGGGTATACAGCAAAGAGAAATGAATTCCTCCGCCACCAAACGTGAATACGTTTGAACAGTTCAACTTACGCTGTAACGACCCTGAATTTTGGGGCCAAGTTAAAATTTATTTTAAGTGATTTTAAATGAGTTTTGATATTTAAAATAATCTATTTTAAATAATAAGGATCACAAATTTGGTTCAAATCGAAGTTAGAATGAATAAATTAATTTTAAATATAAAAAGAGCTAGAAATGGCGCGGTAGTTTGAAAAGTCAAACTTGAACTTTGACTAACCATACAGGATGCAAAATTTAACGGATTTTAGTAAAACCAAAAATATTAGAATCTATTTAAAAATATCTTTCCAACGAATCCGAAAAATCGAAATTTCATAGCGGAAATCAAAAGTTATGGCTAATTCAATTTTTAGAAAGGTCGGTGGGTAATTTGCATAGGACAAAAATGCTACTTTTCACATATGTAGGAATTTGAACTCGAAACCACTTCCATTGGTTTCAGAATGACGTTTCTGCATTGAAAAACAGTAAATACTTATATGTTTCGAGTTTCAGAAAATATTAGTTTAAAAATGTATTTTTAATATTAAAAATATTCGCCGTGAAAATAGCCATTTTTCAAAAAGTCTCAGAATTGAACGAAACGAATTTTGTTGTGATCGTATCGGCATAAGAAAGCCAAAGATAATTTTTCCGGATTTTTCTGACTTCGTATGTGGCCCCGGCAAAATTATATTTACGTTCGAATGTAAAATAAAGGATTTATTTGAAAATAAAATAAAACCAGTCTGTAACTTCAGAATTGGACCATGGGGATAGCGCCATCGCGTTCAGAAGACGTCAAAACATTAAGTTCGACAGTCGTTGAGCGTGAATCGGAGGTCGTATGTGAAAACGGTATTTTCTTGAATTAAATAATTAATTAAATAATTAAATAAAACCCTAAAATACACGTATAAATACCCGTATACGTGAACAGTACCTTCTTCCTCTTCCCAAATTCGTGGCCGCCGAAACCCATAGCAGCCCCAATTTTCAAACTCACTTTTCTCCCTCGTTTCTCGACGAAATTCAACGTACCATATACCGTTTCGAAGCTCTTCGCGAGCTCTTCGATTTGGTACCAATCTCTGCCTCCCCCGTGCCCTGTAGCTCCGCCACCGAGCCCGTAAACATCCGCCGCACGCAGCCATGTGGGCCCCACCACGTTCGACCGAGCTCCACCCCCTTCTGGCCGTGCAAAGATCTCTCCAAGGCGGTCATTCTCCAAAAAACGGCACCCAAAACCGTTCAGTAAATCAAAAGTTATCGCGATTTGAAGTTTTGAACAAATTCTGAAAATATGGTATGCTTCAGATTTCCCCACGCTTTTAAGTGTTACACAGCCAGTTGTTAAAAGTCTGTTTGATTTAAAACATCAATAACTTTTGCATATGAACACCGATTCTGAAAATTTCAGATCCGATGGAACCGTGACTTCGAATACCACTTTAATACAGAGCAATTGGGAACAAACTCTAATCTAATTGAGGTGAGAATCCTATTTATTTTATTTAAGTAATTATGTTTTAATTATGGATGTTCGCATTCATAATCATATATGTTTGTGAATCTGCTATGATATAAACTGTATGTGAATCTGCTATGACTTAATCTGTATGCGTATGCTAGGTCAAAACCCACGGTATGTTGAGATGTTACAATACAAAATTAAATAAATTAAAATCGTTCATGTATGTTGTGTGACATGTTGATTTGTCAAAATTAAATAAATTAAAATCGTTCATGTATGTTGTGTGACATGTTGATTTGTCAAAATTAAATAAATTAAAATCGTTCATGTATGTTGTGTGACATGTTGATTTGTCAAAATTAAATAAATTAAAATCGTTCATGTATGTTGTGTGACATGTTGATTTGTCAAAATTAAATAAATTAAAATCGTTCATGTATGTTGTGTGACATGTTGATTTGTCAAAATTAAATAAATTAAAATCGTTCATGTATGTTGTGTGACATGTTGATATGTTAAAGAATTATATTTTGTGTCATTAACAAAATAGAATTTGTCGCTATGTTAAAGAATTATATTTTGTGTATTAACAAAATAGAATTTGTCGCTATGTTAAAGAATGATATTTTGTGTATTAACAAAATAGAATTTGTCGCTATGTTAAAGAATTATATTTTGTGTATTAACAAAATAGAATTTGTCGCTATGTTAAAGAATTATATTTTGTGTATTAACAAAATAGAATTTGTCGCTATGTTAAAGAATTATATTTTGTGTATTAACAAAATAGAATTTGTCGCTATGTTAAAGAATTATATTTTGTGTATTAACAAAATAGAATTTGTCGCTATGTTAAAGAATTATATTTTGTGTATTAACAAAATAGAATTTGCCGCTATGTTAAAGAATGATATTTTGTGTATTAACAAAATAGAATTTGCCGCTATGTTAAAGAATGATATTTTGTGTATTAACAAAATAGAATTTGTCGCTATGTTAAAGAATTATATTTTGTGTATTAACAAAATAGAATTTGCCGCTATGTTAAAGAATGATATTTTGTGTATTAACAAAATAGAATTTGCCGCTATGTTAAAGAATGATATTTTGTGTCATTAACAAAATAGAATTTGTCGCTATGTTAAAGAATTATATTTTGTGTCATTAACAAAATAGAATTTGTCGCTATGTTAAAGAATGATATTTTGTGTCATTAACAAAATAGAATTTGTCGCTATGTTAAAGAATTATATTTTGTGTCATTAACAAAATAGAATTTGTCGCTATGTTAAAGAATTATATTTTGTGTATTAACAAAATAGAATTTGTCGCTATGTTAAAGAATTATATTTTGTGTCATTAACAAAATAGAATTTGCCGCTATGTTAAAGAATGATATTTTGTGTATTAACAAAATAGAATTTGTCGCTATGTTAAAGAATGATATTTTGTGTCATTAACAAAATAGAATTTGCCGCTATGTTAAAGAATTATATTTTGTGTATTAACAAAATAGAATTTGTCGCTATGTTAAAGAATTATATTTTGTGTATTAACAAAATAGAATTTGTCGCTATGTTAAAGAATTATATTTTGTGTATTAACAAAATAGAATTTGTCGCTATGTTAAAGAATTATATTTTGTGTCATTAACAAAATAGAATTTGTCGCTATGTTAAAGAATGATATTTTGTGTATTAACAAAATAGAATTTGCCGCTATGTTAAAGAATGATATTTTGTGTATTAACAAAATAGAATTTGTCGATATGTTAAAGAATGATATTTTGTGTATTAACAAAATAGAATTTGTCGCTATGTTAAAGAATTATATTTTGTGTCATTAACAAAATAGAGTTTGTCGCTATATGTAATGAATATTTTTTGTTCATTATTAAAAATAGCATAGTATGTTAATGAACTATGTTTTTGTTCAAAATAGAAAAAGTGTGTTTTATGCATTGCATATTATTTTTGTCAAAATAGAAAAAGTGTGTTTTATGCATTGCATATTATTTTTGTCAAAATAGAAAAAGTGCGTTTTATGCATTGCATATTATTTTTGTCAAAATAGAAAAAGTGTGTTTTATGCATTGCATATTATTTTTGTCAAAATAGAAAAAGTGTGTTTTATGCATTGCATATTATTTTTGTCAAAATAGAAAAAGTGCGTTTTATGCATTGCATATTATTTTTGTTATAAAATAGAAAAAGTGTGTTTTATGCATTGCATATTATTTTTGTCAAAATAGAAAAAGTGCGTTTTATGCATTGCATATTATTTTTGTTATAAAATAGGAAAAAAAGTGTGTTTTATGCATTGCATATTATTTTTGTCAAAATAGAAAAAGTGTGTTTTATGCATTGCATATTATTTTTGTCAAAATAGAAAAAGTGTGTTTTATGCATTGCATATTATTTTTGTCAAAATAGAAAAAGTGTGTTTTATGCATTGCATATTATTTTTGTCAAAATAGAAAAAGTGCGTTTTATGCATTGCATATTATTTTTGTCAAAATAGAAAAAGTGTGTTTTATGCATTGCATATTATTTTTGTCAAAATAGGAAAAAAGTGTGTTTTATGCATTGCATATTATTTTTGTCAAAATAGAAAAAGTGTGTTTTATGCATTGCATATTATTTTTGTCAAAATAGGAAAAAAGTGTGTTTTATGCATTGCATATTAATTTTGTCAAATTAGAACGTTATATAGAAGTGCATTGTATGCATAATATTTTGTCAAGTTAGAAAAATAGAAAATACATTGTATGCAAATAATATTTTGTCAAGTTAGAACATTGTATGCATAATATTTTGTCAAGTTAGAAAAATAGAAATACATTGTATGCATAATAATTTGTCAAGTTAGAGAAATAGAAATGCATTGTATGAATATATTATTTTGTCATGTTAGAAAATAGAGAAATGCATTGTATGAAACTATCATTTTTGATATATTAAAAATAGAGAATTGCATTGTATGTAAACTATCATTTCTGATATGTTGAAAATATAGAATTTCCTTGTATGTAAAATATGAAAATATACACCGTATGATTCATTAGCATTTTTGTTAATATCAGAAATAAGGAAATGTACTGTAGGATAAATTAACATTATTTTCAATGTTAAATATAAAGAAAATTCCACCGTATGATAGTTACACTATTTTATAATGATAAGATTTAGAGAACTTGACCGTAGGAAGAATATATATTATTTATAATGTATATAAAGAGAGAATTCACCCCGTAGGAAGAATTAACATTTATTTTATGTTAAATAAGAGAGATGAAACTATGTGCAGGAATTAACATTATTTTAATGTTGAAAAAAAATGGAACTGTATGTAAGAATTAACATTATTTATAATGTAAATAAAAGAAATGAAATGTATGTAAGGATAACATTATTTATAATGTTAAATGAAAGGTAAGGAACTGTATTGAAACATTAAAATTAATTATATTTAAATAATTAAGGCAAGAATTAATCGTTATAAAATAAAATAACGTTATGAAATATGTTTTTCTCAAAATATATGAATGCGAGATTATTTGGAAAGACCGGGTTAATCCCATTCCAAATGATCGTACGATTTCAAGAATTCAAGTATGAAGACGGCGCATGAAGACCGTAAATCTCCCCTCGAATGGACAACGATCAAGACTCTGAATTGGTTTGCTCCCAATTCAAGGGTCGGGGTAATTGCCCAAACGTACGTGTTGATTTCACGGGTTTGACCCTAGTTCAGACCTAGAGCATGGGTATAAATGGATAGTGTGTCTGACATCGTACCCCACAAAATATTATGTTGTTGATTTTCAGTTAATATATAAACGATTGGTGGTAGAGAATTTATTCTCTACTTAACACCCGTTTATATAGTGACGGACGATCAATAGTACGGTATGGAGTGACGGTGTGGCATACTAAGATGCAATGATCAGGGTTTCTTGTTGAAAAGCAGAACCTTGTGGTATGAAGAACATGACTTCACGAGCCTCACAAACCGGTAGAGTCTAAAAAGGGGGAAGGGAACGCAGGGAAAGTAGCACGTTTCTTTCTAGTTAGTAGTCATTTTACTTTTGGAGGATGATGAAATGAGGCGCCTCGGATAGGTCCTATAGGACCGGGAAACGTGTGCTTAGGAATTGCCAATCCTCTAAGCTGTATGTGAGGACCGGCCCTGCAGGATCCAAGGGTTAACTGCGGGTAATCCTGAGACGTTAACTAGAGCGTCTCGAATCGGTAAGGAGTCCTCCCTAGCCTGGACTCATGATGGAAACCCAAATTTCCAATACGACCCCGACGGATTTGATTGTATTACTAGTATTGGAGGCATAATATATGGTACCTATGCTTCCTAGGATTAATACATTGCTTTGAATTGTTTTAAAACATATACACTAATAATAGTATTAGTTACGTATTTGGCGTATTTAGCATGTTTAACCACCATAAGGTAAAACTCTATCCTCTTGGTGTGCGTTGCATTGTGTGATGGGACCTGAGTCTTATGGTGGTTCCATTTTTCAAAAGACATTGCGTTGTTGACGACTTATTTAATCATTTATTATGACACTTTAAATTATGCACAGCAGTCCCTTAGAGTAAACCCGTTCCGCGTTTGGCGGCGTGGTCTTTTGGATTTGCCTTATTTTTATTAGGATAAGTTATTTAAGAATTCTCACACCAGTCCCACGACTGACCCATAGTTTGTTTCACCTTTTTGCAAACTTGGGTGCCCTCTCTTCTACACGGGCAGCCAAGTAGACAGGTTCATTCTTTGCTTGGAGTTTTCTTTGAAGCTGCTTATTTTCTCTCTCTTGGATTCTGCGTGGGAGAAGAGGTGATGACTTGAAGCTTGAAGACTTTTTGTTTCTATTGGCATCTTTTCTTTTCTTTTTAGACATCAAACTTATTTCTTTTCTGCAAACTTGTTGTAATAATCTTAGTTCTGTGACTGTGGAATTTCTGTGATTGATGACATTATATTTTTCCGCTGCTATAATGTTATTACTCTATGAATCTCCTTTGCTATATTGTATCTATGTTCTGTTTTATTGTATTTATGTTGTATTCCAAAAATGATTTCCCTCGCTTTCACTCGTGGAAGTTTGGGGACGTCACAGTTGGTATCAGAGCTTTGGTTTACAAAGCGGAGTACAACATATCTATAATAATTCGTTTACGTAGAATCACTATATTCTATGGCGAACAGTTCATGAGATACATAATAGCCAGTCACTTTATCGTCATCTTTTCATTCATCCTTCGATCTTTTAGAATCACCTTTTCTGTTGTTTTGACTCTTTCCTTGATCATACGTTCGAAGAAGACTAAGAGAAGTGGCGATGCTCAATTGGCACATGTGTACGAAGGAGCGAAAGGACCAACTTCTTCGGTGGAAGGCCTGATGTTATAGGCGGTACTATTTCTGTTAAAACGTTTCAACATTCTCTGTGCTTATTCTTCCTCTTTTCCTCTTCTATTTTTCTTTTTCCTTTTCGAGGACGAAAAGTTCTTAAGTGGGGGAGATTGTAACGACCCTGAATTTTGGGGCCAAGTTAAAATTTATTTTAAGTGATTTTAAATGAGTTTTGATATTTAAAATAATCTATTTTAAATAATAAGGATCACAAATTTGGTTCAAATCGAAGTTAGAATGAATAAATTAATTTTAAATATAAAAAGAGCTAGAAATGGCGCGGTAGTTTGAAAAGTCAAACTTGAACTTTGACTAACCATACAGGATGCAAAATTTAACGGATTTTAGTAAAACCAAAAATATTAGAATCTATTTAAAAATATCTTTCCAACGAATCCGAAAAATCGAAATTTCATAGCGGAAATCAAAAGTTATGGCTAATTCAATTTTTAGAAAGGTCGGTGGGTAATTTGCATAGGACAAAAATGCTACTTTTCACATATGTAGGAATTTGAACTCGAAACCACTTCCATTGGTTTCAGAATGACGTTTCTGCATTGAAAAACAGTAAATACTTATATGTTTCGAGTTTCAGAAAATATTAGTTTAAAAATGTATTTTTAATATTAAAAATATTCGCCGTGAAAATAGCCATTTTTCAAAAAGTCTCAGAATTGAACGAAACGAATTTTGTTGTGATCGTATCGGCATAAGAAAGCCAAAGATAATTTTTCCGGATTTTTCTGACTTCGTATGTGGCCCCGGCAAAATTATATTTACGTTCGAATGTAAAATAAAGGATTTATTTGAAAATAAAATAAAACCAGTCTGTAACTTCAGAATTGGACCATGGGGATAGCGCCATCGCGTTCAGAAGACGTCAAAACATTAAGTTCGACAGTCGTTGAGCGTGAATCGGAGGTCGTATGTGAAAACGGTATTTTCTTGAATTAAATAATTAATTAAATAATTAAATAAAACCCTAAAATACACGTATAAATACCCGTATACGTGAACAGTACCTTCTTCCTCTTCCCAAATTCGTGGCCGCCGAAACCCATAGCAGCCCCAATTTTCAAACTCACTTTTCTCCCTCGTTTCTCGACGAAATTCAACGTACCATATACCGTTTCGAAGCTCTTCGCGAGCTCTTCGATTTGGTACCAATCTCTGCCTCCCCCGTGCCCTGTAGCTCCGCCACCGAGCCCGTAAACATCCGCCGCACGCAGCCATGTGGGCCCCACCACGTTCGACCGAGCTCCACCCCCTTCTGGCCGTGCAAAGATCTCTCCAAGGCGGTCATTCTCCAAAAAACGGCACCCAAAACCGTTCAGTAAATCAAAAGTTATCGCGATTTGAAGTTTTGAACAAATTCTGAAAATATGGTATGCTTCAGATTTCCCCACGCTTTTAAGTGTTACACAGCCAGTTGTTAAAAGTCTGTTTGATTTAAAACATCAATAACTTTTGCATATGAACACCGATTCTGAAAATTTCAGATCCGATGGAACCGTGACTTCGAATACCACTTTAATACAGAGCAATTGGGAACAAACTCTAATCTAATTGAGGTGAGAATCCTATTTATTTTATTTAAGTAATTATGTTTTAATTATGGATGTTCGCATTCATAATCATATATGTTTGTGAATCTGCTATGATATAAACTGTATGTGAATCTGCTATGACTTAATCTGTATGCGTATGCTAGGTCAAAACCCACGGTATGTTGAGATGTTACAATACAAAATTAAATAAATTAAAATCGTTCATGTATGTTGTGTGACATGTTGATTTGTCAAAATTAAATAAATTAAAATCGTTCATGTATGTTGTGTGACATGTTGATTTGTCAAAATTAAATAAATTAAAATCGTTCATGTATGTTGTGTGACATGTTGATTTGTCAAAATTAAATAAATTAAAATCGTTCATGTATGTTGTGTGACATGTTGATTTGTCAAAATTAAATAAATTAAAATCGTTCATGTATGTTGTGTGACATGTTGATTTGTCAAAATTAAATAAATTAAAATCGTTCATGTATGTTGTGTGACATGTTGATATGTTAAAGAATTATATTTTGTGTCATTAACAAAATAGAATTTGTCGCTATGTTAAAGAATTATATTTTGTGTATTAACAAAATAGAATTTGTCGCTATGTTAAAGAATGATATTTTGTGTATTAACAAAATAGAATTTGTCGCTATGTTAAAGAATTATATTTTGTGTATTAACAAAATAGAATTTGTCGCTATGTTAAAGAATTATATTTTGTGTATTAACAAAATAGAATTTGTCGCTATGTTAAAGAATTATATTTTGTGTATTAACAAAATAGAATTTGTCGCTATGTTAAAGAATTATATTTTGTGTATTAACAAAATAGAATTTGTCGCTATGTTAAAGAATTATATTTTGTGTATTAACAAAATAGAATTTGCCGCTATGTTAAAGAATGATATTTTGTGTATTAACAAAATAGAATTTGCCGCTATGTTAAAGAATGATATTTTGTGTATTAACAAAATAGAATTTGTCGCTATGTTAAAGAATTATATTTTGTGTATTAACAAAATAGAATTTGCCGCTATGTTAAAGAATGATATTTTGTGTATTAACAAAATAGAATTTGCCGCTATGTTAAAGAATGATATTTTGTGTCATTAACAAAATAGAATTTGTCGCTATGTTAAAGAATTATATTTTGTGTCATTAACAAAATAGAATTTGTCGCTATGTTAAAGAATGATATTTTGTGTCATTAACAAAATAGAATTTGTCGCTATGTTAAAGAATTATATTTTGTGTCATTAACAAAATAGAATTTGTCGCTATGTTAAAGAATTATATTTTGTGTATTAACAAAATAGAATTTGTCGCTATGTTAAAGAATTATATTTTGTGTCATTAACAAAATAGAATTTGCCGCTATGTTAAAGAATGATATTTTGTGTATTAACAAAATAGAATTTGTCGCTATGTTAAAGAATGATATTTTGTGTCATTAACAAAATAGAATTTGCCGCTATGTTAAAGAATTATATTTTGTGTATTAACAAAATAGAATTTGTCGCTATGTTAAAGAATTATATTTTGTGTATTAACAAAATAGAATTTGTCGCTATGTTAAAGAATTATATTTTGTGTATTAACAAAATAGAATTTGTCGCTATGTTAAAGAATTATATTTTGTGTCATTAACAAAATAGAATTTGTCGCTATGTTAAAGAATGATATTTTGTGTATTAACAAAATAGAATTTGCCGCTATGTTAAAGAATGATATTTTGTGTATTAACAAAATAGAATTTGTCGCTATGTTAAAGAATGATATTTTGTGTATTAACAAAATAGAATTTGTCGCTATGTTAAAGAATTATATTTTGTGTCATTAACAAAATAGAGTTTGTCGCTATATGTAATGAATATTTTTTGTTCATTATTAAAAATAGCATAGTATGTTAATGAACTATGTTTTTGTTCAAAATAGAAAAAGTGTGTTTTATGCATTGCATATTATTTTTGTCAAAATAGAAAAAGTGTGTTTTATGCATTGCATATTATTTTTGTCAAAATAGAAAAAGTGCGTTTTATGCATTGCATATTATTTTTGTCAAAATAGAAAAAGTGTGTTTTATGCATTGCATATTATTTTTGTCAAAATAGAAAAAGTGTGTTTTATGCATTGCATATTATTTTTGTCAAAATAGAAAAAGTGCGTTTTATGCATTGCATATTATTTTTGTTATAAAATAGAAAAAGTGTGTTTTATGCATTGCATATTATTTTTGTCAAAATAGAAAAAGTGCGTTTTATGCATTGCATATTATTTTTGTTATAAAATAGGAAAAAAAGTGTGTTTTATGCATTGCATATTATTTTTGTCAAAATAGAAAAAGTGTGTTTTATGCATTGCATATTATTTTTGTCAAAATAGAAAAAGTGTGTTTTATGCATTGCATATTATTTTTGTCAAAATAGAAAAAGTGTGTTTTATGCATTGCATATTATTTTTGTCAAAATAGAAAAAGTGCGTTTTATGCATTGCATATTATTTTTGTCAAAATAGAAAAAGTGTGTTTTATGCATTGCATATTATTTTTGTCAAAATAGGAAAAAAGTGTGTTTTATGCATTGCATATTATTTTTGTCAAAATAGAAAAAGTGTGTTTTATGCATTGCATATTATTTTTGTCAAAATAGGAAAAAAGTGTGTTTTATGCATTGCATATTAATTTTGTCAAATTAGAACGTTATATAGAAGTGCATTGTATGCATAATATTTTGTCAAGTTAGAAAAATAGAAAATACATTGTATGCAAATAATATTTTGTCAAGTTAGAACATTGTATGCATAATATTTTGTCAAGTTAGAAAAATAGAAATACATTGTATGCATAATAATTTGTCAAGTTAGAGAAATAGAAATGCATTGTATGAATATATTATTTTGTCATGTTAGAAAATAGAGAAATGCATTGTATGAAACTATCATTTTTGATATATTAAAAATAGAGAATTGCATTGTATGTAAACTATCATTTCTGATATGTTGAAAATATAGAATTTCCTTGTATGTAAAATATGAAAATATACACCGTATGATTCATTAGCATTTTTGTTAATATCAGAAATAAGGAAATGTACTGTAGGATAAATTAACATTATTTTCAATGTTAAATATAAAGAAAATTCCACCGTATGATAGTTACACTATTTTATAATGATAAGATTTAGAGAACTTGACCGTAGGAAGAATATATATTATTTATAATGTATATAAAGAGAGAATTCACCCCGTAGGAAGAATTAACATTTATTTTATGTTAAATAAGAGAGATGAAACTATGTGCAGGAATTAACATTATTTTAATGTTGAAAAAAAATGGAACTGTATGTAAGAATTAACATTATTTATAATGTAAATAAAAGAAATGAAATGTATGTAAGGATAACATTATTTATAATGTTAAATGAAAGGTAAGGAACTGTATTGAAACATTAAAATTAATTATATTTAAATAATTAAGGCAAGAATTAATCGTTATAAAATAAAATAACGTTATGAAATATGTTTTTCTCAAAATATATGAATGCGAGATTATTTGGAAAGACCGGGTTAATCCCATTCCAAATGATCGTACGATTTCAAGAATTCAAGTATGAAGACGGCGCATGAAGACCGTAAATCTCCCCTCGAATGGACAACGATCAAGACTCTGAATTGGTTTGCTCCCAATTCAAGGGTCGGGGTAATTGCCCAAACGTACGTGTTGATTTCACGGGTTTGACCCTAGTTCAGACCTAGAGCATGGGTATAAATGGATAGTGTGTCTGACATCGTACCCCACAAAATATTATGTTGTTGATTTTCAGTTAATATATAAACGATTGGTGGTAGAGAATTTATTCTCTACTTAACACCCGTTTATATAGTGACGGACGATCAATAGTACGGTATGGAGTGACGGTGTGGCATACTAAGATGCAATGATCAGGGTTTCTTGTTGAAAAGCAGAACCTTGTGGTATGAAGAACATGACTTCACGAGCCTCACAAACCGGTAGAGTCTAAAAAGGGGGAAGGGAACGCAGGGAAAGTAGCACGTTTCTTTCTAGTTAGTAGTCATTTTACTTTTGGAGGATGATGAAATGAGGCGCCTCGGATAGGTCCTATAGGACCGGGAAACGTGTGCTTAGGAATTGCCAATCCTCTAAGCTGTATGTGAGGACCGGCCCTGCAGGATCCAAGGGTTAACTGCGGGTAATCCTGAGACGTTAACTAGAGCGTCTCGAATCGGTAAGGAGTCCTCCCTAGCCTGGACTCATGATGGAAACCCAAATTTCCAATACGACCCCGACGGATTTGATTGTATTACTAGTATTGGAGGCATAATATATGGTACCTATGCTTCCTAGGATTAATACATTGCTTTGAATTGTTTTAAAACATATACACTAATAATAGTATTAGTTACGTATTTGGCGTATTTAGCATGTTTAACCACCATAAGGTAAAACTCTATCCTCTTGGTGTGCGTTGCATTGTGTGATGGGACCTGAGTCTTATGGTGGTTCCATTTTTCAAAAGACATTGCGTTGTTGACGACTTATTTAATCATTTATTATGACACTTTAAATTATGCACAGCAGTCCCTTAGAGTAAACCCGTTCCGCGTTTGGCGGCGTGGTCTTTTGGATTTGCCTTATTTTTATTAGGATAAGTTATTTAAGAATTCTCACACCAGTCCCACGACTGACCCATAGTTTGTTTCACCTTTTTGCAAACTTGGGTGCCCTCTCTTCTACACGGGCAGCCAAGTAGACAGGTTCATTCTTTGCTTGGAGTTTTCTTTGAAGCTGCTTATTTTCTCTCTCTTGGATTCTGCGTGGGAGAAGAGGTGATGACTTGAAGCTTGAAGACTTTTTGTTTCTATTGGCATCTTTTCTTTTCTTTTTAGACATCAAACTTATTTCTTTTCTGCAAACTTGTTGTAATAATCTTAGTTCTGTGACTGTGGAATTTCTGTGATTGATGACATTATATTTTTCCGCTGCTATAATGTTATTACTCTATGAATCTCCTTTGCTATATTGTATCTGTGTTCTGTTTTATTGTATTTATGTTGTATTCCAAAAATGATTTCCCTCGCTTTCACTCGTGGAAGTTTGGGGACGTCACATACGCGATCCATTGGATATACTCTGTCAGACCTTCGTCCATACAAGTTGTCCTGGGACTGGACAAACCGAAGGCACTATTCTGTAAACAGGATAGCCCTTGCATTTTACTCCGTCTTCAATTATCTTTGGCATATATGATTCGCGACGCTTATGCCAATACAGAGTGGTTCTTTGGATAATAATCCAACCGGTCTCTCCATATTAACAATGTTAAAATGGTCAAAACTTCGATAGTCGGTGAGTTAACTATCAAAGAAAAACAAGTGTGCAAACAACGATATTATTTCCAAATGGAAATTATATCGAACAAACATCATTTAACATAAATCTCTTTAGTTCATTTATTTACTTATCTCCTGTTTCCCTATATTCTAAATTCTTATTTTCTTTTATCAGGAAACATTTCTGATTCTTGTTTGGGAAAACATTTCCAAAACTCCTTTACGATCAAATCTTACCATTTCTTAGTTAAGAAGGAAGTCACTCAAGTTGGGGTATAATTACCTCTCAGACCTTAACTGAACAACGTTATAACTTCGGAATGGTCAAAGTTTATCTTTTAATTCTTTAACAACTTCTTTACGCCTTTCTCGGATCCAATTTTTACTAATCCACTTCTATATTTAAAACATTGGTTATAACGATAACGTTATAATCCCTACTTTTGAATTATCTAATTTTAATTATAACTTCTATTCTTATTAGTGAATAATTAACCTAACACTTATTTATTTATAAATATATAAATCTCTATTTAAATACTGGAAAGTATAAGTACTTTCCCGAATTCGATATAATCGAATTTGTCGATTAACTCTCTTCGAGAAATCTCTCTTTGATTAACTCTTCTTCGAATAACCTATATTCGACTAATTCCTTCTCGAATAAACGATATTCGATAATCTCTCTTCGAATAACTAATATTCGATAACTCTTCCTTTTCAAATATCTCATATTTGAAAATCTCACTTCGATTAAACTAAAATCGATAACTCCTTTCGATGAAACTAACATCGATAACTCCTTTCGATGAAACTAACATCGATCACTCCTTTCAATGAAACTAACATCGATTACTCCTTTCGATGAAACTAACATCGATTTATTTAACTCGACTAACTTAACTTGACTCGACTAACTCGACTTACTTGGTTCGACCAATTCGATTCGATTAACTAGGCTCGACTAACTGGGTCGAACCACCCGATCAACTCAACTTATTTAACTTAACTTGCTTCTCAACTCGATTAACTCCTATCGAATAACTAATATTCGATTAAACTCCATTTGCTTGACTCTAGATCGCAGCGATCACAATGGTTACGCCTGACTCCCACAGGAAACATCCGACCGCCGTAGACTATTTACAGCCCTGTGAATTACGCTAGCAGTCGTACAAGATGGCAACTTACCCTGAATACTATGTTTGACTAACTCTGTTTAAAATAACTATATTTGATTAACTCTAGTTCGTTTTAAATCTAATCGATTAACTCTAACTAATTAACTCCAACTGGTTAACTCTAACTGATTAACTCTAATTGGTTAACTCTAACTGATTAACTCTAACTGGTTAACTCTATTTGACTAACTCGACTTGACTAACCCCTTTCTAATAACATATTCGATTACTAACTTTCGAATACCATATTCGATTAACTAACTTCGAATACCATATTCGATTAACTAACTTTCGAATACCATATTCGATTTCTCCTTTTTAACAACGTTTTATTCATTTGAAAGATTTACTTTTAAGTAACGGTCCTACACTTTAAAAATGATTTCCTTTTTATAACGTTTCCTTTTCAATTCTATTTGTAAATGGTTTACAAATATTTCCTTTTTCAAATTTATTCTTGAAATATTCTAACTCCTTAAATTCCTGGGAAAATTCGCCATAACCTCCTTTGTAACGGGAGCATCGGGAAAATCCCCAAACTCGCCAAATAGGCCTTTCCATTCAAACATAAATGTTTTGAGTTTATTTCCTTTTCAAATATCTCCTATTTATAAATATTCCAATTTATAAACATTTCTTATTTATAGATATTCCACTTTATAAATATCTCTTATTTATAAATATCTCATTTTATAAATATGCTATTTTCAATATCACTTTGAAAATCCCCTTATCAAAATTTTGGTATGTTATGGTATTCAATCATATCAAATCACGATGTTCAATATCGTCCAAGCACACACAATAAACAACAGGTTATACTTCACATCATATATCAAAATATATGAAAAACAATAAAATAACTGTTGAGGAATCCAGTCGGATTCCTCCAACCTGTTTCCCTGCATCACAGATGTTAGACAATATAGCTAACATCACTTTCAGTTCCATATGATATATTCTGTTAAACAGAATCAATATAGAAATTTAACTAACTGACTAGCAGTTCAATCAAACAATCAACACACAGTAAATCAGACAATTTCTAACAGTTCTAAAGATACAACCTGAAATTATAAACTGTTCAGAGTTGGTGAGATTTACTCACATTTGCAGTTCATCGTTGAAGAACGATAAACTGTTGTTTGATTTGAATCAAACAGTTTAATTTGCCGTAAATTCATACGAGCTCGAATCCACTTCCAATCAGCTTCATTGTGAAGCTCTCGTCCATACAGTCCCAACGCAACTTACGGTTCCTGATTCTGTTTTCATATGACCGAGATATCGCGTAAACACGTTAATTTACATTTTAAACAAATAAAAAGGAAAAACTTGGATTTTCGATAAGTGGGCCTTCACCTTTGTTCGCTGGCCCAACACCAGATTAAAAACCCACTGACCCGACATTTCCTTTTCTTCCCAAATCAACCGTGAGCTCAAACCCATAGCCGATCCTTTTCCTACTCAGACCGTACTTTCTTCCCAACATGGATAAAAAAAACAAACACCACCATTATCTTCCTCTTCTCATCCTCCTCCTCCCCATACCCTTATCATCAACTACCACTACCACGGTGGTCCACCGGTCACCACACAGTAACCGCTACCGGAATGCCAGCCACGCACCCCCTCAGTTTCGGACCAAACAATGAAAAAAAAGAATCCATCTCCTAATGTTAAAACCCACACGTGAGCTCCTGTAACATTACACCCCATCTCGGTTAACGTGTCCTTCCCAGAAAAGAAACCCTCCTCATCGTTAAGATCACCGTTCCGTCCTTACTTTGCCATCGCGAACGCCACAACAGTAGTGCGTCCATCACCTTTGAATCATCGCTTTACTCCGCTCCTACCCTTCCTTTACCCGTTACCTTCCTTGCTACTATAGTGAAGTTCCAGTCCTCCTTCCGAATGATAACAGCACTGCTCCAGTAAATTTCTTTTGCATTTTCCATTTTGTTTTCTTTTGGTTTTCATTTGCTTTCATTTGTTTTTGTTTGAAGAAGAGAAATGATTTAAGTGGCGGCTACAGATTCGATGGAAGAAGTGAATTGAGATTAGGTTTTAACGAGGGCCTTAAGTCCTTTTTATAGTGGAATGGTTTGAATAGATTAATAATATTATTTTATGTATAACTTATCCATGAGTTTTTCATAAAAATTACATCTCAAATGATATCTGTTTTTGACAAACTAAGTTGATCCTAGCATAAAAACACATTCCGGATCCAATGGGACAGGTTTCGTCGAATTCCGACACCGTTTGTAAAAATCCTTTAGAAAATATCGATGAAAAACACCGAGCAATAATTCCTAACAATTCCAGAAAAAATCCTAAAAATATGAGGCCTTGACGTTTCACGAGACCTCTTCCTAAGGTTTCGTATGAAACTTGTTTCGTTGAATTACGAGTTCGTTTTACCAGTTAACCATTCAGTTTAGTTTGTTTCAAATTAAAAACATAGTGTACCGTACTATGAAATATCCTGTTCCCGTAGGGACTGCTATGGACAGAAACAAAGATACCATTTAAATGAGTGACGTGCTCTGGTCCCAAAAATGTAATAATACCGGTAGATGGACTCATATTGTGAAACCCCGAAATGTCGATACAGGGTGCCAAATACTCCAAATAAAAAGTTGCTTATTAAATTAATTAAAAATTACAGTAAAATTCTAAAAATTAAATTATCGCTATCTCCCAAAAGAACCTTGTCTAAATTCAAACCCGGTCTCTATTTATATTGAATGAACCGATACGGTCGATAAACGATTCTATAGCGACTATTTCAAAATTTGATTTGGACGTAACTCAAAATCTACACGACGAAATCCCTATTTTTCTCTTCCACTAGAAAGATATACTCCACCAGCTCCACGCGTTTTCTTGTTTCACAGAAATTCGGCTTAAAACGAATCCTGTACATTCAGTTGAAGTTCGAATCGCCAAATAGCGAACTACAGCGCCATTTCGAGCTCTATTTTAATTATATTAAAATTCTACGTTCAAACAGACGTCGATTGAATATATTCGTCAATATAATTCAACTCTAAGCTGAATTACATCTTAGTGATGACCCAGTTCACAGAATATTGTGATTTCCAATATTTTTGATTATTTTGACATTATAATTATTAATTAAATATTCCATATTATTTAATTCATGTTCTCGATATCGATAAATCGATATTTAATAATTAAATAAATAAATTATTCAACAGCTAAAAATGCGGGTCACTACAATCCCAAACTCACCCAAAAATCCAGTACCGACATTAACATCAGACCTTAAACCAAAAGCAATCTATACGTTGATCCTAAACCGGCCTTCCATCCTTCTCTATTTTGCTAGAACCAAAACCCTCATCGTGCCATCCAACGTTGCCAGGTAACCGACGCTCGACCCCTACAGTGAATAATCGAACCACTTAATTACCACTACGTCGCACCCCCCCCCCAATCGAATCCATATCAGCGTTGACTTCCCTACTGACACCGCCACTTCCCCAATCGCACCTCACCAAAATGGTCGGAATCACTTCAATTCACTCAGTTGCTCAAGAGAAACCCACGACAACCCTCATCAAACCCCTCTTCCCTCTTGTACGCGATCGGTTCTAGAGTGGGGATGAGCTCCAGAAGCCACGGGGTCTTCGTATCGTGATTCGCAATTTGGGTTTTTGGAAGAATTGATTTATAGACCGAAGAGAAAGTGAATGAAGAGAGGAAAAGGTTTTATAAGGATTTCGTGGTTTGTGATAACAAAGAAGGCTCATTATATAGATGCAATGCACAGACAGGAAGGACACGCCATTTATTTCATGTTGGGTTGATATTAGAGGTGGGAGACATGAATGGAAAGAATAGCGACTGTAGGCATAGGTAGGTACTGAAAAAGAAGCTTGGTCGGCCTTGTTTATTCTGAAAATTTGATTTGGTTTTAATGCGATTTGATTTCTAGAGATTTTCACTTTAATTTATACAGATATCGATTTGATCTGATGCTTATCCGCTGATCAAATAAATCGGGGTTCACAATTAAAAATCGTGAACCGCTATTTTAGCGTACCGACCGTCGTTATAATGTTATAACGCTATTTTGAATTCAACGAAATAGATTATACAATTTAATCTGAACGTATATTTAATATAGCCAAATTAAATCAATTTAAATTTAAAACAAATAAATTACTTAAAAATAAATTACTATTATTATCGTTCAAATTCAAATAAAATTCGTATTAACCATTTGAATCACTCAGAATCCATTCTAAATTCAAATTGAATTATTTCAGTTCTCGTATTTCAAAAATTATATGTATTCGAAATAAATCGTATATCAATTATAAATCAATAATTCAATATAAAAATTCCTTTATATTATCAATTCAATATTTAAACGATATTAAATATTTAAAATAAATCGACCAAAAACCCGGGTCGTTACTGTCTTCCCCCCTTAAAATAATTTCGTCCTCGAAATTGCTACGGTAGGGAAAAATGGTACAAATCCATTACTTTTCAAAATCTCACTTATGTTGAAACTTGACCCCTCATATTTGTAACGACCCAACTTTCCAGTACCTCGGAAGGTTGTATCATTATATAAGAAAAGAAATATATAGAAGAATAGAACTAAGAAAAAGACATCACAATCTCACAGCGGAACTTGGAACATAATATTATAACCCAAAATATTACATAACATAAGTCAAGTTCATTGAAATACTTCATACATAGGGATACATGTTATCACAATTACATACTTAACACTTGTGATACTAACTTGCAAATAATTCTACATAACATATGATAGATAAGCCAACACTTCAGATCCTGCCATCCTGCTACTCCAAAGTTACTTTAGAACCTGGATCACTTGTCTACTCATAATAAATATTATGAGTACCCAAGAGTTTAAGGAAAACACAGAAAATAAACTCCGGGTCAGTCATGGAATGGTATGAGTAAACGATTTATAAACAAGTTTCAATAAATCACAATGATTCATAAGACCACGCCGTGAATACGGAACGGGTTTTTCCCTTATGAGATCAAAACAGTTTTCGTATTTAAACAGATATTATGATAATGTCTAAGGTGTCCACAAATAATTCATAATCTAGTAGAATGCTTTCATCTCACATTCTACTTATAGTATACAAACAAAAACCATTAAATGCTTATGGATATTGGTTTCCAACTGTGACAAGGTATGGAATTACCTTCCGGAGGTGTATCTCTAGATACGAATACACGGGTTCAACAAGAACATCTTGTAACCCGGCCACACATGACCGATCACTCATTTCTCTTGAGTGTATCGAATGTATATCACCAACGGTTGTAGCAAGCCAACCGTTTCCCAAAATGGGTCAGAATCGACAATAGATTTTTAGAAGTAAATGAAACTCTAGGTCAGATGATGATACATCCTAATGGGAGCTACCCACATAGCCATGTTGCCTGCCCGATTTTTGTAATTTCCGGTTGTGAAGCTTGAAGCTAAACGTACCCTGACACATGCTTTTTATTTTCTTTGAACGTCACATCGTCAAACCCGCTAATCCACTAATTGACTTCTCCAAAAATATATTACAAGTATAAAGTAAGAGAAACGAATTTCTCTACCACTTATAACTACGTTTGAAAAGATCAACGTACGTGATTAGTTAGGAGTACTCCGTCAGACGTTCGTCCATACAAGTTGTCCGGGGACTGGACAAACCGAAGGTACTATTCTGTCGAACCATCTTAGCCAATCGTTATCTAAGATTTATACAATAGACCTTGCATTTTTCTCCGTCTTCAATATATTCAGCATACTTGACTCGCAACGCTTATGCCAATACGGAGTGGTTCTTCGGATAATAATCCAACCGGTCTCTCCATATTAACAACGTTAAAATGGTCAGAACTTTGATAGTCGATGACTTAACTATCAAATGAAATTACGTATGCACACAACAAATCTTATTTCCAATTGAAATTTCTATTTGATAAATTATCATCATATATATATATATATATATATATATTCATATTCCTGTGTTTACGTATCACTATCCCTTCACATCGATCAGTTGCTGACTGTAATCATTTAGAGAACAACTTCCTAAGTATAAACCCCGAAGGCCGAAACCAACATCAGATAAATACTCAGAAAATCGTTCGACTTATTAATTCTAGTCAGTTTCTAATTTCAGTAATTCCATTGAATCCTTATTTCAAAAATTCACATTCTTTTAATATTTTTATTTCGAAAAATATTAGCTTACCTCCTTTATTTAGTATCATGTTATACCGTGTGCGAAGCACGGGTTTAAAACTTGTCTTATGTAAAATCTTATTCCTTTACTATTCGATTACCTTTATTTGATTGACTCTGTTTCGAACAACTAATTCGAATAACGCCTATGTGTTTAACTTTATTCGAATAACTAATTTGAATACTCTAATTTGATTTAACTATCATTTGACTAACTAATAGTCGATTAACCTTATTTAATTAACTAACCTTCAATTAACTTATAATTTATTAACTCGACTAACTGGGTTCATTTAACTATATGATACTTAAATGGACCAGAATTGATTACTTAATTAATTTACTTTTAAACTACTAATGATTTGCTTCGTTAAATCATTCTAATCAATTTCTGACTTTGGTTGACAGAATCATACTTCGCGTTTATTCAAGACATTTGAATGTTTATATTTATAACAATCCTATTCTCTTGATCTACCTTTGTTTTATTTTTATCGTTTGTCTCGATCTAATAAAATAACATTACCTGATTTTAGATTTAATAATCTACAACTCGATTTCTATTTACAAATGTCTGATAATAAGTTAAATAAATTATTCCTAATTTATAAAATTAATTAAAGTCTTTATTTATTTAATTATTTACTTAACTATTAAATAAACTAAAAAAAACTCCTCGAAATAAATTTCTAAACCCTTTATTTATTTCATAGAAATGTTAACGAAAGATGTATATGAATTTCCCTTTATTCATATTTTATTTAAAGTCAAATTATTTAATTGTTTATTTATTTAAAAATAATTAAATAAATTTAATAATTTTCAGAAATATATATTTCCCTTTTTCTTCTATTTTTAAATTAAACAAATTTTATTTCAAAACTTTTGTTCAAAATCACTTTGGAAAAGTTCTTGGCTCAAGTACCAAGAACCACTTTCCGAAACAGTGGTGTGTGCGCTGAAAAATCACTCCAGTTCATGCGTTCAGCTCACAGTGCCAAAGTACCAGGTGGTACTACCACTTTGGCAAAGTACCACATTCCAGTCACCACGTTTTCATGCCCGATCCACCTCCTATGCTCATGTGCTCAGCTTTGGTAAAGTACCAAAGTGGTACTACCACTTTTCAAAGTACCAGGCCCTGTTTTCCCATGCTAGTCACCACGTTTTCCCCTTAGCCAACTCCAAGTGGTACTACCACTTTTGCCAAGTGCCAAGCCTCGCTGTCAACGTGCTCCAGGCCAAAAACCCTTGCCAATCACCACGTTTTCCCTTAACCAAATTCCAAGTGGTACTACCACTTTTCACTGCTTGTCCCTGTACAGAACCTGATCGGAGAATCTTCCTCCAGCCGTCACCTCAGCCCACCGGAAGTCCGCCGCCTCCTGCCACCTACTAACGACGACCTGGCGCGTCGTTCACCACTGGTGTGGTGTTCCCCCTCGTCTTCGGCGAGGTGCAGTTCAACCTCAAAGGTCGACTGTTTCAGCCGAGACACCATGCACGAAAAACACCCCCACATTAAAACTACACGTTTAAAAATTCTGATCATATTTTTCCTGTGATCTAGAGTTCATCACGCATGTATACACCCATTCGTTCAACCCCATACGATGTGGATCATCCACGGTTGATCAAAGTTCAGTTTTCGGTAAAACACATTTTCTCTTGATCAACAAAGCTATAAATTCCAATGTTTGTTTCTAAATTCATGTTATCGAATGTCGCACCATCCCAGCACCCTGATATTTGGTTTAGCGCAAGTTGGTTTTTTCCATGTTTCAAGTATATTTGACAGTATAAGGATGTTTTCATGTTTTCTATGCAATATCCCTCTATCTCAGTTAAACGGTGACATGTAAACGTGTATATATATTTGTATGGGAGCACGAATCAGGTCTCGAGCTATATATGCATTAGTACATAAGATCACAGCAGTAAAACATCCAAGACAGCAAGCATTTATGTATAAACTCAGCAGTAAAACAACCCAAATAAACATGGCACCCACAAGCAATTGTAAGCATGAACAAAAGTGGATTTAATGGGTGTTTACTCACAGTTATAATGCAGTTTGATGGAATAAAAATTTAACTCCAGATCTCCTTTCTTTGCTCAAATTTCAGGTGCCAGTAAAATGGAAGGAAGGCTCTCATATATATAGGCAGACATATAATGTATTATACTAGTTCTCTTATTACCATTAATCAACTAAAATCTAATTACTCCCATCACATATATTTGGCGCAGGAATTTACAGCAAAGAATGTTCATGAAAGCTACACTTGCTTTGGAGTTATATGTGCAAGTTGTTGTGGAGTAATGATGTTCTTACAAAGGTTTCTAGTCCCTTGACAAAAGCAATAAATGCTGGTGTATTTCTTCTAGAAGAATTCATAAACAAATGGAAACTTAGCCTTGTCTTTAAACACATGTCATCCTTAAATCTAAATGCAAATGTATGTAAATCTATGGCCTTAAATGTCTGCGGCAAGATGGATTTTCATCATGTCTAAATCCTATAATTAGTTAAGTATTAATTCTTATTTCAAGTGTCACTTTCACCTCTTGTACTTGTACTTGGCTATGAAGATTTCTACACAAATGGGCCATTGTTTCCAGCTTGTACATGGGTTGTATTGCTTTAGTGTAGGGTTCTAGGTTCATTTTACGACTATTCCTTGCTGTGTGTTTTGCGCAAACATGCTTGGGTCCAAGCATAAAAATAGTTGTGTCCTCTCTATTTTAGATTACCTAGTTTTTCCTTGTATTTGTTCATATGATTTGGTCTAGCTATTTCGCACATGAAATGGTTCAAGTGCATGTTTAAGATGGTCGAAAGGACTTGGTCTAGGTAGCTTAGAAAAGGTATGAAACTATGTCGAAGTTATCTTGTTCATTCGCTATTAAATTTGTTTCTCAAAACAAATTATTTTCTAGTTAAGGTTTTGCTGCGTTTTTAGTTGTAGTAAATAACTCTTACTCAAATTCCGGGCTTCATAAATGGTTTATCAACATTAATAAGTTAATTTATTAATGTATTGTTAAATTTTTAAGTTTTACAAAAATTTTGTTTTCGTTCATAATTCCGGGTCATTACAATATTTCAACGAATTTAATTCCACTAAAACTTTTGGTCTTCCTTCCATATGCATTCACATCCAGTTCATATTTATTTCAATTTATTTAAAATTTATTCTAGTCAATTTATTCACCCCGAACCATTTAACTTGCTTAAGTTGAATTTTAATTCCAGAATCCAAATTCCCAGGTTTCATTTCAAAACAATATTGAAATCCCATAAATACATACATATGTATTTTTCACTACCTCAAATTCAAAAAATTTGAATTTCAAACCACTTGTTTTCTTTCAAAACAAATTTCCATCAAAAAATTTCTAAGGCAGCCATTCATTACTTAGAACTCAAAAATTAACGCTGATGAAGCTGCATTCATCATCAGAATTATTTTCCAACCACTAAACTGAGTTCAATGCTTTCAAAATCCATTCAAAATGATTTCTATTAAAAAATCCTTTCAAAATAAAACTATTTTATTTTAATATACTTCAAAAATATTTTTCCAACTTCCCAGGATTTAAATCCCAAATTCTAGTTTGACTTCAATTTCAATTCATTTCAATTGTATACCTTATTCATATACAAGTCCTATTTGGTTCTATTTAACCATTTCAAATTTTATAACCTAATTTGACTATAATATTAACAACCAACTCATCCATATAATATAATTACAAAAATTATTCTTTCTATATCAAAATAGAATTTTGGGTAAAATAATTTTATTCACCCACTTTAAAACAATATCATGTTCAATCTTCTGTTCAAGTATTTACAAACTCTTTTCGACGTCGTGGCGTCTCACGATTCGACCAGAATTCATAAACCACCCAACAGACTAGCCAACACAATATAAAATAGTTTTTATATCAATTAACAAGTACGCGCTCTCGTGTATATATATATATATATATATATATATATATATATATATATATACACACACACTCAACTCATTCTAGGGTACTACTGACCCAATCTCTAATGAGCACAACCCCACAAAGCCTAGGTATTCGCTCAACCTAAGCTCTGATACCAACTGTAAAGGCCTGCAAATCCGTACTATCTGAGTTGACTAATAACACCACACGTCCAACCCAAATTGCACAGAAATACGAATCATTATTACAAAGAAGTTAGAGGATGAAGAATAGAAAGAAAGAAATATTAGAATAGAATAATACAAAGAAGACAAATCTCACAGCGGAACGAATAAAATATATTATATAACATAACTTTTGAAATACAATCAGTAACTTTATATACATATCATCATCAGAGCACAACAGTGATTCCTGGAACAGTTAAAAACACCTGTTCCCAGATACAAACATGGTTCACAGCGGAATATATGGTAGTCTATAGCTAACTGGTGAAGCCTCCTGCTTCCAGCTCCTCCCAATGAATCTGAAAAATCCCGACTACTTGACTCCCCGTACAAATTTGGGCACCCAAGAGTTTAGGGAAAACAAACAAAATAAACTATGGGTCAGTCATGGGACTGGTGTGAGTAAACTCCAATCAATTGTTTAACTTTCAAAATCCTTTCGAAAGAAATGATAATCGTAAGACCGATCCACGCATAAACACGGATGTTTTTTACCTAACGATAACCCAAAACATCTTTGATATCAAATCCAGTGATATTATACTAATGTCTAAATCAAATAAATAGAATCTAGCGGAACGCTTGCATCTCACGCTCCACATACATAGTATAAAATCAAAAACCTCATGGCGCTTATTGGAGATTGGATTTCCAACATGACAAGGTATGGAACCACCTTCCGATCAGTGTACTCTAGAGGTGATACACTGAGGTTCAACAAGAACATCCTGCAACCCGGCCCACACATGACCGACCACTCATTTCGCTTGAGTGTATCGAATGTATATCACCAACGGTTGGGATCAACAACTGCTTCCCGAATGGGACAGCATCGAATAGAATAAGAAATTAAATGAATCTCTAGACAGGTGATTATACATCCTAATGGGAGCGACCCACATAGCTATGTTGCATGCCCGATTTTTTCATTTCCCGATTGTTGATGCCTGAGGCTACGATTACTTTATATTCATTGAAAGCACAATCACTTTGAATGCCACATCGTCAGATCCGTTAATCAATAATTGATTTGCACAAATATTCTGGATGTTATGCTAAGGGAATAAATCCGTTGCAACCATATATATTTATACAGATCAACCCATGCGATCATTGGAAATACTTTGTCAGACATTCGTCCATATACGTTCGTTCTGGGATTGAACGAAACCAAAGGAACAATTTCTATTAATAGAAAAATCCCTTGCACTTTACTCCGTCTTCGATTACCTTTCTATAATCTGATTACTGCCAATACAGAGTGGTTCTCGGATAATAATCCAACCGGTCTCTCCATATTGACAACGCTGTCGGCAAATACTTCGATAGTCGGTGATTTAACTATCGAAGAAAAACAAAATCCATTCAAATAATCAAACAAATCACTGGGCCTTTGGTTAATATTTCATTTATTCCATTTCCTTACTAGTATTTGATAACCAAATATTTCAACAATCATCTGGCCTCTTACACTATTGGAAAACATTTCTACATCTTGCCTTATTTTATTTTCTATATTTAGAAAATATATTCTATTTGCAATTGAAAACAATTTCAATCACTTATCTCTTTCTTGACTACTTTAATTATACTCAGGAAATATTTACTTTTATATTTCCAAAATTCCATCACTTGGGTTAAAACGAATGCTGTGTAAAACATCGTTACAACAACCCAAAATATTTTATTCAACTAACTCTTTTTCAAACACTTCTCTTCGAGACTAGATCCTGCTATTTATCGATTAAAAATGAAATCAATCAAGTTGGGGTAAAATTACCTCTCAGACCTTGACTGGAAACATCCTCAATTTCAAAATAGACAAAACCACTTACCTCGAATAAACACACTAAAAACCCAATTATTCATTTTTTAAACATGTATATGGTCCGCTTTCTATTTCTAATTTATAGATTTCCCTTTTTGTTTACACTATTCTATTTATTAAATCTATTTCCTTATCGAATTCTATATATATCGATACATTGATTTCTAACTATCAAATTATCTTAAAAATATTTTAACTCCTTAAATTCCCGGAAAAATTCGCCATAACCTCCTTTGTACCGGGAGCATCGGGATATTTAAAATAGCCTCCCATGGCCTTCACCAATTCAAAAGAAAAAGCCAAGCGGCTGGCCGATACGGCGCATAAAATCTCATATATGAATTTAAACATGTACCATTTTGTTGGGCACTTAAATTAAAATCTTCATATACTTCATCCCATACCTGTCTAACACTTGTTCACCTGTTTTCAATTCAATTCAACACTGTCCAATCGTTTGAATTCAGTTTCGCCCATTTATACTTTAATTAACTATTTTTCCTATTTCACTTCTTTGTTTGAACATAACATGTTGAAATAAAATATTTAATTTGCTTATAACCAAATTGGAAATTTCAATTTCAATTCTAGTTTCCTTTTTGATTTCGAATATAAATTTCAAATCGAATTCACTCATTCAAAGCCCAATATCAATTCAAAATTTCATTAACTAATTATTATTCAAATTAGTTCATGCTATTCAATAATCAAAAATCTGATTTCTGTAAAAAAAACAATTCATTACTCCACTTACTTCATTGGAGCTCATATTTATTTTATATCTCCAGTGTGGATTTTTCTAGTTGAAAATTTTGGAATTTATTTCTTTAAAATCCTTTTTATTTATTTTAAATAAAACCATTATAGTTTTAAAACGATTTTGGCGCTGCTTTTCTAAAAATTTGATTTTGACATAACTCAAAATTTATTCGACGAGATCCAGATTTTTCACTTTCGTTAGAAAACTATTATCAAATCGGTCCTGACGTTTCTTATTTCAAAGAATTCCGACTTCAATTGAGTTCTGTATACTCAATTGAAGTTCGAATCGCCAACTACGAACTGCAGCGCTGCGGCGAGTTTGTTTTAATTATATTTATATATATACTTTTAAACTACATTTATAATAAATTCCACTTCATTCTGATATATTTTTAATATATATCAAATCAATTTGTCCCAATTCAACAAAGCATTTCCGATCTATTTCACTTCTGTTTGAAATTCTATATTCTAATTTCAATTCACTTCTATTTTTCAAATTCTATTTGAATTTCCATATTCGAATTTCCTTTATTCAAATCCCATTTGAATTTCTACATTAAAATTCTATATTTGATTTTGTCTTTGAATTTCATATACTCAAACTCCATTTGAATTCCTATATTCAAATCCCCTTTGAATTTTCTATTTGAATTCTATATTCAAATTCCATTTGAATTCCGATATTCAAATTCTATATTATAATTCATATTTGAATTTTCTATATCCAAACTCCATTCAATTTCTATAAACAAATTCCATTTAAATTTCTATATCCAAACTCTAAATTTGAATTCCTTTTGTTTAAATTCCATATGAATTCTATTTGAATTCTATATTCAAATTAAATTTGAATTTCTGTATTTAACTCCATTTCAATTCTATTTCCAAATTCTATAGTTTAAATTTCATTTGAACTTTCTTTATTCAAATCAATTTGAATTTTTTTGAATTCAAATTCTATTTGAAATTCCTTTAAATTCAAATTCTATTTCAATTCCTTTGAATTCTATATCCAAATTCTATTTCAAATTCTATTTTTGAAATTCTACTTGAGATTCTATTTAAATTTTCTATACCAAATTTCCATTTGAATTTCTATATTAAACAAGTCTTGATTTCCAATTCCGTTGAAATCAAATTTTTTTTTTTACTTTGGAAAAATAACTTCCCCTTTTCTACTTCACACTTGGGTTTTTATTTCTGAATTACCCCAATGATAATTCTTTTCACTTCATTTATAAACTTCGTTTATAAAAGAATTATTTATAAACTTTGTTTATAAAGGGACTACTTGTTTTTATTTTCAAAACAAATTTATATTTCAAATCTATTTAAAAATTCAAATTCTATTTTTCTAAAATAGAATTCCACTTTTAAATCTCAAATACCCCTTTCAAGGTATTTTTATAAATTAACACTTAGGCCCAGTGATATTTAAAACAATCAAATCATCCATTTTTTCAATCATTTGATTTTTAACACGTCATATATGAATATATATGAAATCAAGCAAACATCAAGCAGATAATATATTTTTGAGGAATCCAGTTGGATCCCTCCAACCTGTTTTTCCTGCATCCAAAGACGTTAGTCAACAGAAATAATACCCATCCTGCTTCAAGGCAGGATATCCCGGTATAAAAGGGGATCCACTTATATACGTGGGCGTAGGGTCATCCGCTAATGATACTGCGGGCATCCGCTAATAGTATTGCGGGAATCCAACCAATCATCAACCCAATATATATATATAATAGCCAACCCTAAATAAGTAATATATTTAAAACAACCAGAAAGTATTCAAACAAGCCACAACAATTATTTTTAACGAATAAAAATAATTCTAAGGAAAAAGTGAGTGAGATTTACTCACCTTGAATTTCAACTGCTGAATATCTTGTTTAATTCCATATCATCACGCTATAAATCTACTGGAACCATCTTGAATGAATTTATTTGTTCCTTATTGTTACTGCAATTGTTTACTTGACTAACCGATGTAGCATAACTTCAAACAGCTTTAAAATGCAATCTACTCCAATTGACTCTGCCACCATTTCACACTCAAAAGCCAATTTTTACGCCAACCTAACCAATATTTCAATTAGACCAGCCCCTTATCGTCCAAAATCATCACCGAAATGCCAAAAATTCCATCATCCCAAACTCACCCAAAAATCCAGTACCGTGTAGTAACCCGCATTTTTAGCTGTTGAACAATTTATTTATTTAATTATTAAATATCGATTTATCGATATCGAGAACGTAAATTAAATAATAATGAATGTTTAATTAAAATCATAATTATAATATAATAAAATATTATAATGTCGAAATGGTCAGAAATAGTTGAATGGTCAATATTGTCTGAATTGGATAGTGTAAGAGATTTGGTAGCGTTTAGATTTGAAATATGTTAACGAATATATTTAATCGATGACAGTTGAACGTATAGTTTATAGTATATTTTTAACGAGCTCGAAATGGCGCTGCAGTTCGCTATTTGGCGATTTGAACTTCAACTGAATATACAAAATCCGTTTTAAGTTGGATTTCTGTGAAACAAGAACCGTTAGGATCGATTCGATGATAGTTTTCTAATGGAAGAGAAAAATATGGATTTCGTCGTATAGATTTTGAGATATGTTCAAATAAAATTTTAAAATAGTCGCTATAGAATCGTTTATCGACCGTAACGGTTTATTCGATATAACTAGAGATCGGGTTTGAATTTAGACAAGGTCCTTTTGGGAAATAGTGATAATTTATTTTTTAGAATTTTATGGTAATTTTTAATTAATTTAATAAGCAACTTTTTATTGGGACTATTTGGCACCCTGTATCGACATTTCGGGGTTTCACAATATGAGTCCATCTACCGGTATTATTACATTTTTGGGACCAGGGCACGTCACTCATTTAAATGGTATCTTTGTTTCTGTCCATAACAGTCCCTATGTGAACAGAATATTTCATAGTGGGGTACGCTATGTTTTTAACTTAAAACAAACTAAACTGAATGGTTAACTGGTCAGACGAACTCGAAATTCAACGAATCAAGTTTCATACGAAACCTTAGGAAGAGGTCTAGGGAAACGCTAAGGCCTCATATTTATAGGATTTTTTCTGGAATTGTTAGGAATTAATGCTCGGTGTTTTTCATCGATATTTTCTAAAGGATTTTCGCAAACGGTGTCGGAATTCGACGAAACCTGTCCCATTGGATCCGGAATATTTTTCTATGCTAGAATTGACTTAGTTTGTCAAAAACAGAGATCGTATAGGGAAATTTTTCATGAGACTTCGAGAGTAAGTTATAATAGAATAAAATAATAAAGAAAATATCCCCCCCTATAAATAAGCGTTACCCCACTCCCTTAAAACCTAATCGAAGTAACTTCAGCAAAATATCTGTAGCCGCCCTCAGAAACACTTCTTCAAACCAAATCGGTGACTTCAGAAAAATCAAACAAAAAGAGAAATCGAATTTATTCCCTATATTATCATTCACCTTATATTCAATAGAAAACGTGAGGCCTAGGGTCACTACAGTGGGGGCCGAGCTGAAGAAGAAAGGAGTGGTATGTCGTTCGTGTGGTGGGAGAGAGAGTTAGACGGGAAGGAGAAAGGAATGACGTGCTAACGGATGTTAAAGAAACGGCAGACATGGAGTTGCCCATTCGATTTTCTGGGTACGGTTTTGGGTTGGAGTGGAAGTGATGAGTTATTTCAGGAGCTCATGAATCTTGTTGGAGAGGATGATATATATACAGGAGGCAGGATCGGGAAGCTAGTATAGTTGCGTGAATACCTTCCTGGAATGACGAGTTCTGCTGAGAAACCGTGGAAGAAGAACATTGGTTGGAGGCAGTTGTGGTCTTTGGTGGGCAGAGATATTCAACGTAAGCCCAGTTCATTAAAAAAGAAAATAATGTTGTATATGGGAAAGTTGAGTTTATACTAGAATTTGGGTCAAGTGATAAAAAGGTGATGGAAGTAAGGGAGGTTCGGAAAATGGTGAGTGTTTGTTACAGGAGCTCACGACAAAGTCATTTGGGGAAGAACATTGAAATGAGCAGGCGGTTCAAAGGGGAAATGGGCCGGTGAATGATGGGGTGAGGCCCGATTTAAATTGTTGAGGGTTTAAATTTAATTTAATGTTTATTAACTTCGAAATGTCGTAACTATTTCGTACGAGGTCGGATTTACGAGCCGTCTATTGCGTTGGGATCGTGGGGACGGTGGCTACACCATGGAGCTGACTGGGAGTGGATTCGAGCTCGTTTGAATTTACGGCAAAATAAATTGTTTGATTCAAATCAAACAACAGTTTATCGTTCTTTAACGATGAACTGCCAATGTGAGTAAATATCACTAATTCTGAATAGTTTATATTTTCAAGTTGTATTTTTAGAACTATTAGAAATTGCCTGATTGACTGTGTGTTGACCGTTTGATTGAACTGCTAGTCAGTTAGTTAAATTTCTATATTGATCCTGTTTAACAGAATATATCATATGGAACTGAAAGTGATGTTATCTGTATTGTCTAACATATGTGATGCAGGGAAACAGGTTGGAGGAATCCAACTGGATTCCTCAACAGTTATTTTACTGTGATTTATATAGTGTGATATATAATGTGATATATAATCTGTTGGCGATTATATGTGTTTGAACGATATTGAACATCGTGATTTGATATGATTGAATACCATAACATACCGGAATGTAGATAAGGGAATTTTCAAAGTGATATTGAAAATAGAATATTTTTAAAATGGGATATTTATAAATAAGAGATATTTATAAAGTGGAATATTTATAAATAAGAAATGTTTATAAATTGGGATATTTTTAAATAGGTGATATTTTAAAAAGGAAATAAATTTAAAACATTTCTTTTTGAATGGAAAGGCCTGTGTGGCGGGTTTGGGGATTTTCCCGATGCTCCCGATACAAAGGAGGTTATGGCGAATTTTCCCGGAAATTTAAGGAGTTAGAATATTTTTAAGAATAAATGTGAAAAGGGAATATTTGAAAACCATTTGCAAATAGAATAAAATAGAGGAAAGGAAATATTTGTAAACCATTTACAAATAGAATTGAAAAGGAACATTATAAAAAGGAAATCATTTTTTTTTAAAGTGTAGAACCGTTATTTAAAAGTAAATCTTTTCAAATAAATAAAACGTTGTTAAAAAGGAAATCTTTATAAAGTGAATAAAGTAAATCGAATATGGTATTCGAAGTTAGATAATCGAATATGGTATTCGAAGTTAGTTAATCGAATATAGACATTCGAAAGGGGTTAGTCAAGTCGAGTAGTCAAATAGAGTTAATCAGTTAGAATTAATCGATTTGAGTTAACCAGTTAGAGTTAATCAGTTAGAATTAATCGGTTAGAGTAATCAGTTAGAGTTAAACCAATAGAGTTAATCAGTTAGAGTTAATCCAAATAATATGCCATTTAACACGACTGCTAGCGTAATTCACAGGGCTGCAAATAGCCTAAGGCAGTCGGATGTTTCCTGAGGGAATCAGGCGTAACCATTGTGATCGCTGCGATCTAGAGTCAAGCGAATGGAGTTAAATAGAGTTGTCGAATAGTAGTTGTTCGAATGGAGTTAAATAGAGTTAGTCGAATATAGTTTATTCGAATAGAGTTGAATAGAGTTAATCGAATAGTAGTTATTCGAATAGAGTTAAATGGAGTTAAATCGAATATCAGTTATTCGATAGGAGTAAATCAAGTTGAGTTAAATAAACCAAGTTAGTCGAGCCTAGTTAATTGAATCGAATTGGTCGAACCAAGTAAGTTAAGTTAGTCGAGTTAAGTTCGTCGAGTTAAATAAATCGATGTTAGTTTCATCGAAAGGAGTTATCGATGTTAGTTTCATCGAAGGGAGTTATCGATTATAGTTTAATCGAAGTGAGATTTTCAAATATGAGATATTTGAAAAGGAAGAGTTATCGAATATTAGTTATTTGAAGAGAGATTATCGAATATCGTTTATTCGAAAGAAGTTAATCGAATATAGGTTATTCGAAGAAGAGTTAATCAAATAGAGATTTCTCGAAGAGAGTTAATCGGCAAATTCGATTATATCAAATTCGGGAAAGTACTTATACGTTCCAGTGTCTAAATAGAGATTTATTCATTTATAAATAAATAAGTGTTAGGTTAATTATTCACTAATAAGAATAGAAGTTATAATTAAAGTTAGATAATTCGAAAGTAGGGATTATAACGTTATCGTTATAACCAATGTTTTAAATATAGAAGTGGACTAGTAAAATTGAATCCGAGAAAGGCGTAAAGAAGTTGTTAAAGATTAAAAGATAAACTTTGACCATTTTGAAGTTATAACGTTGTTCAGTTAAGGTCTGAGAGGTAATTATACCCCAACTTGAGTGACTTCCTTCTTAACTAAGAAATGGTAAGGTTTGATCGTAAAGGAGTTTTGGAAATGTTTTCCAAACGAGAATCAGAAATGTTTTCTGATAAAAGAAAAATAAGAATTTAGAATATAGGGAAACAGGAGATAAGTAAATAAATGAACTAAAGAGATTAATGATAAATGATGTTTGTTCGATATAATTTCCATCTGGAAATAATATCGTTGTTTGCACATTTGTTTTTCTTTGATAGTTAACTCACAGACTATCGAAGTTTTGACCATTTTAACGTTGTTAATATGGAGAGACCGGTTGGATTATTATCCAAAGAACCACTCTGTATTGGCATAAGCGTCGCGAATCATATATGCCAAAGATAATTGAAGACGAAGTAAAATGCAAGGGCTATCCTGTTTACAGAATAGTGCCTTCGGTTTGTCCAGTCCCAGGACAACTTGTATGGACGAAGGTCTGACAGAGTATATCCAATGGATCGCGTAAGTTGATCTGTTCAAACGTATTCACGTTTGGTGGCGGAGGAATTCGTTTCTCTAAGCTGTATACCCGTGTTATTTTTGGATAAGTCAATTTGTGATTTGGCGGGTATGACGATGTGACGTTCTAAGTGAATGAGGATGACTTGTATGAATGAATGTCTAACAGAGTATTTCCAGAAGGGTCACGTACATTGATTTCTTCAACCGTACCAAGAGTGGAAGCGGAGAAGGAAACTTCTTTTAGCTGACACGTAATGTATTATTGTAGACGTCAATTAGTGATTTTCGATGGATCTGACAATGTAGCATTCGAAGTAAATTTATTGTGATGATAAAGCGTAGCTTCTAGCCTCATCATCCGGTAAATGACGGAAATCGGGCAGGCAGCATGGCTAAGTCGGTCGCACCGAAGTAGGGTGTATAATCACCTATCTAGAGAATATTCATTTGTTTCTAAAATCTATCAATGCTGTCCCATATATATATACGGGAACGTTTGCTGATCCCAACCGTTGGTGATGTACATTCGATACACTCAAGCGAAATGAGTGGTCGGTCATGTGTGGCTGAGTTACAAGATGTTCTTGTTGAACTCCAGTGTATCGTTCCTAGAGTACACTGATCGGAAGGGAGTTCCATACCTTGTCATAGTTGGAAATCCATTATCCAATACGTGCTTGTGATTTTGATTGTATACTATATATGTAGTAACATGAGATGCAAGCGTTTCTGCTAGATTGATATTTATTTGTACTTAGACATTATTATAATATCAGAATGATATTGCTTTGAAAAGTTATTTGGATTCTCATAAGGGAAAAACCCGTTCCGTATTTATGGCGTGGTCTTATGAGATATCATATACCTGTTTAAATGATTTGAGTTTATTCACACCAGTCCCATGACTGACCCGGAGTTTATTTGTTTTGTTTTCCCTAAACTCTTGGGTGCCTAAATTTGTACGGGCAGTCAAGTAGTCGGGATTTTACAGATACACTTGGAGTGCTTGGAGCAGGAGGCTTCTGGATCATATAGCTTTAGTTATTTCCGCTGTGTTGTAAGTGCTGTACTCTGATAAGTGCTATTGTATACATAACTGTTATATTTCCAAGTTATGTTATCTATTATATGTTATTCGTTCCGCTGTGAGATTCGTGTTACTCTGATGTTGTGTTCTTCTTCTTCTTCTATTCTATAAGTTCTATCTTATATATTCTCACCTTCTAATTTCTTTCATTAATTACCGGGATTTTTCGATGTTTTGGTTATCGACGTCGAGCTTACGTCGATAACCAAAGTCGCCGAAAATCCGGGTCACTACAGGTTGTATCAGAGCTTAAGTTTAGAATTACTTGGCTCTGTGGCGTGATTCAGTAGAAATGGGATTAGTAATGTCCTAGACTGAGTTTGAGTTTATATATACGAGTGCGTATTTGTATTTGATATAAAAATAGTTTTATATTGTGGAGATTCGTTGGTTGAGTTGTTTGTGAATTTCTGGTCGATCGGTTTGATCCACTGTATCGATGGGTGTTACTAAACACTCGAATACGATAAACCGTCATGGTATGTTTTGAAAGAGGGTAAATGGAATAATTTTACCCGAATATATTTGATATAGTATATTGGTTGTGTTGGTTGTTATTATAATCGAGTAAGATTATAAAAAGGTAAAATGATTATAAATGACTAATCAGAATTCATATAAATAAAGTATATGAAATAAAATGAAGAAAAATCTGAATTTAAATCAGATTGGAATTGAAATAAGGAAATTTTAAGTTCCTGGGAGATTTTGAAAACGTTTTTCAAACTGAAGGTGATATGGTATTGAACTCACTTCGATAGCTGGAAAATAGATTCTGATGATGAATCGCGACATCATCAGTGTTCATTTTCGAGTTCTAAGTGAATGACTACTACCAAAGGTTTTGTTTTTGAATTGTTTTGAGAAGACAAGTTGTTTAGAAATTCAAAGGTTTTGAATTGGCATTGTAATTTCAAATTGATTTGAAATAGACCCAGGAAATTCAGTTTCGGAATTTAATTTTAACTTATGAAGTTAAATAGAATAAGATAGTAGAAATAAATTAAAATATTAACTTGAACTGAGTTAAATAGAATTGAATTGGATTAGAGAATAATCTGTTATGGAATTGGGTTGATGAATTAAGAATTTGAAATTTGATATTCGGGTTCGAATGAAATTCGATTTGGTTTTGAGGATATGAACTGATTGGAATTTGATGGAAATAACACTGGTATATGCTGTGTTGATAGCATATGGAAGTGATAGAGTTGATATTCCCGACAAAAAGGTACCAGTTTATATTATATATGGATATGAGATTTATGAGCCGAATTGGCAAGCCACTTGGCTGTTTGATTTTCTTTTGGGTTAAAGAAGGCCCAGAGAGGCGAGTTGGAGTTTGAGATATTGACCAGTACAAAGGAGGTGCTGGCAAAATTTTTCGAAAAGTTAAGGTGTTAGAAAATTTTCAAAATTTTTGAAAATTTAGTTAGTCGGAATAAATTAATATTTTAGTCGATATTAATTGGTTCAGTTGAAACCGGAGACAAGGGGTAAACAGATAAATTTTTACCCAGAAGATAGGGTCATCCCCTAGCTTAGCAATTTCGAGGACGAAATTTTATTAAGGGGGGAAGATTGTAGTAACCCGCATTTTTAGTTGTTGAACAATTTATTTATTTAATTATTAAATATCGATTTATTGATATCGAGAACGTAAATTAAATAATAATGAATGTTTAATTAAAATAATAATTATAATATAATAAAATATTATAATGTCGAAATGGTTAGAAATAGTTGAATGGTCAATATTGTCTGAATTGGATAGTGTAAGAGATTTGGTAGCGTTTAGATTTGAAATATGTTAACGAATATATTTAATCGACGACAGTTGAACGTATAGTTTATAGTATATTTTTAAACGAGCTCGAAATGGCGCTGTAGTTCGCTATTTGGCGATTTGAACTTCAACTTAATATACAAAATCCGTTTTAAGTTGGATTTCTGTAAAACAAGAACCGTTAGGACCGATTCGATGATAGTTTTCTAATGGAAGAGAAAAATCTGGATTTCGTCGTATAGATTTTGAGATATGTTCAAATAAAATTTTAAAATAGTCGCTATAGAATCGTTTATCGACCGTAACGGTTTATTCGATATAACTAGAGATCGGTTTTGAATTTAGACAAGGTCCTTTTGGGAAATAGTGATAATTTATTTTTTAGAATTTTATGGTAATTTTTAATTAATTTAATAAGCAACTTTTTATTGGGACCATTTGGCACCCTGTATCGACATTTCGGGGTTTCACAATATGAGTCCATCTACCGGTATTATTACATTTTTGGGACCAGGGCACGTAACTCATTTAAATGGTATCTTTGTTTCTGTCCATAGCAGTCCCTATGTGAATAGAATATTTCATAGTGGGGTACACTATGTTTTTAACTTAAAACAAACTAAACTGAATGGTTAACTGGTCAAACGAACTCGAAATTCAACGAAACAAGTTTCATACGAAACCTTAGGAAGAGGTCTAGGGAAACGCTAAGGCCTCATATTTTTAGGATTTTTTCTGGAATTGTTAGGAATTATTGCTCGGTGTTTTTCATCAATATTTTCTAAAGGATTTTCGCAAACGGTGTCGGAATTCGACGAAACCTGTCCCATTGGATCCGAAATATTTTTCTATGCTAGAATTGACTTAGTTTGTCAAAAACAGAGATCGTATAGGGAAATTTTTCATGAGACTTCGAGAGTAAGTAATAATAGAATAAAATAATAAAGAAAATATCCCCCCCTATAAATAAGCGTTACCCCACTCCCTTAAAACCTAATCGAAGTAACTTCAGCAAAATATCTGTAGCCGCCCTCAGAAACACTTCTTCAAACCAAATCGGTGACTTCAGAAAAATCAAACAAAAAGAGAAATCGAATTTATTCCCTATATTATCATTCACCTTATATTCAATAGAAAACGTGAGGCCTAGGGTCACTACAGTGGGGGCCGAGCTGAAGAAGAAAGGAGTGGTATGTCGTTCATGTGGTGGGAGAGAGAGTTAGACGGAAAGGAGAAAGGAATGACGTGCTAACGGATGTTAAAGAAACGGCAGACATGGAGTTGCCCATTCGATTTTCTGGGTACAGTTTTGGGTTGGAGTGGAAGTGATGAGTTATTTCAGGAGCTCATGAATCTTGTTGGAGAGGATGATATATATACAGGAGGCAGGATCGGGAAGCTAGTATAGTTGCGTGAATACCTTCCTGGAATGACGAGTTCTGCTGAGAAACCGTGGAAGAAGAACATTGGTTGGAGGCGGTTGTGGTCTTTGGTGGGCAGAGATATTCAACGTAAGCCCAGTTCATTAAAAAAGAAAATAATGTTGTATATAGGAAAGTTGAGTTTATACTAGAATTTGGGTCAAGTGATAAAAAGGTGATGGAAGTAAGGGAGGTTCGGAAAATGGTGAGTGTTTGTTACAGGAGCTCACGACAAAGTCATTTGGGGAAGAACATTGAAATGAGCGGGCGGTTCAAAGGGGAAATGGGCCGGTGAATGATGGGGTGAGGCCCGATTTAAATTGTTGAGGGTTTAAATTTAATTTAATGTTTATTAACTTCGAAATGTCGTAACTATTTCGTACGAGGTCGGATTTACGAGCCGTCTATTGCGTTGGGATCGTGGGGACGGTGGCTACACCATGGAGCTGACTGGGAGTGGATTCGAGCTCGTTTGAATTTACGGCAAAATAAATTGTTTGATTCAAATAAAACAACAGTTTATCGTTCTTTAACGATGAACTGCCAATGTGAGTAAATATCACTAATTCTGAACAGTTTATATTTTCAAGTTGTATTTTTAGAACTATTAGAAATTGTCTGATTGACTGTGTGTTGACCGTTTGATTGAACTGCTAGTCAGTTAGTTAAATTTCTATATTGATCCTGTTTAACAGAATATATCATATGGAACTGAAAGTGATGTTATCTGTATTGTCTAGCATATGTGATGCAGGGAAACAGGTTGGAGGAATCCAACTGGATTCCTCAACAGTTATTTTACTGTGATTTATATAGTGTGATATATAATGTGATATATAATCTGTTGGCGATTATATGTGTTTGAACGATATTGAACATCGTGATTTGATATGATTGGATACCATAACATACCGGAATGTAGATAAGGGAATTTTCAAAGTGATATTGAAAATAGAATATTTTTAAAATGGGATATTTATAAATAAGAGATATTTATAAAGTGGAATATTTATAAATAAGAAATGTTTATAAATTGGGATATTTTTAAATAGGTGATATTTTAAAAAGGAAATAAATTTAAAACATTTCTTTTTGAATGGAAAGGCCTGTGTGGCGGGTTTGGGGATTTTCCCGATGCTCCCGATACAAAGGAGGTTATGGCGAATTTTCCCGGAAATTTAAGGAGTTAGAATATTTTTAAGAATAAATGTGAAAAGGGAATATTTGAAAACCATTTGCAAATAGAATAAAATAGAGGAAAGGAAATATTTGTAAACCATTTACAAATAGAATTGAAAAGGAACATTATAAAAAGGAAATCATTTTTTTTAAAGTGTAGAACCGTTATTTAAAAGTAAATCTTTTCAAATAAATAAAACGTTGTTAAAAAGGAAATCTTTATAAAGTGAATAAAGTAAATCGAATATGGTATTCGAAGTTAGATAATCGAATATGGTATTCGAAGTTAGTTAATCGAATATAGACATTCGAAAGGGGTTAGTCAAGTCGAGTAGTCAAATAGAGTTAATCAGTTAGAATTAATCGATTTGAGTTAACCAGTTAGAGTTAATCAGTTAGAATTAATCGGTTAGAGTAATCAGTTAGAGTTAAACCAATAGAGTTAATCAGTTAGAGTTAATCCAAATAATATGCCATTTAACACGACTGCTAGCGTAATTCGCAGGGCTGCAAATAGCCTAAGGCAGTCGGATGTTTCCTGAGGGAATCAGGCGTAACCATTGTGATCGCTGCGATCTAGAGTCAAGCGAATGGAGTTAAATAGAGTTGTCGAATAGTAGTTGTTCGAATGGAGTTAAATAGAGTTAGTCGAATATAGTTTATTTGAATAGAGTTGAATAGAGTTAATCGAATAGTAGTTATTCGAATAGAGTTAAATGGAGTTAAATCGAATATTAGTTATTCGATAGGAGTAAATCAAGTTGAGTTAAATAAACCAAGTTAGTCGAGCCTAGTTAATTGAATCGAATTGGTCGAACCAAGTAAGTTAAGTTAGTCGAGTTAAGTTCGTCGAGTTAAATAAATCGATGTTAGTTTCATCGAAAGGAGTTATCGATGTTAGTTTCATCGAAGGGAGTTATCGATTATAGTTTAATCGAAGTGAGATTTTCAAATATGAGATATTTGAAAAGGAAGAGTTATCGAATATTAGTTATTTGAAGAGAGATTATCGAATATCGTTTATTCGAAAGAAGTTAATCGAATATAGGTTATTCGAAGAAGAGTTAATTAAATAGAGATTTCTCGAAGAGAGTTAATCGGCAAATTCGATTATATCGAATTCGAGAAAGTACTTATACTTTCCAGTGTCTAAATAGAGATTTATTCATTTATAAATAAATAAGTGTTAGGTTAATTATTCACTAATAAGAATAGAAGTTATAACTAAAGTTAGATAATTCGAAAGTAGGGATTATAACGTTATCGTTATAACCAATGTTTTAAATATAGAAGTGGACTAGTAAAATTGAATCCGAGAAAGGCGTAAAGAAATTGTTAAAGATTAAAAGATAAACTTTGACCATTTCGAAGTTATAACGTTGTTCAGTTAAGGTCTGAGAGGTAATTATACCCCAACTTGAGTGACTTCCTTCTTAACTAAGAAATGGTAAGGTTTGATCGTAAAGGAGTTTTGGAAATGTTTTCCAAACGAGAATCAGAAATGTTTTCTGATAAAAGAAAAATAAGAATTTAGAATATAGGGAAACAGGAGATAAGTAAATAAATGAACTAAAGAGATTAATGATAAATGATGTTTGTTCGATATAATTTCCATCTGGAAATAATATCGTTGTTTGCACATTTGTTTTTCTTTGATAGTTAACTCACAGACTATCGAAGTTTTGACCATTTTAACGTTGTTAATATGGAGAGACCGGTTGGATTATTATCCAAAGAACCACTCTGTATTGGCATAAGCGTCGCGAATCATATATGCCAAAGATAATTGAAGACGGAGTAAAATGCAAGGGCTATCCTGATTACAGAATAGTGCCTTCGGTTTGTCCAGTCCCTGGACAACTTGTATGGACGAAGGTCTGACAGAGTATATCCAATGGATCGCGTAAGTTGATCTGTTCAAACGTATTCACGTTTGGTGGCGGAGGAATTCGTTTCTCTAAGCTGTATACCCGTGTTATTTTTGGATAAGTCAATTTGTAATTTGGCGGGTATGACGATGTGACGTTCTAAGTGAATGAGGATGACTTGTATGAATGAATGTCTAACAGAGTATTTCCAGAAGGGTCACGTACATTGATTTCTTCAACCGTACCAAGAGTGGAAGCGGAGAAGGAAACTTCTTTTAGCTGACACGTAATGTATTGTTGTAGACGTCAATTAGTGATTTTCGATGGATCTGACAATGTAGCATTCGAAGTAAATCTATTGTGATGATAAAGCGTAGCTTCTAGCCTCATCAATCGGTAAATGACAGAAATCGGGCAGGCAGCATGGCTAAGTCGGTCGCACCGAAGTAGGGTGTATAATCACCTATCTAGAGAATATTCATTTGTTTCTAAAATCTATCAATGCTGTCCCATATATATATACGGGAACGGTTGCTGATCCCAACCGTTGGTGATGTACATTCGATACACTCAAGCGAAATGAGTGGTCGGTCATGTGTGGCTGAGTTACAAGATGTTCTTGTTGAACTCCAGTGTATCGTTCCTAGAGTACACTGATCGGAAGGTAGTTCCATACCTTGTCATAGTTGGAAATCCATTATCCAATACGTGCTTGCGATTTTGATTGTATACTATATATGTAGTAACGTGAGATGCAAGCGTTTCTGCTAGATTGATATTTATTTGTACTTAGACATTATTATAATATCAGAATGATATTGCTTTGAAAAGTTATTTGGATTCTCTTAAGAGAAAAACCCGTTCCGTATTTACGGCGTGGTCTTATGAGATATCATATACCTGTTTGAATGATTTGAGTTTATTCACACCAGTCCCATGACTGACCCGGAGTTTATTTGTTTTGTTTTCCCTAAACTCTTGGGTGCCTAAATTTGTACGGGCAGTCAAGTAGTCGGGATTTTACAGATACACTTGGAGAGCTTGGAGCAGGAGGCTTCTGGATCATATAGCTTTAGTTATTTCCGCTGTGTTGTAAGTGCTGTACTCTGATAAGTGCTATTGTATACATAACTGTTATATTTCCAAGTTATGTTATCTATTATATGTTATTCGTTCCGCTGTGAGATTCGTGTTACTCTGATGTTGTGTTCTTCTTCTTCTTCTATTCTATAAGTTCTATCTTATCTATTCTCACCTTCTAATTTCTTTCATTAATTACCGGGATTTTTCGATGTTTTGGTTATCGACGTCGAGCTTACGTCGATAACCAAAGTCGTCGAAAATCCGGGTCACTACATACCGGCATTAACATCAGAACTTAAACCAAAAGCAATCTATACGTTGATCCTAAACCGGCCTTCCATCCTTCTCTGTTTTACTAGAACCAAAACCCTCATCGCGCCATCCAATGTTGCCAGGTAACCGACGCTCGACCCCTACAGTGAACAATCGAACCACTTAATTACCACTACGTCGCACCCCCCCAATCGAATCCATATCAGCGTTGACTTCCCTTCTAACACCGCCACTTCCCCAATCGCACCTCACTAAAATGGTCGGAATCACTTCAATCCACTCAGTTGCTCAAGAGAAACCCACGACAACCCTCGTCGAATCCCTCTTCCCTCTTGTACGCGATCGGTTCTAGAGTGGGGACAAGCTCCAGAAGCCATGGGGTCTTCGTATCGCGATTCACAATTTGGGTTTTTGGAAGAATTGATTTATAGACCGAAGAGAAAGTGAATGAAGAGAGGAAAAGGTTTTTTTAAGGATTTCGTGGTTTGTGATAACAAAGAAGGCTCATTATATATATACGTTGCACAGACAGGAAGGACACGCCATTTATTTCTTGTTGGGTTGATATTAGAGGTGGGAGACATGAATGGAAAGAATAGCGACTATAGGCATAGGTAGGTACTGAAAAAGAAGCTAGGTCGACCTAGTTTATTTTGAAATTTTGATTCGGTTTTAATGCGATTTGATTTCTATAGATTTTCACTTTAATTTATACAGATATCGATTTGATCTGATGCTTATCCACTGATCAAATAAATCGGGGTTCACAATTAAAAATCGTGAACCGCTATTTTAGCGTACCGACCGTCGTTATAATGTTATAACGCTATTTTGAATTCAACAAAATAGATTATACAATTTAATTTGAACGTATATTTAAAATATCCATATTAAATCGATTTAAATTTAAAACAAAAATAAATTACTATAATTATCGTTCAAATTCAAATAAAATTCATATTAACCATTTGAATCACTCAGAATCCATTCTAAATTCAAATTGAATTATTTCAGTTCTCGTATTTCGAAAATTATATGTATTCGAAATAAATCGTATATCAATTATAAATCGATAATTCAATATAAAAATTCTTTTATATTATCAATTCAATATTTAAACGATATTAAATATTTAAAATAAATCGACCAAAAACCCGGGTCATTACATTCTTCTTCTCTACCTCCTTGCAATGACCTGTTCAATGTAAGTACATGTATATGCATGCAAATGCGACTAATTTTCAATACAACTCACTATTTGATCAATTTGGCGAAAGGGTTCAAATTTTAATTAATCAACCAACAATCAAACAACACAATCAGCAATCAATTTGTTGATTATCATTTCAAATTCATAATACTGATATATAGTCAAAAATCACATTTTTGGTGCCAAGTCACAACAATATATTCTATCTATATTTTGGTTCTCACACCAGTCTAATGGAAATATATAAAAATCCCACTTTTGAAACTCGAACACAAACTACTGATGCTCTATAGTCATCAATAGTTTCATCCCCGGGCGACTAGAGTGTGATTCTATATCTATCCAGTATATTAAAACTTTGAATACCCGTGGATCAGACGTATATGCGAAATCTTTATATATTGGATTGTCCAAATTCAATATAAAATAAATAATCAGATATGAATAATTGATTTAAATTTTTAAAACAAAAATTGTTTTCATTTTAAAAATATACTCTTCACACTCATTCTAGGATACTACTGATCCCAACTCTAACGAGCCATTCTCATTGGATATTACTAATCCAATCTCTGATGAATTGTTTCGTTTGGCTCTAACGTGTCTTGTTCTCCGAGCTATGTAAACCAAAGCTCTGATACCAGATGTAACAATCGCGAATTTCGCTCGATCCGAATCAATCGCTAAACCGACCAAGACCGTTCGAAACCCCTGATTGTTTTGAGAACACGACAAATCATAACGCAAACAGAAGAACATTTCATTGTATATAACAACAATTACATCAGAATACAAGAATATACAGAGTATGAATAAATATTACACAGTCGATAAATGTCACAGATTACAATACATTACATAGCAGTGGAAAATAATACAAAGCACAACTGAAGAAGATATACGGATACAGAGCTTTCCGGATATCATTCCGGCTGTAAATCAGGATCCTGTGAATATAAATCTGCAAAACCAAAACTACTAGCTGCCCGTGTCAAAAGAAGGGCACCCAGAGTTTAGGTTAAAACAATAAACTCCAGGTCAGTCATGTGAATGGTGTGAAAACTAAAACAGTTATTTAAAACTTTACTTTAAATCAGATATATCAAGGAACCACGCCGTATAACACGGAATGAGTTTCCTCCCAAGAATACCGGTGTATATAACAAAACAGCGCAATGCTTTTTGGAAAAATGAAGCTATTATAAGACCCATGTCCCATCACACAATGCAACACAAGCCGAAGAATTGGGTTTTCCCTTATAATAGCCAAACATGCTTGGTACATTAAAAACAAATCATTTGATACTATTATAAGTGTATAGTGTCAAAATAATTTCAATCATAAATATCAATCATAGACGGCATGGGTACCATATATCATGTAGCCATACTAGGCTCTACAATCAAAACTGGAAAGTTACGTATTTGGAAATTGGATTTTCGTCTGTGAACCGAGGCCAGGGATCGTCCTCAAGCGATTCGAGACTCTCTAGCCCGAGCCTCAGGACCCAGACATAGGTGAGCCCTTGGAGCGACAGGGTCGATCCACCGATGTGGATTAAAATGCCCGAACACTGCATTTCTCCACCCTTTGGGGCGTAAATGAGCCAAATGACTCCATCGGCTCCACATAGTCGCCAATATATCTGAGGCGCCTCGCAACAGCAACAACCACACACATGAAAATAATATAAAGGTCAGGGCTAGTAGGTCACTGACACCACCCTAGCTAGAAGGGAACGCATGCCCACCCTAAGGTCCTCTCCCGTTTCTGGTTCACAACCAGGGTATGAGGCTCGCGAATCAACGTTACACAAAGCTATGCCACACAGGCAGTGCTTTGATCATCATCCACAAGACTTTGCATTTCAACAGAAGCCTTGATCAATTGCCACTTAGGCATGCTACACAGGCAATTCACTCCATGCAAATGATATCCATCAATATATAACCTCTGACCTCGTACGTCTTAGAGAAGGGCGTTAAGCAAGAGAATAAATTCTCCGCTGCCAAACAGATATATATTTAATAGAAATCAGTCACACAGAATAAAATCCAATGTCGGACACACTGTCCATTTAGAAGCCCGTTCTAGGTCTGAACGAAACCGGAGGCACCTTGTACCTCGCATATCCATCGATCTCCAAGTACGTCTGGACGATCACCAACAGATTCCCTCCTCTTGGGTGTACAGCCCAATCAAGATCATCAGTAATCACCCTACCGATGTGAAGACCTCCGGTCTTAGACCACCGTCTTCATCCTCGACACCACGTCGAATCAGTTATTCAGAATGGGATAAACCCGGTCTTTCTGAATAACTCGCGTATATAATAAACAAGTGTTACACAAACACAACATACGCCTCATTCCAGTTCAGAATATTCTTTCATTCAAATATTCTTATACTTTGGGAAAGGTTCCCATTAATTTTATCAAAGATAAATTCTTTAAATTTGTTCTTTAATCTTCTTTGAATATCAATTCAAACTAGTCGGGATTAGCGGACCACACCGAAGTAATCATTGATTTTATTTCCCAACCCCAGCCTATTCATCCCATGAAGTAAAACTGGTCATACTTCATATCTAACACCACGGTGTTATTGGTAAATTCAATTACCATTTCACGTTCAAATCTAATTAAAGATTTAACTATCGCCGTCTCGATCATTTCAACCTAATTAAAGATTCTTTAAAACTCCACTTGGTTTTAATCTTCCCAAGAATCACTATCAATGATTATTTAACTCGGGAAATTATATCCTGTAATAACTCGGAAAATACGAGCCAATTTAAAATTTTTAAATTGGTCATTTCAAAGGAATTTGAACCATTGAAATAGAATATTTCAAAAAATAGTGAATTAGAAATAGTGAGTCAGTTTGAAAATTTGAATTCAAATTTTGACTGACTGTGCATGGTGGAAAATATAACGGATTTTAGCGAAACAAAAAATATTTAAATCTGTTAGTCGATACCTTTCAAACGAATCTGAAAAATCGAAGTTTCATAACGGGAATCAAAAGTTATGGCCGAATGAAGTTTCAGAAAGGTCACTATATAGAATATATAGCCCTGGAAAATTGATATAATGCAAACGACCTCGAAATTCGACGAAACCACTTTTGTTGGTTCCGGGATGTCAAACTATTGCTAGGTTTCAAATTTCATAATTTTTGAAGCTAGTATGTGAGCGTGGCAAAGGAAAATGTGTTTAGTCTATTTCTGTTAAATTGGATCGACCAGAAAATGGCCATTTTTCAAACAATCTCAGAATTCGACGAAACTAGTTCTGTTGGGACCGTAGCGTCAAAACATAGCTAGATTTATTTTTCTGGAATTTTTCGAATTAGTTTGTGGTCCTGGCAAATTGAAATGTACGTTCAGAGTTAAAAATTAAATGTTTTATACCTTAATTTGAAAAATAACTAACTGTAACAGTCGAATTGGCCAACGAAACATATCCCATTGTGTCCGGGATGGGGGTATTTAGCTAGGGACGATAGTCATTGGACTTGAAAAGGAGTTCGTTGGAGAAAACACTATTTAAAAATTTAATAAAGCCCTAGGCCATTCAGAATTTTTCTTTCATAAATTAAAATTAAAAAAAAAAACCTCGCTCTCTCTGAAACGAACGGCGAAACCCGTCCCAACCTTCCCCGACCGATCGTCGCCGCCTCAGCACCCTATCGCTGCCGCCAACTACCCCCGTCGACGCGCCTCCTCCTCCTCTTCAAATCCGAACAACCCTCACCCCCCCCTCGACCACCGTATCGCCTGAATCGGGCCCAGGAAGTCGCTGACTTCCCAGCACCGCGCTGATCGCACCGACCACCGAGCCACCCCAAACCGCCATCGACAGGACCGCCTCTCCTCTCTCTTCCACGTCAGCACCTCCGATCATCCCCTTGTGCCTCGATTTCATGAAAACCGCAACCCTAGTTTTGAACCACTTAGAAAGGTGAGTTCTTTTTGATGTTTGCACTTTGAAAAATCATATCTTTAAGGTGTGTTGACGAAATTCGATGAAACAAGAAACATCGGGACTGCAAGGAAGCTCTCTACCACATAGAAGAGACCGCGGATTTTTCTGAGTCATCTACGATTTTTAGCACTCCAAAAACCAATGTGAGAAATCTAAATTAATTGAATTTGAATGGAAAATGTCGTGTATAAATTATATGAGCGAAATATAAATTACACACGTGTTGTATACCTCATGTACATGCGATGTGTAAGCTATATAAGCGAAGTTTGAATTATATGTGCATAGAATAATTGATATATGTGTTGAAATGCAAGTGAAATATGGCAATAATATATATATACTCCTCTCGTCCGCAAACCATGGACGATATTTATTGTTGGGGATTGGTGTGAAATATTTGATGAAAAATGCGAATGGTTGAATAATTGTTTATGGTTGATATTGTTTGGTTATGTTTGAAAAATACCCATTGGTGATTGAAATGAATTGGAAAAATTGTGGAAATAAAAATAAAACATGCTGCCTGCGTGCGAATTAGATGCATGAATCCCCATTGTCAAAAACTGCGAGGTTTTAAGGTAGAGCGAGGAGCCATACTAGGGACGGTGCCGGTTTTAACTACCCTGCCGTTATGCTGCCGAAATTTTGAATAATATTTATGTGTTAGAATTATTTTCATATGTTGAAATTATCTTCATGCGTTGAAATTAAAGTCATACGTTGAAACTATATCCATGTGTGGAAATGTTCATGTGTTGAAAAGTGATGGGTGAAAATTAAATTCATTTGTGAATGAATGAAGTGTTTAAACAATAAAAATCACATGTTTATAATATATATATGAAATATGTAAAATATTCGCCTTATATATAAATAGTTTCAATAATAAAAATCTCATCTTTCTTACATGAACAACATATATAAAATATCCATGTGTGGGAATGCTCATGTGTTGAGAAGTGTGTGTATTGGAAAAGTTCATGTGTTGAATAAAAGGATCGAACAATAAAAATTACATTTTTATTGAAACTATGAAGTGTTGAAAACATTCATTTGTCGAATAAATATTTTAAATGATAAAAATATCATTTTTATCATATATGTGATATGCTAAAGATACGCGAACGTTGAAATAAATATTTGTGAATGAAATATTATTTTTAACATGCATAAGAACTAAATAAAATAGTCATGTGTTGAAATATATTTTAGTTCGCCAAAATTATCAATTTTGAAGTGTGAAGTGTTAAAAATAGCCACTTGTTCAATTAAATATGCATGAGTTGAAATGTTCATTAATTAGCTAATGATATGATTTTTGCCTATGCATACAACATTAGAATGAATGGTGTTTTTAAACCAAATTGAATCAAATATGAAGTTGAATGGAAAATGATAAGTGATAAGAACTGTATATATGTACATGTATATTTATTGAACAGGTTATAGAAAACGGTCTAGAGAAGAGGAATAAAATTTTGTGCCCGACAAATAGGTACACATTTACAGTTTTGTTTGGGTGATGATTTTATGAGCCTATTGGCTACCCGCTTGGCTTTTTCTTTTTCTTTTTGGCATGAGACGCCCATGTGGCTATTTGGGAATTTTCCCAGCCCCTCCCGTACAAAGGAGGTTATGGCGAAATTTTCCAAAATTTAAAGGCGTTAGTGAAAAATTTGAAGTGAAAATGATACAGGAATTTTTGAATGAACTATATTTATATAAAAATATAAATATAAATAAAATTAAAACGAAACGTGGTCGTGCAGTTTGTGTTTTTAAACCGTGATTTCAAACGACTAGTGCGGGAAATCCGACCATTGGATTTTCCCGAAACCGCAACCGTTGGGTTCGCCTTGGAAATATCTTTCCAAAGGCACCAACTTTGTGAAGATCCGACGGTTGGATTGTCTGGAATGTTTAATTCAAATCTGAAGAAAAACAGCGCCAGAAACGATTATATTTATATATACATATAAATATAATTAAATTAAATCGAATAACGACGCTGTAGTTCGTAAATTGAAATCGTAACTTCAAATGGCTAGTGTGGAAGATCCAACCGTCGGATTTTCCCAAAATTGAAACCATTTGATTCGTTTTGAAATGATCTTTCTAATGACATAAAATTTGTGAAGATCCAACGGTTAGATTTTCAGATATGTGTAAAACAAATTTAGTGAAAAACAACGCCGGTGCATCGGCACGACCTGAAACATCGTTTAATTAAATATGGTTGTTTTAAACAAATAAAAATGGCGATATATCGTTATAAAATACTATAGATGATATAGAGTGGAAATAAACCAATTTTGTTGTGTTTGCTTGATATGTGATGGTTGAATGTATTTAACATGAAAATTATAACTAAAGAACTGAAATGTGAATGTTGAATAGTCCAACCATGTGATAAATTGATTTGAAAACCTAAATATACGTGGGTTATTTGAAAATGCCGAGTTCATCTCATTTCAAAAAATCGATCGACGTGAGAAGTCAAAGAGTCGAAGACGGTTGAAGACCGACGATCTTCACATTGGATGTATGGGCGCTACTGATGCTCGTGATCGGAGTAGCTACCTTGAAGGAGCTAAAGTAGTAGCCGTCCAAACATACTGTTGATTGTACGGATATGCGAGGAATTTGGTGCCTCCGGTTTCGCTCAAACCCAGAATGGACTTGTAAATGGACTGTGTTTCTGACACTGGATTTTATTCTGTGCTGATTGATCTCTGTTAAATATATATCTGTTTGGCGGAGGAGAATTTATTCTCTTGCTTAACGCCCTTCTCTGAGACGTACGAGCTCAGAAGTTATGTATTGATAGAAATCAGTCGCATGGAGTGGATTGCCTGTGTGGCACACCTAAGTGGCATATGATCAAGGCTTCTGTTGCAAAGCAAAGTCTTGTGGTTGATGATCAAAGCATAGTCTGTGTGACGTAGCTTTGTGTATAACGTGAATTCGCAAGCCTCACACCACGGTATGAGTCAAAAATGGGAGAAGGACCCAAGGAGTGCACGACGTTTCTTTCTAGCTATGGTGGTGTCAGTGACCTCCCATTCCTGACAAATATATCTACTTTTCACCTGTGTGGTTGTTGGAATACGAGGTGCCTCGATATAGGTCTGTAAGGACCAGGAAACGTGTGTTCAGGAATAATTAATCCTCAAAAGTAAGAGAGGACCGGCCTTAGAGGATCCAGGGATTGCTGTGTGCGGTCCCGAGGCATTTGCTAGAGTGTCTCGAACGGAGAGGAGCTTGCCCTTTGCCTCGACTCATGAAGGAATCCAATTTCCAATACGAAATATGCGAATGTGATTGTATTACTAGTATGGCGACATGATATATGGTACCCATGCCGTCTAGGATTCATATTTATGATTGAATTTGCTTTTGAAACATATACGCAGTAGTAGTAATATCAAACACTTTTGTTTTATACGTATGAAGCATTTTTGGCCATTATAAGGTAAAACTCTATCCTCCGGCTTGCGTTGCATTGTGTGATGGGACCTGAGTCTTATAATGGCTTCATTTTATAAAAAGCATTGCGATGATTTAATCATTTACTTTATTTCATGCACTAGCACTCATTGGAGTAAACCCGTTCCGCGAAAGTGGCGTGGTCCTTTGATTTGCCTTCTTATTGTTGTTAATAAGTTAAGTAGATTTCTCATACCAGTCCCATGACTGACTCGTAGTTTGTTTTCACCTTGCAAACTCGGGTGCCCTCATTTTCACACGGGCAACCTAGTTACAGGTATCTGGCGCACTTTTGGTTCATGGCGAGGCTTGACTACACCGTGTTGACTTTGACTCTTTCCGCCATTTTAGTATATGTATTATGATTCTGCCATTGGCGATGTAGACTGATATTTATTTTGTGTACTCTTTATGTATGATTCCGCCTCTGGCGATGGTGACTGATTATGTATTATTATGCACTAAGTTGTATCCTGCATTGTGCTCTCTGATGTGGTGATATCTATATGATTCCGCTGTCATATGTGTGTAAATTATCCTATTTTAAGTTTATGCTATTATCTGTGATCTGCTAATGATGATCAATGTGTTGTATTCCAATGATTATCCTTAACACCGTGTCACGGGGTTTTGGGATCGTCACAGCTGGTATCAGAGCTTTGGTTAACCTTAGTTCTGGAGTCTAACACATTAAACACTTCGTCAAAATAGAATCATTAGTATTCTAAGGCGAGTAAATCATTTGAGATAGGACTAGTAAAGTCCTAGAATGAGCCGAGCAGAATAGCAAAAACAATTTGATCAGTCCATCGTTATCTTTCCTTAAATCTTCTGCTTAACCATGCAATAAATTATCGTTTCTGTAAGCTGACTCTTTTCTTGCTTATACAGAATTTCAAAAATGGCTACCAGAGCAGCCGCCGCTAGAGGAGGTCGTGCCGGCCGTGGCAGAGGACGGGGAGAAGTCCCAGTAGAAGAAGGACCTTTCATACAACCCCCGGCCGCTCAATACTTCGAGCTGGACCGCGTAGCTAAGAGATATAAAAACCTAGGAGACAAGACCTTCTCGGGAACTGGCACGGTGATGGAGGCCTTTGCATGGCTCAAAACGTGCGAGAAAATACTAGAAGGCCTAAGGCTTGGAGATCAAGATAAAACTATTATGGGTGCCTGGCTTATGCAGGAACAAGCTGAACTATGGTGGGAATCTCTCACCGCAGGGAATGGAGAAGCTGGAAGAACATGTCCCGGAACAAGCACTTGAACGAATGCACGATGACTTCGCCAACCTCCAGCAAGGGGATCTTTCAATGTAGGATTATCTAAATAAATTTACACAATTGTCCCCCTATACTCCGGAGCTCGTCGCCACTGCAAAGTCCAAAAATAAGAGGTTTATCCATGGGCTAAAGCGACAGTATCATGATAGAGCCATGGCCCACGTCAAGCTGGAATTTAATGAATTGGTGAAAATGACATGCAACTACGAAGACCTTGACCAAAGGCATATGGAGCAGGATCGCGCTAGAAGCCAAGCCGGGAACAAACGCAAGCCTGCTATGAATCAAGCTGAGTCAAGCCAAGCAGCATCCTCAAAACCTTAGACTGGCAAGCCGACAAGCGGAATTTGCTATAACTGTGGCAGAATAGGGCACTTCTCTAATGTGTGCACAGCACCGAAGAGGCGGAAGACAAATTCACAAGGTTCAAGCCAGGGTTCTCAGAACCCTCGCTCCTGCTTTAATTGCTGCAAGACAGATCATCTAGTCAAAGACTGTCCTCTACTGAAGAAGGCCGCAGTAGCTCACGTGTATGACGGGTCGAGCCCGCCAGCTGCTTCCGATGGAGCAGGTAAACCCGATGTTTTGGGAGGTACCCTTACAATTAAAAATATTCCTTTCTCTGTATTGTTTGACACGGGTGCATCACGTAGTTTTAATGCTAGCAACACAGTGCACAAATTAAAGTTAAAACAGAGAAAGCTTAAAGATTCGGTTGAAGTACATAATCCGATAGGGGGTTCTATTATTCTTAGTTCATGTTGTAGAGCGCCAATCTCTTATTCTTTCTACAAATTTCCCATTAATTTAGTCGTTATGGATTTTCCTGAATTCGACGTTATCCTTGGGTTAGAATGGATAACGAAATATGAAGCTGAGGTAAAGTGTGCAGAAAGAATCGTTAAAATTCGAACGAAGCTTGGATATATTACTGTACCATGTCATGGTTCGAATCCAAATAGAGAAGAATTTTGGTCGGCGTTAGAAGTTATCCCCACTTCCTTGGAAAAGATTCCTATTGTTAGAAACTATGCGGATGTGTTTGAAGAAGTTGAAAACTTACCTCCGCAAAGAGAAATAGAATTCAGAATCGATCTAATTCCCAATGCCAGACCAGTGGTACATCCAATTCGCTGAATGACTCTGAAGGAAAAAGAAGAATTAGGCGATCAAACTCGTCAACTGTTGTGGATGGGTCTAATCAGACTTAGTTTTTCTAATTGGGGTGCAGCTGTTGTGTTTGTCCCAAAGTCGGACGGTACTCTTCGACTATGTGTTGATTACCGAGACCTCAACAAACAGACGCTCAAAAACAAGTATCCATTACCCCGCATCGATGATTTGCTAGACCAATTGAATGGGGCGAGAGTATTTTCCCGAATGGACCTAGCTACAGGTTTTCATCAATTGAGAATAGAAAAGGAGTGTGTTCCTTTGACATCTTTCAGAGGTCCAGACATATTTTATGAATGGTTAGTAATGTCGTTCGGCCTGTGCAACGCTCCAGCATACTTTGTCGATCTAATGAATAGATGTTCAGGGGAGTTCTGAATAAATTTGTCCTCATATTTATCGATGATATTTTAATCTACTCCAAATCAAAACCCGAGCATGAAAAACACTTAGAACAAGTATTGGAGATTCTAAGAAAGAACGTCTTCAAAGCCAAATTCTCTAAATGTGTCTTTTGGCAAGAAGAAGTCAAGTTTCTTGGCCATGTCGTGTCAGAGAAAGGGATTTCTGTAGATCCAAGCAAAATAATAGCGATTCAAGACTGGAAACAACCCACTACACCTACAGAGGTTAGAAGTTTTATGGGGTTGGCTAGCTATTATCGAAAGTTCGTTAAGGATTTTTTGAAGATATCTGGTCCGTTAACGAAGCTCACGAAGAAGCATGATAAATTTAAGTGGACTTCCGACTGTGAGGAAGCTTTCCAGGAATTGAAATCGAAACTGACGACTGCTCCAGTGTTAACCATTATTGATGGCAATCAGGATTAAACAGTTTGGACAGATGCTTCTATTAGAGGTCTTGGAGCAGTGTTAATGCAAAGAGGCCAAGTAGTCGCTTATGCAAGCCGCCAACTGAAACCACATGAGAAGAATTATGTAACTCATGATCTTGAGTTGCTAGCTATCGTTTTTGCGTTAAGGATCCGGAGGCATTATTTATTGGGCAAGAAATTTATATTGTACACATATCATAAATCATTGTAGTATTTATACACCCAGAAAGATCTGAATGTGAGACAGCAGCGTTGGCTAGAATTTCTTGCAGCGTATGATCTTAATATCCTGTATACGCCGGGGAAGGTAAATGTTGTTGCGGATGCGCTTAGTAGGAAAACCACAATCATTGCCAATCTTATAATTACGCCTGGCTTGATTGATAAGATATGTGCTCTCCAGAGGAATGATTATTTCATTCAAAGGATCAGAGGGAGAATCCAGAACGGAGAGCCCTCAAGTTTTCAGGTAGATAAAGAAGAAGTTCTAAGACTGAAAGGGAGAATATGTGTTCCCAACATACCTGAGCTCAAAAGAGAATGCTAGATGAATGCCATAAATCCAAATTTTGCATCCATCCTGGTGTGAGTAAAATGTACTACGATATCAAACGCACTTTCTGGTGGAAGGCAATGAAGAGGGATATTTCCTTGTATGTTAGCAGATGCCCTACTTGTCAATTGGTCAAGAGCGACCAACAGAAGCTAGCTGGATTGTTGAAGTCGTTGGAAGTCCCAGGTTGGAAATGGGAACAGATTTCCATGGATTTCATAGATTGTTTGCCGCGAACCAGGAAAGGTAATGACAGCATTTGGGTAATCATATATCGCTTCACGAAGACTGCTCATTTTATACATGTCAGATCCAATAGAACCGCTCAAAGTCTAGCACAGATATATTTAAAGGAAATCGTTAAGCTGCATGGAATTCCCATCAGCATAGTCAGTGATAGAGACCCGATATTTGCTAGCAAATTCTGGGAGGCTTTCCAGACAGAATTGGGAAAGAAACTGAATATGAGCACCGCTTATCACCCTGAAACAGAAGGCCAGACTGAGCGGGTGAATAGAATTCTAGAAGATTTATTGCGGGCTTGTATAATTGATTTTGGTGGGTCGTGGGAAGATCACTTGCATTTGGCAGAATTCTCATATAACAATAGTAATCAAGCAAGTTTGGGAATGTCGCCATTTGAAGCATTATATGGTAGACCATGCAGATCTCCAGCATGTTGGGTAGAACCTGGCAACAGACTTGTGTTAGGACCCGATATGATTAGAGAAGCATATGATAAAGTCGACTTCATCAAAAAGCGATTGAGAACCGCGCAAAGCCAACAGAAAAGTTATGCAGAATCTAGAAGAAAAGATTTGACATGCTGTTGGTGACCATGTTTATTTGAAAGTTTCTCTGTTGATAGGAGTAATCAGATTTGGCAAAACTGGGAAGTTGGCACCGAGATTTATTGGTCCCTTTCCTATACTTGAACGAATTGGAACTCTTGCTTATAGGGTTCAATTACCAGATTGGTTGCCTAGAGTGCATGATGTATTTCACGTATCTCAACTTAGAAGACATGTGCATGATCCGGATCTTGTTGTTGAAGAAGCAGCGCAACAGGATATAGATATAACTCCAGAATTAGCAGTCAGAAGAGAGCCATTAAAGATTGTTGGCAAAGAAACTAGGGAACTAAGAAGCAAAAAGGTTCATTTAGTTAAAGTGCAGTGGAGTAGTGATCCTAGAGACTATACTTGGGAGACTGAGGAAAGCATTAAGCAAGCTTACCCCAAATGCAGAGTGGACATCTCTGACTAACTCCGGTGCAAGGTACCTTTACAATACTTTGCATTTACATTTTGTTTCCTACTTTACTGTTGGTTCCTTTTCGAGGACGAAAAGTTTTAAGTGGGGGAGATTGTAATAACCCGGAAAATACGAGCCAATTTAAAATTTTTAAATTGGTCATTTCAAAGGAATTTGAACCATTGAAATAGAATATTTCAATAAATAGTGAATTAGAAATAGTGAGTCAGTTTGAAAATTGAATTCAAACTTTGACTGACTATGCAGGGTGGAAAATAAAACGGATTTTAGCGAAACCAAAAATATTTAAATCTGTTAGTCAATACCTTTCTAACGAATCTGAAAAATCGAAGTTTCATAACGGGAATCAAAAGTTATGGCCGAATGAATTTTCAGAAAGGTCGCTATATAGAATATATAGCCCTGGAAAATTGATATTTTGCAAACGACCTCGGAATTCGACGAAACCATTTTTGTTGGGTCCGGGATGTCAAACTATTGCTAAGTTTCAAATTTCATAATTTTTGAAGCTAGTATGTGAGCGTGGCAAAGGAAAATGTGTTTAGTCAATTTCTGTTAAATTGGATCGACCAGAAAATGGCCATTTTTCAAACGATCTCAGAATTCGACGAAACTAGTTTTGTTGGGACCGTAGCATCAAAACATAGCTAGATTTATTTTTCTGGAATTTTTCGAATCAGTTTGTGGCCCTGGCAAATTGAAATGTACGTTCAGAGTTAAAAATTAAATGTTTTATACTTTAATTTGAAAAATAACTGACTGTAACAGTCGAATTGGCCAACGAAACATATCGCATTGTGTCCGGGATGGGGGTATTTAGCTGGGGACGACAGTCGTTGGACTTGAAAAGGAGTTCATTGGAGAAAACACTATTTAAAAATTTAATAAAACCCTAGGCTAATTAGAATTTTTCTTTCATAAATTAAAATAAAAAAAACCCTCGCTCTCTCTGAAAAGAACGGCGAAACACGTACCAACCTTCCCCGACCGAACGCCGCCGCCTCAGACCCTATCGTCGCTACCACCTACCCCCGCTGACGCGCCTCCTCCTCTTCAAATCCGACCAACCCTCACCCCCCCTCGACCACCGTATCGCCTGAATCGGGCCCAGGAAGTCGCCATCTTCCCAGCGCCGCCCTGATCGCCACCGACCACCGAGCCACCCCAAACCGCCACCGACAGGACCGCCTCTCCTCCCTCTTCCACGTCAGCACCTCCGATCGTCCCCTCGTGCCTCGATTTCACGAAAACCGCAACCCTAGTTTCAAACCACTTAGAAAGGTCAGTTCTTTTTGATGTTTGCACTTTGAAAAAACATATCTTTAAGGTGTGTTGACGAAATTCGATGAAACAGGAAACATCGGGACCTCAAGGAAGCTCTCTAGCACATAGAAGAGACCGCGGATTTTTCTGAGTCATCTACGATTTTTAGCACTCCGAAAACCGATGTGAGAAATCTAAATTAATTGAATTTGAATGGAAAATGTCGTGCATAAATTATATGAGCGAAATATAAATTACACACGTGTTGTATACCTCATGTACATGCAATGTGTAAGCTATATAAGCAAAATATGAATTATACGTGCATAGAATAATTGATATATGTGTTGAAATGCAAGTGAAATATAGCAATAATATACATATATACACACACACTCCGCTCGTCCACAAACCATGGACGATATTTATTGTTGTGAATTGGTGTGAAATATTGGATGAAAAATGCGAATGGTTGAATAATTGTTTGTGGTTGATATTGTTTGGTTGTGGTTGAAAAATACCCATTGGTGATTGAAATGAATTGGAAAAATTGTGGAAATAAAAATAAAACATGCCGCCTGCGTGCGAATTAGATGCATAAATCCCCATTGTCAAAAACCGCGAGGTTTTAAGGTAGAGCGAGGAGCCGTACTAGGGACAGTGCTGGTTTTAACTACCCTGCCGTTATGCTGCTGAAATTTTGAATAATATTTATGTGTTAGAATTATTTTCATATGTTGAAATTATCTTCATGCGTTGGAATTAGAGTCATACGTTGAAACTATATCCATGTGTGGAAATGTTCATGTGTTGAAAAGTGATGGGTGAAAATTAAATTCATTTGTGAATGAATGAAGTGTTTAAACAATAAAAAACACATGTTTATAATGTATATGAAGTATGTAAAATATTCTCCTTATATATAAATAGTTTCAACAATTAAAATCTCATCTTTCTTATATGAACAATATATATAAAATATCCATGTGTGGGAATGCTCATGTGTTGAGAAGTGTGTGTACAGGAAAAGTTCATGTGTTGAATAAAAGGATCGAACAATAAAAATTATATTTTTATTGAAACTATGAAGTGTTGAAAACATTCATTTGTCGAATAAATATTTTAAATGATAAAAATATCATTTTTATCATATATGTGATATGCTAAAGATATGCGAACGTTGAAATAAATATTCGTGAGTGAAATATTATTTTTAACATGCATAGGAACTAAATAAAATAGTCATGTGTTGAAATATATTTTAGTTCGCCAAAATTTCCAATTTTGAAATGTGAAGTTTTAAAAATAGCCACTCATTCAATTAAATATGCATGAGTTGAAATGTTCAATAATTAGCTAATGATATGATTTTTGCCTATGCATACAACATTAGAATGAATGGTGTTTTTAAACCAAATTGAATCAAATATGAAGTTGAATGGAAAATGATAAGTGATAAGAACTATATATATGTACATGCATATTTATTGAACAGGTTATAGCAAACGGGCTAGAGAAGAGCAATAAAATTTTGTGCCCGACAAATAGGTACACATTTACTGTTTTGTTTGGGTGATGATTTTATGAGCCTATTGGCTAGCCGCTTGGCTTTTTCTTTTTCTTTTTGACATGAGACGCCCATGTGGCTATTTGGGAATTTTCCCAGCCCCTCCCGTACAAAGGAGGTTATGGCGAAATTTTCCAAAATTTAAAGGCGTTAGTGAAAATTTTGAAGTGAAAACGATATAGGAATTTTTGAATGAACTATATTTATATAAAAATATAAATAAAATTAAAATTAAAATGAAACGTGGCCGTGCAGTTCGTGTTTTGAAACCGTGATTTCAAACGACTAGTGCGGGAAATCTGACCATTGGATTTTCTCGAAACCGCAACCATTGGGTTCCCCTTGGAAATATCTTTCCAACGGCACCAACTTTGTGAAGATCCGACGGTTGGATTGTCTAGAACGTTTAATTCAAATCTGAAGAAAAACAGCGCCAGAAATGATTATATATATATATATATATATATATATATATATATATAAATATAATTAAATTAAATCGAATAACGACGCTGCAGTTCGTAAATTGAAATCGTAACTTCAAATGGCTAGTGTGGAAGATCCGACCGTCGGATTTTCCCAAAATTGAAACTGTTGGATTTGTTTTGAAATGATCTTTCTAATGACATAAAATTTGTGAAGATCCAACGGTTAGATTTTCAGATATGTGTAAAACAAATTTAGTGAAAAACAGCGTCGGTGCATCGGCATGACCTGAAACGTCGTTTAATTAAATATGGTCGTTTTAAACAAATAAAAATGGCAATATATCGTTATAAAATACTATAGACGATATAGAGTGGAAATAAACCAATTTTGTTGTGTTTGCTTGATATGTGATGGTTGAATGTATTTAACATGAAAATTATGACTAAAGAACTGAAATGTGAATGTTGAATAGTCCAACCATAGGATAAATTGATTTGAAAATCTAAATATACGTGGGTTATTTGAAAAGGCCGAGTTCATCTCATTTCAAATAATCGATCGACATGGGAAGTCGAAGAGTCGAAGACGGTTGAAGACCGACGATCTTCACATTGGATGGATGGGCGCTACTGATGCTCGTGATCGGAGTAGCTACCTTGAAAGAGCTAAAGTAGTAGCCGTCCAAACATACTGTTGATTGTACGGATATGCGAGGAATTTGGTGCCTCCGGTTTCGCTCAAACCCAGAACGGACTTGTAAATGGACTGTGTGTCTGACATTGGATTTTGTTCTGTGCTGATTGATCTCTGTTAAATATATATATATGTTTGGCGGCGGAGAATTTATTCTCTTGCTTAACGCCCTTCTCTGAGACGTACAAGCTCAGAGGTTATGTATTGATAGAAACCAATCACATGGAGTGGATTGCCTGTGTGGCGCGCCTAAGTGGCATACGGTCAAGGATTCTGTTGCAAAGCAAAGTCTTGTGGTTGATGATCAAAGCATAGTCTGTGTGACATAGCTTTTGTGTATAACGTGAATTCGTAAGCCTCAGACACTGGTATGAGTCAAAAACGGGAGAAGGACCCAAGGAGTGCACGACGTTTCTTTCTAGCTATGGTGGTGTCAGTGACCTCCCAGCCCTGACATTTATATCTACTTTTCGCCTGTGTGGTTGTTGGAATACGAGGCGCCTCGATATAGGTCTGTAAGGACCGGGAAACGTGTGTTTAGGAATAATTAATCCTCAAAAGTAAGAGAGGACTGGCCTTGGACGATCCAGGGATTGCTGTGTGCGGTCCCGAGGAATTTGCTAGAGTGTCTCGAACGGAGAGGAGCTTTCCCCTTGCCTCGACTCATGAAGGAATCCAATTTCCAATACGAAATATGCGAATGTGATTGTATTACTAGTATGGCGACATGATATATGGTACCCATGCCGTCTAGGATTCATATTTATGATTGAATTTGCTTTTGAAACATATACGCACTAGTAATAATATCAAACACTTTTGTTTTATACGTATGAAGCATTTTTGGCCATTAAAAGGTAAAACTCTATCCTCCGGCTTGCGTTGCATTGTGTGATGGGACCTGAGTCTTATAATGGCTTCATTTTATAAAAAGCATTGCGATGTTTAATCATTTACTTTATTTTATGCACTAGCACTCATTGGAGTAAACCCGTTCCGCGAAAGTGGCGTGGTCCTTTGATTTGCCTTCTTATTGTTGTTAATAAGTTAAGTAGATTTCTCATACCAGCCCTCATTTTCACACGGACAGCCTAGTTACACGTATTTGGCGCACTTTTGGTTCATAGCGAGGCTTGACTACACCGTGCTGACTTTGACTCTTTCCGCCATTATAGTATATGTATTATGATTCCGCCATTGGCGATGTAGACTGATATTTATTTTGTGTACTCTTTATGTATGATTCCGCCTCTGGCGATGGTGACTGATTATGTATTATTATGCACTAAGTTGTATCCTGCACTGTGCTCTCTAATGTGGTGATATCTATATGATTCCGCTTTCATATGTGTGTAAATTATCCTATTTTATGTTTATGTTATTATCTGTGATCTGCTAATGATGATTAATGTGTTATATTCCAATGATTATCCTTAACACCGAGTCACGGGGTTTTGGGATCGTCACATATCCTATCTTTAACAGGGTTAAAGAACCAATGCCATTTAAAATACGGTTCACTATATACCCAAAATCTCATTCCATTCCAATTCAGTTATTGAAACTTCTAGTTAATTTTAAAACCCTTTCAAATCCAATTTATTTATTTAAAAATAAATAAATTATTATTCTAGTTCAAAACTAGTTCATTTCGATAAAAATTTATTTTTACCTTTTCAAATTTGGAATTTTTCATCTCAATTCTTCACAAATCATTTCTTATGATTTTACACAAATTATTACTATTTTTAATAATTTTATCAAGGCCCGTACAGTCGATTTCCATCAACGGCCATCGAATTGCACTTACAACGACCTTTTAAAAATTTTATTTGGACATGATTCCAAATCTAATCGTTAGATTTCTAATTTCTAGTATTCGTTAGAAATCTCTTTTTGATACGAACCCAATGGTTCCAGTTTTAGGAGAATCCGACGGTGGGATCTCCCGTAATATCAATTCGAAGCCAATGGTCGAAATTCGCGAACTACCGCGGCGCGGCGCGTTCTATTCAGGCCATTTAATATAATATATATATATATATTGTTGATTTCCTTTTAAAACATATTTTATAAATCGTTTTAAATTCGTTTTCGAAACGATTTCAACTTCATATTCAATTTCAAATCAAAATTGAATATTCCACATCATCGGTATACAAATGATAATACTTTCAAAACGTTATATTTTGAAATCACTTTCTTTCATATATTCATTATAAAAATCGATAAAATCGATATAAATATCATTCATGTCAAAATGGCGTCAATCTAATCAATACGGCTTTTATTCAACACATGAATGTTTATTCTATTCAACATATGAATATTTATTCTATTCAACACATGAATTTATATTATTCAACACATGAATTTATATTATTCAACACATGAATTTTTATTCTATTCAACACATGAATTTATATTCTATTCAACACATGAATTTTTATTCTATTCAACACATGAATTTATTTTCTATTCAACACATGAATTTATTTTCTATTCAACACATGAATATTTATTCTATTCAACACATGAATTTATTTTTATAACATTCCTTATTTTCCAAATCAGAATGAGACCCAATCAATTACCATATAAGGTTAATTATATGGATTTTCTACAACACATGTATATAATAGCAATGATAAATCATCAACCATCATCCAGAGGGCACCACACAACTGCATAAGCATTAAATATAAATAATTAACTCTTACACAATTTGTCAACCCATCGATTGACATACAACTAAACAATCGGGATTAGTGTACATCAAATATCATCCCAATACCCGTATGAGGTTTCACATCAATAAACACAGATTTTTATTTGTACAGTTGTGCGATGTGTAAAATTTATCGTCCCAATCAATATCAGTCAAATCAGTGTATATAAACAAATCGTCCGATTTGTTTATTACTATTTATTTTATATACAAGTTAAAAATCATATTTTTAACTATAAAATATATTCCACTATAAAACATTTTATTTCATTCCACATCACACAATCAAATTTCACAACAGCAATCAAACAAACAAGTCATCCATGGTCTGTGGACGACGGGTGTCGGGTGCTGCTAAGCACCGTCTGCATCCTAGTATATATCTCAACTAGAAAATAAAATAAAAGTGAGGAGTTCTCGCAGAGGGTTCCACTCCGCCGTGCTTTACTTCAGAACTTCTGAACCGTTTGGATTTGTTTGAAATTCCAATGTAGTCCTTTTCACGTTGTTCATCTATAAAAATTATATTTTTATCACTTCATTTCAATAAATAAAAATCATATTTTTATTTCTACTTCATATACATTTACAACGCTTCTTTCTATATAAAAATTATATTTTTATATTTCTACTTCTTATATAAAGATCGAGTATTTACTATCTATATAATATAAAAATCGTATTTTTATATTCTCTATCTCATAAAAATCATATCTTTAATCTCTACATATAATAAAAATCATATTTTTATTATCTGTACCATATAAAAATCGTATTTTAATATTCTCAATCTCATAAAAATCATATCTGTTTGCTTTTCATGTAGATAAAAATTGGATCTTTAACATCATTTCATATGAATAAAAATATAAGCTTTTCATACATCAAAAATATAAGTTTTACTTATTTAAATATAATATTTTTATCATATAAAAATCTCCTTACTATTATATGTATATAAAAACTGATTTAGAACCCTTATTTAAAACTGAAAGCAAGAAATAAATAAAAATAAATAAGTATAAAAGGGCTTACATTAGAAATCGAAGGCAGGGGGGTTCACCGTCGCGCTGACGTGGCTGGGGAGGCGCTGAGCATCGGGGGCTGCGAATCGCAGTGTATGGTGGGGCTGGGCGCGCTGTTGGTTGCTGAGGGGGGTACGGGTCTTGTTAGAAGAGGGGGAAGAGGAGCAAAGGGGGGAAGAATAAGGGGTGTCGCATCAGCAAGGAGGAGGGCACGATCGTTTTTTTTTTAATTCGTTCGATCTGAAGAATGAGGAGAGAGAGAGGGTCAGATATATATATATATATATTTTTAATTTCAAAAAGTAAATTTTTACTTCAAACTCATATTCAACCCCAATGACTGTCGCCCTAGATAATTACCTCCATTCCGAACATAATGGGATATTTATCGTAGGCTGATTCGACTATTTCGATCAGTTTCCGTCAAATTCAAAATATAAATTTATATATTGACTTTGAACGCACATTTCAATTTACTAGGGCCACATACTAACTTTAAAAATTGACGAAAAATATTTTCTAGCCTTGTATTGATGATACAGTCCTAACAAAACTAATTTCATCAAATTTGAAGACCGTTTGAAAAATGGCCATTTTCCAGTCGATTAAAATCAAGTGAAACTGGTCAAACGCGTTTTCCTTTGCCACGCTCACATATTGATTCAGAAAATTACGAATTTTGAAACCTAGCAATAATTTGACATCCCGGATCCAACAAAAGTGGTTTCGTCGAAAACCGAGGTTGTTTGCATAATTTCCATTTTTAAGGGGCCAAAATTCCATTGCAACTATTCTAAAAATTCAACTGGGCATAACTTTTTATCCCTGCTATGAAATTTCATTTTTTTGGATTCCTTGGAAAGATATTTTCAAATTGATTCTAATATTTTTGATTTCGCTAAAATTTGGTTTATTTTGAATCATGCACATTCATTTGAATTTTGAAATCGACTTTTCGAACTACCGCGCCATTTTCAATTCCTTTTATAATTAAAAATAATTAATTATATCCTAACGTCGATTCAAATAAATATATACGTTCTAATTCTATTCAAATAAATTTCTCGTCGCTATTATTTAGAATAATTCATTTTAAATATTCAAAATTGACTAAAATTGCCAAAAAAAAAATGGCTCGGATTTCCGGGTTATTACATGATCGTCCAGACGTACTTGGAGATCGACCGAATAAGCGTGGGCCTCTCCCCTGTATTGGACAAATGGGGGAGGAATATGGTGCCTCCGGTTTCGTTCAGACCCATAACAAACTTGTAAATGGATGTGTGTCTGACATCGGATTTCATTCTGTGTGATTGATAGACATCGGTTACATAGCGTGAATTGCCTGTGTGGCATGCTGAGATGCAAATGATCAAGGCTTCTGTTGGAAAGCAGAGTCTTGTGGTTGACGATCAAAGCATGGCTTTAATATAGCGTAGCTTTTGTAGTGTTAACTCGCGAGCCTCACACACCGGTGTGAACAAAAAAACGAGAGAGGACATCAGGGAGGGCATGCGTTTCCTTCTAGCTGGGAGTGGTGTCAACGTTTTACTAGCCCTGACATCTTACTTATGTGGATGATGGATTGCGAGGCGCCTCAGTTATATCGGTCAGTCCGGGGCCGATGAAGTCATTTGGCTCATTTATGTCCCATAGGGCAGGGAAACATAGTGTCCAGGCATTTTAATCCACATCGAGTGGACTGGCCCTAACAATCCAAGGGACGATGCGTTCTGTTCCTGAGATATGGGCTAGATTGTCTCGAAACGGTAAGGACGATCCCTTGCCCTGGTTCACAGATGGAAATCCAACCTCCAATACGATATTTTGTGGTTTTAATTGTAAACCTATATTTGGCTCATTTACTTATGATTGAAATTGTTTTGACACTATACACTTATAGTAATAATAAAACATGAAATTTTACGTACCAAGCATTCTTAGCTATTATAAGGTAAAAACTCTATCATTCGGCTTGCGTTGCATTGTGTGATGGGACCTGAGTCTTATAATAGCTTCATTTTCTTTATTTAGCATTGCGCTGTTGGTTTTATGCACCAGTATTCTTGGAAGGAAACCTGTTCCGTGTTATACGGCGTGTTCCCTGGATTTACCTAACTTTTAAAATAAAGATTAAAAACTGTTTTAGTTCTCACACCAGTCACATGACTAACCTGGAGTTTATCGTTTTAACCTAAAATTTGGTTGCCCCTATTTCCACATGGGCAGCTAGTAGTTTGGTTTTGCAGATTTATATTCATAGGATCTTGGTTTACAGCTGGAATGATATTCATAAAGCTCTGTTTCAGTTGTGTTTTGTATTATTTTCCGCTGCATTGTAAATTATAAATCTTTGATATTTAATAAATGTGTAATATTTATTCATACTTTGTATATTCTTGTATTCTGATGAAATTGTTGCAATAAGCAACGAAATGTTCTTTTGTTTGCGTTCTGATTTGTCGTGTTCTCAAAGTCAATCCGGGCTTTCCTTCATGGGGAGGTTTGGGTCGTTTCAGGTGGTATCAGAGCTTTGGTTTACAGAGCTCGGAGAAAAAGACACGTTAGAACCAAATGGAAGAATTCATCAAAAATTGGATTAGTAATATCCAATGAGAATGACTCTTTAGAGATAGGATCAATAGTATCCTAGAATGAGTGTGAAGAGTGATATATTTAAAATAAAAATGAAAATGAATTTTGTTTTGAAAATTTAAACATGTTTACGCGTATTTGAATATTTATTTTAAATCGATTTGGACAATCGAGTATATAGAGATTTTAATATATGTCTGATCCACGTGTATTTAAAGCCTCAAATATACTAGATAGATATAGAATCACACTCTAGTCGCCCGGGAATGATTCTGATGATGGGTACCCATCATCAGTGTTGTGTTTGAGTTTTGAAAGTGGATATCTATATATTTCCAATTGACTGGTGTGAGAACCAAAACTATATAGGGTTACTTGTTGTGAATTGGCATCAAAAACATGATTTTCTGTATATGTATCAAAATTATGAATTTGAAAAGATAATCAACTAATTGATTGATGATTGTGTTGTGTGACTATTCGTTTAAACCATTATGTGAATGTAAGGTAAATTTAACCAAATTGTACCAAATGTTGAACTAACTTGAGAATTGTTTGAAATTGCATGCATATATATATGTATCTATGTTGAACAGGTCATAGCAAAGAGGCTAGAGCAGAAGAATAAAATTGTTTGCCCGACAAATAGGTACACGTTTATTGTATTTCTTGGGGTTTTTGATGATTTTATGAGCTGATTGGCTAGTCGCTTGGCTGTTTCTTTTTCTTTTTGGGTTGGAGGGGCCTGTATGGGAATTTCAGGATTTTCCCCGTGCTCCCGTACAGGGGAGGTTATGGCGAAATTTTTCGAAAATTTAGGGTGTTAGCCAAATTTTTGAAAAATTTGAAAAGTTCTTCGAAACTGAAAAGTTGAAGAACTTAAGCCATATTGAAAATAATGAAAGTTGAGTTGGTATGTAAAACAACTTTCAACTCCGTTCCTTTTCAAGGACGAAAAGATTTTAAGTGGGGGAGATTGTAATAACCCGGAAAATCTGAACCAATTTAAAAAATTTATATTGACAATTTTGATGAATTTTGAATATTTAAAATGAATTATTTTAAATAATAATGACGAGAAATTTATTTTGAATAGAATTAGAACGTATATATTTATTTGAATCGACTTTAGAATATAAATACTTATTTTTAATTATAAATGGAACTGAAAATGGTGCGGTTGTCGGAAAAGTCAATTTCAAATTTCAAATGAATGTATAGGATTCAAAATAAACCGAATTTTAGTGAAACCAAAAATATTAGAATCTATTTGAGAATATCTTTCCAACGAATCCGAAAAATTGAAATTTCATAGTGAGAATAAAAAAGTTATGCCCAGTTGAAAATTCAGGATCGTCGCTATGGAAATATAACCCTTAAAAATGGAAATTTTGCACACGACCTCCGTTTTCGACGAAACCCCTTTTGTTGAATCCGGGATGTCAATCTAATGCTGGATTACAAAATTCATAATTTTTTGGATCAATATATGAGCGTGGCACAGGAAAACATGTTTTGAGAGTTCCAGTCAATTTGGATCAACCAGAATATGGCCATTTTTCAAACGGTTTTCAAATTTGACGAAATTAGTTTCGTTAGGAACGAGTCGTCAATACGAAGCTAGAAATAATTTTTATGGAATTTTTCGAATCGGTATGTGGCGCTGGTAAATTAAAATGTGCGTTCAGATTAAATATATATTGATTTATATTTATATTTTGAAGAAAACTGATTGTAACAGCCGAATTGGGTTACGAAACATATCCCATTGTGTTCGGATGGGGGTAATTAGCTAGGGGCGACAGTCGTTGGGTTTGATTTGGAGTTTGCATCAATATACAAGTATTCTTGAAATTTAAAATAATACATATATATAAAAATCCCATTGGTCAAAACCCTTCTCTCTTCCCAGCGTTGTCAAACCCGCGCCTCTCTCTTCAAACGATGAACGGCGGAATTTCTTCATTCTTTCTCCCTTAAAATTCTTCCAATCCATTTCGTTTTAATCCAAACCCCCGCAATGAAATCCAAGTGCCCCTCAAGATCTTCAAATCCAAATAAGCCTTATCGTATTTGGTTCCAGGATTCGAGAGATTATGGCACTCAATGGGCGCGACTTCGTGCTCAAATCCCGGCGCAATGGGGGCTACGAGCTCGCCCCAATTTCTGGCAATGGTGGTCGCGTCCAAGCTCTTCAAAGTGCTGGTGCTCAATCCTCGTCTGGCGCCTCCACTTCCGAGCAAGGGCAAGCCCCAGGTGATAGACATGGGTTGCACAGTCCAGGGGGTTTTACTGAAGGAAGACAGTTAACAAACGTGATTAAGGTGAATTTAAAACCTTAATTAGATTAGTTAATAATTTTATTTAGTTTTAAAATGAAAGTGGCATTGTTTTATTTATTTATTTTGATCTTTAAATATGAAAAATATAAATTTTTAAATATGAAAAACATTGAAATAGCATTATATTATCATAAGTGAAAATAGCATTATATTTTCATAAGTGAAAATAGCATTATATTTTGAAAGTGAAAATAGCATTATATTTCGAAAGTGAAAATAGAATTATGTTTTGAAAACGAAAATAGCAATATAAAAATACGATTTTTTTTAAATATATTTTATCGAAGTAAAAATATATTTTCTAGCGAAATAGAAATAATTTTTTAACGAAGAAGAAAAATTAATTTTTAGCGTCGTAAAAATATAATTTTTAGCTATGTAAAAAAATTAGATTTTCATATACGAAGTAATGGTATAAAATTTTTATTTTTATCGTTTGAATGGCGATATAAAAATATAATTTTTATAATGTTGTTGCGAATTAAAAATGAGGTCTTTTATATGTATGAAAGGTAAAGGAGAGATTTTTATATTTGAAAAGAATGGACGTTGTAAAGAAATGATTTTTGATTTGATAAAGACGAGATTTTTGGCAAATAAAAATATGGTTTCTATATTATAGAGATAATAAAATTATGATTTTTATAATGCAAACATCGATATAAAAATATGATTTTTATATATGAAGTAGCGGAATAAAGATGTGATTTTTATATGAGTTACATTAAAATAAAAATGTGGTTTTATCCATATAGCGTTGAAATAAAAATGTGATTTTTACTGTGAACAGCGGGAAAAGATCGCATTGGAATTTTTGGGCAAATCCGAACCGTTCAGAAATAGAGAATGGCGGAGTGGATCCCAAAGGTGAGAATTCCTCACTTTTATTTTCTAGTTAAAATATATACTAGGATGCAGACGGTGCTTAGCAGTACCCGACACCCGTCGTCCACAGACCATAGATGACTTGTTTGTTTGTTTGATTGTGTTGTGAAAGTTGATTGTGTGATGTGGAATGTTAATAAATATTTTATAGTTAAAAATATTTTATCGTTAAAAATATAAAATTTAACGTGTATATGAATGAAATAAATATTTATAAACAAATAGGACAATTTGTTTATGTACACACTTTTGACTGATATTGATTGGGACGATAAATTTTACACATCGCCCAACTGCACAAATAAAATTCATTATTTTTTGATTGAAACCCCGCATGGGTATTGGGATGATATCACACATACAATAATCCCAATATTTAGTTGTATGTCAATCGATTGGTTGACAGACTGTTATAAGCATTGAATATTTATATATGATGCTTATGCAGTGTAGAATGCACTTTGGAAGATGGTTGATTGTGTGTGATTGTTGTTGTGTACATGTGTGTATGAAATCCATATAAATCAAATTATATGGTAATTGACTGTTTCTGATTCCAGTTCAGAAAGAATGAACATTTTAAATAACGGATATTTTTAAAATAATATTCAGTAAAAGATCAAAATTTAACTTTGATGTCTGATTTGGGATGGACACGAATATATTTAAATATATAAAGCCGTGTTGATTAGATTAACGCCATCTTGACGTGAACGATATTTATATTGATTTTATTCATTTTTATAATGAATACCGAAAAGGAATTGATTTCAAAATATAATGTTTTGAAAATATTATCATTTATATATCGATGATATAGAATATTCAATTTTGATTTGAAATTGAATATGAAGTTGAAATAGTTTTGAAAACGAAATTAAAACAATTTATATAATATGTTTTAAATGGTAATTTACAAAATATATATTATATATATAATATAATGGCCTGAGTAGAACACGTCGTGCTGCGGCAGTTCGCGAAATTCGACCATTGACTTCGAACGGACATTACGGGAGATCCGACCGTCAGATTCTTCTAAAAAAGAAACCCTTGGGTTCGTATCAAAAGGAGCTTTCTAAAGAATATTAGAGTTTTGAAATCTAATAGATGGATTTGGAATTATGTCAAAATAAAATTTGAAAAATGTCGGTGTAAGTGCAGTTCGATGGCCGTTTGTAGAAATCGACTACAGGGGCCTTGATAAAATTATTAAAAATATCAATATTTAGTGCAAAATCATAATTAATGATTTGGAAAGAATTGGGATGAAAAATTCCATATTTGAAGAGATAAAAATATATTTTTATCGAAATGAACTGGTTTTGAACTAGAATTATGAAATCCAATATTTTTAAAATAAATAAATTGCATTTGAAATGGTTTTAAATATAACCAGAATTTCCAATATATGAATTGGAATGCATTTGAATCGAAATTATCTTCAGAATATTTCGATGTTGGATTCCGTGATTATAAGAAAATTGTGGAGGAATTTGGAAGATAATTATATATATCGTTATTCCAATACGATATTGGTTGATTTCAGAATTTCATATTGAATATAAGCCAATATATTTTCTATTCAGAGCCTTGTATTTAATATCAAATTGGATTTTGGGTTTGTCGTGAATGTATCTTTAATAATACTGTTCTTAAACCCAATGGAGTTAAGAAAATTAGAAATTGACTGGAGATTAGTTAAGTTGAATGGTTTCCTGGGTATTGATCTGATGTTGGTTTTGGCCTTAGAGGTTAACACTTAGGGAATTGTTCTCTTACTAATTTACGGTTAGATACTGATGGAATGTGAATTCGGTTTATTGTGAACTGTGTTTTAGAGACGTTCGTTCTTTAACCCGATTTACAGTGAAATAGGATTTGGAATTTATAAATCTTTTGTTAAGATTTAAAGGAGATTTTCCAAAGTAAAGTTTTCCAATTTAAGATATTAAATTGGAATTGAATGGAATTCGATTTGGCAATAATCGAAGTAAGCTTCTGTAGAGGAAGACGGTTAATATATATATGGAATTTAAAAACGCCTTATCGTTATTCCATTTATATTATCGGTTGGATATTGAAGTTTATATCGATTATATATATCGATTTGTTTTCCATGAAAATTCCGTTGTTAATGAAATGTTCTTAGACCCAACAGAGTTAAGAAAATTAGAATCTAACTAGAGATTAATTAAGTTGAATGGTTTCCTGGGTATTGATCTAATGTTGGTTTCGGCCTTCGGGGTTAATACTTAGGGGATTGTTCACTTGCTAATTTACGGTTAAGGGCTGATGGAATGGAATGTGATTTTGGGTTTATCGTGAACCGTGTTTTAAATGACATTGGTTCTTTAACCTAGCTAAAGACAGGATATGATTTCCCAAGTTAAACAATTGTTAATATTGATTTTTAGGAAGATTAAAACCAAGTGGATTTTTAATGCATCTTTAATTAGGTTGAAATGATATCCAAAGGAAGATTAATGAATAAATTTGAATAATCTATCTTTGATAAAATTAATGAAAACCTTTCCAAAAGTATAAGAATATTTGAATAAAGGAATATTTTGGATTGTAATGAGGTGTATGTTGTGTTTTTATAGCGCTTGTTTATTATATACGCGAATTATTCAGAAAGACCGGGTTTATCCTATTCTGAATAACTGATTCGACGATGTGTCAAGGATGAAGACGGTGGTTGAAGACCAGAGGTCTTCACATCGTTTAGATGATTACTGATGTCTTGATTGGGCTGTACACCCCAAACAAGGCAATAAGTGGTGATCGTCCAGACATACTTGGAGACCGACCGGATATGCGAGGGCCTCTCCCCTGTATTGGACATATGGGGGAGGAGTAAGGTGCCACCGGTTTCGTTCAGACCCAGAATGAACTTGTAAATGGATGTGTGTCTGACATCGGATTTCATTCTGTATGATTGATAGACATCAGTTGCATAGCGTGAATTGCCTTTGTGGCATGCTGAGATGCAAATGATCAAGGCTTCTGTTGAAATGCAGAGTCTTGTGGTTGATGATCAAAGAACGCCTTTAATAAAGCATAGCTTTACGTAGCGTTAATTCGCGAGCCTCACACACCGGTGTGAACCAGAAACGGGAGAGGACACCAGGGAGGGCATGCGTTTCCTTCTAGCTAGGAGTGGTGTCAGCATTTTACTAGCCCGAAGATTTTACTTATGTGGATAATGGATTGCGAGGCGCCTCAGTTATATCGGTCGATCAGGGGCCGATGGAGTCATTTGGCTCATTTATGCCCCGTAGTGCGAGGAAACGTAGTGTTCAGGCATTTTAATCCACATCGAATGGATCGGCCCTGACGATCCAAGGGACGATGCGTTCTGTTCCTGAGACATGGGCTAGATTGTCTCGAAGCGGTAAGGACGATCCCTTGCCTTGGTTCACAGATGGAAATCCAACTTCCAATATGATATTTTGCTGTTTTAATTGTAAACCTACACATGGCAACATAGTGGTATGGGGTACTTATGTCGTCTATAATTGATACTTATGATTGAAATTGTTTTGACACTATACACTTATAGTAATAATAAAACATGAAATTTTACGTACCAAGCATTCTTGGCTATTATAAGGTAAAAACTCTATCCTCCGGCTTGCGTTGCATTGTGTGATGGGACCTGAGTCTTATAATAGCTTAATTTTCTTTATTTAGCATTGCACTGTTTTTTATGCACTGGTATTCTTGGGAGGAAACCCATTCCGTGTTATACGACGTGGTCCCTGGATTTACCTAACTTTAAAAATAAAGATTAAAAACTATTATAGTTCTCACATCAGTCACATGACTGACCTGGAGTTTATCATTTTAACCTAAACTTTGGGTGCCCCTATTTCCAAACGGGCAGCTAGTAGTTTTGGTTTTGCAGATTTATATTCACAGGATCCTGGTTTACAGCTGGAATGATATTCGGAAAGCTCTGTATTCGTATATTTGTTTCAGTTGTGTTTTGTATTATTTTCCACTACATTGTAACTTGTAAATCTCTGATATTTAATAAATGTGTAATATTTATTCATACTCTGTATATTATTATATTCTGATGAAATTGTTGTAATAAGCAATGAAATGTTCTTTTGTTTGTGTTCCGATTTGTCCTGTTCTCAAATTCAATCCGGGCTTTCCTTCACGGGGAGGTTTGGGTCGTTTCATAGAGGACGGAGTAGCACCATCCTTCGGTATGGAAAATACAGGATAAGGAAAGTCTTCTGTCGTGGAAGAGAGAGAAACAAATGTTGAGGAGATCAAATAAATGAATAAATAAATTTCTAAACTAAAAACATTACTTCATGAAGTGCACACTCGAAGTCCTCTAAAAGTAGGAGCATCCAAATGCAAAAACAATAGCGGATCTAGTGGTTGATTATTTGAAGAATGGGTCTAATTTCAACCAGCCGAAAATCAAAGGCAAAGGTGAATGTTCTAAGCTCAATCCTAAAAGACCGAAGGATAAAGCTATGAAGGATAATTATCAGGTAAAGCTTAGGAACAAATTCTAGAAGAACTACTACCACTGGACCCTCATCATGTGAATTATCCCGATGAAGGAGCTTATTATATCAAGGGCTTAGCAGCGAAGGCTATTAAGGATTGTTTAACTCTGAAGGGAAAAGAATATTCTATTAGGGATGAGAGTCACATATCTTAAGGAAAAATTAACACTAGAGGGGTATGTATAGTGTTTTGAAGAGATTGTGGGAAATATAAACAATAGTGATATCATAAACAACTGTGTAAATCACAGAATGAATATCACTACAGAAACAATCACAGATGCAAATTTAAAAAGAAATAAAATGCACAAAAGGAAAGAACACAAAGGATTCTATAATGGTTCGAATTACTCCTATGTCTAATCCCATGCAACACTGGATTGCACAGAGTTTTATTAATACTAGTATCAACCTTAAAACACCCTAGATTTCGTGGCTACAGGGTTAACACCGATTCCACGCCCTTTATATCACGGCTACAAGGTTCACACCGCTTCCACTCCCATTATTTCACGGCCACAAGGTTTACACCACTCGTTTTCCCTGATTTATAGGCTACAAAGAATATGCCATTTCCTTAACAATTACAAACAACCCTAGAACTCTTTAATAGCACTTCCAAATAGAGAGTATTTATAGGGATTGATAAAAGAAAGTGAATGATATAATTTGTATTGAAAACGGTAGAGTATAAGTGTAGAAATCAAGAAATGAAAGTATAATAATGGTAGTAAGAGTAACGATAAAGAAGGAGAAGATAAGTTGGTTAAAAAATCAAAAACGACCCCTTTATATAGAGTTCCAAAGGTTGCAACTGTTCTGAGACGTTTCAAATAATGAAAAGACACTTCCTTTCAAATTTAAAAAATATGACGTTTATATGTTGACCTGTCAAAAATGTATGTTGACATATATACTATATTTTTGAATTTTAAATCATTTTTTAAAGTATTTAAACTAATATATATTCTGGAAATTCTTGAAATAAAACTAGTTGTTAAAACATTATTTTTCAAGTATAAAAACATAAGAAAATATTATTTAAACATATGATTCAAAACTTCATCTATATGTGATATAAAAACTATACTGATATATAGGAAATTATAAAGAGATAATTATAAACTATATAAACAAAAAGGTTATATGAAAATTTACAGTTTAAATGAGAATATTTGAAATTATAATCAAATATAAACTTAGTAAAATATATATACATAAATGATATAATAAAACTATTAATTAGGAAATATATTTGAAATCATAAGTTTGAAATCCTTGGATGATTAAAAATCATTTTGAGAGAAGTTTGAAAATAGTTCAAAATCAATTTTGAAAAGAGATAATGTGAAAACAGATTTTGAGTGCTCTTCAGAGTTTTACATAATATAGGCTTTATTACCCTAATAGTCTTGAACTCTTGATATCTTCATACTCTTGAGTTTTGATTCTCCTTTGAAATCTTGAATCTTTTAACTGTACAGTCTTCAATATCATACAACCATCATTTAAATCCTGCAAATACATACATACATACATATATATATATATATATATATATGTATATGTATATATATTCTGGATAAAAGTGTTAGTGTATATTTTATAATAAATAATGATTGAAACAAGGTTGCAGTCATCAAAACATCATCGATGTTCCTTTTTCCAACAATTTCCCCTTTTTTATGATGATAAACTTGGTTTATAAAATATTCATACCTGATATCCCCATTTAATCTGATTCTTCTATTACTACCCCTTTCACCATGAATTCCTCCAAATTCCCCCTTAAATTGTGCCTATCATAACTATACCCTATTTTAAAATTTGTGCCCTTGTCATCAACAAAAATTATATCTATATAAACTTAGAATAATTCTAGTGACTAATTCTATATCTAACTCCCCCTAAATTTATAGCTCTCCCAAAATTTATAATTTTATTGTAACTCCCCCTTAAACCAACACAAGACCGAACCTAACCTACACTCTAATACCCTTAGAACTATGATAAGACTTTAATCCAGACTAAGAAATAATTATGATATATAATATTTCCATAGAACTATGATACAACTTAAATTAAAATAAGTTAAGTAATGATAAGTGAATATTTAAGAAATTTAATGCACACAATCAACCAATTTAAGTTTTGTTGTCACAAAACATTAATTTCAAATAAATTCAAACATGTCTTATAACTTCTATTTACCCTTAAAATCTATAAAGCTCCTATTGTTAGAGAATGTGGATCTAAAGGTAAAACAAACACTAGAGTGGGGCGAATAGTATTTACGAGGAATTTGTGAAAATATTTAACTTAAATGATCTATTATATGAATCACATACAATAGGGATGATCACAGACACAGAATCAAACATAAACACAAAAACAAATAAATATAAAATGAAGAAAAGGAAAGAAGACATCGGATTTTATACTGTTTCGAATTACTCCTATGTCCACTCCCACGCAGCGTAGGATTGCTCAGAGTTTTATTAATATCAATATCCAAGTACAACCACTTGATTTCGCGGCTACAAGGTTAACCATGCTCCAAACACCCTTGATTCCACGGCTGCAAGGTTAAGACCGATCCCTTTCCTTGATTTCAGAGCTACAAGGAACACACCATTTCACAAACACTTCCCAAATGATCACAACAGCCTTATAACTCTAGCACTTCAATTCAGAGAGTAGTAGATAGAGATAGAGAAAAGATGAAGTTTGATATAACTTGAGTAGAAATCGGCAAAGTATAAGTAGAGCAATCAAGAAAATATGAAACATTAATGGTGAAACGAAGAGGGATGAAGATAGAGAAGAAGAATTATGAAAAAATTCGAAATCAACCCATATTTATAGCATTTGAATGGTTGCAATGTTTCAGAAGCGTTACGAATAGTGAAAAGATACTTCCTTTGAAAATTGAATTTCTGACAGTTGTATGTCGACAGAGGCTTCTATGTATGTTGACATATGTGTAGTATTTTTATTTTTAAAACTATTTTTCAAGTGTTTAATCATACATTTTATTCGAGAAATTCTTGAATCAAAACTAATCATTATAAATGAATATTCTAAAGTGTAAAATCATATAAAATCATAATAATGTATTATATAAACATATATATAAAGTTATAAGGTTTAAAGCTATAAAATAATAAACTTTATTGACATATATATATAACTTATATACTAAAACTTTAAACTTATATGTTTGAAATCATAAGTAAGATAAAATTATTTGAAAATAATTCAAAATCAAAATTTGAATTTTGCAAACAGATTTTGAAATATGAAAATCGTAATTTGTAAATCAGAATTTGAACTTAGAGTGTTATTTAGAGTTTTACATATAAACTAGATTCTATTACTAAATTTTTCCTGAACTCTTGATAACTTGATAACCCATGAGTCTTGAATCTCTATGAATCCTGAATCTCTTGGAACTCTAAAACTGTACAGTCTTCAGTATTTAAGTCATGTATACAAATCCTGCATATATGTGTACATATAATCTAGATACAGATTTTAGTATATATTTTATAATCAATTAATAATGATAATTGAAATAAGGTTGCTTTCATCATAACTCCATTCTCCAACAGTCTCCCCCTTTTTGACGATGACAACCTTGATTTATAAAATATTCATACCTATTCATACATGTTGATACTTTTTGATTTGTCCTTCTAATACTCCCTGTGTCATTATGAATCCTATATACTCCCCCTTAAAATAAGCCTGACTAATCATTATTTTATAATTTTTCCCCCTTTATTGTCAACAAAAAGAATATACACCCCCTGAATCTATACCATAAATAACAACAACCTATATCTTTCTAATATTAAAGCACTAATATATATATATATATATATATGTATGACTCCCCCTAAATTCATGCCTATATTAGGTATAAACAAAACAATCAATCCAATATTTACAATTGTTTTAATCTATTTATACAAGTTTCAAATCCAAGCAATCCAAGCCAAGCAATTTTTACACACAAGTTCAAACAAATTCAAATAAAAAAACCAATCAAACAAATCACACCAAACAAAACAAATCAAATTTCTCTTAGAATTTCCACCCATCTGTCTCTTCCAAAGATTCGATCCTTCTTGATGACTTCCTGATCTTCATCTTTTTTGTAGGTGGTGCTTTAGAGAGATTGTTGTCTTTGTCTCTGAAAAGAGAAGATATTAGCCAATGGATGGCATCAAAGTGCTTCTCTTGTTTTTCGACTATCATTATTTGACTCAATTCAAGATGACGTTGATTACGTAGTATTATGGATAGGATATTCTTCAATGAAATCAAAGTTTCTTCAAGATTCTCACTCAAATTATGAATTCGATTTGCCGTAATTTGATATTTTAGATAAGAATTGATTACAAATGAAAGAGAAATGATAGAATAACTTTTTTCGAAGAAATAGTATATATAGTGTCTGGAATTCGTTGGAATTGAATATATATTAGTTAATTATTTAAATTTTGAATTTTGAACAAATTTAAAAACCTGGCAGTTATATGTCGACAAAAGGAAAAATGTATGTCGACATACATTAGTGAAATTTTGAAAATTTTCATTTTTTAGTTAATTCTTATTATATTATTTTAATTTATTTAATTCTAATATGTTTTTACAGTAAATTAAAGATTGTTTTGACAGAATTAAACATCATCCATTACTACTTGAAAGCAAATACATCGAACTAATATAAGATACTAAATACGAGATTCGAAAGCAAATACAAGAAAATATGAAAGCTAACATAAACTAGATAAACTTAGATTTCAGCGGATGATGAGGAGGAAAATGATATTCCAAGTTTTCTTCCTATTTTTTCAATGAAATTACATATATGAGTAAAAGTATTTTTAATCTTCTTTTGGTTCTTAGGTAATTTTGCTTGATTTTGGACAAGCATTTCTTTGGAAATGGTCCTAGTATTGGATGGACACTCAATACTTTCATAAAAAGTTTATCCTTCTTCTTCGATATCCATAGTATCTTGTTGTTGTTGCATACGAGATTGTTTATCTTCGAATGGTTCATAAGGGTTAAAGGTGAGTGGAATTTTCATAAGATGTATATTTGATGAGTCAAACACCTTTCTTGACACAAATTCTTCTCCCTTGAGATTCACTCCAAAGTATTTAAAAATCCAAGTAAGGTAAACTCCATAATAAAGAGTGTTTACTCTTGTGGACATTTCTTTGGGCTTATATTCTTTTAAAATCATATCGGCCCAATTGATGTCATAAGCGCGAATAATAGCAAAGAGTGCTTTTTGGACTTTAAGGGTAGGGTTGTTGAAATTTCCAGAATGAGGAGTGATGGTATATTGAAGGAGGAGGTTGACGATTCTTGCTTTTGAGCAGAAAAATGATTTTTGAATTCCAAATGAGAATTACTTTCAAATATGTGATGAAAAGGTTTCAAAACCTATTTCATCGATTTTGAATTCCAAAAAATCCGATCTTGTACTCTTTCAATTGAAGATATTACCCAAATTTCATAATCTAGAACGATTCTGTGACGATCCCAAAACCCCGTGCCACGGTGTTAAGGATAATCATTGGAATATAACACATTAATCATCATTAGCAGATCACAGATAATAGCATAAACAGAAAATAGAATAATTTACACACATATGACAACGGAATCATATAGATATCATCACATCAGAGAAGCACAGTACAGGATATAACTTAGTGCATAATGATACATAATCAGTCACCATCGCCTGAGGCGGAACCATACATAAAGAGTACACAAAATAAATAACAGTCTACAACGCCAATAGCGGAATCATAATATAGATACAATAATGGCGTAGAAAATCAAAGTCAGCACGGTGTAGTCAAGCCTCGCCATGAGCCAAAAGTGCGTCAGAAACCTGTAACTAGGCTGCCCGTGTGAAAATGAGGGCACCTGAGTTTGCAAGGTGAAACAAACTACGAGTCAGTCATGGGACTGGTATGAGAAATCTACATAACTTATTAACAACAATAATAAGGCAAATCAAAGGACCACGCCACTTTCACGGAACGGGTTTACTCCAATCAATGAGTGCTAGTGCATGAAATAAAGTAAATGATTAAATCATCGCAATGCTTTTTATAAAATGAAGCCATTATAAGACTCAGGTCCCATCACACAATGCAACGCAAGCCGGAGGATAGAGTTTTTACCTTATAATGGCCAAAAATGCTTCATACGAATTAAATAAAAAGTTTTTGATATTATTACTAGTGCATATATGTTTCAAAAGCGATTTCAATCATAAATATCAATCATAGGCGGCATAAATGACCCATACCACTATGTCGCCGTACTAGTAATACAATCACGTCCGCATATTTCGTATTGGAAATTGGATTCCTTCATGAGTCGAGGCAAGGGTTAAGCTCCTCTCCGTTCGAGACATTCTAGAAAATGTCCCAGGACCCCACTATGATCCTTGGAATCGGCTGGGCCGGTCCTCTCTTACTTTTGAGGATTGGCAATTCCTGAACACACGTTTCCCGGTCCTTACAGACCTATAATCGAGGCGCCTTGCATTCCAACAACCACACAGGTGAAAAGTATATATAATGTCAGGGCTAGTAGGTCTCTGACACCACCATAGCTAGAAAGAAACGTTGTGCTCTCCCAGCGGTCCGTCTCCCATTTTTTACTCATACCGAGGTGTGAGGCTCGCGAATTCACGTCATACACAAAGCTACGTCACACAGACCATGCTTTGATCATCAACCACAAGACTTTGCTTTGCAACAGAAGCCTTGATCATATGCCACTTAGGCGTGCCACACAGGCAATCCACTCCATGCGACTGATTTCTATCATTATATAACCTCTGAGCTCGTACGTCTCAGAGAAGGGCGTTAAGCAAGAGAATAAATTCTCCACCGCCAAATAGATATATATTTAACAGAGATCAATCAGCACAGAACAAAATCCAATGTCAGACACACAGTCCATTTCCAAGTCCGTTCTGGGTCTGTACGAAACCGGAGGCACCAATTCCTCACATATCCGTACAATCAACAGTATGTTTGGACGGCTACTACTTCAGTTCCTTCATGGTAGCTACTCCAATCACGAGCATCAGTAGCGCCCATCCATCCAATGTGAAGATCGTCGGTCTTCAACCGTCTTCCACTCTTCGACTTCTCAACATCGATCGATTATTTGAAATGAAATGAACTCGGCTTTTTCAAATAACCTACGTATATTTAGATTTTCAAATCAATTTATCACATGGTTGCACTGTTCAACATTCACATTTCAGTTCTTTAGTTATAATTCTCATGTTAAATACATTCAACCATCACATATCAAGCAAACACAACGAAATTGGTTTATTTCCACTCTATGTCATCTATAGTATTTTATAACGATATATCTCCATTTTTAATTAATTTAAAACGGCCATATTTAATTAAATGACGTTTCAGGTCGTGTCGATGCACTGGCACTGTTTTTCACTAATTTTGTTTTACACATATCTGAAAATCTAACCGTTGGATCTTCACAAATTTTATATCATTAGAAAGATCATTTCAAAATGAATCCAATGGTTTCAGTTTTGGGAAAACCCGACGGTCGGATCTTCCACACTAGTCGTTTGAAGTTACGATTTCAATTTACGAACTACAGCGTCGTTATTCGATTTAATTTAATTATATTTATATATATATAATATAATCGTTTCTGGCGCTGTTTTTCTTTAGATTTGAATTAAACATTCCAGACAATCCAACCGTCGGATCTTCACAAAGTTGGTGCCGTTGGAAAGATATTTCCAAGGCGAACCCAACGGTTGTGGTTTCGGGAAAATCTAATGGTCGGATTTCCCGCACTAGTCGTTTGAAATCACGGTTTCAAAACACGAACTGCACGGCCACGTTTCGTTTTAATTTTATTTATATTTATATATTTATATAAATATAGTTCATTCAAAAATTCTTATATCGTTTTCACTTGAATTATTTCACTAACGCCTTTAAATTTTGGAAAATTTCGCCATAACCTCCTTTGTACGGGAGGGGCTGGGAAAATTCCCAAATAGCCACACAGGCGTCTCATGTTAAAAAGGAAAAGAAAAAGCCAAGCGGCTAGCCAACAGGCTCATAAAATCATCACCTAAACAAAACAGTAAATGTGTACCTATTTGTCGGGCACAAAATTTTATTCCTCTTCTTTAGCCCCTTTGCTATAACCTGTTCAATAAATATGCATGTACATATATACAATTTTTATCAATTAAATTTTCCATTCAACTTCATATTTGAGTTGCTTTGGTTTAAAAACACCATTCATTCTAATGTTGCATACATAGGGTAAAACCATATCATTAGCTAATTAATGTATATTTCAACTCATGCACATTTATTTGAACAAGTGGCTATTTTTAACACTTCACATTTCAAAGATGATAATTTTGGCGAACTAAAATACATTTCAACACATGACTGTTTTATTTAGTTCCTATGCATGTTAAAAATAATATTTCTTCACAAATATTTATTTCAACGTCCGCATATCTTTAGCATATCACATATATGATAAAAATTATATTTTTAGCATTTAAAATATTTATTCGACAAATGGATGTTTTCAACACTTCATAGTTTCAATGAAAATGTAATTTTTATTGTTCGATCTTTTTATTCAACACATGAACTTTTCCACTACACACACTTCTCAACACATGAGCATTTCCGCACATGGATATTTTATTTATGTTGTTCATATTAGAAAGATGGAATTTTTATTGTTGAAACTATTTATATATAAGGCGAATATTTTACATATTTCATATATATTATAAAAATGTGATTTTTATTGTTTAGACACTTCATTCATTCACAAATGAATTTAATTTTCACATATCACTTTTCAACTCATGAACATTTCCACACATGGATATAGTTTCAACATATGGCTTTAATTTCAACGCATGAGGATAATTTCAACATATGAAAATAATTCTAACACATGAATATTATTCAAAATTTCGGCAGCATAACGGCAGGGTAGTTAAAACCGGCACCGTCCCTAGTACGGCTCCTCGCTCTACCTTAAAACCTCGCGGTTTTTGACAATGGGGATTCATGCATCTAATTCGCACGCAGGAGGCATGTTTTATTTTTATTTCCTCAAATATTTCCAATTCATTTCAATCACCAATGGGTATTTTTCAATCAAAACCAAACAATATCAACCACAAACAATTATTCAACCATTCGTATTTTTCATCCAATATTTCACACCAATTCATAACAATAAATATCGTCCATGGTTTGTGGACGAGGGGAGTATATATATATATATATATATTAATTGTTATATTTCACTTGCATTTCAACACATATATCAATTATTCTATGCATGTATAATTCATACTTCGCTTATATAGCTTACACTACGCATGTACATAAGGTATACAACACGTGTGTAATTTATATTTTGCTTATATATTTTATACACGACATTTTCCATTCAAATTCATTTAATTTTGATTTCTCACATTGGTTTGCGGAGTGCTAAAAATCGTAGATGACTCAGAAAAATCTGCGGCTTCTTCTATGTGGTAGAGAGCTTCCTTGTGGTCCCGATGTTTCCTATTTCATCGAATTTCGTCAATACACCAAAAAGATATGATTTTTCAAAGTGCAGACATCAAAAAGGACTCACCTTTCTATTTGGTTCGAAACTAGGTTTGAGGTTTTCGCGAAATCCGTGGCACGTAGGGACGATCAGGGAGTTGGACGTGGAAGATCTTCGAGTGGGGGTCCTGTCGGTGGTGGTTTGGTGGAGCTCGGTGGTCGGTGGCGTCGTCAGCGGCGATGGGAAGTGGTGGACTTTGGGCGCTCGATTCAGGCGGAGGAGGCGATGGTGGCGATCGTGGGTGGGTCGGATCTGACGAGGGGGCGGAGACGCGTCGATGGAGGTAGGTGGCGTTGGCTGGAAGTGCCTGTAGCGGCGGCGGCGGAGGAGAGAAGGGAGGAACGGGTTTTCTCCTTTGGTTCGAGGGTTTCACATTTTTTTTATTATGAAAGAAAAAATCCTATTGGCCGAGGATTTATAGTAAATTTTAAATAGTGTTTTTACAAACGAACTCCTTTTCAAGCCAAACGACTATCGTCCCTAGCTAAATACCCCCATTCCGGACACAATGGGTTATGTTTCGTTGGCCAATTCGGCTGTTACAGTTAGTTATTTTTTAAATTAAAGTATAAAACATTTATTTTAACTTTGAATGCACATTTCAATTTGCCAGGGCCACAAACTGATTCGGAAAATTGCAGAAAAATAAATCTAGCTATGTTTTGATGCTACGGTCCCAACAAAACTAGTTTCGTCAAATTCTGAGATCGTTTGAAAAATGACCATTTTTGGTCGATCCAATTTAACAAAAATTGACCAAATGCATTTTCTTTTGCCACACTCACATACTAGCTTCAAAAATTATGAAATTTGAAAACTAACAATAATTTGACATCCCGGACCCAACAAAAGTGGTTTCGTCGAATTCCGAGGTCGTTTGCAAAATATCAATTTTCCAGGGCTATATATTCTATATAGCGATCTTTCTGAAAATTCATTCGGCCATAACTTTTGATTCCCGTTATGAAACTTCGATTTTTCAGATTCGTTAGAAAGGTATTGACTAACAGATTTAAATATTTTTGGTTTTGCTAAAATCCGTTATATTTTCCACCCTGCACAGTCAGTCAAAGTTTGAATTCAAATTTTCAAACTGACTCACTATTTCTAATTCACTATTTTATTGAAATATCCTATTTTAATTGTTCAAATTCCTTTGAAATCACCAATTTAAAATTTTTAAATTGGCCCGTATTTTCCGGGTTATTACAATCTCCCGCACTTAAAATTTTTCGTCCTCGAAAAGGAAACAACAGTAAATTAGGAAACAAAATGTAAATGCAATGTATTGTAAAGGTACCTTGCACCGGAGTTAGTCCGAGATATCCACTCTGCATTTGGGGTAAGCTTGCTTAATGCTTTCCTCAGTCTCCCAAGTACAATCTCTAGGATCACTGCTCCACTGCACTTTAACTTAATGAACCTTTTTGCTTCTTAGTTCTCTAGTTTCTTTGCCAACAATCTTTAATAGCTGTCTTTTGAGTGCTAATTCTGGAGTTATGTCTATATCCTGTTGCGCTGCTTCTTCTACAACAAGATCCGGATCATGCACATGTCTTCTAAGTTGAGATACGTGAAATACATCATGCACTCCAGGCAACCAATCTGGTTATTGAACCCTATAAGCAAGAGTTCCAATTCGTTCAAGTATAGGAAAGGGACCAATAAATCTCGGTGCCAACTTCCCTGTTTTGCCAAATCTGATTACTCCTCTCATCGGAGAAACTTTCAAATAAACATGATCACCAACAGAAAATGTCAAATCTCTTCTTCTAGAATTTGCATAACTTTTCTGTCGGCTTTGCGCGGTTCTCAAACGCTTTTTGATGAAGTCGACTTTATCAGATGCTTCTCTGATCATAACGGGTCCTAACACAAGTCTGTTGCAAGGTTCTACCCAACATGTTGGAGATCTGCAGGGTCTACCATATAATGCTTCAAATGGTGACATTCCCAAACTTGCTTGATAGCTATTATTATATGAGAATTCTGCCAAATGCAAGTGATCTTCCTATGACCCACCAAAATCAATTATACAAGCCCGCAATAAATCTTCTAGAATTATATTCACCCGCTCAGTTTGGCCATCTGTTTGAGGGTGATAAGCGGTGCTCATATTCAGTTTCATTCCCAATTCTGTCTGGAAAGCCTCCCAGAATTTACTAGCAAATATCGGGTCTCTATCACTGACTATGCTGATGGGAATTCCATACAGCTTAACGATTTCTTTGAAATATATATGTGCTAGACTTTGAGCGGTTCTATTGGATCTGACAGGTATAAAATGGGCATTCTTCGTGAAGCGATCTACGATTACCCAAATACTGCCATTACCTTTCCTGGTTCGCGGCAAGCCATCTATGAAATCCATGGAAATCTGTTCCCATTTCCAACTTGGGACTTCCAACGGTTGCAACAATCCAGCTAGCTTCTGTTGGTCGCTCTTGACCAATTGACAAGTAGGGCATCTGCTAACATACAAGGGAATATCCCTCTTCATTGCCTTCCACCAGAAAGTGCGTTTAATATCGTTGTACATTTTACTCACACTAGGATGGATGCAAAATTAGGATTTATGGCATTCATCCAACACTTCTCTTTTGAGCTCAGGAATGTCAGGAACACATATTCTTCTATTCAATCTCAGAACTCCCTCACTATCCACTTGGAAACTGGAGCCTTTGCCCCTTTGAATCCTTCTTATCATCTCTTTCACAAAATTGTCACTTTTCTGAAGAACATATATTTTATCAATCAATCCTGGCGTAATTATAAGATTGGCAATGATTGCGGTTTTTCTACTAAGCGCATCCGCTACTACGTTAGCCTTTCCCGGCGTATACAGGATATCAAGATCATACGCTGCAAGAAATTCTAGCCAACGCTGTTGTCTCAAATTCAGATCTTTCTGGGTGTATAAATACTTCAATGATTGATGATCTGTATACAGTATAAATTTCTCGCCCAATAAATAATGCCTCCAGATTTTTAAAGCAAAAACGATGGCTAGCAACTCAAGATCATGAGTCACATAATTCTTTTCATGCGGTTTCAGTTGGTGGCTTGTCAGTCTGAGGTTTTGAAGATGCTGCTTGGCTTGACTCGACTTGATTCGCAGCAGGCTTGCGTTTGTTCCCGGCTTGGCTTCTAGCGCGATCCTACTCCAGATGCCTATGGTCAAGGTCTTCGTAGTTGCATGTCATTTCCACCAGTTCGTTAAATTCTAGCTTGACATGGGCCATGGCTCTATCATGATACTGTCGCCTTAGCCCAAGGATAAACCTCTTATTTTTGGACTTCGCAGTGGCGACGAGCTCCAGAGCATAGGACGACAATAGTGTAAATTTATTCAGATAATCTTGCACGGAAAGATCCCCCTGCTGGAGGTTGGCGAAGTCATCGTGCATTCGTTCTAGAGCTTGTTCTGGGACATATTTCTCCTTGAAGAGTACTTTGAATCCATCCCATTTTCTTCCAGCTTCTCTATTCCCGGCGGTGAGAGATTCCCACCATAGTTTAGCTTGTTCCTGCATAAGCCAGGCGCCCATAATAGCTTTATCTTCGTCTCCAAGCCTTGGGGCTTCAAGAATTTTCTCGCATGTTTTGAGCCATGCAAAGGCCTCTATTACTGTGCCAGTTCCCGAGAAGGTCTTGCCTCCTAAGTTTTTGTATCTCTTAGCTACACGGTCCAGCTTGAAATATTGAGCGGCCGGAGGTTGTATCAAAGGTTCTTCTTGAACTGGGGCTTGTCCCCGTCCTCGGCCTCGGCCGGAACGGCCTCCTCTAGTGGCGGCTGCTCTGGTAGCCATTTGTCAAATTCTGTATAAGCAAGAAAAGAGTCAGCTTACAGAGACGATAATTTATTGCATAGTTAAGCAGAAAATTTACGGAAAGATAACGATGGACTGATCAAATTGTTTTTGCTATTCTGCTCGGCTCATTCTAGGACTTTACTAGTCCTATATCTAATGAGCAACTCGCCTTAGAATACTATTGATTCTATTTTGACGAAATGTTTAATGTGTTAGACTCCAGAACTAAGGTTAACCAAAGCTCTGATACCAGCTGTGACGATCCCAAAACCCCGTGACACGGTGTTAAGGATAATCATTGGAATATAACACATTAAACATCATTAGCAGATCACAGATAATAGCATAAACAGAAAATAGAATAATTTACATACATATGACAGCGGAATCATTTAGATATCATCACATCAGAGAAGCACAGTACATGATATAACTTAGTGCATAATGATACATAATCAGTCACCATCGCCTGAGGCGGAATCATACATAAAGAGTACAAAAAATAAATATCAGTCTACATCGCCAATGGTGGAATCATAATATAGATACAATAATGGCGGAGAAAATCCAAGTCAGCATGGTGTAGTCAAGCGTCGCCATGAGCCAAAAGTGCGTCAGAAACCTGTAACTAGGCTGCCCGTGTGAAAATGAGGGCACCCGAGTTTGCAAGGTGAAACAAACTACGAGCCAGTCATGGGACTGGTATGAGAAATCTACATAACTTATTAACAACAATAATAAGGCAAATCAAAGGAGCACGCCACTTTCGCGGAACGGGTTTACTCCAATGAGTGCTAGTGCATGAAATAAAGTAAATGATTAAATCATCGCAATGCTTTTTATAAAATGAAGCCAATATAAGACTCAGGTCCGATCATACAATGCAATGCAAGCCGGAGGATAGAGTTTTTACCTTATAATGGCCAAAAATGCTTCATACGAATTAAACAAAAGTGTTTGATATTATTACTAGTGCATATATGTTTCAAAAGCGATTTCAATCATAAATATCAATCATAGGCGGCATAAATGACCCATACCACTATGTCGTCGTACTAGTAATACAATCACGTCCGCATATTTCATATTGGAAATTGGATTCCTTCATGAGTCGAGGCAAGGGGCAAGCTCCTCTCCATTCGGGACACTCTAGCAAATGTCCCAGGACCCCACTATGATCCTTGGAATCGGCTGGGCCGGTCCTCTCTTACTTTTGAGGATTGGCATTTCCTGAACACACGTTTCCCGGTCCTTACAGACCTATAATCGAGGCGCCTCGCATTCCAACAACCACATAGGTGAAAAGTATATATAATGTCAGGGCTGGTAGGTCACTGACACCACCATAGCTAGAAAGAAACGTCGTGCTCTCCCAGCGGTCCGTCTCCCGTTTTTGACTCACGCCAAGGTGTGAGGCTCGCGAATTCACGTCATACACAAAGCTACGTCACACAGACCATGCTTTGATCATTAACCACAAGACTTTGCTTTGCAACATAAGCCTTGATCATATCCCACTTAGGCGTGCCACACAGGCAATCCACTCCATGCGACTGATATCTCTCAATACATAACCTCTGAGCTCGTACGTCTCAGAGAAGGGAGTTAAGCAAGAGAATAAATTCTCTGCCGCCAAACAGATATATATTTAACAGAGATCAATCAGCACAGAACAAAATCCAATGTCAGACACACAATCCATTTCCAATTCCGTTCTGGGTCTGAACGATACCGGAGGCACCAATTCCTCGCATATCCGTACAATCAACAGTATGTTTGGACGGCTACTACTTCAGTTCCTTCATGGTAGCTACTCCAATCACGAGCATCAGTAGCGCCCATCCATCCAATGTGAAGATCGTCGGTCTTCAACCATCTTCCACTCTTCGACTTCTCAACGTCATCGATTATTTGAAATGAGATGAACTCGGCTTTTTCAAATAACCCACGTATATTTGGATTTTCAAATCAATTTATCACATGGTTGCACTGTTCAACATTCACATTTCAGTTCTTTAGTTATAATTCTCATGTTAAATACATTCAACCATCACATATCAATCAAACACAACGAAATTGGTTTATTTCCACTCTATATCGTCTATAGTATTATATAACGATATATCGCCATTTTTAATTAATTTAAAACGGCCATATTTAATTAAACGACGTTTTAGGTCGTGTCGATGCACTGGCGCTGTTTTTCACTAATTTGTTTTACACATATTTGAAAATCTAACCGTTGGATCTTCACAAATTTTATATCATTAGAAAGATCATTTCAAAACGAATCCAACGGTTTCAGTTATGGGAAAATCCGACGGTCGGATCTTCCACACTAGTCGTTTGAAGTTACGATTTCAATTTACGAATTGCAGCGTCGTTATTCGATTTAATTTAATTATATTTATATATATATATATATATATAATCGTTTCTGGCGTTGTTTTTCTTCAGATTTGAATTAAACATTCCAGACAATCCAACCGTCGGATCTTCACAAAGTTGGTGCCTTTGGAAAGATATTTCCAAGGCGAACCCAACGGTTGTGGTTTCGGGAAAATCCAATGGTCGGATTTCCCGCACTAGTCGTTTGAAATCACGGTTTCAAAACACGAACTGCACGGCCACGTTTCGTTTTAATTCTATTTATATTTATATATTTATATAAATATAGTTCATTCAAAAATTCTTATATCGTTTTCACTTCAATTATTTCACTAACGCCTTTAAATTTTGGAAAATTTCGCCATAACCTCCTTTGTACGGGAGGGGCTAGGAAAATTCCCAAATAGCCACACGGGCGTCTCATGTTAAAAAGAAAAAGAAAAAGCCAACAGGCTCATAAAATCATCACCCAAACAAAACAGTAAATGTGTACCTATTTGTCGGGCACAAAATTTTATTCCTCTTCTCTAGCCCCTTTGCTATAACCTGTTCAATAAATATGCATGTACATATATACAATTTTTATCACTTATCATTTTCCATTCAACTTCATATTTGATTTACTTTGGTTTAAAAACACCATTCATTCTAATGTTCCATGCATAGGCTAAAACCATATCATTAGCTAATTAATGTATATTTCAACTCATGCACATTTATTTGAACAAGTGGCTATTTTTAACACTTCACATTTCAAAGATGATAATTTTGGTGAACTAAAATACATTTCAACACATGACTGTTTTATTTAGTTCCTATGCATGTTAAAAATAATATTTCTTCACAAATATTTATTTCAACGTCCGCATATCTTTAGCATATCACATATATGATAAAAATTATATTTTTATCATTTAAAATATTTATTCGACAAATGGATGTTTTCAACACTTCATAGTTTCAATAAAAATGTAATTTTTATTGTTCGATCTTTTTATTCAACACATGAACTTTTCCACTACACACACTTCTCAACACATGAGCATTTCCACACATGGATATTTTATTTATGTTGTTCATATTAGAAAGATGGAATTTTTATTGTTGAAACTATTTATATATAAGGTGAATATTTTACATACTTCATATATATTATAAAAATATGATTTTTATTGTTTAGACACTTCATTCATTCACCAATGAATTTAATTTTCACACATCACTTTTCAACTCATGAACATTTCCACACATGGATATAGTTTCAACATATGGCTTTAATATCAACGCATGAAGATAATTTCAACATATGAAAATAATTCTAACACATGAATATTATTCAAAATTTCGGCTGCATAACGGCAGGGTAGTTAAAACCGGCACCGTCCTTAGTACGACTCCTCACTCTACCTTAAAACCTCGCGGTTTTTGACAATGGGGATTCATGCATCTAATTCGCACGCAGGCGGCATGTTTTATTTTTATTTCCACATATATTTCCAATTCATTTCAATCACCAATGGGTATTTTTCAATCACAACCAAACAATATCAACCACAAACAATTATTCAACCATTCGTAATTTTCATCCAATATTTCACACCAATTCACAACAATAAATATCGTCCATGGTTTGTGGACGAGGGGAGTATATATTTATATATATATATATATATATATTATAATTGCTATATTTCACTTGCATTTCAACACATATAGCAATTATTCTATGCATGTATAATTCATACTTTGCTTATATAGCTTACACTACGCATGTACATAAGGTATACAACACGTGTGTAATTTATATTTTGCTTATATATTTTATACACGACATTTTCCATTTAAATTCATTTAATTTAGATTTCTCACATTGGTTTGCGGAGTTCTAAAAATTATAGATGACTCAGAAAAATCCGCGGCTTCTTCTATGTGGTAGAGAGCTTCCTTGTGGTCCCGATGTTTCCTGTTTCATCGAATTTCATCAAAATACCAAAAAGATATGATTTTTCAAAGTGCAGACATCAAAAAGGACTCACCTTTCTATTTGGTTCGAAACTAGGTTTGAGGTTTTCGCGAAATCCGTGGCACGTGGGGACGATCAGATAGTTGGACGTGGAAGAGCTTCGAGTGGGGGTCCTGTCGGTGGTGGTTTGGTGGAGCTCGGTCGTCGGTGGCGTCGTCGGCGGCGATGGGAAGTGGTGGACTTTGGGCGCTCGATTCAGGCGGAGGAGGCGATGGTGGCGGTCGTGGGTGGGTCGGATCTGACGAGGGGGCGGAGACGCGTCGACGGAGGTAGGTGGCGTTGGCTGGAAGTGCCTGTAGCGGCGGCGGCGGAAGAGAGAAGGGAGGAACAGGTTTTTGCCGTTGGTTCGAGGGTTTCGCGTTTTTTTTATTATGAAAGAAAAAATCCTATTGGCCGAGGATTTATAGTAAATTTTAAATAAAGTTTTTACAAACGAACTCCTTTTCAAGCCCAACGACTGTCGTCCCCAGCTAAACGCCCCCATTCCGGACACAATGGGATATGTTTCGTTGGCCAATTCAACTGTTACAGTCAGTTATTTTTCAAATTAAAGTATAAAACATTTAATTTTTACTTTGAACGCACATTTCAATTTGCCAGGGCCACAAACTGATTCGAAAAATTCCAGAAAAATAAATCTAGCTATGTTTTGACGCTACGATCCCAACAAAACTAGTTTCGTCGAATTCTGAGAACATTTGAAAAATGGCCATTTTCTGGTCGATCCAATTTAACAGAAATTGACCAAACGCATTTTATTTTGCCACGCTAACATACTAGCTTCAAAAATTATGAAATTTGAAACCTAGCAATAATTTGACATCCCGGACCCAACAAAAGTGGTTTCGTCGAATTATGAGGTCGTTTGCAAAATATCAATTTTCCAGGGCTATATATTCTATATAGCGACCTTTCTGAAAATTCATTCGGCCATAACTTTTGATTCCCGTTATGAAACTTTGATTTTTCAGATTCGTTAGAAAGGTATTGACTAACAGATTTAAATATTTTTGGTTTCACTAAAATCCGTTATATTTTCCACCCTGCACAGTCAGTCAAAGTTTGAATTCAAATTTTCAAACTGACTCACTATTTCTAATTCACTATTTTATTGAAATATCCTATTTCAATTGTTCATATTCCTTTGAAATCACCAATTTAAAAATTTTAAATTGGCTCGTATTTTCCGGGTTATTACAGATTCGAGTGCCTTTTATGCTACTCCATACTTGATTTTCGTCTCCTTCGTAAAAGTCACGATTTAAATTTGCATTTGAGAAGTTTGAGGTGTGCTTGAGGAAGAAGCCATTAAAAAGTTTTTGAAGACTATAGATATGAAGAAAGTTGCTTGTAAGGTAGAGAGAATAAGAATAATAGATAAATAAATAGAGATTGAAAGGGCAAAACTTTTATGAAATCAATAACACCTTTTCAGACATTGGGAGTTAGTGAAAAGTTGGAGGGAAGTTTGAAAGATTAAACTTTGGAAATTCAAATTTTGAATTTCATTTACATGCCTATATGTTGACATGTCTATTTACGTATGTTGACATACATGGTCAATTTTAAAGGACATGTCATTTTGAATTTTGGTTTTATTATATAAATGTTTTTACATTCTAAATTTATTATTTCCTGAAATAATATTAACCCTAACAAACATCTAAATTTAATCCTTACTATTTATTATTTTATTATTGCTTTGAATATCAAATTTCAAATTTGAATTTTAAAGTTTAAATTTGAATTTAAAATCTAAATTTCAAATTCAAATTAGGCAATCAAACAAAACATCAATTCATCCAAATCAACCAAAAAAATAAAAATTACTTAAGGTGTACCTGGTTTCTAGATCCATTTCTTCAACATTTTCTGAATTATTTGCTGTTGTGAAACACGTATTAGAAATTCCAGTTCCTAGCTCTTCATCACTTGATGATGAATCTAAACCATCTAAAGTTGTTGCATATGCCCTTTTTCTTTTCTTCGATGAATTACTATTGTCTGTCTGTTGATTCGTTTTATCTAGATATGGACACATTCTTCTTATATGACCTGGTTTATTGCAGTTATAACATCGATCATCATTTCTTCCTTAACTCCCTTGATTTTTTCTCTGAAAATTATTCTCATTTCAAATCTTAGAAATTTTCTGAAACTTTTTGTCTTTAAAGCAATTTCTTCATCGTCTTCGCTACTTAATTCAGAACCATTGGTTGTCACTTTAAATGCTATACATTTCCTTTCCATGGGCTTATATTCCTTTCTTTTTTATAATTGGACTTCGAACGACATAAAATTTCCATTTAACTCCTCAATCTTCATTTCACTGACATTATTGGTTTATTCAATCGCCTATGTTTTCTGATCCCACTCTGAAGTTAATGAACTAAGTATTTTCTGACTTGGTCTTCCTCTAAATAAGTTTTTACCAATGCTATTAATGAATGCACGATCCCTTGGAATTTGGAGTACATATCAGAGATAGATTCATTCTCGTCTGTTTTATAATACCCAAACTGATTTATTAGCATTGATATATTTGTTTGTTTAACTTTATTGGTTCCTTCGTGAGTAACTTGTAATATTCCCAATATTTCGTAAGCAGATTTACAAACTGATACTCTATTAAATTCATTTCTATCTAATGAATAAAACAACATATTCATGGCTTTAGAATTGCTTTATGCAGCAGCCTTTGTTCATTAGTCCATTGTGCAAAATTAGTAGTGGGTTCAACATATTCAGTCTGTGTAATATTCCATGAGTCTAATCCTACTGATTGTAAATATATTTTCATTCTACATGCAAAATATGAATAATTACTGCCATTAAATAGTGGTGGTCTAAAAGTGGACTGACCCTCTACAAAAGAACTATTATTACTAGTGTTGGTTGCCATTTAATATTTTAAAAAATCAAATTATGAACTTTTTGAAAACTTATGCTCTGATACCAATTGTTATAGAATGCAGAATGTAGATCTTAAGGAAAAACAAACACTAGAAGGGGGTGAATAGCGTTTATGAGGAATTTACGAAAATCTTAAACTTAAATGATCAACTATATGAATCACATACAACAGAGATGATCACAAACACAGAATAAAAAACAAACACAGAAATAGATAAATATAAAATGCAGAAAATGAAATTAACACACTGGACTTTATACTGGTTTGGATTACCCCTACGTCTAGTCTCATACAACGTTGGATTGCACAGAGTTTTATCATTATCAATATCTACCCCTTGATTTCACAGCTACAAGGTTAACGCCGCTCCAAAAACACTTGACATGGCTATAAGGTTAACACCGCTCCCTTTCCTTGATTTCAGAGCTACAAGGAACACACCCTTTTCCCCAAAACTTCCCAAATGATTACAACGGCCCTATAACTTTTCAGTGGCACTTCAATTCAGGGAGTAGTTGAAAGAGATTTAGAAAAGATTAAGTTTGATAGAATTTGAGTAGAAATCGACAAAGTATAAGTATAGAAATCAAGAAAATATGAAATATTAATGGTGGTTTAAAGACGAGTGAACATGGAGAAGAATAATTGTGAAAAATTTCGAAATCATCTCCTATTCATAGCATTTTAATGGTTGCAATGTTTCAGAAACGCTACAAATAGTGAAAAGACACTTCCGTTGAAATTTGAATTTCTGGCACTTGTATGTCGACATAGGCTTTTATATATGTCGACATGTGTGTAGTATTTTTATTTTTAAAACTATTTTTCAAATGTTTAATCATATATTTTATTCTGGAAATTCTTGAATCAAAACTAATTATTATAAATGAATATTTTAAAGTGTAAAAGCATATGAAATCATAATAATATATTATGCAAGCATATTTATAAAGTTATAAGGTTTAGAGCTATAAAATAATAAAACTATATAACTATATTAATATATATATATATGAACTTATATATTATAACTTTAAACTTATATGTTTGAAATCATAAGTCATATAAAATAATTTGAAATTTGAATTTGAATTTTGAAAACAGAATTTGAAAATTAAAAATCAGAATTTGAACTTGGAGTGCTATTCAGAGTCTTACGTATAAACTATACTCTATTACTATATTTTTCTTGAACTCTTGATAACTTGATAACTCATAAGTCTTGAAAAGCTTTTGAATCCTTAATCTCTTGGAACTCTAAAACTGTATAGTCTTCAGTATTTAAGTCCTATATACAAATCCTACATATATTTGTATACATAATCTAGGTAGAGATGTTAGTATATATTTTATAATCAATTAGTAATGATAATTGAAATAAGGTTGTTGCCATCAAATCTCCATTCTCCAACACTACCAACCACACATGCATAAGTATTTTTCTAACAAAATTATCAACCACTAATGAAATTCAACCATGTCAAATAAGTCAATCAAGTTATTCAAGTCAAACAAGTCAATTAAAACAATTCAAACAAGTCAAAATAAATAAATGAAGCCAAATAAGTCAATGAAACCAATCAATTCAATCAAGCCTAACAAGTCAAACAAGTCAATCTAGTCAAAGTAAATATGTTTTGTATTTGATTAATAATCCCATATATTTCTAATTAGACAAAAACTCCTCATGTTATGTGTGGAGTTAAAAGTTAACATCTAATGCAATGTGTGCATTAGGTTGATTATAATGCAGTATGAACTATATGTCATATGCAAAGCAATATGAAATGATATATATATATATATATATATATATATATATATATATATATATATATATATATTAAATGAAATGCAACTTGTGATGTGAATGATTTTATTTTAAGATGAATTGTAATTTATAATAATGATGTATGATATGAAATAAAATATGTAATGATAATATGCAGAATGATTTGGTGATGATATTTATTTTGGTAGAAGATATTCGAAGTACTATTTTAATATTATGCATAAACTATATATTAATTTCTGGACTTAGTTCAATGATATAATGAAAGAGATTGAAAGAATAATAAAGATAAGAGTTTTAAAATATATTCATGATAGGTAGTAAAATATTCAGAATAATTCTATGAGAAGTGTGGTGTTAAATAATCTTAGTAGGGTGCTTCTTTTTTTAAAATAATATAGTAAATATTGAAGATCATTTTATAGTGAATATAAACTTTTATCATATGAAGTAAACTATTTTGATATAAACGTGTATATATATATATATATATTCATAATTGTATATATAATACTAACAAAAATAAATGTATTGTGAAATATACATCAATCTTTTAATATAAATTATCTTTAGATTTATACTATAAAATAAATTAATTTACTAAAGAACCATTAAAATGTTAAAACTTAAAATTAGAAAATTATTATAATATAAAATCTATAATTTTAACAATTTTTTTTTGATAAATTGTGGCAATATCGAGTAAACTATAAAAATATGTTTTACATACCGATGTTTAAATATACAAGTTTTGCAAATCTAATAAAATAAAATAATCAAAATTAGTATTCAATTTACAATGTGACCCAAATCTTTATGTAATCATAGATGAAAAATATATATAAGTTAGACTATGTATGTTCAAACTTCATATAAAAGATATATATATATATATATATATATTACAACAATATCAGGTGTTTGAAAATTAACATATCTATGTACTATATAGTTTTATTTATATATATAATTTTGAAACAAAGCATATGAAATATAAGCAGATGAACAAAATTGGTAACTAGAGATTGAACTGACATTTTCATATTGAAAAGACGACCTTTCAAAACCAAATGAAATTTTAAAATAATAAGAGATTTTAGTTAAATTGGTATATTGGTATGTATACTATGATGTATTAACATATGAACCAAAATATCTAGAATTCTAAAAGAGATAAATTTCTGTACCTAACTATGTGCATAGATGTATATCCCTAATTTCAACGATAATTATGTAATAATTTTAAAGCGTACCTATTTTCGCAATCCTACTTATTGTTGTTCTTCCATTGTCGTGAATTTCACATTCACAACATCCAGAATTTGACGATGAGATCAATAATTTAGTACCAAATATTTAAATTTGAATTTGGAATTTGGAATTTTGATGAATGAACGCTTCAACTACTATTAGCCCAAAAGTCATATCCCTTCATAAACCTTTCTCTTCTTGATTAATGAACGATCATCTTGGGGTCTTTCGGCCAGTACTCATCGGACATAACTCTTCCCCTGCAAAACAAGACAACTCTTCAAAGAATCAAGTGACTTTTCAAAACAACTAATTGTAATTTTAAATAATGACATCACGATAATTTTGTGGCATATCCATATAAAAAAATAGCGCTAAAAAATTACTATTTTAAATTTTTCAAAAGATAGATTATGATACTTTATTTTTCAACATAGTAAAATGTAAACCTATCTAATACTGATGAAATGCATGAATTTAAACTAGTGTTATAAATCATTTCAAAAAAATTCATTTAATATTTCCAAAATTCAGATTATGAACTTTTGAAAACCTATGCTCTGATACCAATAGCTAGGGATGAGAATTACGAATCTTAAGCCAAAATTAACACTAGAGGGGGGGTAAATAATGTTTTGAAGAGATTACGGAAAACATAAACAACTAACGATTATTTAAACAACTGTATAAATCACAGAATGAATATCATAACAAAAACAATCACAAATGCAAATATAAATAGAAATAAAATGCAGAAAAGGAAAGAATACACCGGATTTTTTGCTGGTTCAGTCCTACGTCTAGTCCTACGCAATGCTGGATTGCGCAGAGTTTAATTCACACTAATATCAAACTTACAACAACTTTGATTTCACGGCTACAAGGTTAACACAGATTACGCACCCTTGATTTCACGGCTACAAGGTTCAAACCGATCCCACACCCTTGATTTCATGGCTACAAGGTTTACACCGCTCCTTTTCCTTGATTTACATGCTATAAGGAATAAACCCTTTCCTAAAAAATTACAAACAGCCCTAGAACTCTTGATTAGCACTTCCAAATAGAGAGTATTTGATAGAGATTGAGAAAAGAAAGAGAATGATATAATTTGTATTGAAAACGGTTGAGTATAAGTGTAGAAATCAAGAAACGAAAGTATAATAATGTGGGAAAGAGTAAGGATAGAGAGGAGAAGATAAGTTAGTTAAAAAATCAAAAATGACCCCTTAATATAGAGTTCCAAAGGTTGCAACAGTTCTGAAACGTTTCAAATCATGAAAAGACACTTCCTTTCAAATTTAAAAAAAATATGACGATTATATGTTGACATGTCAAAAATGTATGTCGACAAATATACTATTTTTTTGAATTTTAAATCATTTTTAATTGTATTTAAACCGACATATGTATTCCGGAAATTTCTGAAACAAAACTAGATGTTAAAACAATATTTTTCATGTATAAAAACATAAGAAAATATTATTTAAACATATGATTAAAAAGTTTATATATATGTGATATAAAAATTATATACAATATATATGGTTTTTATAAAGAGATATCTATAAACTATATAAACAAAAAGGTTATTTGAAAACTTAGAGTTTAAATAAGAATATTTGAAATTACAATCAAATATAAATTAATTATATATATAATTGATTTAATAAAACTATAAAAATAAGAATACTTATAAATTAGGAAATATGTTTGGAATCATAAGTTTGAAATCCTTGGATGATGAAAAATCATTTTGAGAGAGTTTTAAAATAGTTCAAAATCAATTTTGAAAACAGAGTTTGATTGCTATTAAGAGTTTTACATAATATCTAGACTTTATTACCTTGATAGACTTGGACTCTTGAACTCTTGATATCTCCATACTCATGAGTTTTGATTCTCCTTTGAAATCTTGAATCTCTTAACTCTTGAAACTCTTAACTGTACAGTCTTCAATATCTTATTACCTACATATAAATCGTGCATATATATACATACATACATACATACATACATACATACATACATATATATATATATATATATATATATATGCTCTGGATAAAAGTGCTAGAATATATTTTATAACCCATAATGATTGAAACAAGGTTGTTGTCATCAAAACATCATCAATATTCCATTCTCCAACATCTTTGATGCGTAAATAAATGGTAATGAGAAGGTTACCCCATTTATCAGGGAAATTATGTAACTTGTTATTCCATCACAAGTAAAGATCGGAACTATAAAATACCAAGGAATAACTGACCTAGATGACCATCTAATGGTCTTCGATAGTCAAGTGGATTTGTATAATACCTCTAGGGCAGTCCGATGCACATTGTTTCCGGTGACATTATGATGTACCACTACCGACTGGTATCGGCGTTATCATGAAATGTCTATATACCCCTGGAAGTAATTCTCTTACGTGTTTGCAGTGCAATTCTACATATTGAAAGACCCATATATCCATCACACAATGGTGGTTAACATCAAGCAACAACCAGGGAAGCCTTTGAGAGAATACCTAACTCTACGTCATAGATGGCCTATTGCAACGAAATTACAATATGTTGCTAGCTACGATGTAACGATAGCTATGCTGATTTTTTTTCTATTACAACATTCGCTTCAAGGTGTTAGCATAGATATCAGCAATATGTTGCAATAACTATAATTATATTCAAACTAAAAAAATACACCTCAACGATCCATACCATTATTTAAAACAAAAAATCTCAACCATCAATCCACACCATCAATCCACTCGTCAGCTATTTCTATTTTCCACTTTTATTTTCATTCACCCGCTTCATTTCGTTCTCACCCCCAAATTCTCAAAATTATTCGATCCCTAATTTTATATTCATGGTCGGTGATACTCTTGGTGTTCTGTTGTCTCTTCTAACTGCATCCAAGTATGTAAATCATCCTTTCAATTTCCAATTTATCTTACAATATATAAATAAAATATTGCTAGCATTAGTAAACTTTATATTATTGCAATTCTTCTCTTGCTTCTATTAGGAGAAAGCAATAGTCTTACTGAATTGTGTGTATTTTCCCCATCCTTTTCAAATTTGTATTTTGATGATTAAACGAACTCATTTTCCTTTTCACAAGTCATCATGCCATTAGATGTTTGTAATGTTATGTATATAGTTTCAGGCTGCATGTTGTGAATGATGACAGCAAACAATGGGGATGGTCTAAAAGAGAGGCTATGAATTCATCCTAAATGACAACGAGGAACCATTTACGTGAATGGATTCAATACATATTGGTTAATGCCATCCGCAGACGATGGGAGCACCAGGGGAAGAGTGTTCGACGTTCTTCATCAAGTACCAAGGTTAGATTGAATGTTTGCAGGACTTGAGCTTTTAATGATGGAGGTCATAGAGCTCTTTAGGTCCCTCCAGGCCAATATGTTGAACAAGTCTTCAAGGTATTGCTTTGATTATGTTTCCATTTACACATTTAATGTAACATAGATATGAGCTTTTGACATTCTCCATGTCTTTTACTTGGTTGATGTAATGCTTATACGAATGTAACGACCCGGAAAATCTGAACCAAATTAAAAAATTTTAATTGGCTAAAATAATGGATTTTAAATATTTAAGGTAAATATTTTAAATAATAGCGATGAAAAGTGAGTTTGAATCGACAATTGAAACGAATATAATTAATTATAATTATAAACAAGGCCTGAAATGGCGCTGCAGTTTCAAAAATTGAATTCAAACTTTGTCGGACTGTACCGGGTGCAAAACAAAACGGATTTGAGTGAAACCAAAAATATTTAAATCTGCTAGTGAATCCTTTCTAACGAATCTGAAAAATCGAAGTCTCATAGCGGAAAGCAAAAGTTATGGCCAAATGAATTTTCAGAAAGGTCCCTATAGAATTTATATAGCCCGTGAAATTGGCCATTTTGCAAACAACCTCAGAATTCGATGAAACCACTTTTGTAGGATACAGGATGTGAAATTATTGCTAAGTTTCAAATTTCATAATTTTTGAAGTTAGTATGTAAGCGTGGCAAAGGAAAACGTGTTTTGGTCAATTACAGTTAAATTGGATCGACCAGAAATGGGCCTTTTTGCAAACGGACTCAGAATTCGACGAAACTAATTTTGTTGGGACCGTATCATCAAAACATAGCTAGGTTTATTTTTCTGGAATATTTCGAATCAGTTTGTGGCCCTGGCAAATTGAAATGTACATTCAAATTTAATATTGAATGTTTTATATTTTAATTTGAAGAAAAACTGACTGAAACATTCGAATGGGCCTACGAAACATATCCCATTGTGTTCGAAATGGGGGTAAAATGCTAGGGACGACAGTCGTTGGGTTTAGATTGGTGGTCGTGTCAGAAAACCCCTTTAAAACCCACCGGCCAATCATAATTTTTATAAAAAAAAAATCCCTTTCTCTCTCCCGATCTAAACGGCGGCTAGTCTCTGAAGCTTCCCTCCCCGTTTCCGATCGCCACAGCGACCATCAGCCCTACCTCCTGTTGAACTTTTTGAAGCCCTCCTTCTCCCCTTCAAATCAGTACCAACCGCACCACCTATCTCTCCCCCGTTGTCGAGCTCTGGCCCCCGAAAACTACGCCGCGTCGACCTCGATTCCAGGCCAGTCCCGCCATTGCACGACACCCACCTACCTCGATAGGAGCGCCTCTCCTAGCCCTTCAAGGTGGTGAAGACCGATCGTCATATAGCTACGCGGATTTCGAGGAAAGTGGAAACCTAGATTTGAACGAAATAGAAAGGTAACGGTTTGAAATTATATAAACTATATTATAGCAGTTTAAAGCGCTACGGTTTTTGATTTCACTGTAAAAATCATATCTTTTTTGTTTCTTGATGAAATTCAGTGAAACAAGAGACACCAGGACCGTGAGGACGTCTTCTACATTCTAGAAGAGACCGCATATTTTACTGAGCCTTCTGCTATTTTTGGTGGAGTTGTAGTAACCCGCATTTTAGCTGTTGAACAATTTATTTATTTAATTATTAAATATCGATATCGAGAACGTGAATTAAATAATATTGAATATTTAATTAATAATTATAATATAATAAAATATATTATAATGTTGAAATAATCAAAAATATTGGAAATACAGATATTCTGTGAATGGGGTCATCTCTAAGACGTAATTCAGCTTAGAGTTGAATTATACTGACGAATATATTCAATCGACGACAGTTTGAATGTATAATTATAATATAATTAAAATAGAGCTCGAAACGACGCGGCAGTTCGCTATCTGGCGATTCAGACTTCAACTGAATGTACAGGATTCATTTTAAGCCGGATTTCTATGAAACAAGAAACGTGTGGAGCTAGTGGAGTATATCTTTCTAGTGGAAGAGAAAAATTCGGGATTTCGTCGTGTAGATTTTGATTTACGTCCAAATCAAATTTCAGAAAAAGTCGGTATGGAATTCCTTTATAATTCGTAACGCTTTATATACGTTATTAAAGGGATTTTCAATGTAAATTGAATATCGAATCAATCTGGACTCGGAATAGCGAGTATACTGGAGCTGTATGATATTCCTCGGTGAATATATACGAGAATATATATTTATTAATATTTAATTTAATTTATTTAAATATATTTATATATTTAAATAGGCTATTTAGAGCGTTAAAAATAGCCAGTTTTGCAAACGAAGTCGGAATTCGACGAAACCAATTTTGTTGGATCCGCAATGTCAAATTATTCTTGGATTCCAAGTTTGGTGATTTTTAGAATCACTGTGTGGTCGTACGGATTTTTAGAGTGAAAAACAGTCAGTATTTCGACGGTTAAAAATACGCTGTGTGAGCAAACGGAGTCAGAATTCGACGAAACCAGTTTCGTTGGGACCGTAATGTCGAACTGTAGCTGCATGTCCAGTTTCGTGATTTTTGGGTATCACATGTGAGTATAGGAATTTTTAGAAGACTAATATAAGGAGCAGTTCAATATAAAGGAATAAAATAATCAAAATAAAATATCTAGATATTTTGATTTGGCTATAAATACACCACCCTTTACCCTTAAAAACCTAAATTTCCCTCTACCAAAGTCAAACACAGCAAACATTCTGCCGTCGGTTCTATTCTTCCAAAACAGAAAAAAATCAAAAGTTCAAAAAATCAAAACAAATACTACAAATTATGATACTTATATATTTGAGTTGTGTATGAGTTTCTCTTCAGTTTGGGATGATTTTTGGGAGGTGCGAACGCTGTTCTGCAGTTCAGCGGTTTGGGTTTCGGCACCTAGGGCTGGAGAAATCTCGAAACCTGGTTGTTGATGCATGGAATCGAGTTCATCTTTGGATTCAGCGAGGGTTTTTGCATCAGGTTTAAATTTTTGGGATTTAATCGAAATTAATTGTGTCGATGTTCACTGTAGAAAATGGGAAAGGGGGGTTCGACGGAAATTCGTTGGTGGGTGCGGGTTCATGTTTATCGGTATGGGTGGATGCGGTTTTTGAAGAGGATCATTTTTGTGATTTTTGTTGGAATTTGCGTGGACTAGAGGAGGAAATGAGGAGGGAGAAACGAGTGGAAATGGCCATCGAAGTCCTGGAGCCTGCGTTCGGTGGTTTGGGGAAGATGAGGTTTTGGGCTTTGTTCGGTTAGTGGGCTGGTTCAAGGAAAATGAGGGTGGGCCGGAAATTTAAATGAAAGGTGAAGCCCAACCATATGTAATCCATGTTTTATTAATTAAATATATACATTAACTTTGAAATTGGATATCTTGATCATACGAAATCAGATTGACGGATCGTAAGTTGCGTTGGGATCGTATGGACGGGAGCAACACAATGAGACTGACTGGGAGTGAATCCGAGATCGTTACAATTTATGGCGAAATAAACTGTTCGACTGAATCAATGAACGTAAACCGATATTTATCGGCTAACGCGCAAATGTGAGTAAATCTCACTAACTCTGAACAGTTTATATTTTCATGTTGTATTTTTAGAACTGTTAAATATAGACTGTTTGACTGTGTGTTGACCGTTTGATTGAACTGCTAGTCAGTTAGTTAAATTTCCGTATTGATTCTGTTTATCAAAATATATCATATGAAACTGAAAGTGATGATTGATTTTATTGTATAACATCTGTGGATGCAGGGAAATAGGTTGGAGGAATCCAACTGGATTCCTCAACAGTTATTTTATTGTTTTTCATATATTGTTATATGATGTGATATAAAATCTGTGGGCAATTATATGTGCGTGGACGATATTGAACATCGTGATTTGAGATGATTGAATACCATAACATACCGGTATGTAGATAAGGGAATTTTCAAAGTGATATTGAAAACAGCATATTTATAAAATGGGATATTTATAAATAAGAGATATTTATAAAGTGGAATATTTATAAATAAGAAATGTTTATAAATTGGAATATTTATAAATAAGAGCTATTTGAAAAGGAAATAAATTCAAAACATTTCTTTTTGAATGGAAAGGCCTGTGTGGCGAGTTTGGGGATTTTCCCGATGCTCCCGATACAAAGGAGGTTATGGCAAATTTTTCAGAGGATTTAAGGAGTTAGAATATTTCAAGAATAAATATGAAAAGAGAAATATTTGTAAAACATTTACAAATGAAATCAAAAGAGAATATTTGTAAAACATTTACAAATGAAATCAAAAGAGAATATTTGTAAAATCCTTTACAAATAGAATAGAAAGAGAATATTTGTAAAATCATTTACAAATGAAATGAAAAGAGAAATATTTGTTAACCGTTTACAATGAAATGAAAAGAGAAATAATTGTAAAAACATTTACAAATAGAATTGAAAAGGAAATCATTTGTAAAGTGAAGAACCGTTGCTAAAAGTAAATCTTTATAAATGAATAAACGTTGTAAAAAAGGAAATCCTTTTAAATGGATAAACGTAATTAGAAAGGAGTTAATCGAATATGGTATTCGAAAGTTAGCAAATCGAATATGTTATTCGAAAGGGGTTAGTCAAGTCGAGTTAGTCAAATAGAGTTAACCAGTTGGAGTTAATTAGTTAGAGTTAATCGATTAGAGTTAAAACGAACTAGAGTTAATCAAATATAGTTATTTGAGATAGAGTTAGTCAAGTTAGTCGAGCCTAGTTAATCGAATCGAATTGGTCGAACCAAGTAAGTCGAGTTAAGTTAGCCAAGTTAGTCGAGCGTAGTTAATCGAATCGAATTGGTCGAACCAAGTAAGTCGAGTTAAGTTAGTCAAGTTAGTCGAGCCTAGTTAAATCGAATCAAATTGGTCGAACCAAGTAAGTCGAGTTAAGTTAGTCAAGTTAGTCGAGCCTAGTTAAATCGAATCAAATTGGTCGAACCAAGTAAGTCGAGTTAAGTAAGTCAAGTTAGTCGAGCCTAGTTAATCGAATCGAATTGGTCGAACCAAGTAAGTCGAGTTAAGTTAGTCAAGTTAGTCGATCCTAGTTAATCGAATCGAATTGGTTGAACCAAGTAAGTCGAGTTAGTCGAGTCAAGTTAAGTTAGTCAAGTTAAGTTCGTCGAGTTAAATTAATCGATGTTAGTTTCATCGAAAGGAGTTATCGATGTTAGTTTCATCGAAAGGAGTTATCGATGTTAGTTTCATCGAAAGGAGTTATCGATGCTAGTTTCATCGAAGGGAGTTATCGATTATAGTTTAATCGAAGTGAGATTTTCAAATATGAGATATTTGAAAAGCAAGAGTTATCGAATATTGGTTATTCGAAGAGAGATTATCGAATATCGTTTATTCGAGAATGAGTTAATCGAATATAGGTTATTCGAAGAAGAGTTAATCAAATAGAGATTTCTCGAAGAGAGTTAATCGGCAAATTTGATTATATCGAATTCGGGAAAGTACTTATACTTTACAGTGTTTAAATAGAGATTTATTTATTTATAAATAAATAATTGTTAGGTTAATTATTCACTAATAAGAATAGAAGTTATAATTAAAGTTAGATAATTCGAAAGTAGGGATTATAACGTTATCGTTATAACCAATGTTTTAAATATAGAAGTAGATTAGTAAAATTGAATCCGAGAAAGACGTAAAGAAGTTTTTAAAGATTAAAAGATAAACTTTGACCATTTTGAAGTTATAACGTTGTTCAGTTAAGGTCTGAGAGGTAATTATACCCCAACTTGAGTGACTTCCTTCTTAACTAAGAAATGGTAAGGTTTGATCGTAAAGGAGTTTTGGAAATGTTTTCCAAACGAGAATCAGAAATGTTTTCTAATAGAAGAAAATAAGAATTTAGAATATAGGGAAACAGGAGATAAGTAAATAAATGAACTAAAGAGATTTATGTTAAATGATGTTTGTTCGATATAATTTCCATCTGGAAATAATATCGTTGTTTGCACACTTGTTTTTCTTTGATAGTTAAATCACAGACTATCGAAGTTTTGACCATTTTAACGTTGTTAATATGGAGAGACCGGTTGGATTATTATCCATAGAACCACTCTGTATTGGCATAAGCGTCGCGAATCATATATGCCAAAGATAATTGAAGACAGAGTAAAATGCAAGGGCTATCCTGTTTACAGAATAGTGCCTTCGGTTTGTCCAGTCCCAGGACAACTTGTATGGACGAAGGTCTGACAGAGTATATCCAATGGATCGCGTAAGTTGATCTGTTCAAACGTATTCACGTTTGGTGGCAGAGGAATTCGTTTCTCTTAGCTGTATACCCATGTTATTTTTGGATAAGTCAATTTGTGATTTGGCGGGTATGACGATGTGACATTTTAAGTGAATGAAGATGGATGTCTGACAGAGTATTTCCAGAAAGGTCACGTACATTGATTTCTTCAACCGTACCAAGAGTGGAAGTGGAGAAGGAAACTTCTTTTAGCTGACACGTAATGTATTGTTGTAGACGTCAATTAGTGATTTTCGATGGATCTGACAATGTGGCATTCGAAGTGAATCTATTGTGATGATAAAGCGTAGCTTCTAGCCTCACATCCGATAAATGACAGAAATCGGGCAGGCAACATGGCTAAGTCGGTCGCACCGAAGTAGGGTATATAATCACCTATCTAGAGAATATTCATTTGTTTCTTAAATCTATCAATGCTGTCCCATATATATACGGGAGCGGTTGCTGATCCCAACCGTTGGTGATGTACATTCGATACACTCAAGCGAAATGAGTGGTTGGTCATGTGTGGCTGAGTTGCAAGATGTTCTTGTTGAACTCCAGTGTATCGTTCCTAGAGTACACTGATCGGAAGGTGGTTCCATACCTTGTCATAGTTGGAAATCCAATCATCCAATACGTGCTTGCGATTTTGATTTTATACTATATATGTAGTAATGTGAGATGCAAGCATTTCTGCTAAATTGATATTTATTTGTACTTAGACATTATTATAATATCAGAATGATATTGCTTTGCAAAGATGTTTGGATTCTCATAAGGTAAAAACCCGTTCCGTTATGCGGCGTGGTCTTGTGAGATATCCTTTATTAAACCAAGTATTAAATTGTTTTACTCATACCAGTCCCATGACTGACCCGGAGTTTATTTGTTTTGTTTTCCCTAAACTCTTGGGTGCCTAATTTGTATGGGCAGTCAAGTAGTCAGGAATTTGCAGATATACTTGGAGAGCTTGGAGCAGGAGGCTTCAAGATCATATAGCTATAGTTATTTCCGCTGTATTGTAAGTGTTGTACTCTGATATGTGCTATTGTATACATAACTGTTATATTTCAAAGTTATGTTATATATTATATGTTATTCGTTCCGCTGTGAGGTTCGTGTTACTCTGATGTTGTGTTCTTCTTCTTCATATATTCTAAGTTTCTATCTTATCTATTCTCACCTTCTAATTTCTTTCATTAATTACTGGGATTTTTCGATGTTTTGGTTATCGACATCGAGCTTACGTCGATAACCAAAGTCGCTCAAAATCCGGGTCACTACAGTTGGTATCAGAGCATTGGTTTAGTTATTACCTTGGCTCTGTGGCGTGATTCAGTAGAGATGGGATTAGTAATATCCTTGACTGAGTTTGAGTGTATATATATGAGTGAACATATTTGTTAGTTAATATAAAATGATTTTATATTGTGGAGTTTTATTGGTTGAGTTGTTTGTGATTTCTGGTCGATCGGTTTGATCCACTGTATCGATAGGGGTTACTAAACACTCGAATACGATGAACCGTCATGGTATGTTTTGAAAGAGGGTAAATGGAATAATTTTACCCGAATATATTTGATATAGTATATTGGTTGTGTTGGTTGTTATTATAATCGAGTAAGATTATAAAAAGGTAAAATGATTATAAATGACTAATCAGAATTCATATAAGTAAAGTACATGAAATAAAATGAAGAAAAATCTGAATTTAAATCAGATTGGAATTAAAATAAGGAAATTTTAAGTTCCTGAGAGATTTTGAAAACGTTTTTCAAACTGAAGGTGATATAGTATTGAACTCACTTCGATAGCTGGAAAATAGATTCTGATGATGAATCGCGACATCATCAGTGTTCATTTTCGAGTTCTAAGTGACGGACTACTACCAAAGGTTTTGTTTTTGAAATGTTTTGAGAAAACAAGTGTTTAGAAATTCAAAGGTTTTAAATTGGTATTATGATTTCAAATTGATTTGAAATAAATCCAGAAATTTAAATTCTGAAATATAAATTTAACCTATGAAGTTAAAGAGATTGAGATGGTAAAAATAGAGAAAAATAAATTGAAATTAACTTGAACTGAGTTAAATAAAATTGAATGGGCTAGAGATAATCTAGAATGGAACCAAATTGATAAGTCAATAATTTGGAATTTTATATTGGGGTTCGAATGAAATTCGATTTGGATTTGAGGATATGAACTGATTGGAATTTGATTGAGATAACATTGGTATATGCGGAGTGATAGCATATGAAAGTGATAGAGTTGATATTCCCGACAAAAAGGTACCAGTTTATATTATATATGGATATGAGATTTATGAGCCGAATTGGCAAGCCGCTTGGCTGTTTGATTTTCTTTTGGGTTAAAGAAGGCCCAGAGAGGCGAGTTGGAGTTTGAGATATTGACCAGTACAAAGGAGGTGCTGGCAAAAGTTTTCGAAAAGTTAAGGTGTTAGAAAATTTTCAGAATTTTTGAAAATTTAGTTAGTCGGAATAAATTAATATTTTAGTCAATATTAATTGGTTCAGTTGAAACCGGAGACAAGAGGTAAACAGATAAATTTTTACCCAGAAGATAGGGTCATCCTCTAGCTTAGCAATTTCGAGGACGAAATTTTATTAAGGGGGGAAGATTGTAGTAACCCGCATTTTAGCTGTTGAACAATTTATTTATTTAATTATTAAATATCGATTTATCGATATCGAGAAAGTGAATTAAATAATATTGAATATTTAATTAATAATTATAATATAATAAAATATATTATAATGTTGAAATAATCAAAAATATTGGAAATACAGATATTCTGTGAATGGGGTCATCTCTAAGACGTAATTCAACTTAGAGTTGAATTATACTGACGAATATATTCAATCGACGACAGTTTGAACGTATAATTATAATATAATTAAATTAGAGCTTGAAACGACGCGGTAGTTCGCTATTTGGCGATTCAGACTTCAACTGAATGTACAGGATTCATTTTAAGCCGGATTTCTATGAAACAAGAAACGTGTGGAGCTAGTGGAGTATATCTTTCTAGTGGAAGAGAAAAATCGGGATTTCGTCGTGTAGATTTTGATTTACGTCCAAATCAAATTTCAGAAAAAGTCGCTATGGAATTCCTTTATATTTCGTAACGCTTTATATACGTTATTAAAGGGATTTTCAATGTAAATTGAATATCGAATCAATCTAGACTCGGAATAGCGAGTATATAAATATACTGGAGCTGTATGATATTCCTCGGTGAATATATACGAGAATATATATTTATTAATATTTAATTTAATTTATTTAAATATATTTATATATTTAAATAGGCTATTTAGAGCGTTAAAAATAACCAGTTTTGAAAACGAAGTCGGAATTCGACGAAACCAATTTTGTTGGATCCGCAATGTCAAATTATTGTTAGATTCCAAGTTTGGTGATTTTTAGAATCACTTTGTGGTCGTACGGATTTTTAGAGTGAAAAACAGTCAGTATTTCGATGGTTAAAAATACGCTGTGTGAGCAAACGGAGTCAGAATTCAACGAAACCAGTTTCGTTGGGACCGTAATGTCGAACTGTAGCTGCATGTCCAGTTTCGTGATTTTTGGGTATCACATGTGAGTATAGGAATTTTTAGAAGACTAATATAAGGAGCAGTTCAATATAAAGGAATAAAATAATCAAAATAAAATATCTAGATATTTTGATTTGGCTATAAATACACCACCCTTTACCCTTAAAAATCTAAATTTCCCTCTACCAAAGTCAAACACAGCAAACATTCTGCCGTCGGTTCTATTCTTCCAAAACAGAAAAAAATCAAAAGTTCAAAAAATCAAAACAAATACTACAAATTATGATACTTATATATTTGAGTTGTGTATGAGTTTCTCTTCAGTTTGGGATGATTTTTGGGAGGTGTGAACGCTGTTCTGCAGTTCAGCGGTTTGGGTTTCGGCACCTAGGGCTGGAGAAATCTCGAAACCTGGTTGTTGATGCATGGAATCGAGTTCATCTTTGGATTCAGCGAGGGTTTTTGCATCGTGTTTAAATTTTTGGGATTTAATCGAAATTAATTGTGTCGATGTTCACTGTAGAAAATGGGAAAGGGGGATTCGACGGAAATTCGTTGGTGGGTGCGGGTTCATGTTTATCGGTATGGGTGGATGCGGTTTTTGAAGAGGATCATTTTTGTGATTTTTGTTGGAATTTGCGTGGACTAGAGGAGGAAATGAGGAGGGAGAAACGAGTGGAAATGGCCATCGAAGTCCTGGAGCCTGCGTTCGGTGGTTTGGGGAAGATGAGGTTTTGGGCTTTGTTCGGTTAGTGGGCTGGTTCAAGGAAAATGAGGGTGGGCCGGAAATTTAAATGAAAGGTGAAGCCCAACCATATGTAATCCATGTTTTATTAATTAAATATATACATTAACTTTGAAATTGAATATCTTGATCATACGAAATCAGATTGACGGATCGTAAGTTGCGTTGGGATCGTATGGACGGGAGCAACACAATGAGACTGACCGGGAGTGAATCCGAGCTCGTTACAATTTATGGCGAAATAAACTGTTCGACTGAATCAATGAACGCAAACCGATATTTATCGGCTAACGCGCAAATGTGAGTAAATCTCACTAACTCTGAATAGTTTATATTTTCATGTTGTATTTTTAGAACTGTTAAATATAGACTGTTTGACTGTGTGTTGACCGTTTGATTGAACTGCTAGTCAGTTAGTTAAATTTCCGTATTGATTCTGTTTATCAGAATATATCATATGAAACTGAAAGTGATGATTGATTTTATTGTATAACATCTGTGGATGCAGGGAAACAGGTTGGAGGAATCCAACTGGATTCCTCAACAGTTATTTTATTGTTTTTCATATATTGTTATATGATGTGATATAAAATCTGTGGGCAATTATATGTGCGTGGACGATATTGAACATCGTGATTTGAGATGATTGAATACCATAACATACCGGTATGTAGATAAGGGAATTTTCAAAGTGATATTGAAAACAACATATTTATAAAATGGGATATTTATAAATAAGAGATATTTATAAAGTGGAATATTTATAAATAAGAAATTTTTATAAATTGGAATATTTATAAATAAGAGCTATCTGAAAAGGAAATAAATTCAAAACATTTCTTTTTGAATGGAAAGGCCTGTGTGGCGAGTTTGGGGATTTTCCCGATGCTCCCGATACAAAGGAGGTTATGGCGAATTTTTCAGAGGATTTAAGGAGTTAGAATATTTCAAGAATAAATATGAAAAGAGAAATATTTGTAAAACATTTACAAATGAAATCAAAAGAGAATATTTGTAAAACATTTACAAATGAAATCAAAAGAGAATATTTGTAAAATCCTTTACAAATAGAATAGAAAGAGAATATTTGTAAAATCATTTACAAATGAAATGAAAATAGAAATATTTGTAAACCGTTTACAATGAAATGAAAAGAGAAATAATTGTAAAAACATTTACAAATAGAATTGAAAAGGAAATCATTTGTAAAGTGAAGAACCGTTGCTAAAAGTAAATCTTTATAAATGAATAAACGTTGTAAAAAAGGAAATCCTTTTAAATGGATAAACGTAATTAGAAAGGAGTTAATCGAATATGGTATTCGAAAGTTAGCAAATCGAATATGTTATTCGAAAGGGGTTAGTCAAGTCGAGTTAGTCAAATAGAGTTAACCAGTTGGAGTTAATTAGTTAGAGTTAATCGATTAGAGTTAAAACGAACTAGAGTTAATCAAATATAGTTATTTGAGACAGAGTTAGTCAAGTTAGTCGAGCCTAGTTAATCGAATCGAATTGGTCGAACCAAGTAAGTCGAGTTAAGTTAGCCAAGTTAGTCGAGCCTAGTTAATCGAATCGAATTGGTCGAACCAAGTAAGTCGAGTTAAGTTAGTCAAGTTATTCGAGCCTAGTTAAATCGAATCAAATTGGTCGAACCAAGTAAGTCGAGTTAAGTTAGTCAAGTTAGTCGAGGCTAGTTAAATCGAATCAAATTGGTCGAACCAAGTAAGTCGAGTTAAGTTAGTCAAGTTAGTCGAGCCTAGTTAATCGAATCGAATTGGTCGAACCAAGTAAGTCGAGCTAAGTTAGTCAAGTTAGTCGAGCCTAGTTAATCGAATCGAATTGGTTGAACCAAGTAAGTCAAGTTAGTCGAGTCAAGTTCAGTTCGTCAAGTTAAGTTCGTCGAGTTAAATTAATCGATGTTAGTTTCATCGAAAGGAGTTATCGATGTTAGTTTCATCGAAAGGAGTTATCGATGCTAGTTTCATCGAAAGGAGTTATCGATGTTAGTTTCATCGAAGGGAGTTATCGATTATAGTTTAATCGAAGTGAGATTTTCAAATATGAGATATTTTAAAAGGAAGAGTTATCGAATATTGGTTATTCGAAGAGAGATTATCAAATATCGTTTATTCGAGGAGTTAATCGAATATAGGTTATTCGAAGAAGAGTTAATCAAATAGAGATTTCTCGAAGAGAGTTAATCGGCAAATTTGATTATATCGAATTCGGGAAAGTACTTATACTTTCCAGTGTTTAAATAGAGATTTATTTATTTATAAATAAATAAGTGTTAGGTTAATTATTCACTAATAAGAATAGAAGTTATAATTAAAGTTAGATAATTCGAAAGTAGGGATTATAACGTTATCGTTATAACCAATGTTTTAAATATAGAAGTAGATTAGTAAAATTGAATCCGAGAAAGACGTAAAGAAGTTGTTAAAGATTAAAAGATAAACTTTGACCATTTTGAAGTTATAACGTTGTTCAGTTAAGGTCTGAGAGGTAATTATACCCCAACTTGAGTGACTTCCTTCTTAACTAAGAAATGGTAAGGTTTGATCGTAAAGGAGTTTTGGAAATGTTTTCCAAACGAGAATCAGAAATGTTTTCTGATAGAAGAAAATAAGAATTTAGAATATAGGGAAACAAGAGATAAGTAAATAAATGAACTAAAGAGATTTATGTTAAATGATGTTTGTTCGATATAATTTCCATCTGGAAATAATATCGTTGTTTGCGCACTAGTTTTTCTTTGATAGTTAAATCACAGACTATCGAAGTTTTGACCATTTTAACGTTGTTAATATGGAGAGACCGGTTGGATTATTATCCATAGAACCACTCTGCATTGGCATAAGCGTCGCGAATCATATATGCCAAAGATAATTGAAGACGGAGTAAAATGCAAGGGCTATCCTGTTTACAGAATAGTGCCTTTGGTTTGTCCAGTCCCAGGACAACTTGTATGGACGAAGGTCTGACAGAGTATATCCAATGGATCGCGTAAGTTGATCTGTTCAAACGTATTCACGTTTGGTGGCGGAGGAATTCGTTTCTCTTAGCTGTATACCCGTGTTATTTTTGGATAAGTCAATTTGTGATTTGGCGGGTATGACGATGTGACATTTTAAGTGAATGAAGATGGATGTCTGACAGAGTATTTCCAGAAAGGTCACGTACATTGATTTCTTCAACCGTACCAAGAGTGGAAGCGGAGAAGGAAACTTCTTTTAGCTGACACGAATGTATTGATGTAGACGTCAATTAGTGATTTTCGATGGATCTGACAATGTGGCATTCGAAGTGAATCTATTGTGATGATAAAGCGTAGCTTCTAGCCTCACATCCGATAAATGACAGAAATCGGGCAGGCAGCATGGCTAAGTCGGTCGCACCGAAGTAGGGTGTATAATCACCTATCTAGAGAATATTCATTTGTTTCTTAAATCTATCAATGCTGCCCATATATATACGGGAGCGGTTGCTGATCCCAACCGTTGGTGATGTACATTCGATACACTCAAGCGAAATGAGTAGTCGGTCATGTGTGGCTGAGTTGCAAGATGTTCTTGTTGAACTCCAGTGTATCGTTCCTAGAGTACACTGATCGGAAGGTGGTTCCATACCTTGTCATAGTTGGAAATCCAATCATCCAATACGTGCTTGCGATTTTGATTGTATACTATATATGTAGTAACGTGAGATGCAAGCGTTTCTGCTAAATTGATATTTATTTGTACTTAGACATTATTATAATATCAGAATGATATTGCTTTGCAAAGATGTTTGGATTCTCATAAGGTAAAAACCCGTTCCGTTATGCGGCGTGGTCTTGTGAGATATCCTTTATTAAATCAAGTATTAAATTGTTTTACTCATACCAGTCCCATGACTGACCCGGAGTTTATTTGTTTTGTTTTTCCTAAACTCTTCGGTGCCTAATTTGTATGGGCAGTCAAGTAGTCAGGAATTTGCAGATATACTTGGAGAGCTTGGAGCAGGAGGCTTCAAGATCATATAGCTATAGTTATTTCCGCTGTATTGTAAGTGTTGTACTCTGATATGTGCTATTGTATACATAACTGTTATATTTCAAAGTTATGTTATATATTATATGTTATTCGTTCCGCTGTGAGGTTCGTGTTACTCTGATGTTGTGTTCTTCTTCTTCATCTATTCTAAGTTTCTATCTTATATATTCTCACCTTCTAATTTCTTTCATTAATTACCTGGATTTTTCGATGTTTTGGTTATCGACGTCGAGCTTACGTCGATAACCAAAGTCGCTCAAAATCCGGGTCACTATAGTTGGTATCAGAGCATTGGTTTAGTTATTACCTTGGCTCTGTGGCGTGATTCAGTAGAGATGGGATTAGTAATATCCTAGACTGAGTTTGAGTGTATATATACGAGTGAACGTATTTGTTAGTTAATATAAAATGATTTTATATTGTGGAGTTTTATAGGTTGAGTTGTTTGTGATTTTTGGTCGATCGGTTTGATCCACTGTATCGATAGGGGTTACTAAACACTCGAATACGATGAACCGTCATGGTATGTTTTGAAAGAGGGTAAATGGAATAATTTTACCCGAATATATTTGATATAGTATATTGGTTGTGTTGGTTGTTATTATAATCGAGTAAGATTATAAAAAGGTAAAATGATTATAAATGACTAATCAGAATTCATATAAGTAAAGTATATGAAATAAAATGAAGAAAAATCTGAATTTAAATCAGATTGGAATTAAAATAAGGAAATTTTAAGTTCCTGAGAGATTTTGAAAACGTTTTTCAAACAGAAGGTGATATAGTATTGAACTCACTTCGATAGCTGGAAAATAGATTCTGATGATGAATCGCGACATCATCAGTGTTCATTTTCGAGTTCTAAGTGACGGACTACTACCAAAGGTTTTGTTTTTGAAATGTTTTGAGAAAACAAGTGTTTAGAAATTCAAAGGTTTTAAATTGGTATTATGATTTCAAATTGATTTGAAATAAACCCAGAAATTTAAATTCTGAAATATAAATTTAACCTATAAAGTTAAAGAGATTGAGATGGTAAAAATAGAGAAAAATAAATTGAAATTAACTTGAACTGAGTTAAATAAAATTGAATGGGTTAGAGATAATCTAGAATGGAACCAAATTGATAAGTCAATAATTTGGAATTTGATATTGGTGTTCGAATGAAATTCGATTTGGATTTGAGGATATGAACTGATTGGAATTTGATTGAGATAACATTGGTATATGCGGAGTGATAGCATATGAAAGTGATAGAGTTGATATTCCCGACAAAAAGGTACCAGTTTATATTATATATGGATATGAGTTTTATGAGCCGAATTGGCAAGCCGCTTGGCTGTTTGATTTTATTTTGGGTTAAAGAAGGCCCAGAGAGGCGAGTTGGAGTTTGAGATATTGACCAGTACAAAGGAGGTGCTGGCAAAAATTTTCGAAAAGTTAAGGTGTTAGAAAATTTTCAGAATTTTTGAAAATTTAGTTAGTCGGAATAAATTAATATTTTAGTCAATATTAATTGGTTCAGTTGAAACCGGAGACAAGAGGTAAACAGATAAATTTTTACCCAGAAGATAGGGTCATCCCCTAGCTTAGCAATTTCGAGGACGAAATTTTATTAATGGGGGAAGATTGTAGTAACCCGCATTTTAGCTGTTGAACAATTTATTTATTTAATTATCAAATATCGATTTATCGATATCGAGAACGTGAATTAAATAATATTGAATATTTAATTAATAATTATAATATAATAAAATATATTATAATGTTGAAATAATCAAAAATATTGGAAATACAGATATTCTGTGAATGGGGTCATCTCTAAGACGTAATTCAGCTTAGAGTTGAATTATACTGACGAATATATTCAATCGACGACAGTTTGAACGTATAATTATAATATAATTAAAATAGAGCTTGAAACGACGCGGCAGTTCGCTATTTGGCGATTCAGACTTCAACTGAATGTACAGGATTCATTTTAAGCCGGATTTCTATGAAACAAGAAACGTGTGGAGCTAGTGGAGTATATCTTTCTAGTGGAAGAGAAAAATCGGGATTTCGTCGTGTAGATTTTGATTTACGTCCAAATCAAATTTCAGAAAAAGTCGCTATGGAATTCCTTTATAATTCGTAACGCTTTATATACGTTATTAAAGGGATTTTCAATGTAAATTGAATATCGAATCAATCTGGACTCGGAATAGCGAGTATATAAATATACTGGAGCTGTATGATATTCCTCAGTGAATATATACGAGAATATATATTTATTAATATTTAATTTAATTTATTTAAATATATTTATATATTTAAATAGGCTATTTAAAGCGTTAAAAATAGCCAGTTTTGCAAACGAAATCGGAATTCGACGAAACCAATTTTGTTGGATCCGCAATGTCAAATTATTGTTAGATTCCAAGTTTGGTGATTTTTAGAATCACTTTGTAGTCGTACGGATTTTTAGAGTGAAAAACAGTCAGTATTTCGACGGTTAAAAATACGTTGTGTGAGCAAACGGAGTCAGAATTCGACGAAACCAGTTTCGTTGGGACCGTAATGTCGAACTGTAGCTGCATGTCCAGTTTCGTGATTTTTGGGTATCACATGTGAGTATAGGAATTTTTTGAAGATTAACATAAGGAGCAATTCAATACAAAGGAATAAAATAATCAAAATAAAATATCTAGATATTTTGATTTGGCTATAAATACACCACCCTTTACCCTTAAAAACCTAAATTTCCCTCTACCAAAGTCAAACACAGCAAACATTCTGCCGTCGGTTCTATTCTTCCAAAACAGAAAAAAATCAAAAGTTCAAAAAATCAAAACAAATACTACAAATTATGATACTTATATATTTGAGTTGTGTATGAGTTTCTCTTCAGTTTGGGATGATTTTTGGGAGGTGCGAACGCTGTTCTGCAGTTCAGCGGTTTGGGTTTCGGCACCTAGGGCTGGAGAAATCTCGAAACCTGGTTGTTGATGCATGGAATCGAGTTCATCTTTGGATTCAGCGAGGGTTTTTGCATCGTGTTTAAATTTTTGGGATTTAATCGAAATTAATTGTGTCGATGTTCACTGTAGAAAATGGGAAAGGGGGGTTCGACGGAAATTCGTTGGTGGGTGCGGGTTCATGTTTATCGGTATGGGTGGATGCGGTTTTTGAAGAGGATCATTTTTGTGATTTTTGTTGGAATTTGCGTGGACTAGAGGAGGAAATGAGGAGGGAGAAACGAGTGGAAATGGCCATCGAAGTCCTGGAGCCTGCGTTCGGTGGTTTGGGGAAGATGAGGTTTTGGGCTTTGTTCGGTTAGTGGGCTGGTTCAAGGAAAATGAGGGTGGGCCGGAAATTTAAATGAAAGGTGAAGCCCAACCATAGGTAATCCATGTTTTATTAATTAAATATATACATTAACATTGAAATTGAATATCTTGATCATACGAAATCAGATTGACGGATCGTAAGTTGGGTTGGGATCGTATGGACGGGAGCAACACAATGAGACTGACCGGGAGTGAATCCGAGCTCGTTACAATTTATGGCGAAATAAACTGTTCGACTGAATCAATGAACGCAAACCGATATTTATCGGCTAACGCACAAATGTGAGTAAATCTCACTAACTCTGAATAGTTTATATTTTCATGTTGTATTTTTAGAACTGTTAAATATAGACTGTTTGACTGTGTGTTGACCGTTTGATTGAACTGCTAGTCAGTTAGTTAAATTTCCGTATTGATTCTGTTTATCAGAATATACCATATGAAACTGAAAGTGATGATTGATTTTATTGTATAACATCTGTGGATGCAGGGAAACAGGTTGGAGGAATCCAACTGGATTCCTCAACAGTTATTTTATTGTTTTTCATATATTGTTATATGATGTGATATAAAATCTGTGGGCAATTATATGTGCGTGGACGATATTGAACATCGTGATTTGATATGATTGAATACCATAACATACCGGTATGTAGATAAGGGAATTTTCAAAGTGATATTGAAAACAACATATTTATAAAATGGGATATTTATAAATAAGAGATATTTATAAAGTGGAATATTTATAAATAAGAAATGTTTATAAATTGGAATATTTATAAATAAGAGCTATTTGAAAAGGAAATAAATTCAAAACATTTCTTTTTGAATGGAAAGGCCTGTGTGGCGAGTTTGGGGATTTTCCCGATGCTCCCGATACAAAGGAGGTTATGGCGAATTTTTCAGAGGATTTAAGGAGTTAGAATATTTCAAGAATAAATATGAAAAGAGAAATATTTGTAAAACATTTACAAATGAAATCAAAAGAGAATATTTGTAAAACATTTACAAATGAAATCAAAAGAGAATATTTGTAAAATCCTTTACAAATAGAATAGAAAGAGAATATTTGTAAAATCATTTACAAATGAAATGAAAAGAGAAATATTTGTAAACCGTTTACAATGAAATGAAAAGAGAAATAATTGTAAAAACATTTACAAATAGAATTGAAAAGGAAATCATTTGTAAAGTGAAGAACCGTTGCTAAAAGTAAATCTTTATAAATGAATAAACGTTGTAAAAAAGGAAATCCTTTTAAATGGATAAACGTAATTAGAAAGGAGTTAATCGAATATGGTATTCGAAAGTTAGCAAATCGAATATGTTATTCGAAAGGGGTTAGTCAAGTCGAGTTAGTCAAATAGAGTTAACCAGTTGGAGTTAATTAGTTAGAGTTAATCGATTAGAGTTAAAACGAACTAGAGTTAATCAAATATAGTTATTTGAGACAGAGTTAGTCAAGTTAGTCGAGCCTAGTTAATCGAATCGAATTGGTCGAACCAAGTAAGTCGAGTTAAGTTAGCCAAGTTAGTCGAGCCTAGTTAATCGAATCGAATTGGTCGAACCAAGTAAGTCGAGTTAAGTTAGTCAAGTTATTCGAGCCTAGTTAAATCGAATCAAATTGGTCGAACCAAGTAAGTCGAGTTAAGTTAGTCAAGTTAGTCGAGCCTAGTTAAATCGAATCAAATTGGTCGAACCAAGTAAGTCGAGTTAAGTTAGTCAAGTTAGTCGAGCCTAGTTAATCGAATCGAATTGGTCGAACCAAGTAAGTCGAGTTAAGTTAGTCAAGTTAGTCGAGCCTAGTTAATCGAATCGAATTGGTTGAACCAAGTAAGTCGAGTTAGTCGAGTCAAGTTAAGTTAGTCAAGTTAAGTTCGTCGAGTTAAATTTATCGATGTTAGTTTCATCGAAAGGAGTTATCGATGTTAGTTTCATCGAAAGGAGTTGTCGATTTTAGTTTCATCGAAAGGAGTTATCGATGTTAGTTTCATCGAAGGGAGTTATCCATTATAGTTTAATCGAAGTGAGATTTTCAAATATGAGATATTTGAAAAGGAAGAGTTATCGAACAATGGTTATTCGAAGAGAGATTATCGAATATCGTTTATTCGAGAAGGAGTTAATCGAATATAGGTTATTCGAAGAAGAGTTAATCATATAGAGATTTCTCGAAGAGAGTTAATTGGCAAATTTGATTATATTGAATTCGGGAAAGTACTTATACTTTCCAGTGTTTAAATAGAGATTTGTTTATTTATAAATAAATAAGTGTTAGGTTAATTATTCACTAATAAGAATAGAAGTTATAATTAAAGGTAGATAATTCGAAAGTAGGGATTATAACGTTATCGTTATAACCAATGTTTTAAATATAGAAGTAGATTAGTAAAATTGAATCCGAGAAAGACGTAAAGAAGTTGTTAAAGATTAAAAGATAAACTTTGACCATTTTGAAGTTATAACGTTGTTCAGTTAAGGTTTGAGAGGTAATTATACCCCAACTTGAGTGACTTCCTTCTTAACTAAGAAATGGTAAGGCTTGATCGTAAAGGAGTTTTGGAAATGTTTTCCAAACGAGAATCAGAAATGTTTTCTAATAGAAGAAAATAAGAATTTAGAATATAGGGAAACAGGAGATAAGTAAATAAATAAACTAAAGAGATTTATGTTAAATGATGTTTGTTCGATATAATTTCCATCTGGAAATAATATCGTTGTTTGCACACTTGTTTTTCTTTGATAGTTAAATCACAGACTATCGAAGTTTTGACCATTTTAACGTTGTTAATATGGAGAGACCGGTTGGATTATTATCCATAGAACCACTCTGTATTGGCATAAGCGTCGCGAATCATATATGCCAAAGATAATTGAAGACGGAGTAAAATGCAAGGGCTATCCTGTTTATAGAATAGTGCCTTCGGTTTGTCCAGTCCCAGGACAACTTGTATGGACGAAGGTCTGACAGAGTATATCCAATGGATCGCGTAAGTTGATCTGTTCAAACGTATTCACGTTTGGTGGCGGAGGAATTCGTTTCTCTTAGCTGTATACCCGTGTTATTTTTGGATAAGTCAATTTGTGATTTGGCGGGTATGACGATGTGACATTTTAAGTGAATGAAGATGGATGTCTGACAGAGTATTTCCAGAAAGGTCACGTACATTGATTTCTTCAACCATACCAAGAGTGGAAGCGGAGAAGGAAACTTCTTTTAGCTGACACGTAATGTATTGTTGTAGACGTCAATTAGTGATTTTCGATGGATCTGACAATGTGGCATTCGAAGTGAATCTATTGTGATGATAAAGCGTAGCTTCTAGCCTCACATCCGATAAATGACAGAAATCGGGCAGGCAGCATGGCTAAGTCGGTCGCACCGAAGTAGGGTGTATAATCACCTATCTAGAGAATATTCATTTGTTTCTTAAATCTATCAATGCTGTCCCATATATATACGGGAGCGGTTGCTGATCCCAACTGTTGGTGGTGTACATTCGATACACTCAAGCGAAATGAGTGGTCGGTCATGTGTGGCTGAGTTGCAAGATGTTCTTGTTGAACTCCAGTGTATCGTTCCTAGAGTACACTGATCGGAAGGTGGTTCCATACCTTGTCATAGTTGGAAATCCAATCATCCAATACGTGCTTGCGATTTTGATTGTATACTATATATGTAGTAACGTGAGATGCAAGCGTTTCTGCTAAATTGATATTTATTTGTACTTAGACATTATTATAATATCAGAATGATATTGCTTTGCAAAGATGTTTGGATTCTCATAAGGTAAAAACCAGTTCCGTTATGCGGCGTGGTCTTGTGAGATATCCTTTATTAAATCAAGTATTAAATTGTTTTACTCATACCTGTCCCATGACTGACCCGGAGTTTATTTGTTTTGTTTTCCCTAAATTCTTGGGTGCCTAATTTGTATGGGCAGTCAAGTAGTCAGGAATTTGCAGATATACTTGGAGAGCTTGGAGCAGGAGGCTTCAAGATCATATAACTATAGTTATTTCCGCTGTATTGTAAGTGTTGTACTCTGATATGTGCTATTGTATACATAACTGTTATATTTCAAAGTTATGTTATATATTATATGTTATTCGTTCCGCTGTGAGGTTCGTGTTACTCTGATGTTGTGTTCTTCTTCTTCATCTATTCTAAGTTTCTATCTTATCTATTCTCACCTTCTAATTTCTTTCATTAATTACCGGGATTTTTCGATGTTTTGGTTATCGACGTCGAGCTTACCTCGATAACCAAAGTCGCTCAAAATCCGGGTCACTACAGGAGTGGAACCCAATGTGAGATTTCTAAATTATAAATGATATGGAAAACGATGATGTATAAATTATATAGTCGATGTATGGGTTATATAAGCGTTGTACACCTCATGTATAAGCGTTGTATAAGTTGTACGTTCGATGTATAAGTTATATATGCGTTGTAAAAATTATATATGTGTTGAAATAGAAGTGAATTGCTATATAAATGTATATTTATGTATATATATATATATACATACGCCCCTCGTCCACAAACCATGGACGATATTTATTGGTTGTGATTGGTGTGAAAATTGATTGATAACGAATAGTTGATTGGGATTGTTTGTGGTTGATATTGATTGATTATGGTTGAAAAATACCCGTTTGTGGTTGAGAAATATTTGGTTGAAACCACGTAGGATTAGTTTGTGGAAATGAAATAAATATATACATGTCGCCTGCGTGCGAACTAGATGCATGATTCCCCATTGTCAAAAATTGCGAGGTTTTAAGGTAGAGCGAGGAGCCGTACTAGGGACGGTCCCGGTTTCAACTACCCTGCCGTTATGCTGCCGAAATTTTGAATAATATTCATGTGTTTGAATTATTTTCATTTGTTGAAACTATATTTATTCGTTGAATAGAAAACATTCATGTGTTGAGTCGATATTCATTCGTTGGATAGAAATTCATGTGTTGAATGGTATTCGTGTTTTGAATATAAAAATCACCTTTTTATCTATATATATAAACTATGGAAAACCTTCATGTATTGAATCAATATTCATTCGTTGAATTGAAATTCATGTGTTGAATGGTATTCGTGTTTTAAATATAAAAATCACATTTTTATCTATATATAGAAACTGTATTTATTCGTTGAATAGAAAACCTACATGTGTTGAATCGAAGTTCATTCGTTGAATTGAAATACATGTGTTGAATAGTATTCATATTTTGAAATAAATTGTTTTATAATAAAAATCATGTTTTTATCATCTATACGAACTAAAGAAAATAGTCAAGTTTTGAAATAAATGGTTTTATAATAAAAATCACATTTTTATTATATAAATGAATTGTTAAAAATAGTGAAGTGTTGAAATAGAAGACAGTTAGATAAAAATATCATTTTTATCCAATGTATGAAAAGAATATAGTTTTGAAATCGAAGAATCGATATATATATATATATATATATATAAATAGAATTGAAATATATCGAATAACGACGATGCAGTTCGTATTTTGAAATCGAAACTTCAAACGATCATACCGGGAGATCTGACCATCGGATTTTCCCGAAATCGCAACCGTTGGGTTAGCTTTGAAAATATCTTTCCAACGGCACCAACTTTGTAAAAATCCAACGGTTGGATTGTCTGGAATGTTTAATTCAAATATGAAGAAAAACAGCGCCAGAATCGATTATATTTATATATATATATATATAATTATATTTAATCGAATAACGACGCTGTAGTTCGTATTTTGAAATCGAAACTTCAAACGATTATACCGGGAGATCCGACCATCAGATTGACGGTTAATGATTGACGGTTAGTGACTAATGAATTGAAATGATGCGTGTGTATGTTAGTGTTGCACTTATTTATTACATACGTGAGTTGCTCAGAAAGACAGGGTTTATCCCATTCTGAATAACTGAATCGACAATATGAAATCGAAGATGAAGACGGTGGTCGAAGACCGGAGATCTTCACCTCGTTTGGATGGTAACCGAGGTCCTTATTGGGAGGCATCCCGAAATATGGATAATGAGTGGTGATCGTCCAGACGTACGTGGTGATCGATGGGTTTGCGAGGTATATAGTGCCTCCGGTTTCGTTCAGACCCAGAATGGACTTGTAAATGGACTGTGTGACTGACATTGGATTTTATTCTGTGTTGATTGATCTCTGTTAAATATACATCTGTTTGGCGGCAGAGAATTTATTATTTTGCTTAACGCCCTTCTCTGAAACGCACGAGCTCAGAGGTTGTATATCGATGGACATCAGTCGCATGGCATGAATAGCTAGTGTGGCATGCCTAAGTGGCAAATGATCAGATCTTTTGTTGAAAAGCAAAGTCTTGCGGTGATGATCAAAGCACCGCCTGTGTGGTGTAGCTTTGTGTATAACGTGAATTCGCGAACCTCACACCCGGTATGAACCAGAAACGGGAGAGGGCATCAGGGAGGGCCTGCGTTTCTTCCTAGCTAGAAGTGGCGTCAGTGGTTTTACACACCCTGACGAGTTTGGCTTATGTGGTTGTTGCTGTTGCGAGGCGCCTCGGTTAGATCGGATGATCCGGGTTCGATGGAGTCATTCGTTGGCTCCTTTACGCCCCAAAGGGCGGGGAAACGCAGTGTTCAGGAATTTTAATCCACATCGGTGGACCGGCCCTGACGATCCAAAGGCTTGATTGAGTACTTGCCTAAGGCTCGGGCAAGGCAGTCTCGAATTCGGTAAGGACTATCTTTTGCCTTGGTTCATGACGGAAATCCAATTTCCAAATACGTGACTGTGCGGTTTTGATTGTATATATATATAGCGACATGATATATGGTACCCATGCCGTCTATGATTGAAATTGTTTTTGAAACATATAAACATTAGTAATAATATCAAATGCTTTTGTTTTATTCGTATCAAGCATATTTTGGCCATTATAAGGTAAAACTCTATCCTCCGGTTTGCATTGCATTGTGTGATGGGAACTGAGTCTTATAATGGCTTCATTTTGATAAAAAGCATTGCGATGTTTTAAAGGAATGATTTGTTTTAAAGCACTGGCAATTCAATGGAGAGAAACCGTTCCACGAAAGTGGCGTGGTCCTGTGATTAGCCATATTATAAATGTGTTGAGTAGATTTCTCATACCAGTCCCATGACTGACTCGTAGTTTGTTTCACTTTCAAACTCGGGTGCCCCTTTTTCTACACGGGCAGCCTTGTGTTCAGGTTTAGCAGGCTTTATACGGATAGCTGGAGCTGAAGATGGATTCTATTATTTATCTCTTTTTATGCTGTTCAGCTCCTATTGTACGTATTTTGTTTGTTTCCGCTGTAGACATTTATGTATAGCTGAACTGTATTTGTACTAAGTAAGATCATGTATACTGTGTAACTCTAATGATTACTTTTATCCAGTATATTCAATTGTTCATTACTTGGTGTATTTATTTAATATTGTTCTGCTATTATCTGTTTCTGTGTTATATTCCAAAGATTACCCTTGTCTCCGTCAGTACGGGAAATGGGTATGTCACAACGAAGCTTTGATATTAAGCGAACACTCAAAATAATTACACAGAAAATGTGAAATACATGTATGTGGTCCCGGAGTGTAATGATACACTGGCATTTGCTTTAGGAAAAAGGGATTTTTTGGGTATTGCTTTGATTTTGGTGCCTTTTATGCGTCTGTTGTAATGCTTATATGTTACTTAGTGTTACAAAGTTGAGCAAAAAAATCACAAGATATGATGAAGTCCAAGAAATACATAGTCTTCTTATCCTTAATTTATGCTAATTATAACTGGTCAAAACTACTTGTGACTAACCTATTAAAATTTTGTTGTCCAACAGTCTTCATGGGAAGCTTACAAAAATGTCTTGTAAGTAGAGATGTTAAAAGCAACTACTCAATCCTCATGGTTCATGGATGTATTCAAAAATAGATTTTTGCCAAATTATTGTCAACTTTAACTTAAATTTCAAATCACATTGAAACGCTCTAACTTCTTATAAGTAAAACTTGAAATTTCTTTTTAAGAAGCTACTAGAAAATGTGTCCTATAATGTTAACTGCATTTTCCTTGATTTGATAACATGTTGCATATTGTTATTTATTTTTTTAATGGGCATTAGATTGTGTGATTAGTGAAGCAAGAAAGCATAGAATTAGGCTTATAATGTGACAAGATGACTCTTTAAATTGTCAAACTGGTTTTGTGTTGTATATTCGGTTCTTTAACATAATAACATGGCAATGGAGCAAGGTCTAGTAAATGCAATTTAAGGTCATTATATGTACCCTAATCTCATATTTTAACATCCACTTACCTGGCCTCGCATGGGTGAGAGGTAGGTTGTTGAAAATGGTCATGTATCGGAAAGCACCTATCTAAGGATCAAAAGACACTTAACAATCAAATCGACTGTGTTACAGGTTCGTGGTTCTCTGGAGCTACTAATAGAAAGCAATCAAATTGCATTGTATATGTTGTATCAGTTTCTCTAGAATCAAACATCATTGGAGGAATTTTTCTATACTTTGGAGATTCTCCCAAAGAAACGGGGTCACAACACTAATTCAGTACCTGTTAATTTCAGTACAAAACTTTCATAGATGTTCTTTCTTCACTTTGGTCAATGGAGAAAATGTGTTGCCTCTTGAGTCTGCCCAAGACCAAAGGTGAAGGTGAACCGGTCCCAAAAGTCGTGGAATGGGTGCTTATTCGCCAGCTCCAGTGTTAACAAGAGAGCTTCAGAATGTTGTATCTGTAATTTTTTCAACAGTGAACATAATGGAAAAAGAAGGATGTAAATTTGTTAGCGTGATTTTTGTTGGTCTTGTGATCGAGAAAATGTCGGGTTTACCAAAGCTTATTGAGTGTAACGTACGGTTTGGAGATCCTGAAGGCCAGGTATGTTCTCATTCTTTTCTGGGCTTCTTTTATTACTTTGAGTTAAGTTCCATTAAATCACATATTTCAAGGCTTTAGATTGAATCATGTTTGATATCGAACATAAGCATGATAGTCGGCCATTCGGCAACTAATGTATCTTTTCATGAGAGCAAATATTTGTAGACTTTTTTATTATTTTTTGGTAACTGCTATTGTTAGTTATAGTATGGTCAAATTTAGTCATACAGATGCTTAATTTTATCTTGACAAATGTGAGAATAAGATTTTGATAAAATATTTTCAGCAGTATGGATTTTTATCTTTGCACCATGCAGAACTCTACGTCTATAGTCTGAATTTGCTATACTTGTACTATTAGAATCTTAAACCAACATTGCAGATAAGAGTTTGATTTTTTTTTCTAGAAGTTTTCCTTTAAAATGCTTTATTTTCAAATTTTCTTTTTCCATTTTCTACAATTGTGCAATCATATGCTTAATGTATACATACGTTAGACATATATTTTATAGCCCGTTTACATACTTGACATCCGATCCCTTATTCTCACTTGCTTGAAGGTTGTACAAGTGTGAAGTGCAATGTCTTCAAATTTACGGTTTCTTCATTGCTTGTTTTCTCTTATTGTGAATATTTTATGAACTAACCTGCTATATAACCAACCAAAGCGCACTATCGCGTTTCCTCTGTAATGAAGTGCTAGTAAAATAACATCTTCATGTAAATTTTATTGTAGGTACTCATGATGAGGTTGTAATCAGACTTGGCACAAGTTCCACTAACAGCATGCAAAGCACAGCTAAAAAATGTAACACCTGACTGGTCTTCCGGTTCTGCAATGGTTGTAGTAATGGTCAGTAAAGGTTATCCCAATGCATACAAAAACGAACCATAATAAGGAATCTAAAAGAGGCCGAGCTCATATCTCCTATAGTAAAAGTGTTTCATGCTGGAATAGGATTGGATTCAAATGGCAATTTTATAGCTACAGGAGTTCGAGTTCTTGGAATCACAGCAAAAGGGAAAGACATAGAATAAGAAAAGGATCGAGCGTATGATGTTTTTGATATCATTAATTGACCTCAAGCATTTTATAAATGTGATATTGGATGGAGAGCTCTAAGTCGTAAGCAGTTGGCAAATCATTGAATCGCATTCTTTATGTTTTATGAACCTAAACTTGATCTTTTTTAAAATAAATTTGTATTTTCTTGAATTTAAATCTACTTTTGTTCTACGCTAGTGTGTGTGTTCCTATAATTAACAGTTGCGTAGATGGCTGGATAGATAGATATGGAATAAGTTGAAAATTATGTGTGTCAAAGAGTGTTAGTGAATCTGCATACGAGTGAATTGACTGACAGTGTAGTGAGTGATGTATGTAAATATGAATGACTATATAATATACCAACAAACATACAATAGTAGAGTCAGAAAATTTGTACTATATGAAATGTTGAAATAAAATATTTATTTGAGTAAAATACTATATTTAAATATTCAATTGTGTCAGTAATACATTATTCAGTAAATATCATTATATTCAACAAAATGTTGCAGTATGTGATGTTAGATGTTGCGGTATGTGAAAGTAAATATTGCAGTATGTGATGGTAAACATTGTGATAAATTAGCAAAGTGTTGCCATTGGATGATAAAAGTGTTAATATAGATAATGTGTGACCTACTTTTAATTAAAATTAGTATCTGTGGCAACATCAGGAAATTTTCGCGATTGGTTGGAAAGATGTTGTTATTGAATCTAGGGCAACGCGGCAAAATGCTTCACCAAGAAAATGTTGCCTTTGATCGTATTTTGCCTATAGCAGCATTTTTTGGCACTTACTGCATCATATCTTTGGGGTTGCATTAGCAGTGTAAAGAGATCTGATGTCGTGATGGTAAGAGAGAAGGGAATGAATGATATGGCTAAATTGGTAGCCATTTACTCGAGACTTGAAGTGAACACCCCTTTCTAGAAAGACCTCATCGTAAATAAATGTGAAGACTTGCAGGAATTTCAATTCCGGGCCGACAAGTTCATATGCATGGATAAGATCAATAAAAGAAGGAAGAAATGATCCATTCAAATAGAGAGATCAAAACCTAGCTTCGACCGAAGCTCTAAACAAACACGATGGGTGGATGTCGATGGTAAATTAGTGGCACTGAATAAGCCCATATCCTTCATTTACTCCATAATGAAGGAAAAATAAACTTCCTTATCCTTTTCAAATCCTTAAACTAATCCAAAAGCCAAAACGGGTGATAACTACTGCATATATCATAAAGCAAGTAGCCACAAGACTAATGAGTGCAATGTCTTATCCAGTATCATTCAAGGGCTTGTACGAGATGGATAGTATCAAGAACTTGTATAAAATTCTTAGAATGCTTTTCAAGATAATAAGGGATTTCAAATGCCCTTCAAGGAAATTATAGTGAATGTTGTTGAGGAGGAGGACGTCTTGGATATGGGTCCACCTTTCAACAACATTAATGTAATCCATTTAGGCCCACACATCTCCAGAATCGGCCAAGGAGCAAAGAGTTGCTATATCAGATAAGTGATGGATGGAGTGTTATAAACTATTCCAATAACTCGAATAAGTAATAAATTTCTCTATATTTATAATATAGATTTTCAAATTTCTTCGAGTACCCAGGTTCATAAAAAAGGAATTTTTGTTTTCATGAGTACGAAATATAAAAGGATCCTTTTTTCTATTTCAATTCAGATTCCATAATGAATTACATAATATGAGAATTTAGATGTCATAGAAAAAGAGTAGTACCAAGTAACTTACTTCAGTATAACTATTAAAACAGGAGTCTCTTAATGATATACCCAAAAATTGTTTTGAATTTAGAATTCAATGAAATATCTTTATTTCTACCCATACACTTAATCGCATTTGCTCAATTTTGGAAAGGTCATCAGATCATCCTCCAAGAGGTATCAACATGCACACATTGGTAGTAACTTTAGAAAAGCTTTAGAAGAGGATTCACCACACTCATAATGACCATTTAATGATCACGGCTCAAATTGAGCAATCTATGGTTGCTAAGATCCTAGTCGACACTGGAACCGCTATCGGTGTAACCTTCAAACATACCTTTGACCAAATGATTACTCCGAAAGGGAAACTGGAAACTAGCCATAACCATTCTTCGGGTTTGATAATAAGGGCTAGTTACCTTTAGAGCAAGCAAAGCTCTGATGCTTCTTTGGACGGAGAGCACTGGTGGAAGTGGATGCCTTCATCTCCTACAAATGTATTTCACCGCACTTAATCAGCATACAAAGGAATCTTTGCTTATCGTGATGCCTCCACTGAATTGCATCCTTCAGATGATGGTTTCTTAAACTCAACATTCAAAGAAATGGTAAGAAAAGTAAGAAATAATTAATCTATTAAATGTTAAAATGATAGTGTCGGTCAAAAATAGAAAGAGGAAAAAGTATGACGACAGTAGAATAGATGACGAAGAAATTTAATGGATCTAAATTATTAGGGAAAGGTCGAAAGGATTGAACATTTTGACGAGACTGAGAAAGTAGGTGTAGATCATATCAGTACCAGAAAAACTATCGAAGTGGGAAAGACCTTTGAACCAAGAGTTAAAACTAAGTTAATCCATTTCCTCAAGGAAAGTAAGGATATTTTTGCATGGGAACACTCTAACATGTAAGAATAGATCCTTCAATCATGTGTCATTCACCCAATATTGAGCCAATCATAACTTTATCTGATAGAAGTAAAGGTAATTTAACAAGGTATGATCTGAAGTCTTAAAGGAAGAAGTAAAGAAATAGCATTATAATAGATTGATTCAAGAAGTCTTTTGCCCGAGATGGGTAGAAAATACCGTTTTAGTAAAGAAGTCCAATGGGATATGGAGAAATTGTGTTGACAAAAAAGATTTAAGTAAAGCATGCCTGAAAGATTGTTATGCCTTACCTAGAATCGACCAACTAACGGATGCCACAATGGGAGTAATAATTGTTATCTCTTATGGGTGCTTACTCTGGATATAGCCAAATACCCATGTTCAAACGAGACGAAGAGCATATTCCTTCAATATTGATAATGGACCGTACTACTATAAAGTTATGCCCTTCGGTTTAAAGAATGCCAAAGTAACATATCAAAGACTGGTCAATAGAATTTTCTATGAACAAATATGTAGACGATATGTTCGTAAATTCACGAAATATAGGGACCCACTTAAAGGATCTCAAAAAGGAGATTGAGGTAATTCGGATGTGTCAAATGAAGTTAAACCCTCAAAAGTGTCATTTGAAGTTCACTCAGGGAAGTTCTTAGGTTACATCATATGTGAATGAGGAATAGATGTTAGACCTGCACAAATAAAGGCAATGATAGAAATGGCCAAACCAAGAACAAGCAAGAAAGTAATGAGTCAAAATGGAAAAGCGACGACCAAAAGCATGTTTATTTCAAAGGCCACGAACAGTGTGTGTTATACTTCAATGTGATTAAGAAGAAGAAAAAATTTAGAGTAGGGAGAAGAGTGCCAAAGGGAATTCCAAGAACTGAAGGATTATTTGGAAACCCCTTATAGTGTCAAGTCCAAAAGATAGATAAACCTAATACCTTTATATGGCAGTTTTGGAACATGATGTTAGCACAGTGATAACATGGGAAGATGACGGAACAAAACTCCCCGTCTATTATGTAAGATAAAGACTAAAATATGTCAAACCTACTACTCAACAAATGAGAAGTTGGTCTATGGATTATTCCTAACCGCGCGAAAGTTATAGTCATACTTTTAAGAACATCCAATTAAGACCTTATCCAACTTACCTTTAAACAAGTTTTGAGCAAGCCAGAGACCTTCGTAAGGCTTTTGAAGTGGGGAATTGAGCTAAGACAATATGATATTGGATATAACCATGGATAGCAATCAAAGGCTAAGCCTTAGTGAAATTTGTGAATGAATGTGTATGATTCATTGAACAATAATTGGAAAAGGAAAAGGATATTGAGCAGAAATAGCAATTATTTTTGATGGACTATCCAATGAGAAAGGTGTGGAAGTAGAATACGTTATCATAACACCCGATGGGCATCTCCTACGTTACGCCATGAAATTGGATCTTCCCACAATGAATAATGTGGCGTAGTATGAGTCTATGGTTGCTATATTAGCCCTGGCGAAGTTGCTTAAAATTCCATGGATCCAAATTTTTAGTAACTCCTAAAAATGGTAAATCAACTGAAGAAAATTTATAAAAAAGAATCTGAAATTATCTCACTACGTGAAAAAAATAATAGGAATGTTGATGGTTTTAGAAGACTTCTCAATACAACAAATTACAAGAGGAGAGAATTCCTAAGTAGATTTCTTGGCTAAATTAGCTAGTTCAAGAGGAGCGCTTGTAACTCGAATAGTCCGAGTTGAATATCAGGAAATGCTACATACTGAGAAAAGGAAATTGAAAAAGGGAAAGAGTCCTTAGTTATAACCTTATCTCAGGCAAAGGCCCATATGGAAATTGAGAAAGAAACAAGTCAAGAAGTTCTACACGAAGTAGAAAACCCTCCCGAAAGTTATAACAAAAGCAACTGGATGATTCTAGTTCTCAAATATTGAATAACGGCATAGTACCTATGGATAAAATGTAAGAAAGGAAAATTAAGAGGTAGGCTTCGAATTTTACCATTTTGAATGTGATCTTATATAATAAAGGCTATGCACTACTAATTTGAGATCTGTAAACCCCGAAGATGGATTAAGATTGCTAAAAGAGGTATATAAAGGATTTTATAGGACCATTTTAATGGAACAAAATTAGCTAAAGAATAGTACGACAAGGATTCTTTCGACCAAAGATGACAAAGGAGGCCATGAACCTGGTTAAAAGAAGTGATAGTGTCAAAGACACTAAAGATCCTTGCATACCGCTAAGCAATTTAACTCCCAAAATGTACCCATGCCATTTGATGTAAGGGGAATAGACCTTACTGGCCTGTTACCGATTTTTAAAGGAGGTGCCAAAATGGGTAGAAGCAGAACCACTTTTGAAAACCTTCTAAGATTTGTCATCAGGAAGTTTGTTATAAGATTTTGAGTACCTCAAAAAAACATATTTGACAACGGCACACAATTCGAAAGTGAGAGTTCACGTGATTTTGCTTTAATAATGGAATCAATGCGAGTTTCTCTTCCATGATGCATCTAATGGAATAGAGAGTCATAGAAGCCATAAACAAAACAATAGAGACCATATTGAAAAATTGGCTAAACAGAGCAAAAGGAATTAGGTATAAGAGTTACCCATAGTACCGTGGGCTTATTAGAGTTCTTGTAAAATGGAAGTTGGCCACACTCCCTATTTTCTGACCTTTACATGTTAAGAAATGCTTCTGATCGTGATAGAAATTCAGTCCCATCGAAGGTTTGCTTACACTTTCTATAAAAATCAAGAACTAAAAAGGAATATTTAGAGTTGATCCCTGGACTATGAGATGAAGCTATTGTTCAAAATACATAATATCAAAGGAGAACGACCCCTTATTATAATGCAAAAGTAAAATCAAAGGTATTTAGAGGAGACTTAGTACTCCAAAGTTTAATGTAAAATACTAAGAATCTAACATATGGACCCTTAGGACCAAATTTGGAATGATCCCTAATTATTCATATGACAATGCCACCAATGACTTACTGCTTCTGCCATCCCGATGGCATCATGGTTTATACAACATGGAATGTAGAACACCTAATAACATATTTTCCCTTTATAAGTGAATAAAGTGAATTCATCAAAGGAAAGATTTCCATCATAGATAAAGAAAATTTAGCACTGATAGCAAAAAAAGAAAATACGACTCCAAAAAGATTTTTCGATTTTATCTACATGGATAAGAATAAATAATAATGACTTCTAATGGAAAACCAAAATAAGAAATTCTGCTTGGTTGAGGGTAAAAATCCCTTTCATTATGGGTTAACCTTAATAAGTCTGTTATGTAGTCAAGGCGCTTCCTAAAAGGGAGGAAGGCTAAGCCTTAGGGATACACCCGAAGCCCATTAAATTCCTTGGTATACGAAGGTCCTTCCCTAAAAAGGCATGGGTTAAGCCTAAGGCAAATGCGCTTGGCTTTAAGACCAAGGTATACCTAAGCGCCTCCTAGAGGCAAAAAGGTAGGCCAAGGGACTCCGCGTAGCACCAACAGCCCTGACGTAGTCAAGAAGCTATCTGAGGAGGGATGGGAAATCCAGAGGACATGCGTCCAGTTCCGAATGAAGCACACCCTAATGTTGATCTTTTAAGAATAATCTCTGTCGTTGCTTCGGCTTAAGCAAGCTTTGCCTTTTTCTCTAAAGAAGAACAAGCTCTACCACTGATTAGATTTTGTCCTGTAAAAGGGAACAAAAGCTCAAAAAGAGCACGTAAAGCATGCCAAGCCTCTGCATTAGAAAAAGCATGAAATGTGCAACGAGTCTGTTAAAGTCATACAAGTCAAAAGGAGGCTTCATCTAACTAATTCTAGAAGGAGATTCTAGATCTCTATTACCCGAATTTGGATTTTGGGTATTTTTTTAAGCCAAAAATGGCTTCATATCTATTATCCCCATAGAAGATTTTTGCATGCTTATTATCTTATTTCCCGAATATGGGTTTCGAGTCTTGTACTAAACCGGAAATGGCTTCGTATCTGTAACGATCCGGAAAATCTGAACCAATTTAAAAATTTTAAAGTGGCTAAAATAGTGGATTTTAAAATTTTAAAATAAATATTTTAAATAATAACGATGAAAAGTAAGTTTGAATCGACATTTGAAACCGAATATAATTAATTCTAATTATAAACAAGGCCTGAAATGGCGCGGCAGTTTCAAAATTTGAATTCAAACTTTGAATGACTATACCGGGTGCAAAACAAAACTGATATGAGTGAAACCAAAAATATTTAAATCTGTTAGTGAATACCTTTCTAACGAATCTGAAAAATCGAAGTTTCATAGCGAAAAGCAAAAGTTATGGCCAAATGAATTTTCAGAAAGGTCGCCATAGAAATTATATAGCTCGTGAAAATGGCCATTTTGCATACGACCTCAGAATTTGACGAAACCACTTTTGTTGGATCCGGGATGTGAAGTTATTGCTAGGTTTCAAATTTCATAATTTTTGAAGCTAGTATGTGAGCGTGGCAAAGGAAAATGTGTTTTGGTCAATTACAGTTAAATTGGATCGACCAGAAATGGGCCTTTTTGCAAACGGTCTCAGAATTCGACGAAACTAGTTTTGATGGGACCGTATCGTCAAAACATAGCTAGATTTATTTTTCTGGAATTTTCCGAATCAGTTTGTGGCCCTGGCAAATTGAAATGTACGTTCAAATCAAATATTGAATGTTATATATTTTAATTTGAAGGAAAACTGACTGAAACAGTCGAATGGGCCTACAAAACATATCCCATTGTGTTCGGAATGGGGGTAAAACGCTAGGGACGACAGTCGTTGGGTTTGAATTGGGGTTCATGTGTGAAAGAGGGTATTTTTGAAAAAAAAATATAAATAAAATAAAATAAAATCTGATTGGCCACACTTTATTCTCTCTCCCCGCTCCTCTCAGAAACCCGACGACGGAAAAACTCCCGACCTTCTCTCCTCGATTCTTCGTTATATACTCAATAAAATCCAACGCCACAGTTAGGGATTTTGTAGAGCTTCGAATTCTCTTCAAATCCATATAAGTATTGGATTTTTTTCGTGGCCTGTAGGAGGAGAATCACCTCTGGGAAGTTGCGGTCTTCCCAGCGCCGCCGTCAGCAGCCGCCACCACCGAACTGGCCCCACCTCCTGGTGCAGGTGCGCCCCTCCGTGCTCTCCCTCGTGGTGCTGGCTGATTGAGACAACGATCAACGGATTAGGAGAAAATTACAACCCTAGTTTCGAACGATTTGCTGAGGTAATCGGCTTTAATTATTTTGAACTGTTTTTAACATTAAAAGCGTAGCGAACTTCTAAAAATCATATCTTTTTCGTTTCTTGACGAAATTCAGTGAAACAAGAGACAGTGGACTCGTGTGGACGTTTTCTACCTTCCAGAAGAGACCGCATATTTTTCTGAGCCTCCTGCTAATTTTGGTGGAGTGGAACCCAATGTGAGATTTCTAATTTATAAATGATATGGAAAACGGCGATGTATAAATTATATAGTCGATGTATGAGTTATATAAGTGTTGTACACCGCTTGTATAAGCGTTGTATAAGTTGTACGTTCAATGTATAAGTTGTATATGCATTGTAAAAATTATATATGTGTTGAAATAGAAGTGAAATGCTATATATTAATATATATACGCCCCTCGTCCACAAACCATGGACGATATTTATTGGTTGTGATTGGTGTGAAAATTGATTGATAGCGAATGGTTGATTGAAATTGTTTGTGGTTGAAATGGATTGATTGTGGTTGAAAAATACCCATTTATGGTTGAGAAATATTTGGTTGAAACCACATAGGATTAGTTTGTGGAAATGAAAAAAATATACATGTCGCTTGCGTGCGAACTAGATGCATGATTCCCCATTGTCAAAAGCCGCGAGGCTGTAAGGTAGAGCGAGGAGCCGTACAAGGGACGATCCCCGTTTTAACTACCCTGCCGTTATGCTGCCGAAATTTTGAAAAATATTCATGTGTTAGAATTATTTCCATTTGTTGAAACTATATTTATTCGTTGAATAAAAGCCTTCATGTGTTGAATCGATATTCATTCGTTGGATAGAAATTCATGTGTTGAATGGTATTCGTGTTTTAAATATAAAAATCACATTTTTACTCTATATATATAAACTATAGAAAGCCTTCATGTGTTGAATTGATATTCATTCGTTGGATAGAAATTCATGTGTTGAATGGTGTTCGTGTTTTAAATATAAAAATCACCTTTTTATCTATATATATATACTATAGAAAACCTTCATGTATTGAATTGAAATTCATTCGTTGAATAGAAATTCATGTGTTGAATGGTATTCGTGTTTTAAATATAAAAATCACCTTTTTATCCATATATACAAACTACAGAAAACCTTCATGTGTCGAATCGGAATTCATTCGTTGAATCGAAATTCATGTGTTGAGTGGTATTCATATTTTGAAATAAATTGTTTTATAATAAAAAAAATCATATTTTTATCATCTATATGAACTATATAAAATAGTCGTGTTTTGAAATAAATTGTTTTATAATAAAAATCCTATTTTTATCACCTATATTAACTATATAAAATAGTCGAGTTTTGAAATAAATTGTTTTACATTAAAAATCACATTTTTATTATATACATGACTTGTTAAAAATAGTGACGTGTTGAAATAGAAAATGGTTAGATAAAAATATCATTTTTATCAAATGTATGAAAATCATATAGTTTTGAAATCAAAGAATCAATATATATATATATATATATATATAGAATCGAAATATATCGATAAACGAAGCTGCAGTTCATATTTTGAAACCGTGATTTCGAACGATTAGTGCGGAAGATCCGACCATCGGATTTTCCCGAAATCGCAACCGTTGGGTTCGCTTTGGAAATATCTTTCCAACGGCACCAACTTTGTAAAAATCCAACGGTTGGATTGTATGGAATGTTTAATTCAAATATGAAGAAAAACAACGCCAGAATCGATAATATACATATATATATATATAATTATATTAAATCGAATAATGATGCTGTAGTTCATATTTTGAAATCGAAACTTCAAACGATTATACCGGGAGATCCGACCGTCGGATTTTCCCGAAACTAGAACTGTTGGATTCGTTTTGAAAAGATCTTTCTAATGATGTAAATTTGGTGAAGATCCAACAGTTAGATTTTCAGATATATGTAAATCAAATCTGAAAAAAATAGCGCCACGGCCGCGTTATGGCCCGAAGCGTCGTTTTGAATAAATTGGCTATTTTAAAATAAATAAAAATAGCGATAAATCGTTATAAAATATTATAAACGATATGGATGTGAAATTTAGAAACTAACTGAAGGTTGGCTAAGTCGAATGGTTTCTTGGGTATTGATCTGATGTTGGTTTCGGCCTTCGGGGTTAATATTTGGGAAATTGTTCTCTTACTGATTGACGGTTAGTAACTAATGAATTGAAATGATGCGTAGTAGTGTTTGTGTAGCACTTGTTTATTATATACGCGAGTTGCTCAGAAAGACCGGGTTTATCCCATTCTGAATAACTGAATCGACGATAAGAAATCGAAGATGAAGACGGTGGTCGAAGACCGGAGATCTTCACCTCGTTTGGATGGTAACCGAGGTCCTGATTGGGAGGCATCCCAAAATATGGATAATGAGTGGTGATCGTCCAGACGTACGTATAGATCGATGTGTTTGCAAGGTATATAGTGCCTCCGGTTTCGTTCAGACCCAGAATGGACTTGCAAATGGACAGTGTGTCTGACATTGGAATTTATTCCTTATGATTGATAGCCAACAGTTGCATGGTGTGAATTGCCTGTGTGTCATGCTAAGATGCAGTGATCAAGGCTTATGTTGAAAAGAAAAGTCTTGTGGTGATGATCAAAGCACTGCCTGTGTGGCGTGGCTTTGTGTATAACGTGAATTCACATGCCTCACACCCCGGTATGAACCAGAAGCGGGAGCAGGACCTCAAAGAGGGCATGCGTTTCTTTCTAGTTAGATGTGGCGTCAGTGGTTTTACACGCCCTGACGAGTTTGACTTATGTGGTTGTTACTGTTGCGAGGCGCCTCGGTTAGATCGGACGATCCGGGTCCGACGGAGTCATTTGTTGGCTCATTTACGCCCCAAAGGGCGGGGAAACGCAGTGTTCAGGAATTTTAATCCACATCGGTGGACCGGCCCTGTCGCTCCAAGGGCCCACCTGAGTCTGAGTCCTGAGGCTCGGGCTAGAGAGTCTCGAAGTCTGTATACCTATATATGGCGACATAGTGGTATGGGGCATTAATGCCGTCAATGATTGATATTTATGATTTGAAATTGTTTTTGAAACATGTAAACACTAGTAATAATATCAATTGCTTTTGTTTTATTCGTATCAACCATATTTTGGCCATTATAAGGTAAAACTCTATCCTCCGGTTTGCGTTGCATTGAGTGATGGGAACTGAATCCTATAATGGCTTCATTTTTATAAAAAGCATTGCGACGTTTAAAAGAATTGTTTGTTTTTAAAGCACTGGCAATCCGATGGAGTAAACCCGTTCCACGAAAGCGGCATGGTCCGGTGATTAGCCAGATTTTAAATGTGTTGAGTAGATTTCTCATGCCAGTCCCATGACTGACTCGTAGTTTGTTTCACTTGCAAACTTGGGTGCCCCTTTTTCTACATGGGCAGCCTTGTATTCAGGTTTAGCAGGCATTTCTGGATAGCTGGAGCTGGGGATGGATTCTATCATTTATCTCTTTTTATGCTGTTCAGCTCCTATTGTACATATTATGTTTTTTTTTCCGCTGTAGACATTTATGTATAGTTGAACTGTATTTGTACTAAGTATGATCCTGTATACTGTGTAACTCTGATGATTACATTTATCCAGTGTATTATTTGTTCATTGTCTGGTGTATTTATTTAATTCTGTTCTGATGTTATCTGTTTATGTGTTATATTCCAAAGATTACCCTTGCCGCCGTCAGTACGGGTTTTGGGGTCGTCACATCGTGGTATCAGAGCTTTGGTTAAGCTTAGTGCTGGAATATAACATATTAACGAACTCGTCAGAAATAGAACCAGTAGTGTTCTAGGACGTGTAACTCTATACAGTAGGATCAGTAATATCCTAGTATGAGTAAAACAGAATGAAATACACCCCACTAGACACATTTACATTTGAAGTATATGTTTCTATGTTTTAAAATACCTTTTCTGTGACCTGACACTTGATCTGCCATTTGCAGAAGTACTAGAAAAATGAGTGTCGGAAACAGAAGAAATGCAGAACCTGATCTAGAGGCTCTATTAAAGAGATATCGAAATCTGAACGGAGCACAGATCTCGGGCAATGAATCTATAATTCAGACTCAAGCTTGGATGAGTTTTGTCGAAAGAATATTTGAACGTATCCAGTTGAGAGATGATCAGAAAAGATTAGTAGCATCTTGGGCGCTCAAAGAAGAAGCTTTAATCTGGTGGGAAACAATCATCAAAGATAATCCAGAAGGTGATATCACCTGGGATAGATTCAAAGAGATTTTCCTAGAAAGATTTACTCCTCCTGAGGTGACGGAGCGATTATGTGATGAATTCTCTTATCTGATACAAGGAGATATGACCATTCCAGAATATCATAAGAGATTCAACAAACTTTCTCACTTTGCTCCTCATCTGATTCAAGATCCAAAGAGGAAGAATCCGAGATTTATTCATGGCCTGGAAAGAAAATATCAGAATAGTGTGATGAGGAATGTGAAGCTTCCTTTTTATGAAATGATATACATGGCTTCTCAGTATGAAGATCTCCATAAGAAAGGTATGTTTCGTGACGAAGAAGAGGTCAGTTCTAGTAACAAAGTGGAGTCTGTGACTGATAGTCCTGAGGTCAGTAAGAAGCCCAGTGCCAAGAGAAAAAGGGCTAAATCTGGAAAAGAACCAATAACAAATGCTATATGCTCTAATTGAAATAAGCAAGGACATTTGTCGATCAGTTGCAGATCTCTAAAGAAACGAATAAAGGTTGGGTCTAAATCCGGTAAGGAGTTACAAGAGAATAGAGGATGCCATAAGTGCCACCAGCCGGGCCATATTACGAAAAACTGCTCGCCATTCAGAAAACCGGAAGTAGTGCATGTAAATGAAGTGGCAGAAGGGCCTGCATCTTCGTCTGCTCAGGAAAGGTATGATGTTTTGGAAGGCACGCTCAATGTCAAAAACATTCCGGTTAAAGTGTTGTTTGATACAGGCGCGTCGCGAAGCTTTATCGCAAAGAACGCAGTTAAGAAGCTAGGTTTGAATTTGAAGAAGCTCAAAGAACCAATGACTGTCCAAAATCCGGTCGGGGGTTCCATCGATCTCAGTTGGGTTTGTGCAGTACCTGTCTCTTTTTCCTGCTATAAATTCCCTACTATCTCTATCGTCATGAATTTCACTGAATTTGATCTTATTCTGGGATTGGATTGGCTAAGCAAAGATGAAGCAGAGGTTAGATGCGCCGAGAGAGTTGTTAAGGCGAAGGCCCAATTAGGGAATTATATAACCATACCATGCGAAGGTCCGAATGCTAATAGAAAAGACTTCTGGGCAGCTTTGGATGTTTCTCCTGTTCAAATAGAAAATATCCCTGAAGTCACAGAGAATATTCCCAACCTCGTGAAAGATATTCCTATCGTCAAGAATTATGCGGATGTGTTTGAAGAAGTTGTTCGCTTACCTTCGCAAAGAGAAATAGATTTCAAGATCGCTTTGATTCCGAATGCATGGCCGGTAGTTCACGCTATTCGGAGAATGTCCTTGAAAGAGAAAGAAGAACTTGACAATCAAACACGACAGCTAGTATGGAAGGGTCTGATCAGGCCTAGTTTCTCAGATTGGGGAGCAGCAGTGGTGTTTGTCCCAAAATCAGACAGTACTCTACGGCTATGTGTGGATTATCGTGATTTGAACAAGCAGACCATAAAGAACAAATATCCATTGCCGCGAATCGATGATTTATTGGATCGTCTAAATGGAGCACAGGTATTTTCAAGGATGGACCTAGCTACAGGCTTCCATCAGCTTCGAATTGCCGAAGAGTGTGTTCCAATGACAGCATTCAGAGGTCCAGACTTATTCTACGAGTGGTTAGTAATGTCGTTCGGCTTATGTAACGCTCTAGCTTACTTCATCGATTTGATGAATAGAGTGTTCAGAGGGGTTTTGAAAAAATCTGTTCTGGTTTTTATTGACGATATTCTAATCTTCTCTAAATCAAAGGCCGAACATGAAAAACATTTGGAACAGGTTCTGGAAATCCTCAGAAGGATTGTATTAAAAGAAAAGTTTTCCAAATGTATATTCTGGCAAGAAGAAGTCAAATTTCTTGGCCACATAGTGTCAAAGCAAGGAATTTCAGTGGATCCCAGTAAGATCACTGCTATTCAGAATTGGAAACAGCCTCGTACGCCAACAGAAGTTAGAAGTTTTCTCGGGTTAGCCAGTTATTATTAGAAATTCATTAAGGATTTCGCGAAGACATCTAGTTCCTTAACAAAACTGACTAAGAAACATTCGAGATTCAATTAGACTCCGGTATGTGAGGAAGCTTTCCACGAGCTGAAATTAAAACTGACAACTGCTCCAGTGTTAACAATAATAGATGGCAATGAGGACTTGAAAGGCTGGACTGATGCTTCTAGAGAAGGCCTTGGCGCAGTGTTAATGCAAAGAGGTTAAGTGATTGCGTATGCTAGCCGTCAGTTAAAACCACACGAGAAAAACTACATAACTCATGATCTTGAGTTTTTGGCTATCGTATTCTCTTTGAAAATCTGGAGACACTATCTTCTAGGTGAGAAATTCGAACTGTATACAGACCATCAGTCGTTAAAGTATCTGTTCACCCAGAAAGACCTGAATCTGAGGCAGCAACGTTGGCTAGAGTTCCTTGCAGCATATGATTTTGAGATTCTATACACTCCAGGGAAAGCCAATGTTGTGGCTGATGCGCTGAGTCGAAAGAATCTAATGATCGCCAGCTTTGTTATTACGACTTCCCTGATTGACAAAATATCTCTTCTTCAGAAGGATGATAACTTTATTAAGGATATGATCAAAAGGATTCAGAAAGGCGAACCCTCGTGTTTCCAAATAGATAACGATGGAATCCTGAGATTGAAAGGAAGAATTTGTGTTCCTGGCATCCCCGAGCTAAAAAGGGAAGTGTTAGACGAGTGTTACAAGTCCAAGCTGAGTATCCATCCTGGTGTGGCCAAAATGTATAATGACCTCAAGCGAACATTCTGGTGGAAGGCTATGAAAAGAGACGTTTCAATATATGTTAGCCGATGCCCTACTTGCCAGCTAGTCAAAAGCGACCAACAGAAACTGGCTGGATTATTGCAACCGCTAGACGTTCTAGGCTGGAAGTAGGAACATATTTCCATTGACTTCATAGATGGTTTGCCCAGAACTAGAAAAGGAAATGATAGTATTTGGGTGATCGTAGATCGCTTCATGAAAACCGCCCATTTCATACCTGTCAGATCAAACAGAACTGCTCAGAGTCTGGCACAGATATACTTCAAGGAAATTGGTAGACTACATGGAGTGTCACTCAGTATAGTCAGTGATAGAGATCCAATATTCACTAGCAAATTCTGGGAGGCGTTCCAAGTAGAGCTGGGAACAAAACTAAACTTGATCACCGCTTATCATCCTCAGACAGATGGTCAGACTGAGTGGGTGAATCGTATTTTAGAAGATCTATTGCGGGCTTATGTTCTAGATTTTGGTGGATCATGGGAAGACCTTCTGCATTTGGCTGAATTCTCCTATAACAACAGCTACCAGGCGAGCCTGACAATGTCGCCATTCTAAGCACTGTATGGTAGACCATGCCGATCCCCTGCTTGTTAGGTCGAACTCAGTAATAGACTTGTGTTAGGGCCTGATATGATCCGAGAAGCTGCCGACAAAGTCGATTTTATTAAGAAACGATTACTCGCCGCTCGAAGCCGACAAAAGAGCTATGCCGCTGGGAGAAGAAGAGATATATCGTTTGCTGTTGGCGACTATGTATATCTGAAAGTATCGCCAATGAGAGGAGTTATCCGGTTCGGTAAAACTGGAAAGTTGGCGCCCAAATTCATTGGTCCGTTTCCTATTCTGGAACGGATCGGAACTCTCGCTTATAGGGTTAAAATGCCTGATTGGTTGCCTGGAGTGCATGATGTATTTCACATATCTCAACTTCGAAAGCACGTTCATGATCCAGACTTGATCGTGGAAGAAGCAGCTCAACAGGATATTGAAATTACTCCAGAATTAGCTGTGAGAAGAGAGCCGTTAAAGATCATTGGCAAAGAAACCAAAGAGCTGAGGAACAAGAAAGTTCACTTAGTCAAAGTGCAATGGAGTGGAGATCAGCGAGATTGTACTTGGGAAACTGAGGAGAGCATTCAGAAAGCATATCCTAAGTGTCGAGTGGATATCTCTGATTGACTCCGGTGCAAGGTACATTTACCATACTTTGCATTACCAATTATTTCTCTACTTTGTTGTTATTTTCTTTCCATCGATGTGCACTTTTAATTCTATAATCTGAATGATTTTAAAGAAATATAGAAATTGATTAGTGTATTTTTGAAAAGTTAAAAACAATTTGATTGTTGTTTGTGTTGTGTGATAGTAGATTTGATTAATTAAAATTATTAAAACGATAGTTAATTTAATTAATAAGAGAATAATGGTAGAATTTATTCGATTAACTCACACATTGAACTGATTTAAAAATAGATAGAAATATATACTTGTGCATTATATATGTTTGAACAGGTAATTGGATAGCTGTTGAGTAAAGATTTTATTTGCGTGCCCGACAAATAGGTAAACCTTAATGAGTTGGATGCGAAATATTATTATATCAACTCCTATGAATGCCATTGGATGCAGAGTGCTGGTTATTCTGTGTGTAAAAATAAACGTAGCCATATAAATGCCATTGGATGCAGAGTGCTAGTTATTCTCTCTCCCCGCTCCTCTCAGAAACCCGACGACGGAAAAACTCCTGACCTCCTTTCCTCGATTCTTCGTTATACACTCAATAAAATCCAACGCCATAGTTAGGGATTTTGTATAGCTTCGAATTCTCTTCAAATCCATATAAGTATTGGATTTTTTCGTGGCCTGTAGGAGGAGAATCACCTTTAGGAAGTTGCGGTCTTCCCAGCGCCGCCGTGAGTAGCCGCCACCACCGAACTGGCCCCACCTCCTGGCGCAGGTGCGCCCCTCCGTGCTCTCCCTCGTGGCGCTGGCTGATCGAGACAAAGATCAACGGATTGGGAGAAAATTACAACCCAAGTTTCGAATGATTTGCTGAGGTAATCGGCTTTAATTATTTTGAACTATTTTTAACATTTAAAAGCGTAGCGAACTTCTAAAAATCATATCTTTTTCGTTTCTTGACGAAATTCAGTGAAACAAGAGACAGTGGACTCGTGTGGACGTCTTCTACCTTCTAGAAGAGACCGCATATTTTTCTGAGCCTTCTGCTAATTTTGGTAGAATGGAACCCAATGTGAGATTTCTAATTTATAAACGATATGGAAAACGATGATGTATAAATTATATAGTCGATGTATGAGTTATGTAAGCGTTGTACGCCTCTTGTATAAGCGTTGTATAAGTTGTACGTTCGATGTATAAGTTATATATGCGTTGTAAAAATTATATATGTGCTGAAATAGAAGTGAAATGCTATATATATATATATATATATATATATATATATATATATATATATATATATGCCCCTCGTCCACAAACCATGGACGATATTTATTGGTTGTGATTGGTGTGAAAATTGATTGATAGCGAATGGTTGATTGAAATTGTTTGTGGTTGAAATGGATTGATTGTGTTTGAAAAATACCCGTTTGTGGTTGAGAAATATTTGGTTGAAACCACATAGGATTAGTTTGTGGAAATGAGAAAAATATACATGCCGCCAGCATGCGAACTAGATGCATGATTCCCTATTGTCAAAAGCTGCAAGGCTTTAAGGTAGAGCGAGGAGCCGTACTAGGGACGGTCCCGGTTTTAACTACCATGCCGTTATGCTGCCGAAATTTTGAATAATATTCATGTGTTAGAATTATTTCCATTTGTTGAAACTATATTTATTCGTTGAATAGAAAGCCTTCATGTATTGAATCGATATTCATTTATTGGATAGAAATTCATGTGGTTAATGGTATTCGTGTTTTAAATATAAAAATCACATTTTTACTCTATATATATATAAACTATAGAAAGTCTTCATGTGTTGAATCGATATTCATTCGTTGGATAGAAATTCATGTGTTGAATGGTGTTCGTGTTTTAAATATAAAAAACACCTTTTTATCTATATATATAAACTATAGAAAACCTTCATGTGTTGAATTGAAATTCATTCGTTGAATAGAAATTCATGTGTTGAATGGTATTCGTGTTTTAAATACAAAAATCACCTTTTTATCTATATATACAAACTATAGAAAACCTTCATGTGTTGAATCGAAATTCATTCGTTGAATTGAAATTCATGTGTTGAGTGGTATTCATATTTTGAAATAAATTGTTTTATAATAAAAAAATCATATTTTATCATCTATATGAACTACGTAAAATAGTCGTGTTTTGAAATAAATTATTTTATAATAAAAATCCTATTTTTATCACCTATATTAACTATATAAAATAGTCGAGTTTTGAAATAAATTGTTTTGCATTAAAAATCACATTTTTATTATAAACATGACTTGTTAAAAATAGTGAAGTGTTGAAATAGAAAACAGTTAGATAAAAATATCATTTTTATCAAATCTATGAAAATCATATAGTTTTGAAATCGAAGAATCGATATATATATAAATAGAATTGAAATATATCGATCAACGAAGCTGCAGTTCGTATTTTGAAACCGTGATTTCAAACAATTAGTGCGGAAGATCCGACCATCAAATTTTCCCGAAATCGCAACCGTTGGGTTCGCTTTGGAAATGTCTTTCCAACGGCACCAACTTTGTAAAAATCCAACGGTTGGATTGTCTGGAATGTTTAATTCAAATCTGAAGGAAAACAGCGCCAGAATCGATTATATATATATATATATATATATATATAATTATATTAAATCGAATAACGACGCTGCAGTTCGTATTTTGAAATCGAAACTTCAAACGATTATACCGGGAGTTCCGACCGTCGGATTTTCCCGAAACTGGAACCGTTGGATTCGTTTTGAAAAGATCTTTCTAATGAACGACCGCGTTATGGCTCGAAGCGTCGTTTTGAATAAATTGGCTATTTTAAAATAAATAAAAATAGCGATAAATAGTTATAAAATATTATAAATGATATGGATGTGAAATTTAGAAACTAACTGAAGGTTGGCTAAGTCGAATGGTTTCTTGGGTATTGATCTGATGTTGGTTTCGGCCTTCGGGGTTAATATTTAGGAAATCGTTCTCTTACTGATTGACGGTTAGTGACTAATGAATTGAAATGATGCGTAGTAGTGTTTGTGTAGCACTTGTTTATTATATACGCGAGTTGCTCAGAAAGACCTGGTTTATCCCATTCTGAATAACTGAATCGACGATAAGAAATCGAAGATGAAGACGGTGGTCGAAGACCGGAGATCTTCACCTCGTTTGGATGGTAACCGAGGTCCTGATTGGGACGCATCTCGAAATATGGATAATGAGTGGTGATCGTCCAGACGTATGTGGAGATCGATGGGTTTGCAAGGTATATAGTGCCTCCGGTTTCGTTCAGACCCAGAACGGACTTGCAAATGGACATTGTGTCTAACATTGGAATTTATTCTGTGTGATTGATAGCCATCAGTTGCATGGTGTGAATTGCTTGTGTGGCATGCTAAGATGCAGTGATCAAGGCTTCTGTTGAAAAGCAAAGTCTTGTGGTGATGATCAAAGCACCGTCTGTGTGGCGTGGCTTTGTGTATAACATGAATTCGCGGGCCTCACACCCCGGTATGAACCAGAAACGTGAGCAGGACCTCAGGGAGGGAATGCGTTTCTTTCTAGTTAGAAGTGGCGTCAGTGATTTTACACGCCCTGACGAGTTTGACTTATGTGGTTGTTACTGTTGCGAGGCGCCTCGGTTAGATCGGACGATCCGGGTCAGATGGAGTCATTCGTTGGCTCATTTACGCCCTGTCGCTCCAAGGGCCCACCTGAGTTAGGGTCCTGAGACTCGGGCTAGAGAGTCTCGAAGTCGGTAAGGACTATCTTTTGCCTTGGTTCATGACGGAAATCCAATTTCCAAATACGTGACTGTGCGGTTTTGATTGTATACCTATATATGGCGACATAGTGGTATGGGGCATTAATGTCGTCTATGATTGATAGTTATGATTTGAAATTGTTTTTGAAACATGTAAACACTAGTAATAATATCAATTGCTTTTGTTTTATTCGTATCAACCATATTTTGGCCATTATAAGGTAAAACTCTATCCTCCGGTTTGCGTTGCATTGTGTGATGGGAACTGAGTCTTATAATGGCTTCATTTTTACAAAAATCGTTGCGATGTTTAAAAGAATTGTTTGTTTTTAAAGCACTGGCAATTCGATGGAGTAAACTCGTTCCGCGAAAGTGGCGTGGTCCAGTGATTAGCCATATTTTAAATGTGTTGAGCAGATTTCTCATACAAGGTCCCATGACTGACTCGTAGTTTGTTTCACTTGCAAACTTGGGTGCCCTGTAACGACCCAGAAATTTCGACAACTAGAATGTGAAGTTAATTGAAGATTTATTTATTAATGATCAATTTTTATACTGATACATTTATTAGAATTTGAAAATCAAACTTTATTGGTTTAAATAAGGATTTAATTCGATATTAAATTCAAAATGATTAATCTGCATAAATTATTTATAATAGGATCGAGAATAAATTGATATTCGAATTTTGAATTGAAAATCGAAATAAGAAATATAAATGGATTACATTGGAAACAATAAACATTTTTAACGATAAATGAATTAGAAATTTATTAGTTGAAATTTGATTGGAGATGTTTATATTAGTGTGAATAAAGAAAATAAAGTTAACATTTCAAATCTGGAGTCGAACGGGGTTGTTGATGGATGAACAGAATAAAATTTGTGAACCGATAGATAATATAAATATGAAAATATCGTTGTACACACACGGAGTCAGATTATGACTAAATTAATTTTTACTAGATTTAGAACGCGAAGACGAAGAGGTACGTATAATCTTTGTCATAATTGGTGACGGTGTTTGCGGTACGAACATGGAGCGTTCAAACATTAGTTCACGATACAGTTAATATCAAGTTAAACTTTCCTCCAAATATTACCTACCTTAAACACCACCTTCCTCAGATGAATTTACGTCGACCTATATCTGTAACCCTAAAACCTAATGACATCGACGTTGTTCTTATCTTTTATATTTTCTTCTATAAAAATCACGAGGCTTGTTCCCATTCTCTTCAAATTGTTTTCCCCTTTCTAATTTAATGGCCGAATAAAAATCAGACCTTTCCTCCTCTTTTTATTTCCACTATGTTTGTTTTTCCCAAATTACTCATCGTTCCCTCCCAAATCAGATCATGGTGCCACTCTTCGTAAATCAAAATCAGGTTTTCCCTTTTTCCCCAAATTTCCACCGCCTCCAGCAAATCGGTCGCTGCCTCCTCATGGCCACCACATCAATCATCTTGAGTCGCCGTCATGTCACCATTAACTCGCGTGCTTGGCCATCGTTCGTCGCCACCGTTCACCGGTGCCTAGTCAAAACAGAGCTTGTTTCTCTCCATCATCGGTGCAGGTGAGTGTTAATTCACTCACGATTACCTTATTTTCAAGTATTTTAACTTTGATTAAAGATGAAATTTTAATGGTTGATTTTACTGCGAATTGCTTGCTGCCGTGTCCTAGTTTTTGCTAGAGCTTGCTGTTGAAAAACTGTAATTGATTTCGCCTGGTACCTTTATTTTGCTTAAATTTTAACCCCTTATCATTCGTTGTTTGTTACTATTGGAATCGAGTGCTAAGTGGGGTTATTGACCTGAAACATTCGTCATGATTTTGCGATTGACCTCTTTATACGGCTTCGCTTAGCCTGGTCCCATTGTTTAAAAAACCTTGTTGACCATCTTATATATGACCCTAGGCTATTCTCTTGATCATATCTTTGAAACATATCGGTGCACTGTTCATTGATCTTTTCTTTAAAAACTGTACCTTTATGTGCTGTCCTTAGATATGTTGTGGTTCTTAACATGTCATGCTGCTTGCTAGTCATGGGCAAGTGGTTCGTTCAAATTGTTTTGTCACATAGTGTGATTCAGTTGCTATGATGTGTGTGTGTGTATAAAATGTTGGTGGCCTAAATTTGCTATGCTAATTGAAAACGACAGCATAATGCGATGTCTTATGGAAACACTGACTGTAGATTGAACCTGAAATATGTATATACATATGGGAAGGCCGACAAACATATGTGTATATATATATATACATCTTTTCATGCATATATATATATAAATAAACTGAGTAGAGGAATTTTGTTCTGGCCTAAGTTATTTTTCCATGTTCATCCAAGAGCTTGCTGGGTTATTTTAGTTTTAGATTTGGACTATGCTTAATTTAATCATTTTGATTTCTTTGAAAATGAAAAAAAATGCAAGGACAGTAACAATATATATGTGAGTAACATTTGAAATCCCCTCTATTGTTACGTTGAATTCTAAGTAGAACCCAAGTGTTATGCATACTGACATGTGCCCAGCATATTGATTCAATTATTGATATTGTTCAAGATTTATTTCTGAAACAATTAGTAAGACATTAGCAAAATAATATGGGATGAGTAAATTAAACCCATGGCATTCCTTTTATCAACTTTTGTAGTATGATCTTGGTTACTACCTTCATCAACATGTATTTGAACACATAAATTAGTATAGACTTCATGTAAGACCTCAAGTTGAGGATGTAGGTCACTGCATGTTTGGATATGAAGAGTCAGCTAAAGATTTGCTTCAAATATTTCTTCTAGCATTGCTGGTAATGTATATGTTTGCACAAAGTTGGATCATAAGTTCCTCTTGTTTCCCATAAGAAACTGCAAGTATGTTGAGTTTTGACTGGTCACTACGGTTATAAAAAAAATAGACCTGGGACTGTAATACCAAAAAGGCAGTGAACATTTTAAGGTAGAAACCCCATGTTTTGCGTTTAAACTATCACATGATATACAACATGCTTATGAAATATATAAGAGAGAGAGAGAGAGAAAAAAAAATAAACTTATATGTTCATAAGTATATCCTGGTCTGTGCCTGAACTGATTTAAGAATGTATGCAGCACTACTAATTAATGTTATTCTCGCTATGGTCCAGTACAATTGTTTTTGCTGGTCCATTCGACACTGTCACTGTTTTTTTTTCTTTTAAACTAAGGTGTATTCTTTGGCCTTGTATGTTGAGCTTTCCAAGTTAGCCTGTATGTTGTTGCCTTGTCACTTGTACATTCAGCTGTGTTTGTTATTTTGGACCAGGTTGTTTTTTTTCGAACTTGAACATGTTGACGACGGTATATATATAAGTTGCACTTAACTCACTTTGATATTGTTGTTCCTTTATGTGTTGTAGCTCTTGTTTCATCTTGCTTGTATGCTCGACCCACTATGTCGACGTCTGTGTTGAGCTTGGCCTTTGTGGTCGCTCCACAGTTGATCACGCTATCCCGAAACGTTTCCGGAATGCTGAGGCAGTGCACATGTTTACCTGTACACGTGTGTACGTGCAGGTTTCCGGGACCTTTTGTTCCTGGAATAAAAACCAATAAACACAGATATATACTTGATACTAAACAGATACCACAGTTGATCTAGGTACACTGGTATGAACAGATATTACCACTGTTTATTTTATATATGACATCAAATGTTGGAATTAACCATTATATTTCAGTTTATATTGAAGTTAGTTTACTTGAACTATGCTTTAATCCTGACTCGAGTATTTTATGTTTTGCATGGAATGCTCGGGTCAGATCCGAGCATTTCAGATGTAAAGATTACAGCTTAGGATTCGAAGATTGGCAAAGCTGGGGATTTCAGAAGACGGCACACTCTGATGTTTTAAAAACAGTAATATTTTCTTGTATTCAATTTTTATTTAAAACCGCTGTATGGAAAATATTGTATCAAAGATTCTAGTTATATAATAAAGTATGTTTTTGCTGTTCAAGGTTATGTTGTTTATTTATTCTGTGTTGAATTTACTTTTAAACTCTGTAAGCTAAATAACGATCCGTTGATTTGAACGTTGTAGATTGGTCTAAGTACCAATTTGAAGCGGTCAAAAAGGCGGGTCGTTACAAGTGGTATCAGAGCTTTGGTTTATTCAAAAGCTTAGCTTATTGAGTTTAAAAACAGATCTTGAAAATAAAGCGATTTTGAAAAATAATTATTTTGAAATATCAAATATTTTGAAACTAGTGTTTTGAAATTAATACAGCGGAAATAAAAATTCATTTTGAGATTTAAAATTTTGTTCGGAATCCCCAGTCTTCAGAAGTCTTCAAATCCAGGTTTGCGAGAATTATTCTTCAATAAGTTCCCTTAGGATTTGAATCTAGAATCCATCATCGGATGGTATCTAGGATAGATAGGAGAGAATCAACGAATTAATTTCGTTAAGCGTGAATTTTTGAAATCAAAGATAACTGAAGTTGATTGTAAATGAGAATTCAATTTGAATAGAAAAAGGAAATTTGAAATCATTTCAAAGAAGAAACGATGAATTTTATTTTGAAGTTAAGAATATAAGTTGATGAAAATCAAATAAAAAGGGTTAAGTGAAGAGAGCTAATGAGCGCCAACAGTAAGTGGAAATGACGATGTTTTATTTAACATTTGTTTAAATCAAACTAACAAATTTAGAGATGTTGCAAGAATAAAGTATATTCTCGATAGAAAATAAAGCTTGTGAATATATGGAAATATTTTCTGGTGACAATAAATGATTTTTAAGAATGGAGAAAATGAATAGAACAATTGGAAATATCTTCAAAGGATAGTGAGAGGTTAACATAATTCAGAATAACAAGAACTGAAGAACAAAGAGCTACGTCGAGGACGAAGGAGGGCAGAACGTAAAGAGAAGTGGAATTGTAAATTGAATCCGAGAATTTCGTAAACAATGATTGATAAGAAATTAAGAAGTGGAGTTAAGGAATTTAGAAACTGACTAAAGATTAGTTAAGTTGAATAGTTTTCTGAGTATTGATCTGATGTTGGTTTCGGCCTTCGGGGTTGATACTTAGGAAGTTGTTCGCTTACTAATTGACGGTCGAAGTATGAATGTGAAGAAGTAATAATGCGTGAAGGAAAAATTTGTGATAAGAAGAAAAAAATCCGGAGTTTTGAGCAAATAAAAATGTTGATGAAGTGATGAATTTTATAATTAGAAATTGAAAGAAAAATTTGGTTTATAGCCAGTGGATGTAGAAAGCCGAGTTTGAAGTGATATCAATCAATCATTTGAATTGATTAAGAGTTTAAAGCTAAAAGTTTAATTGAGGGATGTTCGAGTCAAGATATTTAGCATAGAAGTTTCGAAACTTATATGGAGAAAAATGTGATATAATCAGTTTGAAATAAAGTCTTATATAACAGAATTTATATAAGAATGAGATGTTTGATTTGGAAAAAGAATCTTATGTAAAGTATGAATTATGAAAAGTATGAGAATTAGATACTATATGTATATAGTATTATATGTTTTCAAGTCAAGATAAGGGAAGTACCATCCTTCTTCTTTGAATTTCGAGCTTATGTAAAAGGACTGCAGATAGCGCAATCTGTAGTGCTGCTGGTGGTAGTAGGTTGTCCGGACATAAAACTCATGAGTTGCCATTGAGCACGACTGCTAGCGTAATTCGCAGGGCTGCAGATAGCCTACGGCGGTCGGATGTTTCTTGAGGGAATCAGGTGTAACCATTGTGATCGCTGCGATCTAGAGTCGTTGGAAATTCGACCGTGTAGCGGAATTCGCAGGGCTGCAGATAGCCTACGGCGGACGGATGTTTCTTGGGGGAACCAAGCGTAACCATTGTGACTGCTGCGTTCTACAGTCGAATGTAAGGGCGTAATCCGCAGAGCTGTGAAAGCTTACGGGTATGGATGTTTCCTGGGGGACTCAGGCGTAACCATTGTGTACCTGCGGTCCACAGTATTTGAGATATCTTATTGATAGTGAGCCACCTGTTTGATGCAGCAGTTAGTCTTCGTGACTTGATTGGTCTTCGTGACCTGATTTGTCTTTGGGACTTGTTTTGTTCCCGTGACTTGAAGTATATTCATAATTCCCTGATTTGTTCCGTGATTCTGAGACAGAGCAATCAACGCTCAGTGACATCAGAATGTCTTTTGATTCTTAAAATATTATATGTTGATCTGTCCATGACGAAATTCGCAGGGAAGTGATTTCCTACGGATACGGATGTTTTCTGGGGGATCCAGACGGAACCATTGTGTATCTGCGATTCTTGAACAATCAACATATCAATATCACATTGGTACTTTCCGTATCTGTTTTTAAAGGAATTTTTGAAATATTTTCACTTGTGAGTTGAAGCAAGAATATTTAGTACTTGTAGATTTTAGTTGTGCGCCTGGCCAGCGTATACCTAACATCTGTAAGAACGACAATAGACTTGTCAAACCTCGAGTTATCAAGTACTTTCAAACAAATAGTTTGAGATGTATAAATCCAACTTATGCAGGAATTGAAATTTTAAACGAGATTAGTTTTAAAAAAGAAATTATATGGTTTGAGTCTCGTAGAAGATTTGATAGAATGAGAAATTGGGAGATATCTCAAGAAAATTTGAGATAGAAATTGAGCATAGTTCAAAGAGCGTGGAAATAAATAAAATCTGATTCGGAGGATAAAGAAAGTCGTGTTGATCAAAATTGATTATTGAAATGAAATTAGATTCTCCGAGTTAATTATGATAACTAAAGAGAATTGATAGCCTAAATATCGATATTTAAATTAATTATGGAAGAATTTCATACAAATATGAAAATTTAAAATTATACGTTGGCGTAACTCTAGGGATCTCTACTTTTCGAGGACGAAAAGTTTTAAAGGGGGAAAGAATGTAACGACCCAGAAATTTCGACAACTAGAATGTGAAGTTAATTGAAGATTTATTTATTAATGATCAATTTTTATACTGATACATTTATTAGAATTTGAAAATCAAACTTTATTGGTTTAAATAAGGATTTAATTCGATATTAAATTCAAAATGATTAATCTGCATAAATTATTTATAATAGGATCGAGAATAAATTGATATTCGAATTTTGAATTGAAAATCGAAATAAGAAATATAAATGGATTACATTGGAAACAATAAACATTTTTAACGATAAATGAATTAGAAATTTATTAGTTGAAATTTGATTGGAGATGTTTATATTAGTGTGAATAAAGAAAATAAAGTTAACATTTCAAATCTGGAGTCGAACGGGGTTGTTGATGGATGAACAGAATAAAATTTGTGAACCGATAGATAATATAAATATGAAAATATCGTTGTACACACACGGAGTCAGATTATGACTAAATTAATTTTTACTAGATTTAGAACGCGAAGACGAAGAGGTACGTATAATCTTTGTCATAATTGGTGACGGTGTTTGCGGTACGAACATGGAGCGTTCAAACATTAGTTCACGATACAGTTAATATCAAGTTAAACTTTCCTCCAAATATTACCTACCTTAAACACCACCTTCCTCAGATGAATTTACGTCGACCTATATCTGTAACCCTAAAACCTAATGACATCGACGTTGTTCTTATCTTTTATATTTTCTTCTATAAAAATCACGAGGCTTGTTCCCATTCTCTTCAAATTGTTTTCCCCTTTCTAATTTAATGGCCGAATAAAAATCAGACCTTTCCTCCTCTTTTTATTTCCACTATGTTTGTTTTTCCCAAATTACTCATCGTTCCCTCCCAAATCAGATCATGGTGCCACTCTTCTTAAATCAAAATCAGGTTTTCCCTTTTTCCCCAAATTTCCACCGCCTCCAGCAAATCGGTCGCTGCCTCCTCATGGCCACCACATCAATCATCTTGAGTCGCCGTCATGTCACCATTAACTCGCGTGCTTGGCCATCGTTCGTCGCCACCGTTCACCGGTGCCTAGTCAAAACAGAGCTTGTTTCTCTCCATCATCGGTGCAGGTGAGTGTTAATTCACTCACGATTACCTTATTTTCAAGTATTTTAACTTTGATTAAAGATGAAATTTTAATGGTTGATTTTACTGCGAATTGCTTGCTGCCGTGTCCTAGTTTTTGCTAGAGCTTGCTGTTGAAAAACTGTAATTGATTTCGCCTGGTACCTTTATTTTGCTTAAATTTTAACCCCTTATCATTCGTTGTTTGTTACTATTGGAATCGAGTGCTAAGTGGGGTTATTGACCTGAAACATTCGTCATGATTTTGCGATTGACCTCTTTATACGGCTTCGCTTAGCCTGGTCCCATTGTTTAAAAAACCTTGTTGACCATCTTATATATGACCCTAGGCTATTCTCTTGATCATATCTTTGAAACATATCGGTGCACTGTTCATTGATCTTTTCTTTAAAAACTGTACCTTTATGTGCTGTCCTTAGATATGTTGTGGTTCTTAACATGTCATGCTGCTTGCTAGTCATGGGCAAGTGGTTCGTTCAAATTGTTTTGTCACATAGTGTGATTCAGTTGCTATGATGTGTGTGTGTATAAAATGTTGGTGGCCTAAATTTGCTATGCTAATTGAAAACGACAGCATAATGCGATGTCTTATGGAAACACTGACTGTAGATTGAACCTGAAATATGTATATACATATGGGAAGGCCGACAAACATATGTGTATATATATATATACATCTTTTCATGCATATATATATATAAATAAACTGAGTAGAGGAATTTTGTTCTGGCCTAAGTTATTTTTCCATGTTCATCCAAGAGCTTGCTGGGTTATTTTAGTTTTAGATTTGGACTATGCTTAATTTAATCATTTTGATTTCTTTGAAAATGAAAAAAAATACAAGGACAGTAACAATATATATGTGAGTAACATTTGAAATCCCCTCTATTGTTACGTTGAATTCTAAGTAGAACCCAAGTGTTATGCATACTGACATGTGCCCAGCATATTGATTCAATTATTGATATTGTTCAAGATTTATTTCTGAAACAATTAGTAAGACATTAGCAAAATAATATGGGATGAGTAAATTAAACCCATGGCATTCCTTTTATCAACTTTTGTAGTATGATCTTGGTTACTACCTTCATCAACATGTATTTGAACACATAAATTAGTATAGACTTCATGTAAGACCTCAAGTTGAGGATGTAGGTCACTGCATGTTTGGATATGAAGAGTCAGCTAAAGATTTGCTTCAAATATTTCTTCTAGCATTGCTGGTAATGTATATGTTTGCACAAAGTTGGATCATAAGTTCCTCTTGTTTCCCATAAGAAACTGCAAGTATGTTGAGTTTTGACTGGTCACTACGGTTATAAAAAAAAATAGACCTGGGACTGTAATACCAAAAAGGCAGTGAACATTTTAAGGTAGAAACCCCATGTTTTGCGTTTAAACTATCACATGATATACAACATGCTTATGAAATATATAAGAGAGAGAGAGAGAAAAAAAAATAAACTTATATGTTCATAAGTATATCCTGGTCTGTGCCTGAACTGATTTAAGAATGTATGCAGCACTACTAATTAATGTTATTCTCGCTATGGTCCAGTACAATTGTTTTTGCTGGTCCATTCGACACTGTCACTGTTTTTTTTTCTTTTAAACTAAGGTGTATTCTTTGGCCTTATATGTTGAGCTTTCCAAGTTAGCCTGTATGTTGTTGCCTTGTCACTTGTACATTCAGCTGTGTTTGTTATTTTGGACCAGGTTGTTTTTTTTCGAACTTGAACATGTTGACGACGGTATATATATAAGTTGCACTTAACTCACTTTGATATTGTTGTTCCTTTATGTGTTGTAGCTCTTGTTTCATCTTGCTTGTATGCTCGACCCACTATGTCGACGTCTGTGTTGAGCTTGGCCTTTGTGGTCGCTCCATAGTTGATCACGCTATCCCGAAACGTTTCCGGAATGCTGAGGCAGTGCACATGTGTACCTGTACACGTGTGTACGTGCAGGTTTCCGGGACCTTTTGTTCCTGGAATAAAAACCAATAAACACAGATATATACTTGATACTAAACAGATACCACAGTTGATCTAGGTACACTGGTATGAACAGATATTACCACTGTTTATTTTATATATGACATCAAATGTTGGAATTAACCATTATATTTCAGTTTATATTGAAGTTAATTTACTTGAACTATGCTTTAATCCTGACTCGAGTATTTTATGTTTTGCATGGAATGCTCGGGTCAGATCCGAGCATTTCAGATGTAAAGATTACAGCTTAGGATTCGAAGATTGGCAAAGCTGGGGATTTCAGAAGACGGCACACTCTGATGTTTTAAAAACAGTAATATTTTCTTGTATTCAATTTTTATTTAAAACCGCTGTATGGAAAATATTGTATCAAAGATTCTAGTTATATAATAAAGTATGTTTTTGCTGTTCAAGGTTATGTTGTTTATTTATTCTGTGTTGAATTTACTTTTAAACTCTGTAAGCTAAATAACGATCCGTTGATTTGAACGTTGTAGATTGGTCTAAGTACCAATTTGAAGCGGTCAAAAAGGCGGGTCGTTACATGCCCCTTTTTCTTAAAGGGCAGCCTTGTATTCAGGTTTAGCAGGCTTTTCTGGATAGCTGGAGCTGGGGATGGATTTTATCATTTATCTCATTTTATGCTTTTTAGCTCCTATTGTACATATTATGTTTGTTTTCCGCCGTAGACATTTATGTATAGCTGAACTGTATTTGTACTAAGTATGATCCTGTATACTGTGTAACTCTGATGATTACGTTTATCCAGTGTATTATTTGTTCATTGTCTGGTGTATTTATTTAATTCTGTTCTGCTGTTATCTGTTTATGTGTTATATTCTAAAGATTACCCTTGCCGCCGTCAATACGGGGTTTGGGGTCGTCACAGTATCTATTATTTCTGAAAGAATATCTGTGGATTCTTATTATCTTATTTTCCGAATCTGGTGTCGGTTCTTCTATTAAAGGTCAAAAGTGGCTTTGTGTCTATTATTTCAAGAAGATTTCTGGATACTTATTATCTTATGCCCCATCTTGGTTTTGGGTCCTCTATTAAGTCGAAAGCGGCTTCATATCTATTATCTCTAGAAGAAGATTTCAGGATTTTTATTATTACCCAAATCCGGGTTTCAGATCGTCTATAATCCAAAGGTTACTATATATATTAATTGTTTCTAGGAAGCTGTCTCTGGATTTCTATTATTCCTAATACCCAAATCCGGGTTCCAGATTGCCTTGAAAACTGAAAGATCTTTCAATCTTATTATTTTAGATCTTCATAAGGCCAAAGGATGCTTTGTTTATAGCCAATTAATCTAGAAAAATGGGTTTTTGGATTTTTAGTATTATAATGCGTGAATATAGTTTTCTTATTCATCGAAGATGGTTTCTGTCATGCTAATCACTCCTAGTAAAATATTTTCATATTTCTATTACCCAAAATTGTGTTTTAGGTTTACTCAAAGTTGAAAGAAGCTTCACTTATGCCAATCGTTCTAGAAATGAATTTTACTTAATTAATGGCCAATTAGAGGTTTTAGGCAAATAAATTATTTTTTGATCCTTTACCATTACCTAGAGTGAATTCCTGAAAATCTAATTAATTTATACTAGAATATGACTTTCGAACTTATAAATACTAGAAAATTTTGGTTTCCAAAGTGCTTCTATAAGTCGAGAAGGACTCTATCTCTTTATTTACTAATGGAAGAATGAATTTAGGGTCCTCATTATTACCAAAGTAAAAATGATTGGATCTCCTAAAAACGACAAAGTTGGTTTCGTCCTACTATTATTATAAAATCCGATATTCGATGAACTAAATACAATTGAGCAAACTTATGCATTATTGAAAATTTTAAATCCAACACCAATACAAACATAAACGGGCCTGATCTTTGTCCTAAAGAACAAAAGCTTCTTTCACACTAGGGGGTTAATGTTAACTAAAAATATTCCTTAAGGTAGATTGGGTAGAAGAAGGCCAAAATAAAGGAGGAAGCTTCCAAAATGGGCAGAGAGAAGCCAAGTTCCTCAAGAGTTAACAAAAATGGAGTCTTCCGAAGAAAACAAAAGTTTTATTCCAAATCCAAGGGGAGTGTAGCCACCAGAAAAAACCGTGACAAGAAAACAATAAAGAAAAGAAGGCATCTGGTATAATGAATAAAAATATCTTTCGATAAGATCGAAGGGAAAATCCTTTTGAAAATATGTTCCGGATACTAGCCGCCAAGCATAAACCTTAAAAAGACCAAAAACCGATTCATATAGTTATTCATTAGAAAACGATCTTATATTCAATGAATGGCACGTCGTGCTGAAGGATGTTTCGTAGAAGGATAAGCTATTACCATAAGACAAAAGCATGCATGAACATATGCCTCCTACAATAATTAAACCTGCTTCCTAAAAGATACTCTCTAGCAGTGCCATAAACACAAAACGCTTGTCGGCCAAGGGCTAAACCACAACTATAAATATGATCCTCAGGGGTCTAGAATTAGAGAGGAATTCATTCCAAAATATGTACTTATGCATTATGGAGTGTAATCCTAATTTCAAAATCAAATTAGGGATATTTTTTCAATCATATTGACTAATTTATATTAAAAGAAGAAGAATCGAGAATCTCAATAAATGGAGTTTAATTTTAAGAGATGGGTCTTAGTCATTTTGCCTATTAACTTGTTTAATAGTCGATCGCACATGATTTTATCTTCTGATTTCTTACTCCCGTAAGAAAACAAATTACGAGATCTGTAAGAGGGGACGATGTACTCAGGACTAACAGTGGTGAAGCCCATTCCAAAAGTCGTAGGGATAATTATCACTAACGGAACCTAATTTCATCCGAAAAATACAATAAAATCCTCTCCTATTTTAATGGGTTATGCAATATAAGATTCTTTATTTAGTAGGTTCTGAAACAGGGCCTTCCCGGTATAATTACCTATACTTCAAAAGGAGAATAGGATTTAATATTGTTTGACGCTTCGGTCTGGCTCGACATGTAAAATCTTAGTCTTCTATACCTTCGCTATCCCAGAAGCCGAAAGCCATATATATCTACTTATCATGAGTAATAGATTCCAAGCGTATCAAGGATGAAGATATAACCCTTTCGAAATAATCGATGATAATGAAATCGATACTAAAGCACTTTCTTTTAGGATTTGGCAATCGTGGGCTACTTTGGGATGTTAAATATTTTTATGGTAACAAATATGACATCCAAGCTATGAGTGAGTAGTAAATAGACTTACTCAAAGAATTTCCTAGTCAATTGGTCAAATTACAATGTAAATCTCGGCTAGTCCAATGTGTTGATTGTTTTCTTTACACCGTTCAATCTTATTTTATTTTTTGTAACAAAATGTCATTGAAAATTAATTTTAAGACCATTCCATTTCATGGTGACATACTATTCCACATCGAATTATGTTGAATGTTTTAATGTTTAATTTACTTCTTATGCGTGCATGAATACTCAAACTAGTCAAAAATGATTATTAAGTTATTCCAGAAATCTATCAATATATTTGTGCCATACATACATTTTTAATTCTATATTATTCTTTTTTTAATGTATTTCAAAGTAACCTTGTGGACCTGTAAACTACCAAGAGGTATTATTTTGTATCGGTCTACTTCAATTTATGGCATATTATCCTATGTGTATTGAGAAATATGATGCATCGAAGTTACTTTATCGGTTTTCTAATGCATTAGTACTGCATAACGTAAAAATGTGAGCTTTTTCAAATTTAAAATAGTATTTATTGACCCAAAATTTAATATTATTTGCATTTAAATATTGTTTTTATATTAGGTATGAAAACGCAGTTATCAACCAAACTGTCTGTAAATGCATGTGTATGTGTATGTGTTTGTGTTTGTGCATGTTTATGTGTATTTGTTAATTATAAAGTAAAACTATGTTGAATATATGTTGCTTACATTTGAAAATTCATAGTGATGTATAGTAATGCATTATCCATCATGTTAAGAAAAATTGGCGATTGATATACAAAGCTTTGTGCTTTAAAAAGTTGTTATTTGTTGTGTGCTTAAAGATTAATTAAATAGTTTTATCACCAAACGCTCATCGATAGAGTTTAAAAATATATGTAATGCAACAACCCAAAAACCAACACCCTTCGAATTGGCCGTAAGCCGCACAGGTCTGATCCAAGAGTTAGAAATTCTCGAACCGTTAATTTTGGGCATACAACACATCATAAAAAACAAAAAAGAACTTTTCATTGTTATTGCAACAATTTTACATCAGCGTACAAGAATATATCATAGTACATCACAAATAATACAGCGAATGATAAATTACAATAAATAAAACACAATGCACAACAGAAACATAAACTAACACCATGGAAGACTATCAATGCTCTGGATATAGTTTTAAGCTTCAATCTAGAATTCTACTCAAGAAAAGTATCTGCAAAACAAACTACTCGGCTATCCATATGGAAAATGTGGGCATCCGAGTTTGCAAAGGAAAAACAAACTACGAGTCTGTCATGGGACTGGTATAAGAAACTCTACAATTAGCTTAACTTATTTAAAATAAGTAATATCACGGGACCACGCCATATAACACGGAACGAGTTTACTCCGCATGAATGTCATTGCCCAAACACTTACCAGAAATAGACTTATGCAACCTACGATGCATCAAACAACATGCAATACCTTAAACTATCCATTTAAGCCTAATTTCCAAAACTTAGATTTCCAAAATCCAATTATCTTTACAGAAGTTATTACTTTGGACTTTATTCCTGATTTCTTTTTTCAAATCATTTAAAATACATATCTAGCTTTCATATCAAAGTAGATTTCACTTTGGGATTTCAAACCAAAACCTTTGAAAATATGAATTCTAAAATATCACAATACGTGCATAACAAATGTATGCAACAAAATATTTGGAGGTTTCTTCCATTAACAAGGCAAAGGGAATGCATCTTCTGTTTCGATATATATATGTGTGTGTGTGTGTGTGTGTGCATATGTGTGTGTGCGCGCACGTCCCACTGACGAAGCAAGCTACACCGACCACTGACCATTTAAGATACCGGGGTCCTAACCATACTTTTAGTCCTCAGGGTTACCCGAATCTTTATCCACATACTAAATCATTTTATATCACAAAATGGGAAAACCATTTTGCAATAATAATAACCACAAGTACTTTCAAACCATAGAACTTCACATTGTCGATTCGCACATATGTTCAGTTCCTATTAATAATATAGCCATTGAGCTCATACGTCTCAAAGAAATTTGTTAAGCTAAGAGAATAATTTTTTTGCCACCAATAGATATATTATCAATAAAAACTAATCAGTTATGTTATGAAATACAACGTCAAGCACATAATCCATTCGAAATCATTTCGAAAACATCAGGTTTAGTCCTTGAAATCCTTTCTTTTTTATAAAACATTCTCTGTCCAAAATCGGCAATAACATTTTCGTTCTCCTATGAAAATCCCTTTTCACAAACTATTAACTAAATTGAAATGAATCAAACAATATCGCTAAACACCTCATACTCAAAATAATATAGTACATATGTTTATATACAACTACATACTAAAAAAATACAATTTGAACAATTTAATGAACGTGTGTTAAAAAAAATCTAACCTGGAGCTTGAAACTTTTGCAGCAGTGAATAGTGGTGAAAAAAAGTTAACAACGGTATAGAAAAACGAAGAGAGAAGTGGGGATGATAACCAATATTTAAAGGGGCGATCAGGTAATTCTAGAGTGCTAGGTTTGTGGGGATGAGATTGCTTTGAGTACTGGAGAAGCAGTCAAAAAAACGAAATTTATGCTTCCTGAAATAATAAAGCTTAATTTATATAGTAAAAGCAAGAAAGTTGTGGAATAAAGCTTAATTTGTTTTGTATCATCCAATTTATTCATTTAAGGAAGCAAGGATTTGATTTTATGCCTCCATCAATTAAGAAATAATAGAAGGTATAATGTAATATATTATTTTGATTTTTAAATTTTTTTTCAAGTTTGACCTACACGCATTTTTTGAATTTTTTGTTTTATATGTTACCACCACAAATTACCTAATGTACATGGAAAGACCATTACTAATATAATTACACATGAAAACATGCTAGCATTTAGTAATAATAAATAATAAAATGTACAATAGAAGTACATACATTGTTGTATATGGAAAGGGCACCAATATCAATATTTGTAATAATAAAAGGTAAAATATATTATATTATTTTGAGTTTCAAATTTTTTTCCTAGTCTGACCTACACGCATTTTTTGATTTTTTTTTTGGTTTCATATGTTACCACCACAAATTACCTAATGTACATGGAAAGACCATTACTATATAATTATACATTGAAAACGTGCTAGCATTTAGTAATAATAAAATGTATAATAGAAGTACATACATTGCTTTATATGGAAAAGGCATCAATATTTGTAATAATAAAAGGTATAATATAATATAATATTTTGAGCTTTAAACGCTTTTCTGGTTTGACCTACACGCATTTTTGATTTTTTTTTACATGTTACCACTACAAATTACCTAATGTACATGGAAAGACCATTACTAATATAATTATACATGGAAAACGTGTTGGCATTTAGTAATAATAAAATGTATAATAAGTACGTACATTGTTTTATATGGAAAGGGCATCAGTATTTGTAATAATAAAAGGTATAATATAATATAATATTTTGAGTTTTAAACGCTTTTCTGGTTTGACCTACACACATTTTTTGAATTTTGTTGTTTTACATGTTACCACTACAAATTACCTAATAGACATGGAAAGACCATTACTAATATAATTATACATGGTAATAAAAGGTATAATATAATATATTTTTTCTGAAAATAAGTATAATATATATTTTGGTTTTATGTAAATGACGTGATGTCATTTAATAAAAATAATATATTTTCTCTAAAATAATAATATTTTTTATTGGTTAGGTAATTATTGATGATGTAATATCCTCCAAAATAATAACAATTTCTATTCCAATGAACATTGAATGCCAAAATGAATAAATTTATTTTGAATATGAGTTTTGAACGTAAATGTAATAGTTCTAGGAAATGTTAAGGTTTAAATGACATTAATTGCCCTTTTAATTATGGAAGAATAATTAAGGTCATTTTCGTCAGTTCAGGTGTACACCAAAAAAATGTGACACCAAACCAAATCCGATTATTAGTAAAGATTTAACATTATTTTTTCATATTTTTTATAATTTTTATATAACATCTACAGTCGATTCTAAGTACAGTCATCGAACTACATGTACAGCGACCTTTTTAAATACAGATTTGGACTTATCTTGAAATCTAACCATTTTATTTTGATAATTTTCTTCTCTTTTGATAGATCTTCTCATTTCGAGCCTAACGCTTTCAGTTTTGAGAGAATCCGACGGTTCGATCTCTCGGCACATCCGTTTGAAGTTAACGGACGATATAAGCGAACCGTCATTGTACGACGAGTTCTATTTAAACCAAACTTTGACGTATATAATTAAATATCGAACCCAGTCACTTATATGATAGTTTTATTAACTATTTGGCTAACGTCTTATATTTTCAAAAAAAATCGCCATAACCTCCTTTGTGTAGCCCTGTTGGTAAAATCACAACTAACCTCTCTAGACCATCATCAATCAACAGATTACTACATAAACAAAACAATTGGGAGATGTGTAAATTAATTATCATCCGAATACTCGTGAGCGGATTTCAACCAATTCGCAACTAGTTATTATTATTATTATTATTTACACACTTGGAAGACGTGTAAAATTATCATCCCAATACCCATATGGGGTTTACATCACAATCCATGTGAACTTATCTACACGCTTGGGAGATGTGTAGGCTAGTTTTTTAGATCTAGATTAACCCTAGAGGGGGGTAAATAGGGTTTATTGGATTTTTATGAGATATTAAATATTATCACAGCACAGAATGCAATAGAGAAAATAAATGCAAGAAATAAATAACACAGATTTTACACAGCTTCGGCAAGTCCTGCCTACTGTTGCATTCCCAAGATTTTACTACGTATTAAAATAGATTCCGCTTACGAAACAATGTAAGCTCAAAACCCTAGGCTGATCCTTATCCCCAAGATCAGATTTTCCCCGGATTACAAACTCATAATCCGTAAACCCTAACTACAAAACCTACAGCTAGATAAATCCCTAGTTTTACAGACAACTAGAAAAATCCTAGTTTTATAAACAAACAAGAAAACTCCTAGTTTTATAGAAAACTAGAAAACTCATATATTTACAGACAAATTAGAATACTAATGGACGATTACAAAAGTAAAAACAAAAACATTACAATCTAAAATAAAATAGAAAACCCCCCTTTACAAGCAATATAACCTGCCCCTTTTTATTTACTTCGAGTTGGCTTTGGCTTCAACAAAAATGTCGGTCGATCTTCAAATTGGGGTTTTCCCCTTTTGCTCCAAATCGCGGTTTCAATCGCTGGAAGAAAATTATTCTCTGATGATCTTCGAGTAACGTTTGTTCTTGGTAGATGACTTCGAGCACGCGATCGAAAATGCGAGTTATTCTGATTTGAACCTTTGAATTGTTTCACTAGGATCGTTTCTTGTTTTTCGATAAAGCCTGTGATGAAATAGGTGTAGTTTATATAAGGTATAGAAACACCCTAAAAAATTGCTCTCTGATTTCAGGATAATTGCTTGGTCCGATTTTTTTGTTGCGTGACTGTTGCTTGATTGAAATTTGCACTAGTCCTATGATTTATGATTGATACATTCGACTTTAATGACTTTCTCTAATTATCTTGCTTGAATTGATTTCCATGAAAAGGTGATTGCATTCCTGAAATATATGCCAAGAATATCTTGTTGGTTTGAGGTAACAATTCTAATAGATAATTGCCATAAATGATTTTTCTGGAACACTCTTAAAACTGTGAATCAATACGGCCATACTCTGGTTGTAAAAATGAAATTCTTGTCAAAAATTTGTTGCAAGTTTCTGGAATAAAAAATCGTTTCTTTCCAAAAACAAAAAATGTGAGTTTTTGGTAATCAACTTGTTGCCCAAAATTGTTTCTTGATTGGTTTCATTTCTAGAAGCAAAATCTGTTTCTGCCCAAAATAATTTTTACCAAAATTTAAAAAAAACATGCAAAATTGTACTCCTTGATTACTTTTTTGCATGCTTGTTGTCTTGCTTTTGTCTTGAATGATAAATTTGCTAATAAAAACGTTCCTGTTTTTCTTGCATCCTGAAAAGAAGACTTTCATACTGCTCCACCAAAAATGAAATTAAATTCCCATGCATTAGCTTGAGATATATTTGCAGTAGAAATTGCTTGCCAATTCTCATTCATGAAAATCTGGAAATATCACTCTGTGAATTCTGGAAACCTTTGGATTTGATTTTATTTATTTTCAGAAATGTTCTTCGATTGATTGTTTTAAAAAGAAAACTTCCGTGACATTTCATGCATGTCGAAATTCAGTTTGCCTTCATTTCTTTGAACTGTGCATGTTCATTTTGCTACTGTGTACATAATCAAAGTACACACATGTATATTATTCTTGTGAGTTGTCTCGACCATGCATTCACATTTGAAGCTGTGCACACATACATGTGCAGCTGTACATATGTTTTTGGTCTTGCATATATACTTCCTTATTGAGTCTTCGTTGGACTTTTGTTTGTCTAACATTGAGTACACCACCTAATGTGTATGTGTCTTCCTGCACCTCTTTTTGTCATGTATACCATGTTGTCTTGTGACCTGCTGCACATTGTTCTAGTCTGTTTTGATTCTTGGAACCACTTCTTGCATCGACTTGCCATCCTATTGTGCTTCCATCATGTTGCCATGTAAACTGATTGAGTTTGCACATAGAAAAAGACTACATCATTTGTTCCTGTAACAACCCAGAATTTCAAAACCAGTTTAAAATTATTATTTTATCTATTTTAATGGATTTTGGATACATAAAATTATTTATTTTAATTAATAATGACTAAAAAATTATTTAAATCGAAGTTAGAACGTATAAATTTATTTATTTATAAAACAAGCCTAAAATGGCTCAGTAGTTTGAAAATTCGATTTTAAATTTCAATTGAATGTACATGATTCAAAATAAACCGGATTTCAGTAAAACCAGAAATATTGGAAATTTTTTAATAATAACTTTCTAATGAAGTTAAGAAACTGAGATTTCATAATGTAAATTTAAAGTTATGTCCAGTTTAAAATTTAAAATAGTCGTTGTAGAATTTATATATTTTTTAATATAATATATAGCCCTTAAAATAACCATTTTGCAAACGACCTCCGTTTTCGACGAAACCACTTTTGTTGGATCGGGAATGTAAAATTATTATTATATTCTAATTTTCATAATTTTTGAAATTAATATGTGAGTGTGGTGAATTTCAATGTGTTTGGTACTTTCAGTTTGAATTTAATCGACTAGAAAATTGCCATTTTTCAAATGGCCTCCAAACTCGATGCAATTAGTTTTGTTAGGAGCATATCGCCAAAACAAAGCTTGATTTTTTTTTGGGAATTTTTGGAGTCAATATCTGGCCCCGGTAAATTAAAATGTACATTGAAATCAACATTATATTGATTTATATTTTAATTTTGAAGGAAACTGGTCAAAATAGTCGAACTGGCTTACGAAACATATCCCATTGTGTCCAGAATGGGAGTATGTAGCTAAGGGCGATAGTCGTTGGGTTTCGTTTGAAGTTCGGGTGAAAAGTCAACTTTTTGGAATTAAATATATATAAAATAAAAAGGTATAAACTCTCCAAACCTAAGTCAAACCCCATACTTTCTCATATGCGGTCAAACAAATTTTGGGCTGCCTCTGTTTCATTTCGGATGGAAAGAAAAAAATCCCCAAATTAAAAATCGCGACCACCGGGGTAACGTCCTTCCTCCGCCTCGTCGTCCACCAAGTGGCCGCCACCAGGAGTTCGCCAAAGCCGACATCTTTACCCGCGCTCGAGATCGGCCTCTCCTTCCATATGCGACGAGCTCCTCAAATCCATTACAGGTGTTTCCCTTCCACCTTCGTCGACCGAGCTGCTACCGCCTCTGCCTTCGTAGCTGCCATGTCCATCACTACGACGAGGAGTTAGGGTTGGAGCGGTTTTCAGAGTTAAAGAAGTTGATGCTCTAGTAAATTAACAGAGAAAGGTGATTATTTTTATTTAAAAAAAACATTTTTAAAAATCGGTTTTTATTCAAATTAACATTGTTTTAAATCATTTTTTTGTATAAATCGTATATTAAAAACGTAATTTTTGTATAAAATACTATGGTAATAAAAAAAGTGATTTTTATATAGAAAACATTGTTTTAATGTAATTTTTATTATGAAATAGTTTAAATAATAACACGAGTTTTTAAAACATAAATAGTGCTACTAAAAAATGGATTTTTAAATTAAAAATAGTATGGTTTTAAAAAATATAAAGTAATGATTTTTATTTATATAAAGTTATGATTTTTATGTATATAAAGTTATGATTTTTATTTATATAAAATTATGATTTTTACGTGTATAATGTTATGATTTTTATTTATATAAAGTTATGGTTTTTATATATAAAGTTATGGTTTTTAATTACATAAAGTTATGGTTTTTAGTTTTATGTAAAAATATCATTTTTAGTCAGTTAAAGATAGGATTTTTATCGTAGGAAGAAAATATTTTTTGGCAAGTTAAAAATATGTTTTTTAACACTGTATGGCATTGAAATATTTTTAGAAATATCAAAATATGATTTGTTTTATATATATACATATATATAGTAGCGATATAAAAATATGATTTTTAATATAAGCCGCATGAAACAGATTGCATTGGAATAACGGTGAAGTACACTACGCACTGGAAACAATTCCAAATCCAAACCGTTCAATTAAAGAATGACGGAGTGGAAACCAAAGGTGAGAACTGCTTCTCACTCTAATTATTTTTCAGTTAAATATAAATTAGGATACAAACGGGGCTTAGAAGCTCTGGACACTATTTTATTGTATAAACCATGGTTGTTTGTTTGGATTGTATTGTGGAGGTTTGGATATTGAATGATTTATTTGTTTGGATTTGATTTGGATGTTAATTGGGTTGAAATTGGTTTGTGTATGGCGCGAGCCAGTATTAGACGAGGGATAAGGCTAGACCTTATTCCCATTTTAATATCTCGCCTTTATGCTTCCGAAATTTTCTAAAATGTGTTAGAAAAGTTAATAGCTAGTCAAAAATATTATTATTAACATATATATGAGATATATGAAATGGCTATGTTACGGAATAAATGCTAGTTCGCTAAAAATATTAATTTTAGATTACAACGGCGATGAATAAAATTATTTAGGCGTTGTATAGAATTTTATAAGCAAAGATATAAAATTCTATATATTTATTGGATAGTTTAAAATAAGTTTACACATCCATTTACAAGTCAGACGACTTGTTTATGGTCGCCTATTTTTGTGATATCGATTGGGACGATAATTTTTACACATCGCCCAAGTGCACAAATAATAATAATTATTTAATGGTTGAAACCCCACATGGGTATTGGGATGATATTTGGTATACCCTAATCCCAATTGTTTGGTTATATGTCAATCAATTGGTTGACAGACGTTGTAAGCGTTAATTATTTATATTTAATGCTTATGCAGTTGTGTAACCCACTCTGGATGATGGTTGACTGTGTATAATTATTGTTGCGTACATGTGCGTATGAAATCCATATAAATAAAATTATATGGTAATTGATTAGGTCTGATTCCAATTCAGGAATAACGAATATTTTAAAATAAGGAAATATTTTAAAATAATATTCAATAAAGGATTAAAATAGGATTTTGATGTCCGATTTTGGATGGGCATGAAAATATTGAAATGTGTGAAGCCGTGTTGATTAGATTTGCGCCATTTTAACAGGAATGATATTTATATCGATTTAATTCATTTTTATATTGAATATCGAAAAGGAAATTATTTCAAAATCTGACATTTTGAAAATATTATCATTTAAATATTATAATGATAAGGAGTATTCAATTTTGATTTAAAATTGAAATGAAAGTGGGAATCGTTTTAAAAAGAATTTATAAACGATTTATAAAACTGGAACACCGTGGTGCGACCGTTCATGAATTTCGACCAATGACTTCAAACTAATATTATGGGAGATTCGATCGTCGGATTCTTCTAAAACTGGAACAGGTGATGTGGCGACCCAAACTTCCCCATGAAGGAAAGCCCGGATTGCTTCGAGAACACGATGAATCAGAACACAAACAGAGGAACATTTCATTGCTTATTACAACAATTCCATCAGAATACAAGAATATAATAGAGTATGAATAAATATTACATAGAAAAATATCAGGGATTTAAATACATCGCAGCGGAAAAACAATACAAAGCACAACTGAAAAAAGATACACGGATACAGAGCTTTCCGAATATCGCTTTAGCTGTAAACCAGGATCCTGTGAATATAAATCTACAAAACCAAGCCTACAAGCTACCCGTATGGAAATAGGGGCACCTAGAGTTTAGGTCAAAACAATAAACTCCAAGTCAGTCATGTGACTGGTGTGAGAACTAAAACAGTTATTAATCTTTGTTTTTAAAGTTAGGTAAATCAAGGACCTCGCCGTATAACACGGAACGGGTTTCCTCCCAAGAATACCAGTGCATAAAACAAACAACACAATGCTACATAAAGAAAATTGAAGCTATTATAAGACCCAGGTCCCATCACACAATGCATCGCAAGCCGGAGGATAGGGTTTTCCCTTATAATAGACAAATATGCTTGATACGTGAAATTTCATCTTATATTATTGCTATAAGTGAAGAAAACAACTTCAAATATAAATGTATCAATCATAGACGGCATGGGTACCATATATCATGTCGCCAATACTAGGCTCTACAATCAAAACCGCAAAATGTCATATTTGGAAATTGGATTTCCATCATGGTGGCTCCTGATTCGAAAGATCGATCGCGCAGTGCCATCCACAACGGCTTACGTCTCAACGAGAGAAAACACCGTAATGCACATCCGCACTTTTGGGAAATCAAGTATCACTACGGCTTACGTCTCGGCGAGAGAAAACACCGCTTACTCTATCCCTCAGGGAATAGGGGGTGAGCCCTATCCCTATGAGCACTAATCTCAATCTCAGTCGACCGAATCCACGACACCACTAAGGTGCCCATCCTCTAAAAAGCATACTGATCAAACCATCAGTTTACCACCACATCGAAGTACTCGCGAATCAACGCTACACACAAAGCGGCGCTATTTAAAGCTGTGCTTTGATCATGAACCATAAGACTTTGCCTTCCAACAGAAGCCTTGATCATTTGCCACTTAGGCATGCCACACAGGCAATTCATGCCATGCGATTGATATCCATCGATATATAACCTCTGAGCTTGTACGTCTCAGAGAAGGGCGTTAAGCAAGAGAATAAATTCTCCGCCGCCAAACAGATATATATTTAATAGAAATCAATCACGCAAAATAAAATCCAATGTCAGACACACAGTTCATTTACAAGTTCGTTCTGGGTCTAAACGAAACCGGAGGCACTTTCCTCGCATATCCGTCGACCTCCAAGCACGTCCGTACGGCTACCACTTTAGCCCCCTTCAAGGTAGCTACTCCCATCGTGAGCATCAGTAACACCCATCCATTCGATGTGAAGATCGTCGGTCTTGCACCGTCTTCAGTCTCTTCTACTCATCGTCGAATCAGTTATTCAGAATGGGTTATACCCGGACTTTCTGAATAACTCGCGTATCTTAATCAACAAGTGCTATAAAACACAATATACGTCTCATTCCAATTCAGAATATTCTTTTATTCAGATATTCACACTCCTAGGGAAAGGTTCCCATTAATTTTATCAAAGATTAATTCTTTTAAATTTATTATTTAATCTTCCTTTGGATGTCATTTCAAACCAGATTATGGTTTTCCAAACTAGTTGAGATTAGCGAACCACACAGAAGTAATTGTTTATTTTATTTTCCAATTCCAACCTATTCATCCCATGGAGCAAAACTGTTATTACCCCATAACTAACACCACGGTGTTATCGGTAAATTTAATTACCGTTTCGCGTTCAGATTTAATTAAAGAATTAACTATCGCTAGGAGTAAAACTGGTGATACTCCCCTTTCGATCATTTCCAAATTTTGATAATTTAAATTATCAATTCATATTTCAATCTAATTAAAGATTCATTAAAACTCCTTTTACTGGGTTAAAGAACTAATGTCCTTTAAAACACAGTCCACGATAAACCTAAATCACATTATATTTATTATCAGGTTAAAGAACAAGTGTTATTTAAAATACCGTTCATGATAAACCCACAAAACAATTCTAATTCAATTCCAATTAAATATATTAGAAATTCTGGTTATTTAAAACTCATTTCAAATTCAATTTATTTATTTCAAAAATAAATTGATTTTAATTCTAGTTCAAAACTAGTTCATTTCGATTAAAATCTATTTTTATCTTTTCAAATATGGAGTTTTTCATCCCAGTTTTTCCCAAATCATTTCTTTTGATTTTACACAAATTATAGATATTTTTAATAATTTTATCAAGGCACGTACAGTCGGTTTTCAACAACTGCCACCGAACTGCACTTACAACGACCTTTTCCAAATTTGATTTGGACATAATTCCAAATCCAACCGTTAGATTTCAAATTTCTAATATTTTTTGGAAAGCTCTTTCCGATACGAACCCAACGGTTCTGGTTTTAGGAGAATCCGATGGTCGGATCTCCCGCAATATCCATTTGAAGTCAATGGTCAAAATTCGTGAACTACCGCGGCGCGTTCTATTCAGGCCATTATATATATATATATATATATATATATATATATATATATATATATATCGTCGATTTCCTTTTAAAACGAATTTTATAAATCGTTTTAAATTCGTTTCAAAAACATTTTCAACTTCCATTTCAAATTCAAATCAAAGTTGTATTTTTCCTTATAAATTCGTTTCAAATTCATTTCAATTCAATTCAAATTCATTTTCTATTCAATTCAATTCGAATTCATTTTCTATTTAATTCAATTCTAATTCATTTTCTATTCAATTCAATTCGAATTCAATTCAATTCGAATTCAATTCGAATTCATTTTCTATTCAGTTCAATTCGAATTCATTTTTTGTTCAATTCAATTCGGATTCATTTTCTATTCAATTGAATTCGAATTCATTTTCTACTCAATTCAATTCGAATTCATTTTCTATTCAATTCAATTCGAATTCATTTTCTATTCAATTCAATTCGAATTCATTTTCTATTCAATTCAATTTTTAAATCTCGTTTCAATATTCATTATAAAAATGAATATAATCGATATAAATATCGTTCGCGTCAAAATAGCGCATCTCTAATCAACACGACTTTATATTTTTCAATAACTTCGTTATTCTATTCAACAAATGAATATTTATCCTATTCAACACATGAATCTATATTTCTTTCACCCCATGACTAAGCTCAACAAATGAGTACTGTCAACACGTGACTATTTTTGTTATTTAATATATTTTATAAAATTATGAGTTCTATCGTTTAATTTTATTGTTAAAATATTTCATTCAAAACATGAATCTTTATTTCTTTCACCACATGACTAATCTCAACAAATGAGTATCGTCAACACGTGAATCTTTATTTCATAATATTCTTTATTTTCCCAATTGGAATGAGGCCCAATCAATTACCATACAATGTTAATTATATGGATTCCATACAACACATGTATATAATAGCAACGATAAATAATCAACCATCATCCAAAGTGCACCACACAACTGCATAAGCATTAAATATAAATAATTAACGCTTACACAGTCTGTCGACCAATAGATCAACATACAACTAAATAATTGGGATTAGTGTACGCCAAATATCATCCAAACACCCGTGTGGGGTTTCAATCCACAAACACTAAATATTATTTGTGCAGTTGGGCGATGTGTAAAGTTTATCATCCCAATCAATATCATTCAAATAGGTGTCCATAAACAAACCGTCCGGTTTGTAAATGAATATTTATTTATTCACATTCACGTTGAAAAATATATTTTTAACGATATCAAATATTTTTAACTATATAAATATTTTATTTCATTCCATAGCACAACCAATTTTCACAATAACATACAATCAAACAAACAAACCGTCCATGGTCTGTGGACGACGGGTGTCGGGTGCTGCTAAACACCGTCTGCATCCTAGTATATATATTAACTAGAAATTTAAAATAAAAGTAAGGAGTTCTCACCTTGGGTTTCCACTCCTTCATTCTTTATTTCTGAACGGCTCGAATTTATTTCCAAGGCATAGCGTTCTTCATCGTGCTTCCAACGCAGTCTGTTTCACACATTTGTGTTAAAATCAGATTTTTTTTTTTTTACAACGCTACTACATATATAAAAATCATATTTTTATATCGCTACACATATTATAAAAATTGTATTTTTAAAACATTATTCTCTATATAAAAAATCATATTTTTACCTAAGTAAAACCATATTTTCATCTAAATAAAGTTCTATTTTTATCGAAATAAAAATCCTATTCTTATCGACATAAAAATCCTATTCTCATTTTCAAAACAATCTTCTTTCATATTCAAAACAATCATGTTTTATATTTTTAAAACAAAGCATATATATTTTAAAGACCATGTATATTTATTTTCAAAACCATGTATGTTTATTTTCAAAAACCATGCAAATTTTGTAACAAAGTTATTTCATTTAAACTTTGTATTTATAAATCAAATCTATTTTTAAAAACCATAATCTTTTTTTTTTCTAGAACCAGATTTATATTAGTGTTAATTACATTTTAAAAATTGATTTTATTCATGCTAATTACAGTTTTTTAAAACTAATACAGTTAAATTAAAAATTAACCTTTTCCATGTTTACAAATGTTGCATATCCCCTCTTCTTCTTCGTTACCCTTCACGTCGGCTTCAGGACTTACAAAACCCATCTTGCTCAAACTAGGGTTTCAGATTTTCATGCAATCCAAGCCATTGACCAACGATCGATAATCATCACGCCGTCGACCTTGGAGCTGCCTCCTTATGCCCCGAATTCGGTACAGTTTGCACCTCCCTTCGCATAGAAAATCACGCTCGAACAGGGCACGTTCGAGCCCAGAATTCGCGCGGCTCCTTCACACAATTCAGATCTTGTCCGCTGAACTCTTAGAACTAGGGGAGCTCTTTAATCTTGTTTAGAAATGGGAATTTATTTTGTGTTGGATTAGAAGATTTTAATCATAGAAAAATCGAACGAGATAATCCCTAAAAGACTGAGAAGGCGGCGGCGCGTTTATCTCTAGGGGGCTTAGGGTTTGACTGGTTTTGACTTAGTGAGGGTGTATAAATATGGAGTTATATATTATTATTCAAATCATTTAATTATTTGTTGTGAGATTTCACGTCTGAACTCCAATTCAAACCCAGCGACTGTCATCCCTAGCTAAATACCCCTATTCCGAACACAATGGGATATGTTTCGTAATCCAATTCGGCTGTTACGAACAGTTTCCGATAAAATTAAAATATAAATCAGTATATATTCAATTTGAACGTACATTTTAAATTACCAAGGCCACATACTAACTCTAAAAATTCAAGAAAAATTATTTCTGGCCTTGTATTACCGATACGGTCCTAACAAAACTAATTTCGTCAAATTCTGAGACCGTTTGAAAAATGGCCATTTTCTGGTTGATCCAAATTGACTGAAACTGTTAAAACACGTTTAACTTCTCCACACTCACATATTGATTCAGAAAATTATGAACTTTGGAATCTAGCAATAATTTGACATCCCGGATCCCACAAAAGTGGTTTTGTCGAAAACCGAGGTCATGCAAAATCTCCATTTTAAGCGCTTTTATATATATTAAAATATATATAAATTTCATAGCGACCATTTTGAATTTTAAGCTGGACATATCTTTCAACTTCTAAAGTGAAATCTCAGTTTCTTAACCTTGTTACAAAGATATGATTAAACAGATTCAAATATTTCTTGTTTCGTTCAATTCTGACTTATATTGAATTCTGTATATTAATTTGAAATTTGAAATCGAAATTTCAAACTACCGCACCATTTCAGGCTTGTTATATAATTAAAATAAATTTATTCGTTTTAACTACGTCGAAAATAAATTTTTCGTCGTTATTATTTAAAATAATTCATTTTAAATAATCAAAATTCATTAAAATGGCCAAAATAAAAAATTTAAATTGGCTCAGATTTCCGGGTTGTTACAATCTCCCCCACTTAAAATTTTTCGTCCCCGAAAAGGAACGAAGCCGAAAGTTGTTTAACTAATCAACTCAACTTTCATTGTTTTCTTTACCGCTTAAGTTCTTCAACTTTTCAGTTTCTAAGAACTTTTAAAATTTTTCAAAAATTTGGCTAACACCCTAAATTTTCGAAAAATTTCGCCATAACCTCCCCTGCACCGGGGACTTCAGGATATTTCGTATAGCCTCCCATGGTCTTCTTCAATCCAAAAGAAAAAGCCAAGCGACTAGCCAATCGGCTCATAAAATCATCATCACCCAAACAAAATAGTAAATTATGGTAAACACGTACCAATTTGTCGGGCAAACAATTTTATTCTTCTGCTCTAGCTTCCTTGCTATGACCTATTCAATGTAAGTACACGTATATGCATGCAAAGGCGACTAATTTTCAATACAACTCATTATTTGTCAATTTGGCTAAATGTTCAACATTTTAATTAATCAACTAATAATCAAACAACACAACCATCAATCAATTAGTTGGTTAACGTTTCAAATTCATAACTTTGATATGTAGTCAAAAATCACATTTTTTGATGCCAAATCACAACAATAAGCCCTGTCTAATTTTGGTTCTCACACCAGTCTAATGGAAATATATATATATATTACACCTTCGAAACTCGAATACCAATTCTGATTATGTCTAGACTATCATCAGAATCGTCTCTGGGCGACTAGAGTGTGATTCTATATCTATCTAGTATATTAAAACTTCGAATATACGTTTGCAAGGCGTATATGCAAAATCTTTATATACTTGATTGTCCAAATCAATATAAAATAAATAATCAAATACGAATAATTGATTTAAATTTTCAAAACAAAATTTGTTTTCATTTTAAAAATATACTCTTCACACTCGTTCTAGAATACTACTGATCCTATCTCTAACGAGTCATTTTCATTGGATATTACTAATCCAATCTCTGATGAATTCTTTCGTTTGGTTCTAGTGTGTCATGTTCTCTAGCTCTGTAAACCAGAGCTCTGATACCAAATGTGGCAACCCAAACTTCCCCGTGAAGGAAAGCCCGGATTGCTTCGAGAACACGACAAATCAGAACACAAACAGAAGAACATTTCATAGCTTATTACAACAATTCCATCAGAATACAAGAATATAAAAGAGTACGAATAAATATTACACAGAAAAATATCAGGGATTTAAATTACATTTAAATACATCGCAGAGGAAAAACAATACAAAGCACAACTGAAAACAGATACACGGATACAGAGCTTTTCGAATATCGCTTCAGCTATAAACCAGGATCCTGTGAATACAAATCTGCAAAACCAAAACTACTAGCTGCCCGTGTGGAAATAGGGGCACCCAGAGTTTAGGTCAAAACAATAAACTCCAGGTCAGTCATGTTACTGGTGTGAGAACTAAAACAGTTATTAATCTTTGTTTTTAAAGTTAGGTAAATCAAGGGACCACGCCGTATAACATGGAACGGGTTTCCTCCCAAGAATACCAGTGCATAAAACAAACAACGCAATGCTAAATAAAGAAAAATGAAGCTATTATAAGACCCAGGTCCCATCACACAATGCAACGCAAGCCGGAGGATAGGGTTTTCCCTTATAATAGCCAAATATGCTTGATACGTGAAATTTCGTCTTATATTATTACTATGAGTGAAGAAAACAACTTCAAATATAAATGTATCAATCATAGACGGCATAGGTACCATATATCATGTCACCAATACTAGGCTCTACAATCAAAACCGCAAAATGTCATATTTGGAAATTGGATTTCCATCATGGTGGCTCCTAATTCGAAAGATCGATCGCGTAGTTCCATCCACAACGGCATACGTCTCAGCGAGAGAAAACACTGTAATGCACATTCGCACTTTTGGGAAATCGAGTATCACTGCGGCTTACGTCTCGGCGAGAGAAAACACCGCTTACTCTATCCCTCAGGGAATAGGGGGTGAGCCCTATCCCTCTGAGCACTAAGCTCAATCTCGGTCGACCGAATCCACGACACCACTAAGGTGCCCATCCTCTAAAAAGCATACTGATCAAACCATCAGTTTACCACCACACCGAAGTGTGAGGCTCGCGAATCAATGCTATACACAAAGCGGCACTATTTAAAGTTGTGCTTTGATCATCAACCACAAGACTTTGCTTTTCAACCAGAAGCCTTGATCATTTTCCACTTAGGCATGCCACACAGGAAATTCATGCCATGTGATTGATATCCATCGATATATAACCTCTGAGCTCGTACGTCTCAAAGAAGGGCGTTAAGCAAGAGAATAAATTCTCCACCGCCAAACATATATATATTTAATAGAAATCAATCACATAGAATAAAATCAAATGTCATACACACAGTCCATTTACAAGTTCGTTCTGGGTCTGAACGAAACCGGAGGCACTTTCCTCACATATCCGTCGACCTCCAAGCACGTCCGGACGGCTACCACTTTAGCCCCCTTCAAGGTAGCTACTCCCATCGTGAGCGTCAGTAACACCCATCCATTCGATGTGAAGATCGTCGGTCTTGCACCGTCTTCAATCTCTTCGACTCATCGTCGAATAAGTTATTCAGAATGGGTTATACCTGGACTTTCTGAATAACTCGCGTATCTTAATCAACAAGTGCTATAAAACACAATATACGCCTCATTCCAATTCAGAATATTCTTTTATTCAGATATTCACACTCCTAGGGAAAGGTTCCCATTAATTTTATCAAAGATAAATTCTTTTAAATTTATTCTTTAATCTTCCTTTGGATGTCATTTCAAACCAGATTATGGTTTTCCAAACTAGTCGAGATTAGCGAACCACACAGAAGTAATTGTTTATTTTATTTTCCAATCCCAACCTATTCATCCCATGGAGCAAAACTGTTATTACCCCATAACTAACACCACGGTGTTATCGGTAAATTTAATTACCGTTTCACGTTCAGATTTAATTAAAGAATTAACTATCGCTAGGAGTAAAACTGGTGATACTCCCCTTTCGATCATTTCCAAATTTTGATAATTTAAATTATCAATTCATATTTCTATCTTAAAGATTCATTAAAACTCCTTTTACTGGGTTAAAGAACTAATGTCCTTTAAAACACAGTCCACGATAAACCCAAATCACATTATATTTATTATCAGGTTAAAGAACAAGTGTTATTTAAAATACCGTTCACGATAAACCCACAAAACAATTCTAATTCAATTCCAATTAAATATATTAGAAATTCTGGTTATTTAAAACTCATTTCAAATTCAATTTATTTATTTCAAAAATAAATTGATTTTAATTCTAGTTCAAAACTAGTTCATTTCGGTAAAAATCTATTTTTATCTTTTTAAATATGGAGTTTCTCATCCCAGTTTTTCCCAAATCATTTCTTATGATTTTACACAAATTATAGATATTTTAAATAATTTTATCAAGGCCCGTACAGTCGGTTTTCAATATTTGCCACCGAACTGACTTACAGCGACCTTTTCCAAATTTGATTTGGACATAATTCCAAATCCAACTATTAGATTTCAAATTTCTAATATTTATTGGAAATCTATTTTCGATACGAACCCAATGGTTCTGGTTTCAGGAGAATCCGAAGGTCGGATCTCCCGCAATATCCATTCGAAGTCAATGGTCGAAATTCGCGAACTACCGCGGCGCGGCGCGTTCTATTCAGGCCATTATATATAGTATATATATATATATATTATATATTTCGTCGATTTTCTTTTAAAACGAAATTTATAAATCGTTTTAAATTCGTTAAAAAATCAATTTCAACTTCCATTTCAATTTCAAATCAAAGTTGAATTTTTCCTTATAAATTCGTTTCAAATTCATTTCAATTCAATTCAAATTCATTTTCTATTCAATTCAATTCGAATTCATTTTCTATTTAATTCAATTCGAATTTATTTTCTATTCAGTTCAATTCGAATTCATTTTCTATTCAATTCAATTCGAATTCATTCTCTATTCAATTCGAATTCATTTTCTATTCAATTCAATTTTTAAATCTCTTTTCAATATTCATTATAAAAACGAATATAATCGATATAAATATCGTTCGCGTCAAAATAGCGCATCTCTAATCAACACGGCTTTATATTTTTCAAAAACTTCGTTATTATATTCAACCAATGAATATTTATCCTATTCAACACATGAATCTATATTTCTTTCACCACATGACTAATCTCAACAAATGATTACTGTCAACATGTGACTATTTTTGTTATTTAATATATTTTATAAAATTATGATTTCTATCGTTTAATTTTATTGTTAAAATATTTCGTTCAACACATGAATTTTTATTTCTTTCACCACATGACTAGTCTCAACAAATGAGTACCGTCAACACATGAATCTTTATTTCATAATATTCGTTATTTTCCCAATTGGAATGAGGCCCAATCAATTACCATATAATGTTAATTATATGGATTCCATACAACACATGTATATAATAGCAACGATAAATAATCAACCATCATCCAAAGTGCACCACACAACTGCATAAGCATTAAATATAAATAATTAACGCTTACACAGTCTGTCGACCAATAGATCAACATACAACTAAATAATTGGGATTAGTGTACGCCAAATATCATCCCAACACCCGTGTGGGGTTTCAATCCACAAACACTAAATATTATTTGTGCAGTTGGGCGATGTGTAAAATTTATCGTCCCAATCAATATCCTTCAAATAGTTGTACATAAACAAACCGTTCGGTTTATAAATGAATATTTATTTATTCACATTCACGTTGAAAATTATATTTTTAACGATATCAAATATTTTTAACTATATAAATATTTTATTTCATTCCACAACACAACCAATTTTCACAATAACATACAATCAAACAAACAAGCCGTCCATGGTCTGTGGACGACGGGTGTCGTGTGCTGCTAAGCACCGTCTGCATCCTAGTATATATATTACCTAGAAATTTAAAATAAAAGTGAGGAATTCTCACCTTGGGTTTCCACTCCTTCGTTCTTTATTTCTGAACGGCTCGAATTTATTTCCAAGGTGTAACGTTCTTCACCATGCTTCCAACGCAGTATGTTTCACGCATTTGTGTTAAAATTAGATTTTTTTTGTTTTACAATGCTACTACATATATAAAAATCATATTTTTATATCGCTACACATATTATAAAAATCGTATTTTTACAACATTATTATGTATATAAAAACTATATTGTTACCTAAGCAAAACCATATTTTCATCTAAATAAAGTTCTATTTTTATCGAAATAATAATCCTATTCTTATTGAAACAAAAATCCTATTCTCATTTTCAAAAAAATCTTCTTTCATATTCAAAACAATCATGTTTTATATTTTTAAAACAAAGCATACATATTTTAAAGACCATGTATATTTATTTTCAAGACCATGTATGTTTATTTTCAAAAACCATGCAAATTTTATAACAAAGTTATTTCATTTAAACTTTGTATTTATAAATCAAATCTATTTTTAAAAACCATACTCTCTTTTTTTTTCTAGAACCAGATTTATATTAGTGTTAATTACATTTTAAAAATTGATTTTTATTCATACTAATTACAATTTTTTACAACTAGTACAGTTAAATTAAAAATTAACCTTTTCCACGTTTACCAAATGTTGCATATCCCCTCTTCTTCTTCGTTACCCTTCACGTCGGCTTCAGGACTTACAAAACCCATCTTGCTCAAACTTGGGTTTCAGATTTTCATGCAATCCAAGCCACCGACCAACGATCGATAACCATCACGCCGTCGACCTTGGAGCTGCCTCCTTATTCCCCGAATTGGGTGCAGATCGCACCTCCCTTCGCATAGAAAATCGCGCTCGAACAGGGCACGTTCGAGCCTAGAATTCGCACGGCTCCTTCACCCAATTCAGATGTTGTCTGCTGAACTCTTAGAACTAGGGAAGCTCTTTAATCAAGTTTAGAAATGGGAATTTATTTTATGTTGGATTGGAAGATTTTAATCATAGAAAAGTCGAACGAGATAATCCCTAGAAGACTTAGAAGGCGGCGGTGTGTTTATCTGTAGGGGGCTTAGGGTTTGACTGGTTTTGACTTAGTGAGGGTGTATAAATATGGAGTTATATATTATTATTCAATTCATTTAAATACTTTGTTGTGAAATTTCCCGTCTGAACTCCAATTCAAACCCAGCGATTGTCGTCCCTAGCTAAATACCCTTATTCCGAACACAACGGGATATGTTTCGTAATCCAATTCGGCTGTTACGAAAAGTTTCCACTAAAATTAAAATATAAATCAGTATATATTCAATTTGAACGTACATTTTAAATTACCAGGGCCACATACTAACTCTAAAAATTCCAGAAAATTTATTTCTAGCTTCGTATTGCCGATACGGTCCTAACAAAACTAATTTCGTCAAATTCTGAGACCGTTTGAAAAATGGCCATTTTCTGGTTGATCCAAATTGACTGAAACTGTTAAAACACGTTTAACTTCGCCACGCTCACATATTGATTCAGAAAATTATGAATTTTGGAATCTAGCAATAATTTGGCATCCCGGATCCAACAAAACTGGTTTCGTCGAAAACCGAGGTCATTTGCAAAATCTCCATTTTTAAGGGCTTTTATATATATTAAATATATATAAATTCCACAACGACTTTTCTGAATTTTAAACTGGACATATCTTTCAACTTCTAAAGTGAAATTCAATTTCTTAACCTCCTTAGAAAGATATGATTAAACAGATTCAAATATTTCTTGTTTCGTTTAATTCTGACTTATAATGAATTCTGTATATTCATTTGAAATTCGAAATCGAAATTTCAAACTACCACGCCATTTCAGGCTCGTTATATAATTAAAATAAATTTATTCGTTTTAACTTCATCGAAAATAAATTTTTCGTTGTTATTATTTGAAATAATTCATTTTAAATAATCAAAATTTATTAAAATGGCCAAAATAAAATTTTTAAATTGGCTCAGATTTCTGGGTTGTTACTGTTGGGTTCGTATCGAAAAGAGATTTCCAATGAATATAAGAGATGTAAATTTGAATGGTTGGATTTGGAATTATATCCGAATCAAATTTGGAAAAGGTCGCTATGGATGCAGTTCGGTGGCCTATTGGAAACCGACTGTACGGGCCCTAATAAAATTATTAAAAATATCAATAAATTGTGTAAAATTATAATAAATGATTTGGAAAGAATTTGAATGAAAAATTCCATATTTGTAAAGATAAAATATATTTATATCAAAATGAACTAGTTATTAACTAGAATAATAATCCAATGTTCTTAAATAAATAAATTGGATTTGAAATGGTTCTAAAATAACCGAAATATTCTAACATATGAGTTAGAGTGGATTTAAATGGAAATAATCTTCGGAATTTTTCAATATTGGATTCTGTGGTTATACGGATACTGTTATATGAATTTGGAAGATTCAGATATCGTTTTTCCCAATACGATATCCGTTAGTTTCAGAATTTGATATTGAACATAAGCCGATATAATTTCTATTTAGAGCCTTGTATTTAATATCAAATTGGATTTTGGGTTTGTTGTGAATTGTGTTTTTAATAACACTGCTCTTAAAACCCAGTTGAGAAAAGAATAAATCTTTTAATTAAGATTTAATGAAGTTTAACAATTAGTTAATATTTAATTGGAACTGATTTGAAATTGGATTATTGGGTTTACTATGAGCTGTGTTTTTAACGACATTCATTCTTTGACCCGATTAACAGCAAAATGTGATTTGGAATACATAAATCTTTTATTAAGATTTAATGAAAATTTTCCAAAGTAAAGTTTTCTATTTTAATATAGTAAATTGGAATTGAATGGAATTCGATTTGGTAATAATTGAAGTGAGCTTCTGTGGAGGATTACTGTTAATATATATGAAATTTAAAAGGCTTTGTCTTCATTCCATTTATATTATTAGTCGGATACGAAAATTGATATTGATTATATATAGATCTGTTTCCCGTGAAGATTCCACAATTAAAGGAATGTGATTTTGGGTTTATTGTGAATTGTATTTTAAATGACATTGGTTCTTTAACCCAGTTAAAGAAAGGATTACTTGTCTATCATTGTATTTCGAACTGTTTTGTTGATCTCTGCTAAATATATATCTGTTTGGTGGTGGAGAATTTATTCTCTTGCTTAACAGCCTTCTCTGAGACGTACGAGCTTAGAATTATATATTGGCAGAAATCAGTGGTGCGGTGTGGATTATCGATGTGGCATGTTTATGGTTCCAAAGTTAAATAACCATTAAACAGTGATTGTTGGAAGATTAAAACTAAGTGAAGTTTTAATGAATCTTTAATTAGATTGAAATATGAATGTGATAATTTAAATTATCAAATTAAGGAAATGATCTAGAATGGAGTATCACCAGTTTTGCTCCAGGCGATAGTTGAATCTATAATTAGATTTGAACATGAGATGGTAATTAAATTTTACCGATAACACTGTGGTGTTAGATATGGAGCACTACCAGTTTTTCTCCTTGGGATGAATAGGTTGGGATTGAGAAATAAAATAAATGATTTCTTCGGTAAGGTTTGCTAATCCCAACTAGTTTGGAAAACCTTAATTTGGTTCAAATTGTGAAAAGAAAATTTGAATAAAAGAATACTCTGGATTGGAATGAGGCATATGTTGTCTTTTTATAGCACTTGTTTATAAGATATGTGAGTTATTCAGAAACACCAGGTTTATCCCATTCTGAATAGTTGATACGGCGATAAGTCGACGATGAAGATGGTGTTTGAAGACCGGAGATCTTCACATCATTTGGATGATTACTGATGTCTTGATTGAGCTATACACCCAAGACGAGGTAATAATTTGTGATTGTCCAGACGTACTTGGAGATCAACTGAATATGCGAGGGCCTCTCTCCTGTATTGGACATATGGGACGAGGAATAAGGTGCCTCCAGTTTCGTTCAACCCAGAACGGACTTGCAAATGGATGGTGTGTCTGACATTAATTCCTTTATACTATATTCGTTGATCTCTGCAAAATATATATATTTTTGGTGGCAGAGAATTTATTCTCTTGCTTAACACCCTTATCTGAGACGTACGAGCTTAGCGGTTATATATTGGTGGAAATCAGTGGTACGGTATAGAATGACAGTGTGGCATGCTGAGATGCAAATGATCAAGGCTTTTGTTGAAAAGCAGATTCTTTTGGTTGATGATAAAAGAATAGCTTTAATTTGCATAGCTTTCTTTAGTGTTAATTCGCGAGCTTTAACCCTCGATATGGACGAAAAAGGGGATGAGGACTTTAGGGAAATGGACGTATGTTAGTCTCTAGCTAGGAGCAACGTCATGGTATGGAGCCCAGACTGTTTACTCATGTGGATGTTGCTTATTATTACTTGATGGGAAGCAAGGCGCCTCGGATATATCGGTCATTACGGGATCGATGGATGTTATGGTCGATATACTGACCAAATTTTATGCCCCATAGAGCAGGCTAACATATATTTTATGGTATTGCCAATCGTCGACGAATGGCCGGCCCTGTCGCTTACCGCAGGTGCAGTTGCGGCTGTATCCAAAGGCTCAGGCTAGAGAGTCTCAAATCGGTAAGGACAATCGCTTTCCTTGGTTCATAGATTGAAACCCAATTTCCAATACGTGATTTCACGATTTTAGTTGTGAAAGTATATTTGGCGATGAAAATATAGGTACCTACGCCACCTATAATTGATACATTTATATTTGAAGTTGATTTATTCGCTTATAGTAATAATAAAATATGAAATTTCATGTACCAAGAAATTTTGGCTATTATAAGATAAAACACTATCCTCCGGCTTGCGTTGCATTGTGTGATGGGACTTGAGTCTTATAATAGCTTCATTTACCTGTTTAGCATTGTGTTATATAAAACATACACTGGTATTCTTGGGGTTAATCCCGTTCCGTGTTATGCAGCATGGTCCCCTGATTTATTTAACTTTAAAATCAAGCTAATAACTGTTTTAGTTCTCACACCAGTCACATGACCGACTCGGAGTTTATTGTTTTAACCTAAACTCTACGTGCCCCTATTTTCCACACGGGCAGCTAGTAGTTTTGGTCTTTACAGATATTTCTTTTTAGGATCCTGGATTTACAACTGGAACTATATTTGGAAAGCTTTGTATCTGTGTATTTCTTTTAGTTGTGTTATGTGTTATGTGTTATTATTTTTCCGCTGCTATGTATTTGAATGTAATTTTAAATCTCAGATATATTCTACTGTATATTATTTATTCATACTCTATTATATTCTTTTACTCTTATGTAAATTTTTGTAATAGCAATGAAATGTTCTTCTGCTTGAGTTCTGATTAGTCTTGTTGTCAAAGCAGTCTGCCTTCTTATTCGGGTTAGGCCAGCCGGGAAGTTTGGGTCGCTTCAGTTTGGTATCGGAGCTTTAGTTTACAGAGCTTGAGAATAAAGACACATTAGAACCAAACGAAATAATTCATCAGAAATTGGTTTAGTAATATCCAATGAGAATGATTCATTAGAGATAAGGTTAGTAATGCCCTAGAATGAGTTTGAAAAGTGTTATTTTAAAATAGAAATAAAAACAAATTTAATTTTGAAAATTATATCATACAATACGTATTTGAATAATTTTTTTTAAATTGATTTGGACAATCGAGTATATGAAGATTTTGTGTATACATCTCATGAATGTATATTTGAAGTCTCAAATATACTGGGTAGGTATAGAATCACACTCTAGTCGCCCGGAAATGATACTGATGATAGCACGTGCATCATTAGTATTTATGTTCGAGTTTCGAAAGTAGGATATCTATATATTTCCAATTGACTGGTGTGAGAACCAAAACTTAAATAGGATTTATTATTGTGATTTGACACTAAAATTTTGATTTTTGAACATATTTATTCAACTTATTGATTGTTGGTTGTGTTGTTTGATTATTAGTTTAACTAATAAAATTATTGAAACTAATATGTAAGTGAAAGGCAAATTTGGCCAAATCGAGCAATCATTGAACTGAATTGAAAATTGTTTGAAATTGCATACATGTACATATATATAATTAATAGGTCATAACATGGAAGCTAAGAAGAGGAATAAAATTGTATGCCCGACAAATAGGTACATATTTAATATTTTGTTGGCTTTGATGATTTTATGAGCCGATTAACTAGCCGATTGGCTTTTTTTTCTTTTGGATTGATGAGGGCCCTGTGAGCCTAGTTGCGGTTTTAAAGGTCTCCCCGTACAAAGGAGGTCATGGCGAAATTTTTCGAAAATTTAGTGTGATAGCCAAATTTTTGAAAAATTAGAAAGTTCTTAGAAATTGAAAAGTTGAAGAATGAAAGTTGAGTTGGTTAGTTAAACAACTTTCAACTCCGTTCCTTTTCGAGGACGAAAAGATTTTAAGTGGGGGAGACTGTTACAACCAGGAATTTAAGAACCAGTTAAAAAAATTTATTTTAGCTATTTTAATGGATTTGGGAAATTTAAAATGATTTATTTTAAATAATAACAACTAAAAATTTATTTAAATTGAAGTTAGAACGTATAAATTTATTTTAATTATAAAACGAGCCTGGAATGGCATGGTAATTTGAAAATTCAATTTTAAATTTCAATTGAATGTACAAAATTCAAAATAAACTGGATTTTAGTAAAACTAGGAATATTTGAATCTGTTTAATAATATCTTTCTAACGAAGTTAAGAAACTGAGATTTCATAATGTAAATTGAAAGTTATGCCCAGTTTAAAATTTAAAATAGTCGCTATAGAATATATATATATATATTATATAGCCCTTAAAAATAGCCATTTTGCAAACGACCTCCTTTTTCTGACGAAACCATTTTGGTTGAATCTGGAATGTCAAATTATTGTTTTATCCCAATTTTCATAATTTTTGGAATTAATATGTGAGCGTGGTGAATTTAAACGCGTTTGGTACTTTTAGTTTGAATTTAATCGACGGAAAAATGGCTATTTTGCAAACGGCCTCCAAACTCGATGAAATTAGTTTTGTTAGGACCGTATCATCAAAATAAAATTAGATTTATTTTTTTGGAATTTTCGGAGTTAATATGTGGCACCGATAAATTAAAATGTAGTTGAAATCAATTTTGAACGTTATATTGATTTATATTTTAATTTTGACGCAAAATGGTCAAAACAGTCGAATTGGCTTACGAAACATATCCCATTGTGTCCAGAATGGGGGTATTTAGCCAGGGCGACAGTCGTTGGGTTCCGTTTGGAGTTCGGGTAAAAAATCAACTTTTTGGAATTAGTTATATATAAAATAAAATGGTATAAACTCTCCAAACCTAAGTCAAACCCGTACTCTCTCATACGCAGTCAAACAAATTTTGGGCTTCCTTTGTTTCATTTTCAACGGAAAGAAAAAAATTCCTAAATAAAAAATCGCAACCACCGAGGTGACGTCCTTCCTCCGCCTCGTCGTCCGCTAAGTGCCCACCACCAGGAGTTCGCCCAAGCCGACATCTAGACACGCGCTCGAGCTCCGCCTCTCCTTCCATCTGCGACGAGCTCCTCAATTCCATTATAGTCGTTTCCCTTCCACCTTCGTCAACCGAGCTACCGCTGCATCCACCTTCGGAGCTGCCATGTCCATTACCGCGACGACGAGTTAGGGTTGGAGCGGTTTTCAGAGTTGAAGAAGACGATGCCCCAGTAAATTAATAAAGAAAGGTGATTGTTTTTATTTAAATATAACATTATTTTTAAAATTAGTTTTTATTCAAATTAACATTGTTTTAAATCAGTTTTTTTATATAAAGCATAGATTAAAATGTAATTTTTATATAAAATACCATGGTAATTAAAAAAGTGATTTTTATAAAGAAAACATTGTTTTATAAATGTAATTTTTATTATGAGATAGTTTAAATAAAACATGGATTTTTTAAAATGTAAATAGCGCTACTAAAAAATGGATTTCTAAAATAAGAATAGCATGGTTTTAAAAAATATAAAGTTATGATTTTTATTTATATAATTTACGTAAACAAAGTTATGATTTTTATTTATATAAAGTTATGATTTTTATGTATATAAAGTTATGATTTTTATTTATATAAAGTTATGGGTTTTATTTATATAAAGTTATGGTTTTTAATTACATAAAGTTATGATTTTTAGTTTTGTGTAAAAATATCTTTTTTAGTTAGTGAAAGATAGGATCTTTATCGTAGGAATAAAATATTTTTGGCAAGTTAAAAATATGATTTTTAATAGTGTATGGCATGGAAATATTTTTAGAAAGATCAAAATATGACTTTTATATATAGTAGCGATATAAAAATATGATTTGTAATATAAACCGCATGAAACAGATTGCGCTAGAACCACGGTGAAGTACACTACACACTGGAAACAAATCCAAATCCAAACCGTTCAATTAAAGAATGACAGAGTGGAAACCAAAGGTGAGAACTCTTTCTCACTCTAATTATTTTTTAGTTAAATATATACTAGGATGCAGACGTGGCTTAGAAGCCCCTGACACTATTTTATTGTACAAACCATGGTTATTTGAGTTGTATTGTGGAGATTTGGATATTGATTGATTTATTTGTTTGGATTTGATTTGGGTGTGAATTGGGTTGAAATTGGTTTGTGTATCGTGCGAGCTAGTATTAGGCAAGGGATAAGGCTAGACCTTATTCCGGTTTTAATATCGCGCTGTTATGCTACCGAAATTTTCTGAAATGTGTTAGAAAAATTAATATCTAGTTAAAAATATTATTATTAACGTATATATGAGACATACAAAATGGCTATGTTATGGAATAAATACTAGTTCACTAAAAATATTATTTTTAGTTTATAATGATGATGAATAAAATTATTTAGGCGTTGTATAGAATTTTATAAGCAAAGTCATAAAATTCTATATATTTAATGGATTGTTAAAAATAAGTTTACACATCCATTTACAAGTCGGACGACTTGTTTATGCTCGCATATTTTTGTGATATCGATTGGGACGATAATTTTTACACATCGCCCAAGTGCACAAATAATAATAATTATTTGATGGTTGAAACCCCACACGGTTATTGGGATGGTATTTGGCGTACATTAATCCCAATTGTTTAGTTCTATGTCAATCAATTGGTTGACAGACTGTTGTAAGCATTAATTATTTATGTTTAATGCTTATGCAGTTGTGTAATGCACTCTAGATGATGGTTGACTGTGTATAATTATTGTTGCGTACATGTGTGTATGAAATCAATATAAATAAAATTATATGGTAATTGATTGGGTCTGATTCCAATTCAGGAATAACGAATATTTTAAAATAAGGAAATAGTTTAAAATAAGGAATATTTTAAAATAATATTCAGTAAAGATTTCAAATAGGATTTTGTTGTCTGATTTTGGATGGACACAAAAATATTGAAATGTGTGAAGCCGTGTTGATTAGATTTGTGCCATTTTAACGCGAACGATATTTATATCGATTTTATTCATTTTTATAATGAATATCGTAAAGGAAATTATTTCAAAATCTGATATTTTGAAAATATTATCATTTAAATATTATAATGAAAAGGAGTATTCATTTTTGGTTTAAAATTAAAATGAAAGCTGGAATCGTTTTAAAATGAATTTATAAACGATTTATAAAGTTTGTTTTAAATGGAAATCGATGAAATATAATATATATATATTATATGTTTAATCGCCTGAATAGAATGCGCCACACTGCAACTGTTCGTGAATTTCGACCATTGACTTCGAGTTGATATTACGGGAGATCAGACTGTCGGATTCTACTTAAATTGGAACCATTGAGTTCGTATCGAAAAGAGATTTCCAATGATTATAAGAGATGTAAATTTGAACGGTTGGATTTTGAATTATGTCCAAATCAAATTTGGAAAAGGTCGTTATGGATGCAGTTCAGTGGCCGTTACAGAAAACAGACTGTACCGGCCTTGATAAAATTATTAAAAATATCAATAAATTGTGTAAAATCATAATAAATGAATTGTAAAGAATTTGGATGAAAAATTCCATATTTGAAACGATAAAAATATATTTTTATCAAAATGAATTAGTTATTAACTAGAATAATAATCCAATGTTTTTAAATAAATAAACTGGATTTGAAATGGTTATAAAATAACCAGAATATTCTAAAATATAAGTTGGAATGGATTTAAATGGAAATAATATTTGGAATATTTTGATATTGGATTTCTTGGTTATATGGATATTGTTATCGGAATTTGGAAGATACATATATCATTATTCCCAATACGATATCCGTTAGTTTCAGAATTTGATATTGAACATAAGCCGATATAATTTCTATTTAGAGCCTTGTATTTAATATCAAACTGGATTTTGGGTTTGTCGTGAATGGTGTCTTTAATAACACTGTTCTTAAACCTGATTGAGAAAAGAATAAATCTTTTAATTAAAGTTTACTAGTTAATTAATACTTAATTGGAACTGAATTGAAATTGGATTATTGGGTTTATTTTGAATAGTGTTTTTAACGACATTCGTTCTTTAACCTAATTAACAGTGAAATGTGATTTGGAATATATAAATCTTTTATTAAGATTTAATGGAGATTTTCCAAAGTAAAGTTTTCCAATTTAATATAGTGAATTGAAATTGAATGGAATTCAATTTGGTAATAATAGAAGTGAGCATCTGTGGAGGAAGACTGTTATTATATATGGAATTTAAAAGGCTTTGTTATTATTCCATTTACATTATTAGTTGGATACGGAAATTTATATCGATTATATATTGATTTGTTTCCCATGAAGATTCCATAATTAATGGAATGTGATTTTGGGTTTATAGTGAACTGTATTTTAAACGACATTGGTTCTTTAACCCAGTTAAAGACAGGATTACATGCCTATTATTGTGTTTCGAACTGTATTGTTGATCTCTGCTAAATATATATCTGTTTGGTGGCAGAGAATTTATTCTCTTGCTTAACACCCTTCTTTGAGACGTGTGAGCTTAGAGGTTATATATTGGCAGAAATCAGTGGTACAGCGTAGATTGTCGATGTGGCATGTTTGTGGTTCCAAAGTTAAATAATCATTAAACAGTGATTGTTGGAAGATTAAAACTAAGTGAAGTTTTAATGAATCTTTAATTAGATTGAAATGTGAATGTGATAATTTAAATTATCAAATTAGGGAAATGATCGAGAATGGAGTATCACCAGTTTTGCTCTAAGAGATAGTTAAATCTTTAATTAGATTTGAACGTGAGATGGTAATTAAATGTAACTGATAACACCGTGGTGTTAGATATGGAGCACTACCATTTTTGCTCCAGGGGATGAATAGGTTGGGACTGGGATATAAAATAAATGATTTCTTCGGTAAGGTTCGCTAATCCCGACTAGTTTGGAAAACCTTAATTTGGTTTAAATTGTTAAAAGAATATTTGAATAAAAGAATATTCTGGATTGTAATGAGGCGTATGTTGTGTTTTTACAGCACTTGTTTATAAGATACGTGAGTTGAAACGAACGCAATTTTTCAACCTAGAAAATTGACACACAACACTGTGTTGACTATTCAAAAGTCGGAAATACCGGAACGTCAATAGAAAAAAGTTAGAGGGTGAAAATAGATAAGATAGAAATTTAGAATAGAACAAGAAGAACACAACTACAACAACATCATAGTAACACGAATCTCACAGTGGAACGAATAAAATATACTATATAACATAGCTTTGGAATTAAACAATATCGGTGTACAATACTAATATCAGAGTACAACACTAACAACACAGCGGAAATAACAATAGCTACATAATCATGAAGCCTCCTGGTCCATCTCTCTAAGTATCTGTAAAATCCCGACTACTTGACTGCCCATACAAAATTAGGCACCTAAGAGTTTAGGGAAAACAAAACAAAGTAAACTTTGGGTCAGTCATGTGACTGGTGTGAGTAAACTCCAAACACTTGGTTTAACTTTTCCAAATCCTTTTCCAAAAGCAATGATAATCGTAAGACCGATCCACACATAAATACGAATGGTTTTTACCTTACGATAACCCAAAATATTTCTTAAGATCAATATTTTCGGATATTATAATAATGTCTAAATCAAGTAGATAGCAATCTAGTAGAACTCTTTCATCTCACGCTCTACATATATAATATACAATCAAAAACCGCGGGCTCTTGTTGGGTAATGGATTCCAACTATAACAAGGTATAGAACCACCTTAATCAGTGCACTCTAGAACCGATACACTGGAGTTCAGCAAGAACATCTTGTAACTCAGCCATACATAACCGGCCATTCATTTCGCTTGAATGTTCCAAATATATTGTCACCTTACGGTTGGTATACCAACATAACCATTCCCTGGAGATACGGAATTGAAAGGAGTAACAAATATGAATATTCTCTAAATGGCGACTATATACCCTAATTGAGTGTGACCCACTTAGCCAAGCTGCCTGCCTGTAAAGACCCGCAAATCCGTGCTATCTGAGTTGACTAAACACACCATACGTCCAACCCAAATAACACAGAAATACGACTCATTATTAGAAAGAGGTTAGAGGATGAGAAATAGAAAGAAAGAAATATTAGAATAGAAGAAAAACGAAGATCACAACTCACAGCGGAACGAATAAAATATATTATATAACATAAGCTTTGAAATACAAATCTGTTTTGTACATATACACATACCATCATCAGAGTACACATAACATTTGATTCAGCGGAAGTAACTCTAAATGACTAACGTTGAAGCCTCCTGCTTCAAGCTCCTCCAAGTGTATCTGTAAAAGCCTGAAACACTTGACTGCCCGTACAAATTTGGGCACCCAAGAGTTTAGGAAAAACAAAACAAAACAAACTCTGGGTCAGTCATGGGACTGGTGTGAGTAAACTCCAACCACTTGTTTAACTTTTAAAACTCTTTTCTAAAGAAAAGATAATAGTAAGACCAGCCCACATATAAACACGGACGGTTTTTACCTTACTATAACCCAAAACACTTTGATACGAAAATCCAGTGATATTATAATAATGCCTACATCAAGTAAATAACCAAATAGCAGAACGCTTACATCTCACGCTCCACATATATAGTATATAATCAAAACCCGCATGGCGCTTATTGGAGATTGGATTTCCAACTATGACAAGGTACGGAACCACCTTCCGACTGTGTATCTCTAGAGAGGAATACACTTGGGTTCAACAAGAACATCTTGTAACCCGGCCCACACATGACCGACCACTCATTTCGCTTGAGTGTATCGAATGTATATCACCAACGGTTGGACTCAAACCACCGTTTCCCGAATGGGCAGAATCGATAGATTTAGAAACAAAAGGAATTTCTCTAGATAGGTGATTATACACCCTAATGGGTGCGACCCACATAGCCATGCTGCCTGCCCGATTTTTTTGTCATTTCCTGGTTGTTGAGGCCTGAGGCTACGAATACTTACCATCCATTGATAGCACAATCACTTTGAATGCCACATCGTCAGATCCGTTGATCACTAGTTGAGTTTGCACAAATATTCTGGATATTATGCTAAGGGATAAATCCGTTGCAACCATATATATTCATACAGACCAACCCATTTGATCATTGGAAATACTTTGTCAGACATTCGTCCATATACGTTCGTTCTGGGACTGAACAAAACCGAAGGCACAATTTCTATAATAGAAAAGCCCTTGCACTTTACTCCGTCTTCAATATATTCAGCATACTTGGTTCGCAACGCTTATGCCGATACGGAGTGGTTCTTCGGATAATAATCCAACCGGTCTCTCCATATTGACAACGATGGTCAAAAACTTCGATAGTCTATGATTTAACTATCGAATAAAAACAAGTGTTCATCCAACATATCAAACAAATCACTGGGCTCTTTAATTAATATTCATTAATTAAATCACTTTTCCATTTCCTTATCAATATTTGTTAACCAAATATTTCAATAACCATATTGGCCCTTTACGCTATTTTTTTGATTTCGTTTCCTTATCGAATTCTATATATATCGATATATAGATTCCCAATTGTCAAATTTCTTAAAAATATTCTAACTCCTTAAATTCCCGGAAAAATTCGCCATAACCTCCCCTGTATCGGGAGCATCGGGAAATTTCAAATAGCTTCCCGGTATCTTCCTCAATCAAAAAGAAAAAGGAAAAGCCAAGCGGCTTGCCGATACGGCGCATAAAACCCATATATGAATTAAACATGTACCTTTTTGTCGGGCACATAAATTATATACTTTATATACTTCATTCCATACCTGTCCAACACTTGTTCACCTGTTTTCAATTCAATTCAACACTATCTAATCGTTTGAATTCAGTTTCGCTCATTTATTCTTTAAATCGGCCATTTTGCCTATTTTACTCCTTTGTTGAACATAACATGTTCAAACAAAATATTTAACTCGTTCATAACCAAATTGAATTTCAATTTCAATTCTAGTTTCCTTTTCGATTTCGAAGATAAATTTTCAAATCGAATTCACTTATTCAAAGCCCAATATTAATTCAAAATCCCATTAACTAATTACCATTCGAATTAGTTAATTCTATTCAATAATCAAAAATCTGATTTCTGTTTAAAAATCATATTTATTTACACAACTTGAATTCGCATATATTTTACAACTCGGCTCTGGAATTCCCTAAATAGAAACTTCGGATTTTCTTGCTCAAAATCCTTTTATAATATTAAATAAACCATTATGGTTTTAAAACGATTCTGGCGCTGTTTTTCTGAAAATTTGATTTTGACATAACTCAAAATCTATACGATGAAATCCAGATTTTTCTCCTTCATTAGAAAACTATTATCAAACTGGTCCTGACGTTTCTTGTTTCAAAGAAATCCGACTTCAATCGAGTTCTATATATTCAATTGAAGTTCGAATCGCCAATTTACGAACTGCAGCGCTGCGGCGAGTTCGTTTTAATTATATTTATATATATATAAACCTTTTTAAACTTCTTTAAAATAAATTCAACTCTATTTAACTCAATTTGAATTCTTTGATTCAAATTCCAATCTCACTTTGAATTCCATATTCAAATTTCAATCCCTTTCTATTTGATATTCAAATTCAATACTTAAATTTCTATTTGAATTCCCTATATTCAAATTCAATACTTGAATTCATTTGAATTCTTTTATTCAAACTCTATTTTTAAATTCCATTTTAACTTCTGCATTCCCAATTCTATATTTGAAATTCCTTAGTTTAAAACTCATTTGAATTCCATATTCAAACCCCATAGATCAAATCCTATTTAAATTCAATTTGAATCTCTTACATTCAAAATTCATTTTCCATTTGAATTCTAATATTCAAATTCGTTTCCAGCCCCATTTGAATTTCTAATATTCAAATTCCTTATCATCATTTGAATTTCTAATATTCAAATTCATTAACACCATTTGAATTTCTAATATTCAAATTCTTTTGAATTCCCTTGAATTCAAATTCCATTGCAAAACCATTTGAATTCTCTATTTTGAAATCCTATTGGAAATCCTATTGCCAATTCTACTTTGAAATCCTATTTTTCAAAGTTTATTTCAAATTCTATTTTGAAATCCCATATTCAAATTTCTACTTGAAGTTCTGTATTCAATTCCATGTTCAAATTCAACACTCGAATTTCTATTTCAAATCTCAATTCAAATTTCATATTTAAATCCCATTCAAAGCTCTATTCAAATTTCACATTTGAATTCTTCCTTGAAATACTATATTTCAAATTCCATTTAATTCTTCTTCTATATTTCAAATTCTATTTTGAAATTCTACATTCAAATCTCTATTTGAATTCCTTTATTCGAATTCCTTTGAATTCAAATTTTATTTTAATTCCTTGAATTCAAATTCTATTTTAATTTCGTCTATTCAAATTCTATTTGAACTTCTATTTGAATTTCTAAAATTCAATCTCCTTTTAAAATTCAAATATTTAAACTCCTTTTAAAATTCACATTTCATTTGAGTTATATATTTAAAATTTCCTTTCACGTCCTAATTTGAAATTTCATTTGAAATCCCAATTCCACGCTTGTATTTCTACTTCTGAATTATCAAATGATAATTCTTTTCACTTCATTTATAACTTCGTTATAAAAGAATTATTTATAAACTTCGTTTAAAAAGAACTACTTGTTTTATTTTTCAAACAAGTTTTATATTTTATTTCCATTTAAAATTCAAATTCTATTTAAAAATAGAATTTTTTTCCCTTTTTAAATCGCCAATATCCTTGTTACGATATTTTAAAATATCATTACTTAAGCCCAGTGATATTTAAACACACAAAGCAACGAATTATTTATTTTTCGAACACATCATATATAAAAATATATATGCAAACAAATAAACAAACAGATAATATATTTTTGAGGAATCCAGTTGGATTCCTCCAACCTGTTTTCCTGCAACCACAGATGTTAGCACATAAATAATACCCATTCTGCTTCGTGGCAGAATATCGCGGTATAGAAGGTCATCCACTAATCATAGCGTGGGGCGTATAGGGTAATCATCCGCTATGAAACTGCGGGCATCCGCTAATGAGACTGCGGGAATCCAACCAATCAATCAACCCAATATATATATATATATATAGCCTAAATAACTAATATATATATAAAGCAAGCAGACAGCATTCACACAAGCAATAACAATTATTTTTAATGAAATAAAAATAATTAGAAATAAAAGGTGAGTGAGATTTACTCACCTGTATTATTTGCACTGAACAACCAGTTAAATTCTGTGTTGCTGCGGCTACAACCACACTCGAACTATCTTTCTCCTACGATTATAAATTATTATATATATATATATATATATTTTTAACGATTACTAATTTAATTTTAACTTAATACATAAATAAATCTTTGGTAAAAAGGCATACCTTACTGCCTCGATTAGCTGCGAAGCAAAAAAAAATCCACTCTTATTGCAACAGCCCAAATTACCCAAAATATTCCGCACTTTCCTTTTTGACATTTCACCAAACAACTTGCTTGCAATATCCATTATCAAAACTGCACTGCTTCACCATCTACAACATCGCACCACTCAGTTGCACAGTTCATTGCCTTCGAGCTTCCATTGGCCAAAACGCAAACTCAGTTTCCCTCAATCGCTTCCCGAGCACCACAACTTCACGTTCGAACCTCTACAGCAGATATGACTTCGGCTCCCTCATTCACTTCGCGCTTCAATGATCGAACACCCAATTTCACACATCTTCCACTTCGTAAGCCCCTCCCGTCCTCATCGAGTTCAATTCTGGCCCAGAGACCACATCGCACCACGCTTCCCTTCCACCCTCTGTATGAAATCGCCGAAGACTCCCTCCCTTGAATCGACAACGCGCACTCGAGACCCTCTCCTTTCCCCCAAATCGCGAGCTTTCCAATGACGACACTCGCACTCCAAATTTCACTGCAAGCTTTCGATGGCAGCACGCCTTCATTCGAACCCAAATCTTGCGTTGCTGCCTGAATCGAGATTTCGGTTTCGATCTTGATTTGGAATTCTATATTTTTTTTTTTTCTTTTTCGGTGGATCCGATTTCTGGGAAATAGAACGAAAGGGAAAAAAAAGATTGGACGGGTATGTTGAGAAGAATATGAAGTCGATAGGCTAATATATAGAAGCAAAAACAAACAGAATGTCTGCGGCATTAAATTTGGCCATTAATTTGATGTTTTGTTGATACCGAACCTGGGAGACAGATTATACAGCTCGAGAAGAAGAAAATTTACTGCGCGATTAACTCCTTAGGTCTGCGAAACGGAATAATATAGGTAGGACGGCTGATAGAAAATATTTATTTAATTTTCTTTAAAATATCTTGTGGTCCCTAACTCGAAGTCCCGAACCGCTATTCAACTGTGACGACTGATGTTTCCAACGTTATCCATTATTCTGAATTCAACGGAACGGTTTCTAAAATTTAATTCGACTGTATAGAAGGGATAACAAATTAAATTAACGTTTTAAATAGAATTTGATTTAAAATATAAATCGATATCTAACAATTAAATTCACCGATAATAAATTATTAAAATCGTTCTAATTCAAATAGAATTTATATTAATCTATAGGTTTGTTTTAATACAGTTTTTAACTCTGAATTTAATTGTTACTGTTTCATATTAAAATAAATCATATTTCGATTATTTAATCGATAACAAAATAAAATACCATTTATTTTATAAATTCACTATTTAAATCCATACTAAATATTTAAAATAAATCGACCAAAAATCCGGGTCGTTACATTCTTCCCTCCTTAAAATAATTTCGTCCTCGAAATTGCTAAGGTAGGAAAAATACTATAAACTTACTAACTTTTCAAAACTCCTTTATGTTGAAACTCTCCTCTTCATATTTCAACAAATTAGCTCCAACCAAAACTTTTGGTTTTCATACATTTAATTCAAATGATCTACGATCAATCCATTTATATCCAATCTATATTCCAATAAACCTATTCAAATTGATTCTAATCAATTCATCCACTTCGACCCATTTAACTTGCTTAAGTTAAATTTAAATTCCAGAATTCAAATCCCAGGGTTTTTCTTTCAAATTCTTTTGAAATCCCATAAATATATACATATATTTATTTTCATTTCAAATTCAAAACATTTGAATTTTCAAACCAATTTGTTTTCTTTCAAACAAATTCCATCAAAAAATTTTCTAAGGTAGCAATCCATCACTTAGAAACTCGGAAATGAACACTGATGATGTCGCGACCATCATCAGAATAATTCCCCAGCCACTGAAGTGAGTTTAGTGCTTTATTATTTCTAAATCCATCTAAAATGATTTTCTTTCAAATCTTTCTAAAACAAATCTATATTACTTTGAAAAATATTTGTCAACTTCCCAGGATTTTTGAATTCTTAATTCTGGTTCGAATTAAATTCTAATTCATCTCATTTGTATATTTAATTCCTATACAAATTCTATTTTGGTTATAAATAACTATTCTAAATTTATAATCTCATTTGATTATAAAGTCAACATCCAACACATCCATATAATAATTCTAGAAAATTATTCTTTCTATATCAAAATAGAAATTTTGGGTAAAATTATTTCATTTACCCACTTTAAAACAATATCATGTCGTATTTTCTGTTCAAGTGTTTAGAAATCCCTATCGACTTCGTGGCGTCCCACGATTCGACCAGAATTCATAAACCACTCACAAACTAGCCAACACAATATAAAACAAATTTTATATCAATTTACAAATACGCTCTCTCGTATCTATACACTCAACTCATTCTAGGGTACTACTGACCCTATCTCTAATGAGCACAACTCCACAAAGCCTAGGTGTTCGCTCAACCTAAGCTCTGATACCAACTGTAAAGACCCGCAAATCCGTGCTATCTGAGTTGACTAAACACACCATACGTCCAACCCAAATAACACAGAAATACGACTCATTATTAGAAAGAGGTTAGAGGATGAGAAATAGAAAGAAAGAAATATTAGAATAGAAGAAAAACGAAGATCACAACTCACAGCGGAACGAATAAAATATATTATATAACATAAGCTTTGAAATACAAATCTGTTTTGTACATATACACATACCATCATCAGAGTACACATAACATTTGATTCAGCGGAAGTAACTCTAAATGACTAACGTTGAAGCCTCCTGCTTCAAGCTCCTCCAAGTGTATCTGTAAAAGCCTGAAACACTTGACTGCCCGTACAAATTTGGGCACCCAAGAGTTTAGGAAAAACAAAACAAAACAAACTCTGGGTCAGTCATGGGACTGGTGTGAGTAAACTCCAACCACTTGTTTAACTTTTAAAACTCTTTTCTAAAGAAAAGATAATAGTAAGACCAGCCCACATATAAACACGGACGGTTTTTACCTTACTATAACCCAAAACACTTTGATACGAAAATCCAGTGATATTATAATAATGCCTACATCAAGTAAATAACCAAATAGCAGAACGCTTACATCTCACGCTCCACATATATAGTATATAATCAAAACCCGCATGGCGCTTATTGGAGATTGGATTTCCAACTATGACAAGGTACGGAACCACCTTCCGACTGTGTATCTCTAGAGAGGAATACACTTGGGTTCAACAAGAACATCTTGTAACCCGGCCCACACATGACCGACCACTCATTTCGCTTGAGTGTATCGAATGTATATCACCAACGGTTGGACTCAAACCACCGTTTCCCGAATGGGCAGAATCGATAGATTTAGAAACAAAAGGAATTTCTCTAGATAGGTGATTATACACCCTAATGGGTGCGACCCACATAGCCATGCTGCCTGCCCGATTTTTTTGTCATTTCCTGGTTGTTGAGGCCTGAGGCTACGAATACTTACCATCCATTGATAGCACAATCACTTTGAATGCCACATCGTCAGATCCGTTGATCACTAGTTGAGTTTGCACAAATATTCTGGATATTATGCTAAGGGATAAATCCGTTGCAACCATATATATTCATACAGACCAACCCATTTGATCATTGGAAATACTTTGTCAGACATTCGTCCATATACGTTCGTTCTGGGACTGAACAAAACCGAAGGCACAATTTCTATAATAGAAAAGCCCTTGCACTTTACTCCGTCTTCAATATATTCAGCATACTTGGTTCGCAACGCTTATGCCGATACGGAGTGGTTCTTCGGATAATAATCCAACCGGTCTCTCCATATTGACAACGATGGTCAAAAACTTCGATAGTCTATGATTTAACTATCGAATAAAAACAAGTGTTCATCCAACATATCAAACAAATCACTGGGCTCTTTAATTAATATTCATTAATTAAATCACTTTTCCATTTCCTTATCAATATTTGTTAACCAAATATTTCAATAACCATATTGGCCCTTTACGCTATTTTTTTGATTTCGTTTCCTTATCGAATTCTATATATATCGATATATAGATTCCCAATTGTCAAATTTCTTAAAAATATTCTAACTCCTTAAATTCCCGGAAAAATTCGCCATAACCTCCCCTGTATCGGGAGCATCGGGAAATTTCAAATAGCTTCCCGGTATCTTCCTCAATCAAAAAGAAAAAGGAAAAGCCAAGCGGCTTGCCGATACGGCGCATAAAACCCATATATGAATTAAACATGTACCTTTTTGTCGGGCACATAAATTATATACTTTATATACTTCATTCCATACCTGTCCAACACCTGTTCACCTGTTTTCAATTCAATTCAACACTATCTAATCGTTTGAATTCAGTTTCGCTCATTTATTCTTTAAATCGGCCATTTTGCCTATTTTACTCCTTTGTTGAACATAACATGTTCAAACAAAATATTTAACTCGTTCATAACCAAATTGAATTTCAATTTCAATTCTAGTTTCCTTTTCGATTTCGAAGATAAATTTTCAAATCGAATTCACTTATTCAAAGCCCAATATTAATTCAAAATCCCATTAACTAATTACCATTCGAATTAGTTAATTCTATTCAATAATCAAAAATCTGATTTCTGTTTAAAAATCATATTTATTTACACAACTTGAATTCGCATATATTTTACAACTCGGCTCTGGAATTCCCTAAATAGAAACTTCGGATTTTCTTGCTCAAAATCCTTTTATAATATTAAATAAACCATTATGGTTTTAAAACGATTCTGGCGCTGTTTTTCTGAAAATTTGATTTTGACATAACTCAAAATCTATACGACGAAATCCAGATTTTTCTCCTTCATTAGAAAACTATTATCAAACTGGTCCTGACGTTTCTTGTTTCAAAGAAATCCGACTTCAATCGAGTTCTATATATTCAATTGAAGTTCGAATCGCCAATTTACGAACTGCAGCGCTGCGGCGAGTTCGTTTTAATTATATTTATATATATATAAACCTTTTTAAACTTCTTTAAAATAAATTCAACTCTATTTAACTCAATTTGAATTCTTTGATTCAAATTCCAATCTCACTTTGAATTCCATATTCAAATTTCAATCCCTTTCTATTTGATATTCAAATTCAATACTTAAATTTCTATTTGAATTCCCTATATTCAAATTCAATACTTGAATTCATTTGAATTCTTTTATTCAAACTCTATTTTTAAATTCCATTTTAACTTCTGCATTCCCAATTCTATATTTGAAATTCCTTAGTTTAAAACTCATTTGAATTCCATATTCAAACCCCATAGATCAAATCCTATTTAAATTCAATTTGAATCTCTTACATTCAAATTTCATTTTCCATTTGAATTCTAATATTCAAATTCGTTTCCAGCCCCATTTGAATTTCTAATATTCAAATTCCTTATCATCATTTGAATTTCTAATATTCAAATTCATTAACACCATTTGAATTTCTAATATTCAAATTCTTTTGAATTCCCTTGAATTCAAATTCCATTGCAAAACCATTTGAATTCTCTATTTTGAAATCCTATTGGAAATCCTATTGCCAATTCTACTTTGAAATCCTATTTTTCAAAGTTTATTTCAAATTCTATTTTGAAATCCCATATTCAAATTTCTACTTGAAGTTCTGTATTCAATTCCATGTTCAAATTCAACACTCGAATTTCTATTTCAAATCTCAATTCAAATTTCATATTTAAATCCCATTCAAAGCTCTATTCAAATTTCACATTTGAATTCTTCCTTGAAATACTATATTTCAAATTCCTTTTAATTCTTCTTCTATATTTCAAATTCTATTTTGAAATTCTACATTCAAATCTCTATTTGAATTCCTTTATTCGAATTCCTTTGAATTCAAATTTTATTTTAATTCCTTGAATTCAAATTCTATTTTAATTTCGTCTATTCAAATTCTATTTGAACTTCTATTTGAATTTCTAAAATTCAATCTCCTTTTAAAATTCAAATATTTAAACTCCTTTTAAAATTCACATTTCATTTGAGTTATATATTTAAAATTTCCTTTCACGTCCTAATTTGAAATTTCATTTGAAATCCCAATTCCACGCTTGTATTTCTACTTCTGAATTATCAAATGATAATTCTTTTCACTTCATTTATAACTTCGTTATAAAAGAATTATTTATAAACTTCGTTTAAAAAGAACTACTTGTTTTATTTTTCAAACAAGTTTTATATTTTATTTCCATTTAAAATTCAAATTCTATTTAAAAATAGAATTTTTTTCCCTTTTTAAATCGCCAATATCCTTGTTACGATATTTTAAAATATCATTACTTAAGCCCAGTGATATTTAAACACACAAAGCAACGAATTATTTATTTTTCGAACACATCATATATAAAAATATATATGCAAACAAATAAACAAACAGATAATATATTTTTGAGGAATCCAGTTGGATTCCTCCAACCTGTTTTCCTGCAACCACAGATGTTAGCACATAAATAATACCCATTCTGCTTCGTGGCAGAATATCGCGGTATAGAAGGTCATCCACTAATCATAGCGTGGGGCGTATAGGGTAATCATCCGCTATGAAACTGCGGGCATCCGCTAATGAGACTGCGGGAATCCAACCAATCAATCAACCCAATATATATATATATATAGCCTAAATAACTAATATATATATAAAGCAAGCAGACAGCATTCACACAAGCAATAACAATTATTTTTAATGAAATAAAAATAATTAGAAATAAAAGGTGAGTGAGATTTACTCACCTGTATTATTTGCACTGAACAACCAGTTAAATTCTGTGTTGCTGCGGCTACAACCACACTCGAACTATCTTTCTCCTACGATTATAAATTATTATATATATATATATATATTTTTAACGATTACTAATTTAATTTTAACTTAATACATAAATAAATCTTTGGTAAAAAGGCATACCTTACTGCCTCGATTAGCTGCGAAGCAAAAAAAAAATCCACTCTTATTGCAACAGCCCAAATTACCCAAAATATTCCGCACTTTCCTTTTTGACATTTCACCAAACAACTTGCTTGCAATATCCATTATCAAAACTGCACTGCTTCACCATCTACAACATCACACCACTCAGTTGCACAGTTCATTGCCTTCGAGCTTCCATTGGCCAAAACGCAAACTCAGTTTCCCTCAATCGCTTCCCGAGCACCACAACTTCACGTTCGAACCTCTACAGCAGATATGACTTCGGCTCCCTCATTCACTTCGCGCTTCAATGATCGAACACCCAATTTCACACATCTTCCACTTCGTAAGCCCCTCCCGTCCTCATCGAGTTCAATTCTGGCCCAGAGACCACATCGCACCACGCTTCCCTTCCACCCTCTGTATGAAATCGCCGAAGACTCCCTCCCTTGAATCGACAACGCGCACTCGAGACCCTCTCCTTTCCCCCAAATCGCGAGCTTTCCAATGACGACACTCGCACTCCAAATTTCACTGCAAGCTTTCGATGGCAGCACGCCTTCATTCGAACCCAAATCTTGCGTTGCTGCCTGAATCGAGATTTCGGTTTCGATCTTGATTTGGAATTCTATATTTTTTTTTTTTTCTTTTTCGGTGGATCCGATTTCTGGGAAATAGAACGAAAGGGAAAAAAAAGATTGGACGGGTATGTTGAGAAGAATATGAAGTCGATAGGCTAATATATAGAAGCAAAAACAAACAGAATGTCTGCGGCATTAAATTTGGCCATTAATTTGATGTTTTGTTGATACCGAACCTGGGAGACAGATTATACAGCTCGAGAAGAAGAAAATTTACTGCGCGATTAACTCCTTAGGTCTGCGAAACGGAATAATATAGGTAGGACGGCTGATAGAAAATATTTATTTAATTTTCTTTAAAATATCTTGTGGTCCCTAACTCGAAGTCCCGAACCGCTATTCAACTGTGACGACTGATGTTTCCAACGTTATCCATTATTCTGAATTCAACGGAACGGTTTCTAAAATTTAATTCGACTGTATAGAAGGGATAACAAATTAAATTAACGTTTTAAATAGAATTTGATTTAAAATATAAATCGATATCTAACAATTAAATTCACCGATAATAAATTATTAAAATCGTTCTAATTCAAATAGAATTTATATTAATCTATAGGTTTGTTTTAATACAGTTTTTAACTCTGAATTTAATTGTTACTGTTTCATATTAAAATAAATCATATTTCGATTATTTAATCGATAACAAAATAAAATACCATTTATTTTATAAATTCACTATTTAAATCCATACTAAATATTTAAAATAAATCGACCAAAAATCCGGGTCGTTACACTGCCCGATTTCTGTCATTTCTTGGTTGCAAAGGCTTGAGGTCATAACGTACTATTATACAGATCACATCTATATTTACTTTGAATGCCACATCATCATACCTTTCAAATCACAAATTGATTTCCCCAAAAATAACATGGATATAAGAAAAGAGAAACGAATTCCTCCGCCCCCAGCGTAAATATATTTGAAACGATCAACTTACGTGATCTACCATATATACTCTTTCAGATATTCGTCAATTAAAGAAGTCCTGGGATTGGACAACCCGAAGGCACTATTTTGTAAATCCATCTTAGGCAATTTCTACCTATGATTTACTGAACATCCCTTGCATAACTCCATTTTCAATTATCTTCATCATATTTGATTCACAACGCTAATGCCATACGGAGTGGTTTTCAGATAATATATCTGATCCCGGTCACTCCGTATTGACAACAGAAATGGTCAAAATCTTTGATAATCGGTGATTTAAATATTACAGGAAAACATGTTTACTGTAACAACCCGGAAATGCGAGCCAGTTTAAAATTTTTATTTTGGCAATTTTAATGAATTTTGCATATTTAAAATGAATTATTTTAAATAATATCGACGAGAAATTTATTTTAAATAGAATTTGAAAGTATATATTTATATACATCGTCGTTAGAATATAATAATTATATATAATTATAAAAGGAATGGAAAATGGCGCGGTAGTTCGATAATTCGATTTCAAATTTCAGATGAATGTACCGGGTGCAAAATAAACCGGATTTTAGCGAAACCAAAAATAATAGAATCTAATTGAGAATATATGTAATAACCCGGAAATTCTGGGCCAGTTTAAAATTTTTATTTTGGCAAAAATAGCGAATTTTGAATATTTAAAATAGATTATTTTAAATAATATCGACGAGAAATTTATTTTGAATAGAATTCGAAAGTATATATTTATATACGTCGTCGTTAGAATATAAATAATTATATATAATTATAAAAGGAATTGAAAATGGCGCGGTAGTTCGATTTTTATATATTGAATAACATAGTAAAAGTTCGATTTTTATATATTGAATAACATAGTAAAAGTTCGATTTTTATATATTGAATAACATAGTAAAAATGTGATTTTTATATATTGAATAACATAGTAAAAGTTCAATTTTTATATATTGAATAACATAGTAAAAGTTCGATTTTTATATATTGAATAACATAGTAAAAGTTCGATTTTTATATATTGAATAACATAGTAAAAGTTCGATTTTTATATATTGAATAACATAGTAAAAGTTCGATTTTTATATATTGAATAACATAGTAAAAATTCGATTTTTATATATAGAATAGCGAAGTAAAAATTCAATTTTTAAAGGTATGAAGCAATTATAAAAATATGATTTTTAAATTGAAGGTGAATAAATAAAAATGTGATTTTTATTTTAAAGACATCAAAATATAAAAATGTGTGATTTTTACATATGTAGTGGCTACGGGCAACGAAGATGACGAAGATGCGATAGCAATGAAGATTTCTATCAATGAAGTGCCATGAAGCTAGGATAGGTATCTGTGAGAATTTCTCACCTTTCAATTTCATTTTCTAGTTATATATATATATATACTAGGATGCAGACGGTGCTTAGTAGCACCCGACACAATTGTCCACAGACCATGGACTTGTTTGCTTGGTTGCATAAATTAGTTAGATGATTTGATTGAATTTGAATTGTTTGGTGAAATGGAATGGATTGATTAATGTTTGAATGGCGTGGGCCTTCACTAGACCGGGGATAAGGCTAGGCCTTGTCCCGTTTCTAGTATCGTGCCGTTATGCCGCCGAAATTTTCTAAAATATGTTAGAAAAATAAAAATATCATTTTACTGAATAAATGAACTGAATAGAAATTCATGTGTTAAAATAAAATGTTTTATCGTTAAAAATATAATTTTTAACGTGAAAGTGAATAAATGAATATTTATAAACAAATCGACCGATTTGTTTATATACACTGATTTGACTGATATCGATTGGGTCGATAAATTTTACACGTCGCCCAACTGCACAACTAAAATCTGTGTTTGATTGTTTGAAACCCCACACGGGTGTTGGGATGAAATTTGAAGTTCACTCATCCTGATTGATTAAATATGTCGATCGGTCGATTGACAGGCTGTTATAAGCGTCAGATATCTATATTTGATGCTTATACAGTGTAGTGCACTTTGGTTGATGGTTGATTATTTTTCAATGCTACTATATACGTGTGATGTATGAAAATCCATATAATTAACATTATATGGTGATTGATTGGGCCTCATTCCAATCGGGGAAAATAATGAATATTATAAAAGAAAATTCATGTGTTGAATATAAAAATAGTCATGTGTTGACGATGATCATGTGTTGAAACTATTCATGTGTTGAGTAAAATATTTTAAATAATAAAAATTACATCTTTATCATATTTACAATTAGAATCTACTTCACGGTGGAGTCTAATTAAAATCAAACGATAGATACCATAGTTTTATAAAATATTTTACATAACAAAAATAGTGATGTGTTGACAGTACTCATGTGTTGAGATTATTCGTGTGTTGAAAGAAATATAGATTCATGTGTTGAATGGGATAAATATTCATTTGTTGAATATAATAAAGAAGTTTTTGAAAAATATAAAGCCGTGTTGATTAGAGATGCGTTATTTTGACGCGAACGATATTTATATCGATTTTATTCATTTTATAATGAATATGGAAAGGTGATTTCAAAATCTAATATTTTGAAATGAAATTCAAATTGAATTAGATAAAAATTGAAATTGAAATTTTATTGAATCAATTTGAAATGAATTAGAATCGAACATAAAATTATTTCGATTATAATTGAATAGAAAATGAACTCGATTCGAATTGAGTAGAAAACGAATTAGAATTTGAATTGAATAGAAAGTGAATTTGAATTTGAATAAAATAGAAATGAATTCAAATGAAATTAAATTGAAATTGAATTGAAATCGATTTGAAGCGAATTCGAATTGAATCAAATAGAAGGTAAATTCAAATTGAATTAAATTGAAATGAATTCGAATTGAATTGAAATCAAATCGATCTGAAATTGAATATAGTGTTGAAATGGTTTTGAAAACGAATTTAAAACGATTTATAAAATACGTTTTAAAAAGGAAATCGATGAAATATATATAATATATATATATATATTATATATAATGGCCTGAATAGAACGCGCCGCGCCGCGGCAGTTCGTGAATTTCGACCATTAACTTCGAATTGACGTTGCGGGAGATCCGACCGTCGGATTCTCCTAAAACCGGAACCTTGGGTTCGTATCGAAAAGAGCTTTCCAATGAATATTTGAAATTTGAAATCTAACAGTTGGATTTGGAATTATGTCCAAATCAAATTTGAAAAAGGTCGCTGTAAGTGCAGTTCGATAGCCGTTGATGGAAATCGACTGTACGGGCCTTGATAAAATTATTAAAAATATTAATAATTTGTGTAAAATCATAATATGTGAATTGGAAAGAACTGGGGTGACAAACTCCAAATTTGAAATGATAAAAATAGGTTTTATCGAAATGAACTAGTTTTGAACTAGGATTAAAATCAATTTATTTTTTTGAAACAAATAAATTGAATTTGAAAGTGATTTTAAAATAACCAATATTCCCAATATGTGGATTGGACTGGAGTTGAATCGAAATTATCTTTGGAATATTTCGATGTTGGATTTCGTGACTATACAAATATTGTTATGGGGATTTGAAAGATATATTTTATATCGTTATTTCCAATACGATATTTGGTGGTTTCAGAATTTGATATTGAATATAAACCGGTATATTTTCTATTCAGAGCCTTGTATTTAATATCAAATGTGATTTGGGTTTATCGTGAATCGTGTTTTAAATGACATTGGTTCTTTAACACAGTTAAAGGCAGGATGTTGATTTTTGAGAAGATTAAAACTAAGTGGAGTTTTAATGAATCTTTAATTAGATTAAAATGTGAATTGATAATTTAAATTATCAAATCTGAAAGGTGATCGAGAATGGAGTATCACCAGTTTTACTCCAAAGCGATAGTTAAATCTTTAATTAGATTTGAACGTGAAATGGTAATTAATTTTACCGATAACACCGTGGTGTTAGATATGGAGTATTACCAGTTTTTCTCCATGGGATGAATAGGTTGGGATTGGGAAATAAAGCAAATAATTACTTCGGTGTGGTTCGCTAATCCCGACTAGTTTGAAATGATATCCAAAGGAGAATTTAAGAATAAATTTAGAAGAATTTATCTTGGATAAAATTAATGGGAACATTTCCCTAAGAATGTGATTTTGTGAATAAAAGAATATTCTGAATTGGAATGAGGCGTTTGTTGTGTTTGTGTAACATCCGTTCATTATATACGTGGGTTATTCAGAAAGGCCGGGTTTATACCCATTCTGAATAACCGATTCGACGAGATGTCGAAGATGAAGACGGTGGTTGAAGACCGGAAGTCTTCACATCGTTTGGGTGATTACTAATGATCTTGATTGGGTTGTACACCCAGGATGAGGGAATCAGTTGGTGATCGTCCAGACGTACTTGGAGATGGATGGATATGCGAGGAAAGTGCCTCCAGCTTCGTTCAGACCCAGAACGAACTTGTAAATGGATTGTGTGTCTGACATTGGATTTTATTCTGTGTTGATTGATCTCTATTAAATATACATCTGTTTGGCGGCGGAGAATTTATTCTCTTGCTTAACGCCCTTCTCTGAGACGTACGAGCTCAGAGGTTGTATATCGATGGACATCAATCGCATGGAGTGAATTGCCAGTGTGGCACGCGTAAGTGGCAATTGATCAAGGCTTCTGTTGAAAAGCAAAGTCTTGTGGTTGAGGATCAAAGCACGGCCTGTGTGGCGTAGCTTTGTGTATAACGTGGATTCGCGAGCCTCACACCTCGGTATGAGTCAAAAACGGGATACGGACCCAAGGAGTGCACGACGTTTCTTTCTAGCTATGGTGGTGTCAGTGACCTACCAGCCCTGACATTTATATACTTTTCACCTGTGTGGTTGTTGGATACGAAGCGCCTCGGATATAGGTCTGTAAGGACCGGGAAACGTGTGTTCAGGAATTGCCAATCCTCAAAAGTAAGAGAGGACCGGCCTTGGAGGATCCAGGGATTGCTGTGTGCGGTCCCGAGGCATTTGCTAGAGTGTCTCGAACGCGGAGAGGAGCTTGCCCCTTGCCTCGACTCATGATGGAATCCAATTTCCAATACGTGATATTGCGGTTTTAATTGTAGAACTAGTATGGCGACATGATAGATGGTACCCATGCCGCCTATGATTGATATTTATGATTGAAAATTGTTTTGACACTATGCACCTATATTAGTATCAAATAATGTGTTTTAAACGTATCAAGCATGCTTTGGCTGTTATAAGGTAAAAACCCTATCCTCCGGCTTGCGTTGCATTGTGTGATGGGACCTGGGTCTTATAACAACTTCATTTTTCTTTATTTAGCATTGCGCTGTTTGTTTTATGCACTGGTATTCTTGGGAGGAAACCCGTTCCGTGTTATACGGCGTGGTCCCTTGATTTACCTAACTTTAAAAATAAATATTAATAACTGCTTTAGTTCTCACACCAGTCACATGACTGACCTGGAGTTTATTGTTTTAACCTAAACTCTGGGTGCCCCTTTTTTCCGCACGGGCAGCTAGTAGTTTTGGTTTTGCAGATTTATATTCACAGGGTCCTGATATACAGCTGGAACGATGCTCGGAAAGCTCTGTATCCGTGTATCACTTCTAGTTGTGCTTTTGTATTATTTTCCGTTGCTATGTAATTTATTGTAATCTCTGATATTTATCGAATGTAATTTATTCATTTGTACTCTGTATATTCTTGTATCTGATGGAATTGTTGTAATATACAATGAAATGTTCTTCTGTATGCGTTCTATTTTGTCTTGTCCTCAATTCTATCCTTGCTTTCCTTCACGGGGAAGTTCGGGTCGTCTCAATATATTTCCAACGAATCTGAAAAATTGAAATTTTATAGCGGCAATCAAAAGATACGTCTACTTGAAAATTCTGAATAGTCGCTATGGAATTCAGGCCCTTAAAAATGGGAATTTTGCAAACGACCTCGGATTTCGACGATACCACTTTTGTTGGGTCCGTGATGTCAAATTATTGCTAGGTTTCAAATTTCATAATTTTTTGAATCAATATGTGAGTGTGGCAAAGGAAAACGCGTTTGACCAGTTTTAGTTGATTTTAATCGACTGGAAAATGGCCATTTTTCCAACGGGCTCAAAATTCGATGAAACTAGTTTGGTTAGGACCGTATCGTCAATACGAAGCTAGGAAATATTTTTCGGGAATTTTTAGAGTTAGTATGTGGGCCCGGTAAATTGAAATGCACGTTCAAATTCAATATATAGAGTTATATGTTGATTTTAACGGAAACTGGTCGAAACGGTCGAATCAGCTTATGGTACATATCCCATTGTGTTCGGAATCGGGGTAATTAGCTATGGGCGACAGGCGGTGGGTCTCGTTCCGAGTTCAAATGTAAAAATTGCTTTTTGAAATAAAATAAATTAATTAATTAAAATAAATCTCTCTCTCCTCTCCTTACTTCCTCTCAGCCCCCCCTACCCCCCCCCCCCCCCCCGATTCCATTTCAAAGAAAATTAAAAAAAAAAAGAGGACGGAGGAGCAGCGGTCGCTCCTCCGATCGGAGCGCCGCCACTGCCCAAGGTGGCGCAGCCCACTGCGCCACCCTCCCTCCTTCGAGCCCCGCTCCTCCCTCCGCATCCCCTACCTCCCTGGCCCCTCCTCCCTGCTAAGCCCTGCCGCCTGACGCCGCGCTCGACCACCGAGCCCCACCAGAGCCGCCTCCGCCGATTGCACCCCTCCTTCTCCATCAATCCGCGAGCCCAGGCCCCACAAACCCCCTCCACCGATCGCCCCCTACCTCCCTGGCCCCTCCTCCTCCTTTATTCTCTCTCCACCGCCTCCTCCACGCTTCCCCCTCCCCTTCGCAGTTCGACAGAAACCCCACCCCCAGTCCGGCATGAATCACAGTAAGTTCGTTTGTCCTTTTTATTTTATTTTATTTTATTTATTTTCTGATTTTATTTAATAGAAGGAAACAGAAAAGGTAGGATTTTTTTTATTTAAAGAAAAGGTAGGATTTTTATTTAAAGTAAAGATAGGATTTTTATTTAAAGTAAAGGTAGGATTTTTATCAATATGAGGTAGCAATATAAAAAGAACGATTTTTGTGTACATGAAGAAGTGATTTTCATATGAACGATATTGATTTGAAAATACGATTTTTATATAGTAAATATATTAAAAATATAATTTTTATATTATAGAAAGGCTAAAAATATTATCTTTATGTAGTAGAGATAATAAAAATATAATTTTTTTATTTTATAGATAGTAAAAATATCATCTTTATATATGTAGCAAAATAAAAATGTGATTTTTATAGTGTTGAAATAGAAAAGGCGAAATCTTTATAATAGAAAAGGCGAAATCTTTATAATTGAAAAGGCGAAATCTTTATAATTGAAAATGCGAAATCCTTATACTTGAAAAGGTGAAATCTTTATATGAAGAATAGCGTGATAAAAATATAATCTTTATTATATGAACACCGTTATAAAAATAGAATTTTTATCTATATAGTAACGATGTAAAAATAGAATTTTTATCTATATAGTAGCGGTGTAAAAATAGAATTTTTATCTATATAGTATCGATATAAAAATAGAATTTTTATCTATATAGTAGCGGTGTAAAAATAGAATTTTTATCTATATAGTAGCGGTGTAAAAATAGAATTTTTATCCATATAGTATCGATGTAAAAATAGAATTTTTATCTATATAGTAACGATGTAAAAATAGAATTTTTATCCATATGGAGTGATAATAAAAATATGATTTTTATATACATAGCAACAATATAAAAATGTGATTTTTATATATGTAGTGGTTACGGGCAATGAAATTGACAAAAGGCGAGAACAGTGATGATTCCCTACATTGGAAGTATCGTGGAGTTGGATTAGCTAGTTGGTGAGAACTTCTCACTCTAAATTTCTTTTTCTAGTTATATATATATATATACTAGAATGCAGACGGTGCTTAGCAGCACCCGACATCCGTCATCCACAGACCATGGATGGCTTGTTTGTTTAATTGATGTGTTGTGAAAATTGTTTGTGATATTGATGTGAAATCGATAATAAATTGTAGATGGTTGAAATAAATTAATTATCGTTAAAAATATAATTTTTAATGTGAATATGAAAATAGCGAGTGTGAGTAAATAAATATTTATAAACAAATCGGCCGATTTGTTCATATGCACTGATTTGACTGATATCGATTGGGACGATAAATTTTACACATCGCCCAACTGCACAAATAAAAATCTGTGTTTGTTGATTTGAACCCCCACACGGGTGTTAGGATGATATTTGGCGTACACTAATCCCAATTATTTAATTATATGTCGATCGATTGGTCGACAGACTATGTAAGCATTAATTATTTATATTTGATGCTTATGTAGTTGTGTGGTGCACCTTGGATGATGGTTGATTGTTTATCATTGCTATTATATACATGTGTTGTGTGGAATCCATATAATTATATGGTGATTGATTGGGCCTCATTCCAATCGGGAAAATAATGAATATTATAAAAGAAAATTCATGTGTTGAATATAAAAATATTCATGTGTTGTCGATGTTCATGTGTTGAAACTATTCATGTGTTGAGTGAAATAATTTAAATAATAAAATTTACATCTTTATCATATTTAAAATTAGAACTACTTTACAGTAGGAGTCTAATTAAAAATCAAACGATAGATACCACAGTTTTATAAAATATTTTACATAACAAAAATAGTCGTGTGTTGACAGTACTCATGTGTTGAGATTAGTTGTGTTGAAAGAAATATAGATCCATGTGTTGAATGGAATAAATATTCATTTGTTGAATAGGATAACGAATTTATTGAAATATATAAAGCCGTGTTGATTAGAGTTGCGCTATTTTGACGTGAACGGTATTTATATCGATTATATTCGTTTCTATAATGAATATAGAAAAGAAGTGATTTCAAAATATAACGTATTGAAAATATTATCATTTATATAGTAATGATACGAAATATTCAATTTTGATTTGAAATTGAATATAAAGTTGAAATGGTTTTGAAAACGAATTTAAAACGATTTATAAAATATGTTTTAAAAGGAAATCGACGAAATATATATAATATATATTATATACGTATAATGGCCTGAATAGAACGCGCCGCGCCGCGGCAGTTCGTGAATTTCGACCATTGACTTCGAATTGACGTTGCGGGAGATCCGACCGCCGGATTCTCCTAAAACCGGAACCGTTGGGTTCGTATCGAAAAGAGCTTTCTAACGAATATTTGAAATTAGAAATCTAACAGTTGGATTTGGAATTATGCCCAAATCAAATTTGGAAAAGGTCGTTGTAAGTGTAGTTCGATGGCCATTGGTGGAAATCGACTGTACGGGCCTTGATAAAATTATTAAAAATATTAATAATTTGTGTAAAATCATAATATGTGAATTGGAAAGAACTAGGGTGAAAAATTCCACATTTGAAAAGATAAAAATAGATTTTTATCGAAATGAACTAGTTTTGAACTAGAATTAAAATCAATTTATTTTTGAAATAAATAGATTGAATTTGAAAGTGATTTTAAAAATAATCAATATTCCCAATACGTGAATTGGACTGGAGTTGAATCGAAATTATTTTCGGAATATTTCGATGTTGGATTTCGTGACTATACAGATATTGTTATGGGAATTTGAAAGATATATTTTATATCGTTATTTCCAATACGATATTTGTTGGTTTCAGGGTTTGATATTGAATATAAGCCGGTATATTTTCTACTCAGAGCCTTGTATTTAATATCAAATGTGATTTGGATTTGTCATGAATGGTGTCTTCATTAAGACTGTTCTTAAGCCCAATAGAGAAAAAGATTAAATCTTTCTATTTAGATTTAATGAAGAGTATCAATTAAATAATATTTAATTGGAATTGAATTTGAATTGGTTTTTCGGTTTATCGTGAGCGGTGTTTTGAATAACACCTGTTCTTTAACCAGATTAACAATAGAATGTGATTTTTGGTTTATCGTGAATCATGTTTTAGATGACATTGGTTCTTTAACCCAATTAAAGACAGGATATTGATTTTTAAGAAGATTAAAACTAAGTGGAGTTTTAATGAATCTTTAATTAGATTGAAATGTGAATTGATAATTTAAATTATCAAATCTGAAAGGTGATCGAGAATGGAGTACCACCAGTTTTGCTCCAAAGCGATAGTTAAATATTTAATTAGATTTGAACGTGAAATGGTAATTAATTTTACCGATAACACCGTGGTGTTAGATATGGAGTATTACCAGTTTTTCTCCATGGGATATATAGGTTGGGATTGGGAAATAAAATAAATAATTACTTCGGTGTGGCTCGCTAATCCCGACTAGTTTGAAATGATATCCAAAGGAAGATTAAAGAATAAATTTAGAAGAATTTATCTTGGATAAAATTAATGGGAACCTTTCCCTAAGAATGTGATTTTGTGAATAAAAGAATATTCTGAATCGGAATGAGGCGTTCGTTGTGTTTGTGTAACATTTGTTTATTATATACGTGGGTTATTCAGAAAGGCCGGGTTTATACCCATTCTGAATAACCGATTCGACGAGATGTCGAAGATGAAGACGGTGGTTGAGGACCGGAAGTCTTCACATCGTTTGGGTGATTACTGATGATCTCGATTGGGCTGTACACCTAAGATGAGGGAAACAGTTGGTGATCGTCCAGACGTACTTGGAGAGGGATGGATATGCGAGGAAAGTGCCTCCGGTTTTGTTCAGACCCAGAACGAACTTGTAAATGGATTGTGTGTATGACATTGGGTTTTATTCTGTGTTGATTGATCTCTATTAAATATACATCTGTTTGGCGGCAGAGAATTTATTCTCTTGCTTAACGCCCTTCTCTGAGACGTACGAGCTCAGAGGTTGTATATCGATGGACATCAGTTGCACGGAGTGAATTGCCAGTGTGGCACACGTAAGTGGCAATTGATCAAGGCTTATGTTGAAAAGCAAAGTCTTGTGGTTGATGATCAAAGCACGGCCTGTGTGGCATAGCTTTGTGTATAACGTGAATTAGCGAACCTCACACCTCGGTATGAGTCAAAAACGGGAGACGGACCGCTGGGAGAGCACGGCGTTTCTTTCTAGCTAGGGTGGTGTCAGTGACCTACCAGCCCTGACATTTATATACTTTTCACCTGTGTGGTTGTTGGAATGCGAGGCGCCTCGGATATAGGTCTGTAAGGACCGGGAAACGTGTGCTCAGGAATAACTAATCCTCCAAAGTTATGTGAGGACCGGCCCAGCCGATTCCAAGGATCAAAGTGGGGTCCTAGGACATTTGCTAGAGTGTCTCGAACGGAGAGGAGCTTGCCCCTTGCCTCGACTCATGACGGAAATCCAATTTCCAATACGTGATATTGCGGTTTTAATTGTAGAACTAGTATGGCGACATGATAGATGGTACCCATGCCACCTATGATCGATATTTATGATTTGAAATGTTTTGACACTATACACTTATAATAGTATCAAATGATTTGTTTTGAACGTATCAAGCATGTTTGGCTATTATAAGGGAAAACCCTATCCTCCGGCTTGTGTTGCATTGTGTGATGGGACCTGGGTCTTATAATAGCTTCATTTTTCCAAAGAGCATTGCGCTGTTTTGTTATATGCACTAGTATTCTTGAGAGGAAACCCGTTCTGTGTTATACGGCGTGGTCTCTTGAATTACTCTCTTTTAAAGTAATGTTTTAAATAATTGTTTTAGTTCTCACACCAGTCCCATGACTGACCTGGAGTTTATTGTTTTAACCTAAACTCTGGGTGCCCTTATTTTTGACACGGGCCGCTAGTAGTTTTGGTTTTGCAGATTTATATTCATAGGATCCTGATTTATAGCTGGAACGATGCTCAGAAAGCTCTGTATCCGTGCATTACTTCTTGTTGTGCTTTTGTATTATTTTCCGCTGCGATGTATTTAAATGTAATTTAAATCACTGATATTTGTTGAATGTAATTTATTCATTTATACTCTGTATATTCTTGTATCTGATGGAATTGTTGTAATAACAATGAAATGTTCTTCTGTTTGCGTTCTATTTTGTCTTGTCCTCAACACAATCCGTGCTTTCCTTCACGGGGAAGTTCGGGTCGTGTCAGTTTGATATCAGAGCTTTGGTTTACAGAGCTCGAGAACAAGACACATTAGAACCATACGAAAGAATTCATCAGATATTGGATTAGTAATATCCAACTAGAATGACTCGTTAGAGATGGGATCAGTAGTATCCTAGAACGAGTGTGAAGAGTATATTTTTCAAATGAAAACAAATTTTGTTTTGAAAATTTAATTTGTTTTAAACGTATTTGAATATTTATTTATTTTGAATTTGGACAATCCAATATATAAAGATTTCGCGTATACACGTCATGAACGTATAGTCGAAATTTTAATATACTGGATAGATATAGAATCACATTCTAGACACCCGGGGGTAATTCTGGTGGTGTGGCCACATCATCAGTATTTATGTTCGTGTTTCGAAGGTGTGATATCTATATATTTCCATTAGACTGGTGTGAGAACCAAAACTTATATAGATAGATTTATTTGTTGTGATTTGGCATCAAAAACATAATTTTCTGTATATATATATTAAAATTATCAATTTGAAACGTTAATTCACTAATTGATTGATGGTTGTGTTATTTGTTTATTTGTTTGATAATTTTGAACCATTATGCCTAATTGCATCAAATGTTGAATAGTATCAAAAATTATTTGCAATTGCATGCATGTACATATATATGTGTGAACAGGTCATAGCAAGGAGGCTAAAGCAGAAGAATAAAATTTGTTTGCCCGACAAATTGGTACATGTTTACTATAATTTACTGTTTGTTTGGGTGATGATGATTTTATGAGCCGATTGGCTAGCCGCTTGGCTTTTTCTTTTTCTTTTTGAGATCAAAGGGCCTGTATGGCAATTTCGGGATTTTCCCGTGCTCCCGGTGCAAGGGAGGTTATGGCGAAATTTTTCGAAAATTTAGGGTGTTAGCCAAATTTTTGAAAAATTTGAAAAGTTCTTAGAAACTGCAAAGTTGATGAAATTAAGCCGTAATCAAAGTAATGGAAGTTGAGTTGAATTGTTAAACAACTTTCGGCTTCATTCCTTTTCGGGGACGAAAAGTTTTAAGTAGGGGAGATTGTAACAACCCGGAAATGCGAGCCAGTTTAAAATTTTTATTTTGGAAATTTTAATGAATTTTGCATATTAAAAATGAATTATTTTAAATAATATCGACGAGAAATTTATTTTAAATAGAATTCGAACGTATATATTTATATACATCGTCGTTAGAATATAATAATTATATATAATTATAAAAGGAATGGAAAATGGCGCGGTAGTTCGATAATTCAATTTCAAATTTCAAATGAATGTACCGGGTGCAAAATAAACCGGATTTTAGCGAAACAAAAAATAGTAGAATCTAATTGAGAATATCTTTCCAACGAATCTGAAAAATTGAAATTTCATTGCGGGAATCAAAAGATACGTTCAGTTGAAAATTTTGAATAGTCGCTATGGAATTCAGGCCCTTAAAAATGGGAATTTTGCAAACGACCTCGGATTCCGACGAAACCACTTTTGTTGGGTCCGTGATGTCAAATTATTACTAGGTTTCAAATTTCATAATTTTTTGAATTAATATGTAAGTGTGGCAAAGGAAAACGCGTTTGACCAGTTTTAGTTGATTTTAATCGACTGGAAAATGGCCATTTTTCCAACGGTCTCAGAATTCAACGAAACTAGTTTGGTTAGGACGGTATCGTCAATACGAAGCTAGGAAATATTTTTCGGGAATTTTTAGAGTTAGTATGTGGGCCAGGTAAATTGAAATGCACATTCAAATTCAATATATAGATTTATATGTTGATTTTAACAGAAACTGATTGAAACGGTCGAATAAGCTTATGTTACATATCCCATTGTGTTCGGAATGGGGGTAATTAGCTATGGGCGACAAGCGGTGGGTCTCGTTTCGAGTTCGAATGTAAAAGTTGCTTTTTGAAATAAAATAAACAAATAAAATAAAATAAATCTCTCTCTCCTCTCCTTACTTCCTCTCAGCCCCCCCTCCCCCCCGATTCCATTTCAAAGAAAAAAAAAAAAGAGGACGGAGGAGCAGCGGTCGCTCCTCCGATCGGAGCGCCACCACTGCCCAAGGTGGCGCAGCCCACTGCGCCACCCTCCCTCCTTCGAGCCCCGCTCCTCCCTCCGCATCCCCTACCTCCCTGGCCCCTCCTCCCTGCTAAACTCGGCCGCCTGACGCCGCGCTCGACCACCGAGCCCCACCATAGCCGCCCCCACCGACTGCTCCCCTCCTTCTCCATCAATCCGCGAGCCCAGGCCCCACAAACCCCCTCCACCGACCGCCCCTACCTCCCTGGCCCTTCCTCCTTTATTCTCTCTCCACCGCCTCCTCCACGCTTTCCTCTCCCCTTCGCAGTTCGATAGAAACCCCCCCCCCCCCCCCCCCCCGTCCGGTGTGAATCACAGTAAGTTCGTTTGTCCTTTTTATTTTATTTTTGTTTATTTATTTTCTGATTTTATTTAATAGAAGGAAACAGAAAAGGTAGGATTTTTTTATTTAAAGAAAAGGTAGGATTTTTATTTAAAGTAAAGGTAGGATTTTTATTTAAAGTAAATGTAGGATTTTTATCAATATGAGGTAGCAATATAAAAAGAACGATTTTTGTGTACATGAAGAAGTGATTTTCATATGAACGATATTGATTTGAAAATACGATTTTTATATGGTAAATATATTAAAAATATAATTTTTATATTATAGAAAGGCTAAAAATATTATCTTTATGTAGTAGAGATAATAAAAATATAATTTTTATATTTTATAGATAGTAAAAATATCATCTTTTATATGTAGCAAAATAAAAATGTGATTTTTATAGTGCTGAAATAGAAAAGGCGCAATCTTTATAATAGAAAAGGTGAAATCTTTATAATTGAAAAGGCGAAATCTTTATAATTGAAAAGGCGAAATCCTTATATTTGAAAAGGCGAAATCTTTATATGAAGAATAGCGTGATAAAAATATAATCTTTATTATATGAACACCGTTATAAAAATAGAATTTTTATCTATATAGTAACGATGTAAAAATAGAATTTTTATCTATGTAGTAGCGGTGTAAAAATAGAATTTTTATTTATATAGTATCGATATAAAAATAGAATTTTTATCTATATAGTAGCGGTGTAAAAATAGAATTTTTATCTATATAGTAGCGGTGTAAAAATATAATTTTTATCTATATAGTATCGATTTAAAAATAGAATTTTTATCTATATAGTAACGATGTAAAAATAGAATTTTTATCCATATGGAGTGATAATAAAAATATGATTTTTAGATACATAGCAACAATATAAAAATGTGATTTTTATATATGTAGTGGTTACGGGCAACGAAAGTGACAAATGGCGAGAACAGTGATGATTCCCTACATTGGAAGTGTCGTGGAGTTGGATTAGTTAGTTGGTGAGAACTTCTCACTCTAAATTTCTTTTTCTAGTTATATATATACTAGGATGCAGACGGTGCTTAGCAGCACCCGACACCCGTCATCCACAGACCATGGATGGCTTGTTTGTTTAATTGATGTGTTGTGAAAATTGTTTGTGATGTTGATGTGAAATCGACAATAAATTGTAGATGGTTGGAATATATTAATTATCGTTAAAAATATAATTTTTAACGTGAATATGAAAATAGTGAATGTTAGTAAATAAATATTTATAAACAAATCGACCGATTTGTTTATATGCACTGATTTGACTGATATCGATTGGGACGATAAATTTTACACATCGCCCAACTGCACAAATAAAAATCTATGTTTGTTGATTTGAAACCCCACACGGGTGTTAGGATGATATTTGGCGTACACTAATCCCAATTATTAAATTATATGTCAATCGATTGGTCGACAGACTGTGTAAGCATTAATTATTTATATTTGATGCTTATGCAGTTGTGTGATGCACCTTGGATGATGGTTGATTGTTTATCATTGCTATTATATACATGTGTTGTATGGAATCCATATAATTAATATTATATGGTGATTGATTGGGCATCATTCCAATTGAGAAAATAATGAATATTATAAAAGAAAATTCATGTGTTGATATAAAAATATTCATGTGTTAACAATATTCATGTGTTCAAACTATTCATGTGTTGAGTGAAATATTTTAAATAATAAAATTTACATCTTTATCATATTTAAATTTAGAACTACTTTACAGTAGGAGTCTAATTAAAAATCAAACGATAGATACCATAGTTTTATAAAATATTTTACATAACAAAAATAGTCGTGTGTTGACAGTACTCATGTGTTGAGATTAGTCGTGTGTTGAAAGAAATATAGATCCATGTGTTGAATGGAATAAATATTCATTTGTTGAATAGGATAACGAATTTATTGAAATATATAAAGCCGTGTTGATTAGAGTTGCGCTATTTTGACGTGAACGATATTTATATCGATTATATCCGTTTTTATAATAAATATAGAAAATAAGTGATTTCAAAATATAACGTTTTGAAAATATTATCATTTATATAGTAATGATATGAAATTTTCAATTTTGATTTGAAATTGAATATAAAGTTGAAATGGTTTTGAAAACGAATTTAAAACGATTTATAAAATATGTTTTAAAAGGAAATCGACGAAATATATATAATGTATATTATATATGTATAATGGCTTGAATAGAATGCGCCGCGCCGCGGTAGTTCGTGAATTTCGACCATTGACTTCAAATTGACGTTGCGAGAGATCCGACCGCCGGATTCTCCTAAAACCGGAACCGTTGGGTTCGTATCGAAAAGAGCTTTCTAACGAATATTTGAAATTAGAAATCTAACGGTTGGATTTGGAATTATGTCCAAATAAAATTTGGAAAAGGTCGTTGTAAGTGCAGTTCGATGGCCATTGGTGGAAATCGATTGTACGGGCCTTGATAAAATTATTAAAAATATTAATAATTTGTGTAAAATCATAATATGTGAATTGGAAAGAACTGGGGTGAAAAATTCCACGTTTGAAAAGATAAAAATAGATTTTTATCGAAATGAACTAGTTTTGAACTAGAATTAAAATCAATTTATTTTTGAAATAAATAAATTGAATTTGAAAGTGATTTTGGAAATAATCAATATTCCCAATACGTGAATTGGACTGGAGTTGAATCGAAATTATTTTCGCAATATTTCGATGTTGGATTTCGTGACTATACAGATATTGTTATGGGAATTTGAAAGATATATTTTATATTGTTATTTCCAACACGATATTTGTTGGTTTCAGGATTTGATATTGAATATAAGCCGGTATATTTTCTACTCAGAGCCTTATATTTAATGTCAAATGTGATTTGGATTTGTCGTGAATGGTGTCTTCATTAACACTGTTCTTAAGCCCAATAGAGAAAAAGATTAAATCTTTCTATTTAGATTTAATGAAGTGTATCAATTAAATAATATTTAATTGGAATTGAATTTGAATTGGTTTTTGGGTTTATCGTGAGCGGTGTTTTGAATAACACCTGTTCTTTAACACGATTAACAATAGAATGTGATTTTGGGTTTATCGTGAATCATGTTTTAGATGACATTGTTCTTTAACCTAGTTAAAGACAGGATATTGATTTTTAAGAAGATTAAAACTAAGTGGAGTTTTAATGAATCTTAAATTAGATTGAAATGTGAATTGATAATTTAAATTATCAAATCTGAAAGGTGATCGAGAATGGAGTACCACCAGTTTTGCTCCAAAGCGATAGTTAAATCTTTAATTAAATTTGAACGTGAAATGGTAATTAATTTTACCGATAACACCGTGGTGTTAGATATGGAGTACTACCAGTTTTGCTCCATGGGATATATAGGTTGGGATTGGGAAATAAAATAAATAATTACTTCGGTATGGCTCGCTAATCCCGACTAGTTTGAAATGATATTCAAAGGAAGATTAAAGAATAAATTTAGAAGAATTTAGCTTGGATAAAATTAATGGGAACCTTTCCCTAAGAATGTGATTTTGTGAATAAAAGAATATTCTGCATCGGAATGAAGCGTTCATTGTGTTTGTGTAACATTTGTTTATTATATACGTGGGTTATTCAGAAAGGCCGGGTTTATACCCATTCTGAATAACCGATTCGACGAGATGTCGAAGATGAAGACGGTGGTTGAAGACCGAAAGTCTTCGCATCGTTTGGGTGATTACTGATGATCTCGATTCGGTTGTACACCCAAGATGAGGGAAACAGTTGGTGATCGTCTAGACGTACTTGGAGAGGGATGGATATGCGAGGAAAGTGCCTCCGGTATCGTTCAGACCCAGAACGAACTTGTAAATGGATTGTGTGTCTGACATTGGATTTTATTCTGTGTTGATTGATATCTATTAAATATACATATGTTTGGCGGCGGAGAATTTATTCTCTTGCTTAACGCCCTTCGCTGAGACGTACGAGCTCAGAGGTTATATATCGATGGACATCAGTTGCACGGAGTGAATTGCCACTGTGGCACGCGTAAGTGGCAATTGATCAAGGCTTCTGTTGAAAAGCAAATTCTTGTGGTTGATGATCAAAGCACGGCCTGTGTGGCGTAGCTTTGTGTATAACGTGAATCCGCGAGCCTCACACCTTGGTATGAGTGAAAAACGGGAGACGGACTGTTGGGAGAGCACGACGTTTCTTTCTAGCTAGGGTGGTGTCAGTGACCTACCAGCCCTGACTTTTATATACTTTTCACCTGTGTGGTTGTTGGAATGCGAGGCGCCTCGGATATAGGTCTGTAAGGACCAGGAAACGTGTGCTCAGGAATAACTAATCCTCCAAAATTAGGTGAGGACCGGCCAGGCCGATTCCAAGGATCAAAGTGGGGTCCTGGGACATTTGCTAGAGTGTCTCGAACGGAGAGGAGCTTGCCCCTTGCCTCGACTCATGACGGAAATCCAATTTCCAATACGTCATATTGCGGTTTTAATTGTAGAACTAGTATGGCGACATGATAGATGGTACCCATGTCGCCTATGATCGATATTTATGATTTGAAATGTTTTGACACTATACATTTATAATAGTATCAAATGATTTGTTTTGAACGTACCAAGCATGTTTGGCTATTATGAGGGAAAACCCTATCCTCCGGCTTGCGTTGCATTATGTGATGGGACCTGGGTCTTATAATAGCTTCATTTTTCCAAAGAGCATTGCGTTGTTTTGTTATATGCACTAGTATTCTTGGGAGGAAACCCGTTCCGTGTTATACGGCGTGGTCCCTTGAATTACTCTCTTTTAAAGTAAAGTTTTAAATAACTGTTTTAGTTCTCACACCAGTCCCAAATAATGACCTGGAGTTTATTGTTTTAACTAAAACTCTGGGTGCCCTTATTTTCGACACGGGCAGCTAGTAGTTTTGGTTTTGCAGATTTATATTCATAGGATCCTGATTTACAGCTGGAACGATGCTCGAAAAGCTCTGTATCCGTTCATTACTTCTAGTTGTGCTTTTGTATTATTTTTCACTGCGATGTATTTAAATGTAATTTAAATCTCTGATATTTGTTGAATGTAATTTATTCATTTATACTCTGTATATTCTTGTATCTAATGGAATTGTTGTAATAACAATGAAATGTTCTTCTGTTTGCATTCTATTTTGTCTTGTCCTCAACGCAATCCGTGATTTCCTTCACGGGGAAGTTCGGGTCGTGTCAGTTTGGTATCAGAGCTTTGGTTTACAGAGCTCGAGAACAAGACACATTAGAACAATTCGAAAGAATTCATCAGATATTGGATTAGTAATATCCAATTAGAATGACTCGTTAGAGATGGGATCAGTAGTATCCTAGAACGAGTGTGAAGAGTATATTTTTCAAATGAAAACAAATTTGGTTTTGAAAATTTAATTCGTTTTAAACGTATTTGAATATTTATTTATTTTGAATTTGGACAATCCAATATATAAAGATTTCGCGTATACGCGTCATGAACGTATAGTCGAAGTTTTAATATACTGGATAGATATAGAATCACATTCTAGACACTCGGGGGTAATTCTGGTGGTGTGGCCACATCATCAGTATTTATGTTCGTGTTTCGAAGGTGTGATATCTATATATTTCCATTAGACTGGTGTGAGAACCAAAACTTATATAGATAGATTTATTTGTTGTGATTTGGCATCAAAAACATGATTTTCTGTATATAAATATATTAAAATTATCAATTTGAAACGTTAATTCACTAATTGATTGATGGTTGTGTTGTTTGTTTATTTATTTGTTTGATAATTTTGAACCATTATGCCTAATTGCATCAAATGTTGAATTGTATCGAAAATTATTTGCAATTGCATGCATGTACATATATATGTGTGAACAGGTCATAGCAAGGAGGCTAAAGCAGAAAAATAAAATTTGTTTGCCCGACAAATAGGTACATGTTTACTATAATTTACTGTTTTGTTTGGGTGATGATGATTTTATGAGCAGATTGGCTAGCTGCTTGGCTTATTCTTTTTCTTTTTGAGATCAAAGGGCCTGTATGGAAATTTCGGGATTTTCCCGTGCACCCGGTGCAGGGGAGGTTATGGCGAAATTTTTCGAAAATTTAGGGAGTTAGCCAAATTTTTGAAAAATTTAAAAAGTTCTTAGAAACTGCAAAGTTGAAGAACTTAAGCCGTAATCAAAGTAACGGAAGTTGAGTTGAACTGTTAAACAACTTTCGGCTTCGTTCCTTTTCGGGGGAGAAAAGTTTTAAGTAGGGGAGATTGTAACAACCCGGAAATGCGAGCCAGTTTAAAATTTTTATTTTGGCAATTTTAGTGAATTTTGCATATTTAAAATGAATTATTTTAAATAATATCGACGAGAAATTTATTTTAAATAGAATTCGAACGTATATATTAATATACATCGTCGTTAGAATATAATAATAATATATAATTATAAAAGGAATGGAAAATGGCGTGGTAGTTCGATAATTCAATTTCAAATTTCAAATGAACGTACCGGGTGCAAAATAAACCGGATTTTAGCAAAACCAAAAATAATAGAATCTAATTGAGAATATCTTTCCAACGAATCTGAAAAATTGAAATTTCATAGCGGGAATCAAAAGATACGTCCAGTTGAAAATTTTGAATAGTCGCTATGGAATTCAGGCCCTTAAAAATGGGAATTTTGCAAATGACCTCGGATTTCGACGAAACCACTTTTGTTGGGTCCGTGATGTCAAATTATTGCTAGGTTTCAAATTTCATTATTTTTCGAATCAATATGTAAGCGTGGCAAAGGAAAACGCGTTTGACCAGTTTTAGTTGATTTTAATCGACTGGAAAATGGCCATTTTTCCAACGGTCTCAGAATTCAACGAAACTAGTTTGGTTAGGACCGTATCGTCAATACGAAGCTAGGAAATATTTTTCGGGAATTTTCAGAGTTAGTATGTGGGCCCGGTAAATTGAAATGCACGTTCAAATTCAATATATAGAGTTATATGTTGATTTTAACGGAAACTGATCGAAACGGTCGAATCAGCTTATGGTACATATCCCATTATGTTCGGAATGGGGGTAATTAGCTATGGGCGACAGGCGGTGGGTCTCGTTTCGAGTTCGAATGTAAAAGTTGCTTTTTGAAATAAAATAAATTAATTAATTAAAATAAATCTCTCTCTCCTCTCCTTACTTCCTCTCAGCACCCCCTCCCCCCGATTCCATTTCAAAGAAGAAGAAGAAGAGGACGGAGGAGCAGCGGTCGCTCCTCCGATCGGAGCGCCGCCACTGCCCAAGGTGGCGCAGCCCACTACGCCACCCTCCCTCCTTCGAGCCCCGCTCCTCCCTCCGCATCCCCTACCTCCCTGGCCCCTCCTCCCTACTAAGCCCAGCCGCCTGACGCCGCGCTCGACCACCGAGCCCCACCAGAGCCGCCCCCGCCGACTGCTCCCCTCCTTCTCCATCAATCCGCGAGCCCAGGCCCCACAAACCCCCTCCACCGACCGCCCCCTACCTCCCTGGCCCCTCCTCCCCCTTTATTCTTTCTCCACCGCCTCCTCCACGCTTCCCCCTCCCCTTCGCAGTTCGACAGAAACCCCCCTCCCCCCAGTCCGGCGTGAATCACAGTAAGTTCGTTTGTCCTTTTTATTTTATTTTTGTTTATTTATTTTCTGATTTTATTTAATAGAAGGAAACAGAAAAGGTAGGATTTTTTATTTAAAGAAAAGGTAGGAATTTTATTTAAAGTAAAGGTAGGATTTTTATTTAAAGTAAAGGTAGGATTTTTATCAATATGAGGTAGCAATATAAAAAGAACGATTTTTGTGTACATGAAGAGGTGATTTTCATATGAACGATATTGATTTGAAAATACGATTTTTATATAGTGAATATATTAAAAATATAATTTTTATATTATAGAAAGGCTAAAAATATTATCTTTATGTAGTAGAGAAAATAAAAATATAATTTTTATATTTTATAGATAGTAAAAATATAATCTTTTATATGTAGCAAAACAAAATTGTGATTTTTATAGTGCTGAAATAGAAAAGGCGAAATCTTTATAATAGAAAAGGCGAAATCTTTATAATTGAAAAGGCGAAATCTTTATAATTGAAAAGGCGAAATCCTTATATTTGAAAAGGCGAATTCTTTATATGAAGAATAGCGTGATAAAAATATAATCTTTATTATATTAACACCGTTATAAAAATAGAATTTTTATCTATATAGTAACGATGTAAAAATTGAATTTTTATCTATATAGTAGCGGTGTAAAAATAGAATTTTTATCTATATAGTAGCGGTGTAAAAATAGAATTTTTATCTATATAGTGGCGGTGTAAAAATAGAATTTTTATCTTTATAGTGGCGGTGTAAAAATATAATTTTTATCTATATAGTATCGATGTAAAAATAGAATTTTTATCTATATAGTAACGATGTAAAAATAGAATTTTTATCCATATGGAGTGATAATAAAAATATGATTTTTATATACATAGCAACAATATAAAAATGTGTTTTTCATACATGTAGTGGTTACGGGCAACGAAAGTGACAAAAGGCGAGAACAGTGATGATTCCCTACAATGGAAGTGTCGTGGAGTTGGATTAGTTAGTTGGTGAGAACTTCTCACTCTAAATTTCTTTTTCTAGTTATATATATACTAGGATGCAGACGGTGCTTAGCAGCACCTGACACCCGTCATCCACAGACCATGGATGGCTTGTTTGTTTAATTGATGTGTTGTGAAAATTGTTTGTGATGTTGATGTGAAATCGATAATAAATTGTAGATGGTTGAAATAAATTAATTATCGTTAAAAATATAATTTTTAACGTGAATATGAAAATAGTGAATGTGAGTAAATAAATATTTATAAACAAATCAACCGATTTGTTTATATGCACTGATTTGACTGATATCGATTGGGATGATAAATTTTACACATCGCCCAACTGCACAAATAAAAATCTGTGTTTGCTGATTTGAAACCCCACACGGGTGTTGGGATGATATTTGGCGTACACTAATCCCAATTATTTAATTATATGTCAATCGATTGGTCGACAGACTGTGTAAGCATTAATTATTTATATTTGATGCTTATGCAGTTGTGTGGTGCACCTTGGATGTTGGTTGATTGTTTATCATTGCTATTATATACATGTGTTGTATGTAATCCATATAATTAACATTATATGGTGATTGATTGGGCCTCATTCCGATCGGGAAAATAATGAATATTATAAAAGAAAATTCATGTGTTGAATACAAAAATATTCATGTGTTGACGATGTTCATGTGTTGAGTGAAATATTTTAAATAATAAAATTTACATCTTTATCATATTTAAAATTAGAACTACTTTACAGTAGGAGTCTAATTAAAAATCAAACGATAGATACCATAGTTTTATAAAATATTTTACATAACAAAAATAGTCGTGTGTTGACAGTACTCATGTGTTGAGATTAGTCGTGTGTTGAAAGAAATATAGATCCATGTGTTGAATGGAATAAATATTCATTTGTTGAATAGGATAACGAATTTTTTGAAATATATAAAGCCGTGTTGATTAGAGTTGCGCTATTTTGACGTGAACGATATTTATATCGATTATATTCGTTTTTATAATGAATATAGAAAAGAAGTGATTTCAAAATGTAACGTTCTGAAAATATTATCATTTATATAGTAATGATACGAAATATTCAATTTTGATTTGAAATTGAATATAAAGTTGAAATGGTTTTGAAAATGAATTTAAAACGATTTATAAAATATGTTTTAAAACGAAATCGACAAAATATATATAATATATATTATATATTCATAATGGCCTGAATAGAACGCGCCGCGCCGCGGTAGTTCGTGATTTTCGACTATTGACTTCGAATTGACGTTGCGGGAGATCCGACCGCCGGATTCTCCTAAAACCGGAACCTTGGGTTCGTATCGAAAAGAGCTTTCTAACGAATATTTGAAATTAGAAATCTAACGGTTGGATTTGGAATTATGTCCAAATCAAATTTGGAAAAGGTCGCTGTAAGTGCAGTTCGATGGCCATTGGTAGAAATCGACTGTACGGGCCTTGATAAAATTAATAAAAATATTAATGATTTGTGTAAAATCATAATATGTGAATTGGAAAGAACTGGGGTGAAAAATTCCACATTTGAAAAGATAAAAATAGATTTTTATCGAAATGAACTAGTTTTGTACTAGAATTAAAACCAATTTATTTTTGAAATAAATAAATTGAATTTGAAAGTGATTTTAAAAATAATCAATATTCCCAATACGTGAATTGGACTGGAGTTGAATCGAAATTATTTTCAGAATATTTCGATGTTGGATTTCGTGACTATACAGATATTGTTATGGGAATTTGAAAGATATATTTTATATCGTTATTTCCAATACGATATTTGTAGGTTTCAGGATTTGATATTGAATATAAGCCGGTATATTTTCTATTCAGAGCCTTGTATTTAATATCAAATGTGATTTGGATTTGTCGTGAATGGTGTCTTCATTAACACTGTTCTTAAGCCCAATAGAGAAAAAGGTTAAATCTTTCTATTTAGATTTAATGAAGTGTATCAATTAAATAATATTTAATTGGAATTGAATTTGAATTGGTTTTTGGGTATATCGTGAGCGGTGTTTTGAATAACACCTGTTCTTTAACCCGATTAACAATAGAATGTGATTTTGGGTTTATCGTGAATCATGTTTTAGATGACATTGGTTCTTTAACCCAGTTAAAGACAGGATATTGATTTTTAAGAAGATTAAAACTTAGTGGAGTTTTAATGAACCTTTAATTAGATTGAAATGTGAATTGATAATTTAAATTATCAAATCTGAAAGGTGATCGAGAATGGAGTACCACCAGTTTTGCTCCAAAGCGATAGTTAAATCTTTAATTAAATTTGAACGTGAAATGGTAATTAATTTTACCGATAACACCGTGGTGTTAGATATGGAGTATTACCAGTTTTGCTCCATGGAATATATAGGTTTGGATTGGGAAATAAAATAAATAATTACTTCGGTATGGCTCGCTAATCCCGACTAGTTTGAAATGATATTCAAAGGAAGATTAAAGAATAAATTTAGAAGAATTTATCTTGGATAAAATTAATGGGAACCTTTCCCTAAGAATGTGATTTTGTGAATAAAAGAATATTCTGAATCGGAATGAAGCGTTCGTTGTGTTTGTGTAACATTTGTTTATTATATACGTGGGTTATTCAGAAAGGCCGGGTTTATACCCATTCCGAATAACCGATTCGACGAGATGTCGAAGATGAAGACGGTAGTTGAAGACCGGAAGTCTTCACATCGTTTGGGTGATTACTGATGATCTCGATTGGGCTGTACACCCAAGATGAGGGAAACAGTTGGTGATCGTCTAGACGTACTTTTTATCTATATAGTAGCGGTGTAAAAATAGAATTTTTATCTATATAGTAGCGGTGTAAAAATAGAATTTTTATCTATATAGTAGCGGTGTAAAAATATAATTTTTATCTATATAGTGTCGATGTAAAAATAGAATTTTTATCTATATAGTAACGATGTAAAAATAGAATTTTTATCCATATGGAGTGATAATAAAAATATGATTTTTATATACATAGCAACAATATAAAAATGTGATTTTTATATATGTAGTGGTTACGGGCACGGAAAGTGACAAAAGGCGAGAACAGTGATGATTCCCTACATTGGAAATGTCGTGGAGTTGGATTAGCTAGCTGGTGAGAACTTCTCACTCTAAATTTGTAAAACCCCACCTTCACTAGTGTCACTCTTGCAAGGACACTAACTTTGGAGGGGCGTTAAACGAGGTAAACATGCATGCAGATATCACAAGACAGAACATATAAATAAAAACAGAGTAAATAGAGCAGCGGATAAAACTAGCATTTCAAAACCATAGTCAAGTTACATCAAAGTACTTGTTCATTATTTTCCCATAAAACAAAGTCTAGAACATAAACTGAAAACTGAAAAAGAAATATAAAGTAACTATCCCCAAAGTAGCATAAGGCCATAGCATGCTCAAACCATACGTGAGCTATCCAGAAAAGTAGCAAAAGATCCAGCTAAGTAACAGTGTTCCCACCCTGCAAACCTGGGGGGGAAACGGAAGAAAAGAGGCGAAAGAAAACGGGTCAGTCAAAAAGACTGGTAAGTCCTATCTACTATTAGTATAAAAACTAATAAAGCTAACTGAACATGTAAAACAGAGATGAGATGTAGGGTGATAACTGGCATGGTGAAAAGTTAACAAGATAGATCAAGTGTGGTATCGCATATACAAGATTAAGTTGCACCGGGGGTGTACTAGTATTCCAATCCATGTCAAGTATAAGAAATGATCCCTTGGCCCAAAGCTGGCCCACATCATGAAATGACCTAAATCGAGGTCCAACAACACGGTCTAGCCGATCGGCTCCCTATAAGCCTAACTCGTCAAGTGTCGGTGTCATACGGCCCAATCACGAAGTGTAGTCAAACTGTGCTAGGTCCACCCTAGGGTGTATCAAGCCCTAGGGTGCCAACCACGGACACAGATCAAGCACGCACAGTCTAAACCTATGGGTGCCCGTGTCTACTTTTTTAACTCCGGACCATGTGCACGACCATGGTCCGCCTGAACCTATACCGGCGCACCTACTCAGCCGTCGTTTTGGTCGCTTACATGTCAACCCAGTAATCGTGCCCCACCCTAGCCTAGTCCCTAGGGTATCATGATACAATCAAGAGGGTTACTGGTGAAAAGGACCACGTAACTAGGGTTTCTAGCGGGTTAAATGTGGTTAACCCTACCCAATCAAGTATCATGTTGGTTAAGTGTACCCAAGGTTCATGACTTAACCGCGTCAACCCATCATGTTTAATTGGTTAAGTATTCAAGTGGTCCATGACTTAACCCTATCATGTGGCATTAATTATTTTAATGCACACAACCTCACATTAGACTTCGTTGTGGTTACTAGTTAAGCCGGGCGGGTCCGGGTAGCTTTACACCACAACTTGGTCTAACCTCGGGTTTCTAGTGCAACATGACCAACTACTCACATTGGGTCCTATTGCTTGTAGCCACTAGTTAAGCCGGTCGGTTCCGGGTAGATTTATGCTACAAACTCAACCCAACCTCGAATTGGCCACACTCATGTTTACTAAGTGTCATGTCCACCATTATGTTTACAAACACAATCACAAGTCAATGTTCATGTCATATTTTAAAATCATGTTTCATGTCATTAATATTACCCAACCCAACGTATTCCCATCGCATGTACGTTTCGGATAACATTACATAGATCAAAAGGGGGAACTTGGCAAAAGCATGGCAAAAAGGGGCATAAGGTAATAAGGTTGGCCACAAGTTAAACATGGTGGCATATGAGGCATAAATAGGTTCATAAGCTTGCATATTACATCATAGGCCTCAAAACATGCATAATATCAACTTAAGCAAATAGGTGAAACATGATTATGAATGACATAGGATGATGGCTAGAAGTTCGCATATGCAAGTTATCATAAAGGTTATAAGAGTTCTCATGTTATATAATGCAACATTTCGACATAAAGCTTATAGCTTTTAGCCCACAAGGTCAAGGTGATAGGTTTTCAAACATGCATAGAATATATTCATGCATAACATGATAAGATCATAGGTTTACAAACATGCATAGAACATATTCAAGCATAACAAGATAAGATCAAAGCATATATCATATTTAGGCCCAAACTCAACTTGCAACATATCACATTTAGCCACAAGCAAAATCCGCAAAGAAAATAATAAGCTCCACTTAAACGCCTTGAAACAAGAAGTAATAACCCCAAAGCCAAAGAAAGGAGGCTCTTTTACTTAAGAAAGATGACTCTTTTATAACATAGATTGATTTGAGACACTCATGCTTTCATGAAGAAGATGGAGGCCATGATTGAGAAACATTTTGACATAGTTTAGTTGTAGGAATGTTTAATGAGGGTTTAGGCTAGGTCTAGGGGCCTTTTTATAGGTGATTAGGTTATTTTAGACCATAGGATTAACCCTAAAACACATCAGGTCCGTTAAATCTCGTCAGAAGCTTCTAGAGCAGACTCAACATGTCACAAATGGTGCACCAGAAAAACTGGTCCGACCAGGGGGGTCGACCCCTGGGTCGACATGGGTGTCGACCCATGGGTCGACATGGGTGTCGACCCATGGGTCGACATGGGTGTCGACCCATTTGGGGGGGTCAACACTGGTGTTGACCCCTGTGTCGACCCTGCCTGGGGCGGGAAAATTCCCTCCCATTCTGCCTTGGGTGAAATTTAAATCTGAATTCGAATTTGAACTGTTTTCGGGCTTGGAATTTTCTGAAAACTTCATTGGGCCTTAACTTGGTCATACGGACTCCGTTTTTCGAAAACTAGGACTCTATTTTGCGAATTTTTCCGAGACGAACGCAATGACATAGCCCGTTTCCCTTGATTCAGATTTTACAGTTTAATTCTGCCTTGATTTATGTTATAACATGTTATTCAAAAATACGGGTTGTTACATTCTCCCCTCCTTAAAGGATTTCGTCCCCGAAATCTCCAAGTTAGGAAGAACGTATCCTACCATCCATCATCCATCTACTCAAAACATCATCCACGTGCAGTCATTGTCCTTAAAGGATTCTAAATGCTGTATGATCATATGCAAAGGTGTGTGTATATGTATTTATCTAATGCGAAAATCAGGAGGTTACTGATTCAGTAAACCCCCTTAATGCAAAACATGTTAGTGAAATGAGTCCATATGTTTGCAAATTCCTAACATAATTTATAATCTCTATATGAATGCACATAACATTCATCCTTATGCAACATCCATGTGATAGCATAACAAGTTTCATCCATGAATAAGTATAAGCACTCATGCATATGCAACATGAAAGTGTGTGAGCCGATCTTAGTGCCTAATTTGTATCATGCATCCACGAGTATCCACGTGCAAACACTTGCAGCCACTTGCAATCATCAAGCATAACATGTTTCAAATACATGTTTCATCCAAAGGGTTTCTACCTAAGGTTCTCATGACAAGGTTAACGAGATAACAAGATAAACGGGATAAACACGGATAGCAAAAAGAAAGATATGCTACTTAGGAGAGGAAATTGAGAATATACCCTCAAAAAGGAATGGATAAAGCCCACGCATCTTCTCCTTGGTTTCCCAAGTTGCATCTTCATCGGCTTCACTCCACTGAACTTTCACCAATTTGACTTCTCGATTCCTTAACTTCTCGATCTCTGTTCCCAAAATACGAATCGGAGCTCTTCTCAAGGTTGCCTCTTTCTCTACCTCAATGTCTTCAAGAATGCTTGGTTCAACCACCTCAGCGGACTCATGTAGGCACTTTCGGAGATGCGAGACATGAAAGACATTATGCACTCCGGCTAGTTTTTCGGGCAATTCCACCTTATAGGCCATCTTTCCAATTCTCTCTATGATAGGGAAGGGTCCTACGAACCTTGGTGCTAGCTTCCCCACTGCCCTAAAGCGTACCACATTAAGCAAAGGAAAAACCTTCACGAAAACCCTGTCTCCCACTTCAAATTCCAAATCTGCCCTTCGCTTGTCAGCATAGGATTTCTGTCTATCTTGGGCCGCTCTCATCCGTCTTCTCACCAATTCAACTTTTTCGGATGTGTCCCGTATCATATCGGGCCCAAGTATAAGCCTATCTGTTGTCTCCCACCAACAAGATGGTGACCTACACGACCTCCCATACAAAGCTTCAAATGGTGCCATCCCTATGCTGGCTTGATAGCTATTATTATAAGCAAACTCTACAAGAGGAAGGTGGTCTTCCCAAGTACCACCAAAGTCAAGAACACAAAGTCTCAAAAGATCTTCTAGCACTCTATTCACCCTTTCGGTTTGGCCATCCGTATGGGGGTGATAGGCTGTACTCAGATTCAATCGCGTACCCATCGCTTCTTGCAAACTATTCCAGAACTGGCTAGTGAAAATTGGGTCACGATCGCTAACTATGCTGGAAGGAACTCCATGCAACCGCACTATCTCTCGGAGATAAATAGATGCCAGCCATGATGCGGTCCTCTTGCTCTTTACTGGAATGAAGTGAGCACTCTTCGTAAGTCTATCAACTATGACCCATATGCTCGTGTTCCCTTTCCTTGACCTAGGCAATCCATCCACAAAATCCATAGAAATACTCTTCCACTTCCATTGCGGGACCTCCAATGGATGTAATAGCCCACCTGGTTTCTTTGACTCGGCTTTCACTTGTTGGCACACCATGCACCTTGAAACATACTCTGCCATATCTTTCTTCATTCCAGCCCAAAAGAAAATGCGCTTCATATCTCTATACATCTTATCTCCTCTAGGATGTGTAGTCATCTTTGAGTGATGTGCTTCTTTGAGAACTTTATGCACCAAGTCTCCTACTTGTGGAACACATAGCCTTCCATCACGCCTTAGCCAACCCTTGTTATCAATAGTATACCTAGCAAGGTGACTAGACTTCTCACCGCGAATCAACTTGTCCATGACCTCGACTATCTGCGGATCTTCCTTCTGCGAAGCCCCAACTTGATCAAGAAGTGTGGGTCTAAGCTCAAGGGATGCTAATGAACCCGTCATCGACTCAACAGCCATCGTGAAATCAAAGGTTGCCAAGAATTCTAAGTTCTTCATCTCAATAAACAAGGGACTCAAAGTCAACCTCCTTCTGCTTAGTGCATCTGCCACAACATTACCCTTGCCAGGGGTGTAAGCTATCTCAAAGTCATAAGATGCCAAGAATTCCATCCACCTTTGCTGCCTTAGATTCAGATCTTTTTGCGAGAAGAGGTACTTGAGTGACTTGTGATCCGTATACAACTCAAACCTTTCGCCTAGAAGATAGTGGCGCCAGGATTTGAGTGCAAAGACGATCGCCGCTAACTCCAAATCATGAGTGGGATAGTTCTTCTCATGAACTTTAAGCTGCCTACCCCCATAACATATCACTCTTCCCTCTTGCATTAGAACAGCACCTAACCCCGTACCACATGCATCGGTGTACACGGTAAACATCTTACCTGTGATGGCCCGCCCCGCACCAGCCTGCATTTCCTCCGAAAGTGCGCTGTACACATGCCCAACTAGCACGGGACGGTCGTCAGGAGAAGGGAAAGAAGAGAATGAACTAATCAAGGAACCTGTAGAATGTCTCACAGCGCATGGGATAAAATATAATAATAACATATTTGACATAAAACAGGCGAGACAGTGCATAAGCTGATAACTAATAATCAATGTCAACATCAGAGCAGCGGAAATCCAAATATAGCTTATTACAACTTTCCAAATTTACTGTCTCTGACAAAAGGAAACTAAAGTAGAAGATGCACCACCAATGCCAAGCAGTGATCTTCAAGAACACAGGGAGAATACTATATATATTACGTGGAAGCCTCCTGCTCGTCTCCGGATCATCTACCCGTGCATCACCAGCTAACCTGTCTCTAGTCTGCTCGTGTGAGCACCCAGAGTAATAAGAGGAGACATAAAACTCTGGGTCAGACATAAAGCCTGGTATGAGCGATAAGCATCTAAACAGAGTAATAACAGGTATACTAAACCATACCTGAACCTGGACCTGCAACCAAAGAGTTAGTACCACATACCGTACAATACTCCAAGGTGCCATAATAAATAGTGTAAGAATACGGGGGTGGGGTGTGCATGTCACAATGATAGCAAACAAATCATCCATAGCAACCATCCTCACATCTCTCACTCAGTGCGTAAAGCATACGACATCTACCACTTTGGAACACTAGACAAACTGAGGTAACGACGAATCCCGACTTGTAGAAACCCTGCTGTGACCAAGCCAAACACTTGGAGTCATGACCAAACATTTCAATGACCCACTTCATTGGTCGTAGCCCTTGGTTCTACCGATGCCATAATGGCCCTGAATCCGCCTTCGTACCTCCTACCATAGTGGTCCAAAGCTATAGACGTCGATAACTCCTTGGCACGCGTCCCGCAGCAAAGCCCAACCATGAAGCGAACTCGTTGATTCCCATCTGAATCTTAAGCTCTAACTTCTCATTTGGACTACCTTTGCATCTCGGGTTTGGTCGAATTGGAGTGGGTCTTCAGAAGAGTTGTCGCGCATTAACAGTCTTAGAATTCGGTTCGGTTCGGTAGTCATCACCTTCATCGGTTCGGGTCGGGAGTCATCACCTTCATCGGTTCGGGTCGGTCCTCCTTCCTTGTCATCTTTCCATTCGGTTCGGGTCGGGTACTCCACTTCGGGTCGGGTCGGTATCTTCCTCCGGGTCGGGTCGGGTGTCCTTCCTTCCAGTACTCTGATCCGCTCCCTCATTTCTTCACGTATTCCGATCCGATCCCTCCTTGCCATCTGATCCGCGTGGCCTTCCCTCTTGCTAGTTCTCCCAAATGTTTACTTCCGATCCGAGCCCTGCGTCTCCAAGTCGATCCGATCTGGGCTCCAATTATTATTCCGATCCGATCCCCTTCTCCACTCCAACTCTAAGTAAACGGCCTTCCTTCTCGCCAAGCCTCCTCCAGTGACAAGTTCCAATCCAGTTCCAATCCCCTTGGTCATTTCCCAAATCCGATCCGACCCCTTACTCCGATCTGAACCGGTTCGGAGCCTGCACACTTCTGCAACTTTCCAGCGAGCTTTCTACGCCATTCGACGGCATTTTCGACCAATCTAACTATTCTAATCAATCATAAAACATACCATAGAGTCATAGCAACATGTAATAGCAACCACAACCAGCAAACAACAATTCAAATGAATCAAAATGGATCAAAAGTGACTAAAACTTCATATTTTCCCATAGCATGTTTAAGTAGAACTAATCATAGGGTTAACAAAACTTAATCAAATCGAACCAAATTTCTAACAGAAGCATAAAATATTATTTAAGAATTTCTAAACATTTTTCCAGAATTTATTAGTGTATAAATTCGCTAATCTTCACTAATTACCCTTAATTACCGTAATTAGTGCAAAAACTATGCAAATCACTCACCTTGGCCACAAAATAAAACACCAAATCTGAAATATTCTCTGTTTGGGTCGAATTCCTATGTACAGCAGCAGCTCCAACCTTGCTTTGGTGCTTTTTCTCCTTAATTTGATGTTGCTAAGCCTAATCCTCAATTAGAAAGTGATTTGGGGTGTTTTAGATGTAGGAAGCCATTGTTAGAGTGTCTAAGGATGAAAGTGGCGGTTGGAAAATGTCTAAAGAAATGTTTTCTAACCCTAATCAGCCCCTATATACCCCTAAACCCGAAATTCCCCTTGGGCCTAGCTGCTAATCACCCGGTTAAGCCCAATTAAGCTGCTTTTCACCATCTGAAACTTGTTTCAGTCATATCTCCCAAACGGTAAGTCCGTTTGGCTATTGTGACCACTCTACGGAAAGAGAAACCATCATCCGGAGCCAATGGAAGTGGTTTCAGGTCAAAATTCCTTTCCAGTCAAAAGTTATGGCCAAAACAGTACCAACTAGGGGTAAAATGGTCATTTAAAAATCGGGAAAAATCATGAACATGGGAAATGACCACAATAGTCGTCTCCCAAAGTTACATGACCATACGACTTCGTATGTGAAAGAAATAAATATCCTACGATCCTATGATGCGTAGAATACGGGTCGTTACGCTCTCCCCCCCCCCCCCCCCCCCCCCTTAAGAAATTTCGTCCCCGAAATTCCTTAACCCCAAAACATACAAAGGATCCCACATGCCTAACAACCACATACAACAACCAAACATGCAAAACAAGCAAACAAGCCTATCCTAGCATGCGGAAAACTAAATCGAAGTCAAAATCTTACCAGGCAAAGAGTTCTGGGTGTGTCTTCCTAATGTTCTCCTCTGTCTCCCAAGTACAATCATTCTCGTCCTCGCCCCACTGAACCTTGACTAGTCTCACCGCCTTCCTTCGAAGTTGCTTCATGTCGTACTCGACAATACGGGCCGGCTTGCGGTTCCCAACCGCCTCGGGTTCTACTTCGAAGTCCTCTAACTAATCAGGTGAAATAGTCATATTTGAGTCGTGAACGAACTTCCTTAGTTGGGAAACATGAAATACGTTGTGAACTCCCGCCATCTTCTCTGGTAAGTTAATTCTATATGCCAAATTCCCGACTAGTTCAAGAACAGGGAATGGACCAACAAATCTTGGTGCTAATTTGCCTCTCCTGCCAAATTGTATTACGCTCTTCAACGGAGAAATCTTGACAAACACCAAGTCACCAACGGAGAATTTTAGGTCTCTTCTCCTCTTATCAGCATAACTCTTCTGCCTATCTTGGGCAGCCTTCATTCGTTGTTGAATGATCTTAATCTTATCTGAAGTTTCCCTCACCACATCTGGTCCAAGCATAAACTTCTCGCCAGTCTCTATCCAACATGATGGTGAGTTGCACGGTCTTCCGTACAAAGCTTCAAATGGAGCCATACCAATACTGGATTGGTAGCTATTATTATATGCAAACTCTACTAGATGCAAATGGTCATCCCATGATCCACCAAAATCCAATATACATGCCCTCAAGAGGTCTTCCAAAATACGATTCACCCTCTCTGTCTGACCGTCGGTCTGAGGATGATATGCGGTACTGAGATGTAGCTCTGATCCTAGAGCCTCTTGTAAGCTCTTCCAAAACCCACTAGTGAACAACGGGTCTCGGTCGCCACAATGCCTTTAGGTACTCCATGAAATCTCACTACCCACTTCATATACAATTCTGCTAACTTAGTTGTCGTTCTAGTCGACTTGACCGGTATAAATCTTGCACTTTTAGTCAGTCGATCTACAATTACCCAAATGCTGTCATATCCCGATCTAGTCCTTGGTAAACCATCGATGAAATCCATCGAGACTTGCTCCTATTTCCATTCGGGAATTTCTAAAGGCTGTAACAACCCCCTAGGCTTCTTTTGCTCGACTTTAACTAGCTGGCAATTCATGCACTTGGATATAAACTTCCCAACGTCTCTTTTCATCCCTTCCCAGTAGTAAGTCTGCTTCATATCTCGATACATCTTATTACCACCGGGGTGTATAGTCAGCTTTGAGTGATGACATTCTCTAAGCACTTCATCCCTCAATCCATTGACATTGGGTACAACAAGCTTTCCATTCTTTCTAAGCCATCCATCTCGATCAAGCCCATACTTGTTCACCTCCTCATCGATACCCATCTCTAACTTGGAGATGATTTCCAATAGGTTAGGATCGTCCCTCTGACTAGAGCCGATCCGCTCAATCAAAGTGGGTCTGATCGTCAAACTTGCTAACATTTCTGGATCCAATTCGCACTTTGGTCTGAAATCAAAACCCGCGATATACTCCAGTTGCTTCCATTCAAGGAACATAGCCCCTAGGCTGGCATGTCTTCTACTCAATGCATCAGCCACCGCATTGCCCTTTCCCGGTGTGTATGCGATGTCAAAATCATAGGAAGCTAAGAACTCTAGCCATCTCTGCTGACGGAGATTCAGATCTTTCTGAGAGAAGAGATATTTTAACGACTTATGATCTGTAAACAGCTCAAATCTTTCTCCCAAGAGATAGTGTCTCCACATCTTTAACGCGAACACGATCGCTGCCAATTCTAAATCATGGGTAGGGTATCTTCTCTCGTTCGGTTTCAATTGCCGACTTGCGTAAGCTACAACCCTACCGCCTTGCATCAATACAGCACCCAGTCCGGTACCACAGGCATCCGTGTATACCGTCATCTCTTCATCCCCCTTAGGATTGACTAACACTGGTGCGCTTGTCAACTTGTCCTTTAGACTCTTGAATGCATTCTCGCACCTTTCATCCTAGACAAAAGCTTGATTCTTCTTGGTCAACTGGGTCAATGGTGTTGCTATCTTGGAGAAACCTTGGATAAACTTACGATAATATCCAGCTAATCCCAAGAAACTTCTTACATCTGTTGCATTCTTGGGCGTATGCCAATCTTGTACCGTGGCCACCTTTGTTGGGTCCACAGCAATACCATTCTCTGATACAACATGGCCCAAGAACCTCACTTCCCTCTTCCAGAAGTGACACTTAGAAAACTTGGCTTTCAATTGGTGTTTTCTCAACACCCCCATCACTACTCTTAAATGATCCTTGTGTTCTTCCTCTGTCCTCGAATAGACCAAAATAACATCAACGAACACAAGGACAGACTTATTCAACTGATCTCTGAACACCCTATTCATAAGATCCACAAAATATGCTGGGGCATTGGTCAGCCCGAACGGCATGACCAACCACTCATAAAATCCAGACGGCGTCCAAAATGTCGTTTTAGCTATACTCTCAACTTCTACTCTAAGCTGATGAAAACCTGTCGCGAGATCCAACTGAGAAAATACTCTCGTGCCACTCAACTGATCGAACAAATCATCTATCCGCGGTAGAGGATACTTGTTCTTCCTCGTCACTTTATTCAGCTCGCGGTAATCTACACACAAACGAAGGGAACCATCCGCCTTGGTAGCAAACACAACTGGTGCTCCCCATTCAGAAACACTCCTTCTGATAAATCCCTTCTTCAAAAGATCGCTGACTTGCACCTCGAGCTCTCGCTGCTCCCTTGGTGCCATACGACGAAGTGGCATCACTATAGGCCTGGCGTCTTTTACCAAATCAATACGAAACTCAATCTCTCGGTGTGGTGGAAGTCCGGTCACTTCTTCGAAAACATCCGGATACTGGCCAACCACGGGCAAACCTGACAACTCACTATGCGGAATGTCGAGGGAGTTTAGAAAACTAGCCAATACCCCCTTACTGGGTAGACCACCAAACACTATCCTCCGCCCATCATCCGCTCTAGCTGTCACCAACAAGCCCTCACAGTCTACCACCACCCCGTATCTTTGGAGCCAATCTACTCCCAAAATAATGCCAAACCCAGTAAAGCCCAAAACAAAGCAATCACAAACAAACATGCATCCATGACTCGATAAGACCACATTACGACAAATCATGCTAAGGCTAGTCGAACCACCAATCGGGTTCGTCACTACTAAAGGTCTATCGACAATCTCGGGCTCCAATCCCAACCTATCTACCAGGTCACTAGATATGAAAGAACTGGAAGCTCCGGTATCAAACAAAACTCTAACAGGAACATCATAAACATAAAGCATACCTTGAATGACGACATTCTTTCCCTTCTCCGTCGCTGTTGGGGCATTCGACGAAGAAGGAATAGCATTAAGAGCATAGGCTTTCACCATTTGTTTTTCTTTAGGGGGCTGTGGACACTTGTCCTTGTGATGCCCCATTTGGCCACAGTTGAAGCACTTCCTATCCGCTGGCTTGGCCCGACAATTACTAGCATAATGGCCCTTCTTACCACAGCTGAAGCACTCCACATCTTGCTTATTCTTTTTCTTCTGGCCATCCTTAGTCTGATTCTGCTTTCTTTTATTCTGGGAACCACCCTTGCCTCCACCACTTGCTTGTGGCTTTGGCTCATCTGCGGATGCAACCTAAGTCTTCGGCTTAGGGTAGAGACTTTCCGATCTTAACGCTTTCCCCACAATCGATTCAAACGTCTCATCGATGTGGTTAATAAGTTTTTCCCCCAAGTACTGATCCAAACCAGTTATGAATTTCTCATTCTTTTTCTCGGCAGTATCAATAAGAGATAACCCATATTTTGACAAAGTGTCAAATTCAGCAATATACTCCGAGACAGCTCTGCCATTCTGCTTGAGCTCCAAGAACTTCTTAAACAGCATTGACTTCTGAGCAGCTGGAATGAACTTCTCACTAAAGCGAGCCTTAAACTGCTCCCAAGTAATCTGATCTTCGGGAGTAGTTGCCTTTATAGCATTCCACCAATTCATTGCCCGCCCTTGCAGCTGACGGGACGCTAGCTTTCTCTTCATCGCATCCTCGATACCCAAATCCTCGAAGATACGTTCGCAACTATCCAACCAATCTTGAACATCCGTGGCCGACTCCGTTCCGTGGAACGGCTTTCCACCAAGGCTAGTATAATCCTTATTCAACTTGGCGAAGTCGACTCTTGGCGCCTGCACTATTGGACCACCACCATTTCCACCATTGGGAGCTGCCCTCTGCACATCTCTAAGCATCTCTCTCATGAGGTCAGTAAACATCGTCCTCATGTCAGCAGCATTCCCCTTATTGGCTCCCCTACCGGCACCTCTAACATATCGGCTCATCGTCAATCTGAAAAAGGAAATGATTAACGACTCCATAGTGGTGCTAGTGCAATACGACTTCATCCTTATACTACTAATAGTGTATATATATATAGCTTTTAAAAACCAAAGTAATCACAAATACGCTCTCTCGTATACGTATATTATCTCTCCCTGATAACTTCCCTAGGTTAACTACGCAACCATGGGCTCTGATACCAAGTGTGATGGCCCACCCCGCACCAGCCTGCATTTCCTCCGAAAGTGCGCTGTACACATGCCCAACTAGCACGGGACGGTCGTCAGGAGAAGGGAAAGAAGAGAATGAACTAATCAAGGAACCTGTAGAATGTCTCACAGCGCATGGGATAAAATATAATAATAACATACTTGACATAAAACAGGCGAGACAGTGCATAAGCTGATAACTAATAATCAATGTCAACATCAGAGCAACGGAAATCCAAATACAGCTTATTACAACTTTCCAAATTTACTGTCTCTGACAAAAGGAAACTAAAGTAGAAGATGCACCACCAATGCCAAGCAGTGATCTTCAACAACACAGGGAGAATACTATATATATTACGTGGAAGCCTCCTGCTCGTCTCCGGATCATCTACCCGTGCATCACCAGCTGACCTGTCTCTAGTCTGCTCGTGTTAGCACCCAGAGTAATAAGAGGAGACATAAAACTCTGGGTCAGACATAAAGCCTGGTATGAGCGATAAGCATCTAAACAGAGTAATAACAGGTATACTAAACCATACCTGAACCTGGACCTGCAACCAAAGAGTTAGTACCACATACCGTACAATACTCCAAGGTGCCATAATAAATAGTGTAAGAATACGGGGGTGGGGTGTGCATGTCACAATGATAGCAAACAAATCATCCATAGCAACCATCCTCACATCTCTCACTCAGTGCGTAAAGCGTACGACATCTACCACTTTGGAACACTAGACAAACTGAGGTAACGACGAATCCCGACTTGTAGAAACCCTGCTGTGACCAAGCCAAACACTTGGAGTCATGACCAAACATTTCAATGACCCACTTCATTGGTCGTAGCCCTTGGTTCTACCGATGCCATAATGGCCCTGAATCCGCCTTCGTACCTCCTACCATAGTGGTCCAAAGCTATAGACGTCGATAACTCCTTGGCACGCGTCCCGCAGCAAAGCCCAACCATGAAGCGGACTCGTTGATTCTCATCTGAATCTTAAGCTCTAACTTATCATTTGGACTTCCTTTGCATCTCGGGTTTGGTCGAATTGGAGTGGGTCTTCAGAAGAGTTGTCGCGCATTAACAGTCTTAGAATTCGGTTCGGTTCGGTAGTCATCACCTTCATCGGTTCGGGTCGGGAGTCATCACCTTCATCGGTTCGGGTCGGTCCTCCTTCCTTGTCATCTTTCCATTCGGGTCGGGTACTCCACTTCGGGTCGGGTCGGTATCTTCCTCCGGGTCGGGTCGGGTGTCCTTCCTTCCAGTACTCCGATCCGCTCCCTCATTTCTTCACGTATTCCGATCCGATCCCTCCTTGCCATCTGATCCGCGTGGCCTTCCCTCTTGCTAGTTCTCCCAAATGTTTACTTCCGATCCGAGCCCTGCGTCTCCAAGTCGATCCGATCTGGCCTCCAATTATTATTCCGATCCGATCCCCTTGTCCACTCCAACTCTAAGTAAACGGCCTTCCTTCTCGCCAAGCCTCCTCCAGTGACAAGTTCCAATCCAGTTCCAATCCCCTTGGTCAGTTCCCAAATCCGATCCGACACCTTACTCCGATCCGAACCGGTTCGGAGCCTGCACACTTCTGCAACTTTCCAGCGAGCTTTCTACGCCATTCGACGGCATTTTCGACCAATCTAACTATTCTAATCAATCATAAAACATACCATAGAGTCATAGCAACATGTAATAGCAACCACAGCCAGCAAACAACAATTCAAATGAATCAAAATGGATCAAAAGTGACTAAAACTTCATATTTTCCCATAGCATGTTTAAGTAGAACTAATCATAGGGTTAACAAAACTTAATCAAATCGAACCAAATTTCTAACAGAAGCATAAAATATTATTTAAGAATTTCTAAACATTTTTCCAGAATTTATTAGTGTATAAATTCGCTAATCTTCACTAATTACCCTTAATTACCGTAATTAGTGCAAAAACTATGCAAATCACTCACCTTGGCCACAAAATAAAACACCAAATCTGAAATATTCTCTGTTTGGGTCGAATTCCTATGTACAGCAGCAGCTCCAACCTTGCTTTGGTGCTTTTTCTCCTTAATTTGATGTTGCTAAGCCTAATCCTCAATTAGAAAGTGATTTGGGGTGTTTTAGATGTAGGAAGCCATTGTTAGAGTGTCTAAGGATGAAAGTGGCGGCTGGAAAATGTCTAAAGAAATGTTTTCTAACCCTAATCAGCCCCTATATACCCCTAAACCCGAAATTCCCCTTGGGCCTAGCTGCTAATCACCCGGTTAAGCCCAATTAAGCTGCTTTTCACCATCTGAAACTTGTTTCAGCCATATCTCCCAAACGGTAAGTCCGTTTGGCTAATGTGACCACTCTACGGAAAGAGAAACCATCATCCGGAGCCAATGGAAGTGGTTTCAAATCAAAATTCCTTTCCAGTCAAAAGTTATGGCCAAAACAGTACCAACTAGGGGTAAAATGGTCATTTAAAAATCGGGAAAAATCATGAACATGGGAAATGACCACAATAGTCGTCTCCCAAAGTTACATGACCATACGACTTCGTATGTGAAAGAAATAAATATCCTACGATCCTATGATGCGTAGAATACGGGTCGTTTCATTACCGCCATCGGGTAATGCCAAAACTGGGGCTGTGGTAAGGGCTCTCTTAAGCCTTTGAAAAGCAAGCTCACACTCCAAGTCCCATGCAAAGACTAAGTTCTTCTTGGTTAACTTTGTAAGAGGGGCCGAAATCTTAGCGAAGTCCCTAATGAACTTCCTATAGTAGCCCGCCAGACCGATAAAGCTTCTTACTTCGGTTGCATTCCTAGGAGTCTTCCAGTCTTGAACCACAACCACTTTCGCGGGATCCACCGCTATGCCTTGCTTAGAAACTATATGTCCAAGAAACTGAACTTCCCTTCTCCAAAAATGACATTTGGAGAACTTGGCTTTCAACTGATGCGCTCTAAGCGTATCCATCACTTCCTTGAGATGTCTGGCATGTTCTTCCTCATCCTTTGAGAAGATCAGAATATCATCCACGAAGACAACAACAAACTTGTTAAGGAACTCCCTGAACACCCAACTCATCAAATCTACGAAGTAGGCGGGTGCATTAGTCAACCCGAATGGCATGACAAGCCATTCAAAGAATCCATCTGGAGTCCTAAACGCAGTCTTATCGATACTATCCTCAGCTACTCTAAGCTGATGGAATCCAGTGGCTAGATCGAGCTGAGAGAAAACAGAAGCACCAACCAGCTGGTCAAAGAGATCATCAATCCTCGGTAAAGGGTGCCTATTCTTCTTTGTCAGCTTGTTCAACTCTCGATAATCAACACATAGATGAAGCGAGCCATCCGCCTTAGTAGCGAATACCACCGGAGCACCCCATTCAAAAATGCTTCGCCTAATGAAATTCTTCTCCAGCAGCTCCTTGATTTGCTTACTGATCTCTCTTCTTTCTCGTGGGGCCATGTGCCTAACGGGCAATGATACTGGCTTGGAATTAACGATTAGATAAATGCGGAAATCTATCTCTCGTTTAGGGGGTAACCCCTTAACTTCATCAAAGACATCAGGATAGTCTCGGACCACCCTTACAGATTACAGATCATCGATGGATGAGTCAAGAGATTCAAGATAACATAACATGATGGGACTTCTAGGGTTACAAGAAATTTCTAGGGCATTACCGAGGCGAGTCATGAGCCTCACCACCCTATGTTCACAATCGAGAATGGCTCCATAACTGGACAACCAATCCATGCCCAAGATCAACCCGTATCCCGTGAATCCGAGAACATAAGCATTACACGTGAGTTCTACGGTCAAGATAGAAATCTTCAAATCCACACAAATCATAGATAGATGGGCGGAACCCCCAATTAGATTTGAAACACAAACGGGAATCTCAACTAGACTAGTACTTAGGTGCAAACTTTCAACAATGTCAGAAGAAACGAAACTATGCGATGCGCCAGAATCAAATAAGGTGCGAACAGGATAATCAGAAATATAAACAAGACTTTCTACAGAAATACAACCTCGGTCCTGAACTGGAGCAGTGTTTAGAGCATGCACTTGCCCTCCAGAAGGTCCTGCACGCTGATTCTGCCATTGCCCTTGTCCTTGCTTCTTGGGGCAATCCTTGCTAAAGTGTCCAGTCTCTCCACAATGAAAGCATTCGCCCCGCTTCCTCTTCTTCTTTCTGCAATCCTTGGCTATGTGCCCAACAATCCCACAGAAGTTGCATTTTCTTGGGTCCTTTGCCTTGGCCTTGTTGCCCTTGTTGTTCTTGTTGTTCTGATTGCTTTGGTTTCCTCCCCACTTGGAGTCTGTCTTCTTGGCTTGAGTCTCATTAGCCTTGACTTCCTTCTTGCCATTCTTATCGTCTCCTTGAAGTAATGCCATATCTACTAGGCCTTCAAAAGTGGCCCCCATGGGTATATGAGATAGGGCTAAACCTTGTAATGGCTCGTTCAACCCTCGTGCAAAGCGTAAAGCCTTCTTCTGGGGGTATTAACCATGTCCAAACCGAATCGAGCGAGCTGGTTAAACTGATTCACATACTCCCTCACTGTCATGTCCCCTTGCTTCAAAGATATAAACTTTTCCAATTGCAGATTCGCCTCAGCAGATGATAGAAACTTAAGCCCAAACCTCGTCCTAAAGTCGGCCCAAGTCTCTATAGGCCTCGTAGCATTGGTGACCTCCCACCAATAAGCAGCTTCTTCTTTTAATAACCATGCTTCCAATAAAACCCTTCTATGATCTTCCACATCAAAGATAGAGAAGAGATCTTCAGTTTCTTTCAACCAATTTCGTGCCTCTACAAAAGTCTCCGTCCCAATGAAATTATTGCCACCCATCGCCTTAAAGTCTTTGCAAATCTTAGCGAAATCTGCTTGTGGATTCTGAGGAGGAGGAGGAGGAACCTCAGTTACGGTGGGGGTGGTTGCTGGACCCACATTGTTGGCCCTAGCTTCCAAGTACCTCCGGAACCATCCGGGAATGGTCACTCCCTCGGGAAGGTTAAGATCGGCCATACTGAAAAAGGAAAAGATAGATTTAGAACAAGGAAACGAAGGATAGTGCTAATGGCTTTTGGGGAATAGCCTTTTAAAATAAACTAGACTTTTTATTGGAAAAATACTTCTTTAAAATCGGTTTTGAAAATAGTTTTCCAAAAAGGTAAGTTTTAAGAACACTTTTGCTCAAATCTTGTAAACCTTATGCTCTGATACCAAATGTAACACCCCACCTTCGCTAGTGCCACTCTTGCAAGGACACTAACTTTGGAGGGGCGTTAAACGAGGTAAACATGCATGCAGATATCACAAGACAGAACATATAAATAAAAACAGAGTAAATAGAGCAGCGGATAAAACTAGCATTTCAAAACCATAGTCAAGTTACATCAAAGTACTTGTTCATTATTTTCCCATAAAACAAAGTCTAGAACATAAACTGAAAACTGAAAAAGAAATATAAAGTAACTATCCCCAAAGTAGCATAAGGCCATAGCATGCTCAAACCATAAGTGAGCTATCCAGAAAAGCAGCAAAAGATCCAGCTAAGTAACAGTGTTCCCACCCTGCAAACCTGGGGGGGAAACGGAAGAAAAGAGGCGAAAGAAAACGGGTCAGTCAAAAAGACTGGTAAGTCCTATCTACTATTAGTATAAAAACTAATAAAGCTAACTGAACATGTAAAACAGAGATGAGATGTAGGGTGATAACTGGCATGGTGAAAAGTTAACAAGATAGATCAAGTGTGGTATCGCATATACAAGATTAAGTTGCACCGGGGGTGTACTAGTATTCCAATCCATGTCAAGTATAAGAAATGATCCCTTGGCCCAAAGCTGGCCCACATCATGAAATGACCTAAATCGAGGTCCAACAACACGGTCTAGTCGATCGGCTCCCTATAAGCCTAACTCGTCAAGTGTCGGTGTCATACGGCCCAATCACGAAGTGTAGTCAAACTGTGCTAGGTCCACCCTAGGGTGTATCAAGCCCTAGGGTGCTAACCACGGACACAGATCAAGCACGCACAGTCTAAACCTACGGGTGCCCGTGTCTGCTTTTTCAACTCCGGACCATGTGCACGACCATGGTCCGCCTGAACCTATACCGGTGCACCTACTCAGCCGTCGTTTTGGTCGCTTACATGTCAATCCAGTAATCGTGCCCCACCCTAGCCTAGTCCCTAGGGTATCATGATACAATCAAGAGGGTTACTGGTGAAAAGGACCACGTAACTAGGGTTTCTAGCAGGTTAAATGTGGTTAACCCTACCCAATCAAGTATCAAGTTGTTTAAGTGTGCCCAAGGTTCATGACTTAACCGCGTCAACCCATCATGTTTAATTGGTTAAGTATTCAAGTGGTCCATGACTTAACCCTATCATGTGGCATTAATTATTTTAATGCACCCAACGTCTCACATTAGACTTCGTTGTGGTTACTAGTTAAGTCGGGCGAGTCCGGGTAGCTTTACACCACAACTTGGTCTAACCTCGGGTTTCTAGTGCAACATGACCAACTACTCACATTGGGTCCTATTGCTTGTAGCCACTAGTTAAGCCGGTCGGTTCCGGGTAGATTTATGCTACAAACTCAACCCAACCTCGAGTTGGCCACACTCATGTTTTCTAAGTGTCATGTCCACCATTATGTTTACAAACACAATCACAAGTCAATGTTCATGTCATATTTTAAAATCATGTTTCATGTCATTAATATTACCCAACCCAACGTATTCCCATCGCATGTACGTTTCGCATAACATAACATAGATCAAAAGGGGGAACTTGGAAAAAGCATGGCAAAAAGGGGCATAAGGTAATAAGGTTGGCCACAAGTTAAACATGGTGGCATATGAGGCATAAATAGGTTCATAAGCTTGCATATTACATCATAGGCCTCAAAACATGCATAATATCAACTTAAGCAAATAGGTGAAACATGATTATGAATGACATAGGATGATGGCTAGAAGTTCGCATATGCAAGTTATCATAAAGGTTATAAGAGTTCTCATGTTATATAATGCAACATTTCAACATAAAGCTTATAGCTTTTAGCCCACAAGGTCAAGGTGATAGGTTTTCAAACATGCATAGAATATATTCATGCATAACATGATAAGATCATAGGTTTACAAACATGCATAGAACATATTCAAGCATAACAAGATAAGATCAAAGCATATATCATATTTAGGCCCAAACTCAACTTGCAACATATCACATTTAACTTCATAGTTAGAATCTAAGAATAGTATAGGGCTTACAATGAGCGGTTATGCGATCTAGATCAATATATATATAAAGATTGAGACGAAGCCACAAGCAAAATCCGCAAAGAAAATAATAAGCTCCACTTAAACGCCTTGAAACAAGAAGTAATAACCCCAAAGACAAAGAAAGGAGGCTCTTTTACTTAAGAAAGATGACTCTTTTATAACATAGATTGATTTGAGACACTCATGCTTTCATGAAGAAGATGGAGGTCATGATTGAGAAACATTTTGACATAGTTTAGTTGTAGGAATGTTTAATGAGGGTTTAGGCTAGGTCTAGGGGCCTTTTTATAGGTGATTAGGTTAGTTTAGACCATAGGATTAACCCTAAAACACATCAGGTCCGTCAAACCTCGTCAGAAGCTTCTAGAGCAGACTCAATATGTCACAAATGGTGCACCAGAAAAACTGGTCCGACCGGGGGGGTCGACCCCTGGGTCGACATGGGTGTCGACCCATGGGTCGACATGGGTGTCAACCCATTGGGGGGGGTCGACACTGGTGTCGACCCCTGTATCGACCCTGCCTGGGGCGGGAAAATTCCCGCCCATTCTGCCTTGGGTGAAATTTAAATCTGAATTCGAATTTGAACTATTTTCGGGCATGGAATTTTCTGAAAACTTCATTGGGCCTTAACTTGGTCATACGGACTCCGTTTTTCGAAAACTCGGACTCTATTTCGCGTATTTTTCCGAGACGAACGCAATGGCACAGCTCATTTCCCTTGATTCAGATTTTACAGTTTAATTCTGCCTTGATTTATGTTATAACATGTTATTCAAAAATACGGGTTGTTACAAAAAAAAATTTCTAGTTATATATATATATATACTAGGATGTAGACAGTGCTTAGCAGCACCTGACACCCGTCATCCACATACCATGGATGGCTTGTTTGTTTAATTGATGTGTTGTGAAAATTGTTTGTGATGTTGATGTGAAATCGATAATAAATTGTAGATGGTTGAAATAAATAAATTATCGTTAAAAATATAATTTTTAACGTGAATATGAAAATAGTGAATGTGAGTAAATAAATATTTATAAACAAATCAACCGATTTGTTTATATGCACTGATTTGACTGATATCGATTGGGACGATAAATTTTACATGTCGCCCAACTGCACAAATAAAAATCTGTGTTTGTTGATTTGAAACCCCACACGGGTGTTGGGATGATATTTGGCATACACTAATCTCAATTATTTAATTATATGTCGATCAATTGGTCGACAGACTGTGTAAGCATTAATTATTTATATTTGATGCTTATGCAGTTGTGTGGTGCACCTTGGATGATGGTTGATTGTTTATCATTGCTACTATATACATGTGTTGTATGGAATCCATATAATTAACATTATATGGTGATTGATTGAGCCTCATTCCAATCGGGAAAATAATGAATATTATAAAAGAAAATTCATGTGTTGAATATAAAAATATTCATGTGTTGACGATGTTCATGTGTTGAAACTATTCATGTGTTGAGTGAAATATTTTAAATGCTAAAATTTACATCTTTATCATATTTAAAATTAGAACTACTTTACAGTAGGAGTCTAATTAAAAATCAAACGATAGAAACCATACTTTTATAAAATATTTTACATAACAAAAATAGTCGTGTGTTGACAGTACTCATGTGTTGAGATTAGTCGTGTGTTGAAAGAAATATAGATCCATGTGTTGAATGGAATAAATATTCATTTGTTGAATAGGATAAAGAATTTATTGAAATATATAAAGCCGTGTTGATTAGAGTTGCGCTATTTTGACGTGAACGATATTTATATCGATTATATTCGTTTTTATAATGAATATAGAAAAGAAGTGATTTCAAAATATAACGTTTTGAAAATATTATCATTTATATAGTAATGATACGAAATATTCAATTTTGATTTGAAATTGAATATAAAGTTGAAATGGTTTTGAAAATGAATTTAAAACGATTTATAAAATATGTTTTAAAAGGAAATCGACGAAATATATATAATATATATTATATATGTAAAATGGCCTGAATAGAACGCGTCGCGCCGCGGCAGTTCGTGAATTTCGACCATTGACTTCGAATTGACGTTGCGGGAGATCCGACCGCCGGATTCTCCTAAAACCAGAACCGTTGGGTTCGTATCGAAAAGAGCTTTCCAACGAATATTTGAAATTAGAAATCTAACGGTTGGATTTGGAATTATGTCCAAATCAAATATGGAAAAGGTCGCTGTAAGTGTAGTTCGATGGCCATTGGTGGAAATCGACTGTGCGGGCCTTGATAAAATTATTAAAAATATTAATAATTTGTGTAAAATCATAATATGTGAATTGGAAAGAACTGGGGTGAAAAATTCCACATTTGAAAAGATAGAAATAGATTTTTATCGAAATGAACTAGTTTTGAACTAGAATTAAAATCAATTTATTTTTGAAATAAATAAATTGAATTTGAAGGTGATTTTAAAAATAATCAATATTCCCAATACGTGAATTGGACTGGACTTGAATCGAAATTATTTTCGGAATATTTCGATGTTAGATTTCGTGACTATACAGATATTGTTATCAAAATTTGAAAGATATATTTTATATCGTTATTTCCAATATGATATTTGTTGGTTTCAGGATTTGATATTGAATATAAGCCGGTATATTTTCTATTCAGAGCCTTGTATTTAATATCAAATGTGATTTGGATTTGTCGTGAATGGTGTCTTCATTAACACTGTTCTTAAGCCCAATAGAGAAAAAGATTAAATCTTTCTATTTAGATTTAATGAAGTGTATCAATTAAATAATATTTAATTGGAATTGAATTTGAATTGGTTTTTGGGTTTATCGTGAGCGGTGTTTTGTATAACACCTGTTCTTTAACCCGATTAACAATAGAATGTGATTTTGGGTTTATCGTGAATCATGTTTTAGATGACATTGGTTCTTTAACCCAGTTAAAGACAGGATATTGATTTTTAAGAAGATTAAAACTAAGTGGAGTTTTAATGAACCTTTAATTAGATTGAAATGTGAACTGATAATTTAAATTATCAAATCTGAAAGGTGATCGAGAATGGAGTACCACCAGTTTTTCTCCAAAGCGATAGTTAAATCTTTAATTAAATTTGAATGTGAAATGGTAATTAATTTTACCGATAACACCGTGGTGTTAGATATGGAGTATTACCAGTTTTGTTCCATGGGATATATAGGTTGGGACTGGGAAATAAAATAAATAATTACTTCGGTATGGCTCGCTAATCCCGACTAGTTTGAAATGATATTCAAAGGAAGATTAAAGAATAAATTTAGAAGAATTTATCTCGGATAAAATTAATGGGAACCTTTCCCTAAGAATGTGATTTTGTGAATAAAAGAATATTCTGAGTCGGAATGAAGCGTTCGTTGTGTTTGTGTAACATTTGTTTATTATATACGTGGGTTATTCAGAAAGGCCGAGTTTATACCCATTTTGAATAACCGATTCGACGAGATGTCGAAGATGAAGACGGTGGTTGAAGACCGGAAGTCTTCACATCGTTTGGGTGATTACTGATGATCTCGATTGGGCTGTACACCCAAGATGAGGGAAACAGTTGGTGATCGTCCAGACGTACTTGGAGAGGGATGGATATGCGAGGAAAGTGCCTCCGGTTTCGTTCAGACCCAGAACGAACTTGTAAATGGATTGTGTGTCTGACATTGGATTTTATTCTGTGTTGATTGATCTCTATTAAATATACATCTGTTTGGCGGCGGAGAATTTATTCTCTTGCTTAACGCCCTTCTCTGAGACGTACGAGCTCAGAGGTTGTATATCGATGGACATCAGTTGCACGGAGTGAATTGCCAGTGTGGAACGCGTATGTGGTAATTGATCAAGGCTTCTGTTGAAAAGCAAAGTCTTGTGGTTAATGATCAAAGCACGGCCTGTGTGGCGTAGCTTTGTGTATAACGTGAATTCGGGAGCCTCACACCTCGGTATGAGTAAAAAATGGGAGACGGACCGCTGGGAGAGCACGACGTTTCTTTCTAGCTAGGGCGGTGTCAGTGACCTACCAGCCCTGACATTTATATACTTTTCACCTATGTGGTTGTTGGAATGCGAGGCGCCTCGGATATAGGTCTGTAAGGACCAGGAAACGTGTGCTCAGGAATAACTAATCCTCCAAAATTAGGTGAGGACCGGCCCAGCCGATTCCAAGGATCAAAGTGGGGTCCTGGGACATTTGCTAGAGTGTTTCGAACGGAGAGGAGCTTGCCCCTTGCCTCGACTCATGACGGAAATCCAATTTCCAATACGTCATATTGCGGTTTTAATTGTAGAACTAGTATGGCGACATGATAGATGGTACCCATGCCGCCTATGATCGATATTTATGATTTGAAATGTTTTGACACTATACACTTATAATAGTATCAAATAATTTGTTTTGAACGTACCAAGCATGTTTGGCTATTATAAGGGAAAACCCTATCCTCCGGCTTGTGTTGCATTATGTGAGGGGACCTGGGTCTTATAATAGCTTCATTTTTCCAAAGAGCATTGCGCTGTTTTGTTATATGCACTTGTATTCTTGGGAGGAAACACGTTCCATGTTATACGGCGTGGTCCCTTGAATTACTCTCTTTTAAAGTAAAGTTTTAAATAACTGTTTTAGTTCTCACACCAGTCCCATGACTGACCTGGAGTTTATTGTTTTAACCTAAACTCTGGGTGCCCTTATTTTCGACACGGGCAGCTAGTAGTTTTGGTTTTGCAGATTTATATTCATAGGATCCTGATTTACAGCTGAAACGATGCTCGGAAATCTCTGTATCCGTGCATTACTTCTAGTTGTGCTTTTGTATTATTTTCCGCTGCGATGTATTTAAATTTAATTTAAATCTCTGATATTTGTTGAATGTAATTTATTCATTTGTACTCTGTATATTCTTGTATCTGATGGAATTGTTGTAATAACAATGAATTGTTCTTCTGTTTGCATTCTATTTTGTCTTGTCCTCAACGCAATCCGTGCTTTCCTTCACGGGGAAGTTCGGGTCGTGTCAGTTTGGTATCAGAGCTTTGGTTTACAGAGCTCGAGAACAAGACACATTAGAACCATACGAAAGAATTCATCAGATATTGGACTAGTAATATCCAATTAGAATGACTCGTTAGAGATGGGATCAGTAGTATCCTAGAACGAGTGTGAAGAGTATATTTTCCAAATGAAAACAAATTTTGTTTTGAAAATTTAATTCGTTTTAAATGTATTTGAATATTTATTTATTTTGAATTTGGACAATCCAATATATAAAGATTTCGCGTTTACGCGTCATGAACGTATAGTCGAAGTTTTAATATACTGGATAGATATAGAATCACATTCTAGACACCCGAGGGTAATTCTGGTGGTGTGGCCACATCATCAGTATTTATGTTCGTGTTTCGAAGGTGTGATATCTATATATTTCCGTTAGACTGGTGTGAGAACCAAAACTTATATAGATAGATTTATTTGTTGTGATTTGGCATCAAAAACATGATTTTCTGTATATATATATATATATATATATTAAAATTATCAATTTGAAACGTTAATTCTCTAATTGATTGATGGTTGTGTTGTTTGTTTATTTGTTTGATAATTTTGAACCAATATGCCTAATTGCATCAAATGTTGAATTGTATCGAAAATTATTTGCAATTGCATGCATGTACATATATATGTGCGAACAGGTCATAGCAAGGAGGCTAAAGCAGAAGAATAAAATTTGTTTGCCCGACAAATAGGTACATGTTTACTATAATTTACTGTTTTGTTTGGGTGATGATGATTTTATGAGCCGATTGGCTAGCCGCTTGGCTTTTTCTTTTTCATTTTGAGATCAAAGGGCCTGTATGGCAATTTCGGAATTTTCCCGTGCTCCCGGTGCAGGGGAGGTTATGGCGAAATTTTTCGAAAATTTAGGGAGTTAGCCAAATTATTGAAAAATTTGAAAAGTTCTTAGAAACTACAAAGTTGAAGAACTTAAGCCGTAATCAAAGTAATGGAAGTTGAGTTGAATTGTTAAACAACTTTCGGCTTCGTTCCTTTTCGGGGACGAAAAGTTTTAAGTAGGGGAGATTGTAATAACCCGAAAATGCGAGCCGGTTTAAAATTTTTATTTTGGCAATTTTAATGAATTTCGCATATTTAAAATGAATTATTTTAAATAATATCGACGAGAAATTTATTTTAAATAGAATTCGAATGTATATATTTATATACATCGTCGTTAGAGTATAATAATTACATATAATTATAAAAGGAATGGAAAATGGCGTGGTAGTTCGATAATTCAATTTCAAATGAATGTACCGGGTGCAAAATAAACCGGATTTTAGCGAAACCAAAAATAATAGAATTTAATTGAGAATATCTTTCCAAAGAATCTGAAAAATTGAAATTTCATAGCGGGAATCAAAAGATACGTCCAGTTGAAAATTTTGAATAGTCGCTATGGAATTCAGGCCCTTAAAAATGGGAATTTTGCAAACGACCTCGGATTTCGACGAAACAACTTTTGTTGGGTCCATGATGTCAAATTATTGCTAGGTTTCAAATTTCATAATTTTTCGAATCAATATGTAAGCGTGGCAAAGGAAAACGCGTTTGACCAGTTTCAGTTGATTTTAATCGACTGGAAAATGGCCATTTTTCCAACGGTCTCAGAATTCAACGAAACTAGTTTGGTTAGGACCATATCGTCAATACGAAGCTAGGAAATATTTTTCGGGAATTTTTAGAGTTAGTATGTGGGCCCAGTAAATTGAAATGCACGTTCAAATTCAATATATAGAGTTATATGTTGATTTTAACGGAAACTGATCGAAACGGTCGAATCAGCTTATGGTACATATCCCATTGTGTTCGGAAGGGGGGTAATTAGCTATGGGCGACAGGCGATGGGTCTCGTTTCGAGTTCGAATGTAGAAGTTGCTTTTTGAAATAAAATAAATAAATAAATTAAAATAAATCTCTCTCTCCTCTCCTTACTTCCTCTCAGCCCCCCTCCCCCCGATTCCATTTCAAAGAAAGAAAAAGAAGAAGAAGAGGATGGAGGAGCAGCGGTCGCTCTTCTGATCGGAGTGCCGCCACTGCCCAAGGTGGCGCAGCCCACTGCGCCACCCTCCCTCCTTCGAGCCCCGCTCCTCCCTCCGCATCCCCTACCTCCCTGGCTCCTCATCCCTGCTAAGCCCGGCCGCCTGACGCCGTGCTCGACCACCGAGCCCCACCAAAGTCGCCCCCGCCGACTGCTCCCCTCCTTCTCCATCAATCCGCGAGCCCAGGCCCCACAAACCCCCTCCACCGTCCGCCCCATACCTCCCTGGCCCCTCCTCCTCCTTTATTCTCTCTCCACCGCCTCCTCCACGCTTCCCCCTCCCCTTCGCAGTTCGACAGAAACCCTCCCCCCCCCCCCCCAGTCCGGCGTGAATCACAGTAAGTTCGTTTGTCCTTTTTATTTTATTTTTGTTTATTTATTTTCTGGTTTTATTTAATAGAAGGAAACAGAAATGGTAGGATTTTTTTATTTAAAGAAAAGGTAGGATTTTTATTTAAAGTAAAGGTAGGATTTTTATTTAAAGTAAAGGTAGGATTTTTATCAATATGAGGTAGCAATATAAAAAGAACGATTTTTGTGTACATGAAGAAGTGATTTTCATATGAACGATATTGATTTGAAAATACGATTTTTATATAGTAAATATATTAAAAATATAATTTTTATATTATAGAAAGGCTAAATATATTATCTTTATGTAGTAGAGATAATAAAAATATAATTTTTATATTTTATAGATAGTAAAAATATCTTCTTTTATATGTAGCAAAATAAAAATGTGATTTTTATAGTGCTGAAATAGAAAAGGAGAAATCTTTATAATAGAAAAGGCGAAATCTTTATAATTGAAAAGGCGAAATCTTTATAATTGAAAAGGCGAAATCCTTATATTTGAAAAGGCGAAATCTTTATATGAAGAATAGCGTGATAAAAATATAATCTTTATTATATGAACACCGTTATAAAAATAGAATTTTTATCTATATAGTAACGATGTAAAAATAGAATTTTTATCTATATAGTAGCGGTGTAAAAATAGAATTTTTATCTATATAGTATCGATATAAAAATAGAATTTTTATCTATATAGTAGCGGTGTAAAAATAGAATTTTTATCTATATAGTAGCGGTGTAAAAATATAATTTTTATCTATATAGTATCGATGTAAAAATAGAATTTTTATCTATATAGTAACGATGTAAAAATAGAATTTTTATCCATATGGAGTGATAATAAAAATATGATTTTTATATACATAGCAACAATATAAAAATGTGATTTTTATATATGTAGTGGTTACGGGCAACGAAAGTGACAAAAGGCGAGAACAGTGATGATTCCCTACATTGGAAGTGTCGTGGAGTTGGATTAGCTAGTTGGTGAGAACTTCTCACTCTAAATTTCTTTTTCTAGTCATATATATATATACTAGGATGCAGACGGTGCTTAGCAGCACCCGACACCCGTCATCCACAGACCATGGATGGCTTATTTGTTTAATTGATGTGTTGTGAAAATTGTTTGTGATGTTGATGTGAAATCGATAATAAATTGTAGGTGGTTGAAATAAATTAATTATCGTTAAAAATATAATTTTTAACGTGAATATGAAAATAGTGAATGTGAGTAAATAAATATTTATAAACAAATCGACCGATTTGTTTATATGCACTGATTTGACTAATATCGATTGGGACGATAAATTTTACACATCGCCCAACTTCACAAATAAAAATCTGTGTTTGTTGATTTGAAACCCCACACGGGTGTTAGGATGATATTTGGCGTACACTAATCCCAATTATTTAATTATATGTCGATCGATTGGTCGACAGACTGTGTAATCATTAATTATTTATATTTGATGCTTATGCAGTTGTGTGGTGCACCTTGGATGATGGTTGATTGTTTATCATTGCTATTATATACATGTGTTTTATGGAATCCATATAATTAACATTATATGGTGATTGATTGGGCCTCATTCCAATCGGGAAAATAATGAATATTATAAAAGAAAATTCATGTGTTGAATATAAAAATATTCATGTGTTGACGATGATCATGTGTTGAAACTATTCATATGTTGAGTGAAATATTTTAAATAATAAAATTTATATCTTTATCATATTTAAAATTAGAACTACTTTACAGTAGGAGTCTAATTAAAAATCAAACGATAGATACCATAGTTTTATAAAATATTTTACATAAAAAAAATAGTCGTGTGTTGACAGTACTCATGTGTTGAGATTAGTCGTGTGTTGAAAGAAATATAGATCCATGTGTTGAATGGAATAAATATTCATTTGTTGAATAGGATAACGAATTTATTGAAATATATAAAGCCGTGTTGATTAAAGTTGCGCTATTTTGACGTGAACGATATTTATATCGATTATATTCGTTTTTATAATGAATATAGAAAAGAAGTGATTTCAAAATATAACGTTTTGAAAATATTATCATTTATATAGTAATGATACGAAATATTCAATTTTGATTTGAAATTGAATATAAAGTTGAAATGGTTTTGAAAACGAATTTAAAACGATTTATAAAATATGTTTTAAAAGGAAATCGACGAAATATATGTAATATATATTATATATGTATAATGGCCTGAATAGAACGCGCCGCGTTGCGGCAGTTCGTGAATTTCGACCATTGACTTCGAATTGACGTTGCGGGAGATCCGACAGCCGGATTCTCCTAAAACCGGAACCGTTTGGTTCGTATCGAAAAGAGCTTTCCAACGAATATTTGAAATTAGAAATCTAACGGTTGGATTTGGAATTATGTCCAAATCAAATTTGGAAAAGGTCGCTGTAAGTGCAGTTCGATGGCCATTGGTGGAAATCGACTGTACGGGCCTTGATAAAATTATTAAAAATATTAATAATTTGTGTAAAATCATAATATGTGAATTGGAAAGAACTGGGGTGAAAAATTCCACATTTGAAAAGATAAAAATAGATTTTTATCGAAATGAACTAGTTCTGAACTAGAATTAAAATCAATTTATTTTTGAAATAAGTAAATTGAATTTGAAAGTGATTTTAAAAATAATCAATATTCCCAATACGTGAATTGGACTGGAGTTGAATCGAAATTATTTTAGGAATATTTCGATGTTGGATTTCGTGACTATACAGATATTGTTATGGGAATTTGAAAGATATATTTTATATCGTTATTTCCAATACGATATTTGTTGGTTTCAGGATTTGATATTGAATATAAGCCGGTATATTTTCTATTCAGAACCTTGTATTTAATATCAAATGTGATTTGGATTTGTCGTGAATGGTGTCTTCATTAACACTGTTCTTAAGCCCAATAGAGAAAAAGATCAAATCTTTCTATTTAGATTTAATGAAGTGTATCAATTAAATAATATTTAATTGGAATTGAATTTGAATTGGTTTTTGGGTTTATCATGAGCGGTGTTTTGAATAACACTTGTTCTTTAACCCGATTAACAATAGAATATGATTTTGGGTTTATCGTGAATCATGTTTTAGATGACATTGGTTCTTTAACCCAGTTAAAGACAGGATATTGATTTTTAAGAAGATTAAAACTAAGTGGAGTTTTAATGAATCTTTAATTAGATTGAAATGTGAATTGATAATTTAAATTATCAAATCTGAAAGGTGATCGAGAATGGAGTACCACCAGTTTTGCTCCAAAGCGATAGTTAAATCTTTAATTAAATTTGAACGTGAAATGGTAATTAATTTTACCGATAACACCGTGGTGTTAGATATGGAGTATTACTAGTTTTTCTCCATGGGATATATAGTTTGGGATTGGGAAATAAAATAAATAATTACTTCGGTATGGCTCGCTAATCCCGACTAGTTTGAAATGATATTCAAAGGAAGATTAAAGAATAAATTTAGAAGAATTTATCTTGGATAAAATTAATGGGAACCTTTCCCTAAGAATGTGATTTTGTGAACAAAAGAATATTCTGAATCGGAATGAAGCGTTCGTTGTGTTTGTGTAACATTTGTTTATTATATACGTGGGTTGTTCAGAAAGGCCGGGTTTATACCCATTCTGAATAACCAATTCGACGAGATGTCGAAGATGAAGACGGTGGTTGAAGACCGGAAGTCTTCACATCGTTTGGGTGATTACTGATGATCTCGATTGGGCTGTACACCCAAGATGAGGGAAACAGTTGGTGATCGTCTAGACGTACTTGGAGAGGGATGGATATGCGAGGAAAGTGACTCCGGTTTCGTTCAGACCCAGAACGAACTTGTAATTGGATTGTGTGTCTGACATTGGATTTTATTCTTTGTTGATTGATCTCTATTAAATATACATCTGTTTGGCGGCGGAGAATTTATTCTCTTTCTTAACGCCCTTCTCTGAGACGTACGAGCTCAGAGGTTGTATATCGATGGACATCAGTTGCACGGAGTGAATTTCCAGTGTGGCACGCATTAGTGGCAATTGATCAAGGCTTCTGTTGAAAAGCAAATTCTTGTGGTTGATGATCAAAGCACGGCCTGTGTGGCGTAGCTTTGTGTATAACGTGAATTCGCGAGCCTCACACCTCGGTATGAGTGATAAACGGGAGACGGACCGCTGGGAGAGCACGACGTTTCTTTCTAGCTAGGGTGGTGTCAGTGACCTACCAGCCCTGGCATTTATATACTTTTCACCTGTGTGGTTGTTGGAATGCGAGGCGCCTCAGATATAGGTCTGTAAGGACCGGAAAACGTGTGCTCAGGAATAACTAATCCTCCAAAATTTGGTGAGGACCGGCCCAGCCGATTCCAAGGATAAAAGTGGGGTCCTGGGACATTTGCTTGAGTGTCTCGAACAGAGAGGAGCTTGCCCCTTGCCTCGACTCATGACGGAAATCCAATTTCCAATACGTGATATTGCGATTTTAATTGTAGAACTAGTACGGCGACATGATAGATGGTACCCATGCCGCCTATGATCGATATTTATGATTTGAAATGTTTTGACACTATACACTTATAATAGTATCAAATGATTTGTTTTGAACGTACCAAGCATGTTTGGCTATTATAAGGGAAAACCCTATCCTCCGGCTTGCGTTGCATTGTATGATGGGACGTGGGTCTTATAATAGCTTCATTTTTTCAAAGAGCATTACGCTGTTTTGTTATATGCACTAGTATTCTTGGGAGGAAACCCGTTCCGTGTTATACGGCGTGGTCCCTTGAATTACTCTCTTTTAAAGTAAAGTTTTAAATAACTGTTTTAGTTCTCACACCAGTCCCATGACTGACCTGGAGTTTATTGTTTTAACCTAAACTCTGGGTGCCCTTATTTTCGACCCGGGCAACTAGTAGTTTTGGTTTTGCAGATTTATATTCATAGGATCCTGATTTACATCTGGAACGATGCTCGGAAAACTCTGTATCCGTGCATTACTTCTAGTTGTGTTTTTGTATTATTTTCCGCTGCGATGTATTTAAATGTAATTTAAATCTCTGATATTTGTTGAATGTAATTTATTCATTTATACTCTGTATATTCTTGTATCTGATGGAATTGTTGTAATAACAATGAAATGTTCTTCTGTTTGCGTTCTATTTTGTCTTTTCCTCAATGCAATCCGTGCTTTCCTTCAAGGGGAAGTTCGGGTCGTGTCAGTTTGGTATCAGAGCTTTGGTTTACAGAGCTCGAGAACAAGACACATTAGAACCATACGAAAGAATTCATCAGATATTGGATTAGTAATATCCAATTAGAATGACTCGTTAGAGATGGGATCAGTAGTATCGTAGAACGAGTGTGAAGAGTATATTTTTCAAATGAAATAAATTTTGTTTTGAAAATTTAATTCGTTTTAAACGTATTTGAATATTTATTTATTTTGAATTTGGACAATCCAATATATAAAGATTTCGCGTATACGCGTCATGAACGTATAGTCGAAGTTTTAATATACTGGATAGATATAGAATCACATTCTAGACACCGGGGGGTAATTCTGGTGGTGTGGCCACATCATCAGTATTTATGTTCGTGTTTCGAAGGTGTGATATCTATATATTTCCATTAGACTGGTGTGAGAACCAAAACTTATATAGATAGATTTATTTGTTGTGATTTGGCATCAAAAACATGATTTTCTGTGTATATATATATATATATTAAAATTATCAATTTGAAACGTTAATTCACTAATTGATTTATGGTTGTGTTGTTTGTTTATTTGTTTGATAATTTTGAACCATTGTGCCTAATGGCATCAAATATTGAATTGTATCGAATATTATTTGCAATTGCATGCATGTACATATATTTGTGCGAATAGGTCATAGCAAGGAAGCTAAAGCAGAAGAATAAATTTTGTTTGCCCGACAAATAGGTACATGTTTACTATAATTTACTATTTTGTTTGGGTGATGATGATTTTATGAGCCGCTTGGCTAGCCGCTTGGCTTTTTCTTTTTCTTTTTCTTTTTGAGATCAAAGGGCCTATATGGCAATTTCGGGATTTTCCCGCGCTCCCGGTGCAGGGGAGGTTATGGCGAAATTTTTCGAAAATTTAGGGAGTTAGCCAAATTTTTGAAAAATTTGAAAAGTTCTTAGAAACTGCAAAGTTGAAGAACTTAAGCCGTAATCAAAGTAATGGTAGTTGAGTTGAATTGTTAAACAACTTTCGGCTTCGTTCCTTTTCGGGGACAAAAAGTTTTAAGTTGGGGAGATTGTAACAACCCGGAAATGCGAGCCAGTTTAAAAGTTTTATTTTGGCAATTTTAATGAATTTTGCATATTTAAAATGAATTATTTTAAATAATATCGATGAGAAATTTATTTTAAATAGAATTCGAACGTATATATTTATATACATCGTCGTTAGAATATAATTATTATATATAATTATAAAAGGAATGGAAAATGGCGCGGTAGTTCGATAATTCAATTTCAAATTTCAAATGAATGTACCGGGTGCAAAATAAATCGGATTTTAGCGAAACCAAAAATAATAGAATCTAATTGAGAATATCTTTCCAACGAATCTGAAAAGTTGAAAAGTCATAGCGGGAATCAAAAGATACGTCCAGTTGAAAATTTTGAATAGTCGCTATGGAACTCAGGCCCTTAAAAATGGGAATTTTGCAAACGACCTCGGATTTCGACGAAACCACTTTTGTTGGGTCCGTGATGTCAATGTAACAACCCAGAAATCTAGGCCAGTTTAAAATTTTTATTTTGGCAATTTTAGCGAATTTTGATTATTTAAAATGAATTATTTTAAATAATATCGACGAGAAATTTATTTTGAATATAATTCGAACGAATATATTTATATACGCAGTCGTTAGAATATAAAAAATTATATATTATTATAAAAGGAATTGAAAATGGCGCGGTAGTTCGATAATTCGATTTCAAACTTCAATTGAATGTACCGGGTGCAAAATAAACTGGATTTTAGTGAAACCAAAAATAATGGAATCTAATTGAGAATATCTTTCCAATGAATTCGGGAAACCGAAATTTCATAGCGAGAATCAAAAGATATGTCCAGTTGAAAATTCAGAATAGTCGCTATGGAATTCAGGCCCTTAAAAATGGGGATTTTGCAAACGACCTCGGATTCCGACGAAACCACTTTTGTTGGGTCCGTGATGTAAAGTAATTGCTAGGTTTCAAATTTCATAATTTTTCGAATCAATATGTGAGTGTGGCAAAAGAAAACGTGTTTGACCAGTTTCACTTGATTTTAATCGACTGGAAAATGGCAATTTTTCTAACGGTTTCGGAATTCGACGAAACTAGTTTTGTTAGGACCGTATCGTCAACACGAAGCTAGAAAATATTTTTCTGGAATTTTTAAAGTTCGTATGTGACCCCAGTAAATTGAAATGCGCGTTCAAATTCAATATATAGAGTTATATGTTGATTTTGACGGAAACTGATCGAAATGGTCGGATCAGCTTACGATACATATACCATTGTGTTCGCAATGGGGGTAATTAGCTGTGGGCGACAGGCGGTGGGCCTCGTTTAGAGGTCGTATGAAAAAGTTTCTTTTTGTAATTAAATAATTAAATTATAAAAATCCTCACTCTCTCTCCTCTCTCTTTAATCCTTCTACCCCCCCCCCCCCCCCCCCCGATTCATTTCTGAGCGAACAGAAAAAAAAAAAGAGGAGGGCGGAACCCTAGCCGCCAGGCGTCGCGATGCCGCACCCCCCCCCCCCCCAGTCGCCTCCGCCGTTACCCCTCCCCCCCTCCTGGAGCCTCGCGATACCCCCCCCCCCCTCCTGGAGCCTCGCGATACCCCCCCTCCCCTCCTGGAGCCTCACGATACCCCCCCCCTCCTGGAGCCTCGCGATACCCCCCTGCCTCGACTGACGCGCAACACCCCCCCCCCCCTCCTCCAGTTTTCGTCTGTAAGTTTTTATTTATTTATTTTATTTATTTTTCAAATTTTCAGTTATCGTACTATTTGATTTTAAAACTGATTTTTAGATTTGAAAACTGAAATCTATTTGATTTTTAAAAATAGATTTTTAAAAATGAAAAGGCAAGATTTTTAACATGAAGTTAAAGCGATAAAAATCAGATTTTTAACATGAAGTTAAAGCGATAAAAATCAGATTTTTAACATGAAGTTAAAGCGATAAAAATCAGATTTTTAACATGAAGTTAAAGTGATAAAAATCAGATTTTTAACATGAAGTAAAAGCGATAAAAATTCGATTTTTATATATTGAATAGCGAAGTAAAAATTCGATTTTTATATATTGAATAGCGAAGTAAAAATTCGATTTTTATATATTGAATAGCGAAGTAAAAATTCGATTTTTATATATTGAATAGCGAAGTAAAAATTCGATTTTTATATATGTAGTGGCTACGGGCGAAGAAAGTGATAAGAGACGAGGCACATTAGAACCATACGAAAGAATTCATCAGAAATTGGATTAGTAGCTTCCAACGGGAATGACTCGTTAGGGATGGAATCAGTAGTATCCTAGAACGAGTGTGAAGAGTATATTTTTAAAGTGAAAAACAAATTTTGTTTTGAAAATCTAAATCGATTATTCGTATTTTATTATTTATTTGTATTAATTTGGACAGTCCAGTATATAAAGATTTTGCATATACGCCTTGCAAACGTGTATTTGAAGTTTTAATATACTGGATAGATATAGAATTACACTCTAATCGCCCGGAGATGATTTTGATGATGGAGCTCCATCATTAGAATTTATGTTCGTGTTACGAAGGTGGACTTTCTATATATTTTCTATTGACTGGTGTGAGAACCAAAATTAAATAGGACCTATTGTTGTGATTTGGCATCAAAAATCTGATTTTTGACTATGTATCAAAGTTATGAATTTGAAAAGCTAATCAACTAATTGATTGATGGTTGTATTGTTTGATTATTGTTTGAATAATTAAAATTTGAACCATTTAGTTCATTTGAATCAAATATTGAATTATATTGAAATTTGGTCGCATTTGCGTGCATATACATATACTTACATTGAACAGGTCATAGCAAGGAGGCTAGAGCAGAGAATAAAATTTGTTTGCCCGACAAATAGGTACATGTTTACTACATAATTTACTGTTTTGTTTGGGTGATGATGATTTTATGAGCCTATTGGCTAGCCGCTTGGCTTTTTCTTTTTCTTTTTGAGATCAGAAGGCCTATATGGCAATTTCAGGATTTTCCCGTGGCTCCCGGTGCAGGGGAGGTTATGGCGAAATTTTTCAAAAATTCTGGGTGTTAGCCAAAATTTTGAACTTTTTGAAAATTCTCAGAAACTGAAAAGTTGGAGAATGGAAGCCAAATCGTACGTAGAGTTGACTAATCCAATCACTTTCGACTTTGTCCCTTTTCGAGGACGAAAAGTTTTAAGTGGGGGAGATTGTAACAACCCGGAAATCTGGGCCAGTTTAAAAAATTTATTTTGGCAATTTTAGCGAATTTTGACTATTTAAAATGAATTATTTTAAATATTATCGACGAGAAATTTATTTTGAATATAATTCGAACGAATATATTTATATACGCAGTCGTTAGAATATAAATAATTATGTATAATTATAAAAGGAATTGAAAATGGCGCGGTAGTTCGATAATTCGATTTCTAACTTCAATTGAATGTACCGGGTGCAAAATAAACCGGATTTTAGTGAAACCAAAAATAATGGAATCTAATTGAGAATATCTTCCAACGAATTCGGGAAATCGAAATTTCATAGCGGGAATCAAAAGATATGTCCAGTTGAAAATTCAGAATAGTCGTTATGGAATTCAGGCCCTTAAAAATGGGGATTTTGCAAACGACCTCGGATTTCGACGAAACCACTTTTGTTGGGTCCATGATGTAAAGTAATTGCTAGGTTTCAAATTTCATAATTTTTCGAATCAATATGTGAGCGTGGCAAAAGAAAACGTGTTTGACTAGTTTCAGTTGATTTTAATCGAATGGAAAATGGCAATTTTTCTAATGGTCTCGGAATTCGACGAAACTTGTTTTGTTAGGACCCTATCGTCAACACGAAGCTAGAAAATATTTTTCTGGAATTTTTAAAGTTCGTATGTGACCCCAGTAAATTTAAATGCGCGTTCTAATTCAATATATAGAGTTATATGTTGATTTTGACGGAAACTGATCGAAATGGTCGAATCAGCTTACGATACATATCCCATTGTGTTCGGAATGGGGGTAATTAGCTATGGGCGACAGGCGGTGGCCCTCGTTTAGAGGTCGTATGAAAAAGTTGCTTTTTGAAATTAAATAATTAAATAAAAAAATCCTCACTCTCTCTCCTCTCTCTTTAATCCTTCTGCCCCCCCTCCACCCCGATTCATTTCTGAGAGAACAGAAAAAAAAAAGAGAGAGAGAGGAGGGCGGAACCCTAGCCGCCAGGCGTCGCGACGCCGCACCCACCCCCCCCCCCCCCCCAATCGCCTCCGCCGTTACCCCTCCCCCCCCCCCTCCTGGAGCCTCGCGATACCCCCCCCCCCTCCTGGAGCCTCGCGATACCCCCCCCCCCTCCTGGAGCCTCGCGATACCCCACTCCCCCTCGTGGAGCCTCGTGATACCCCCCCTCCCAGAGCCTCGCGATACCCCCCCTCGTGGAGCCTCGCGATACCCCCCCTGCCTCGACTGACGCGCAGCACCCCCCCCCCCCCCCTCCAGTTTTCGTCTGTAAGTTTTTATTTATTTATTTTTCAAATTTTCAGTTATCGTTCTATTTGATTTTAAAACTGATTTTTAGATTTGAAAACTGAAATCTATTTGATTTTTAAAAATAGATTTTTAAAAATGAAAAGGCAAGATTTTTAACATGAAGTTAAAGCGATAAAAATCAGATTTTTAACATGAAGTTAAAGCGATAAAAATCAGATTTTTAACATGAAGTTAAAGCGGTAAAATTCAGATTTTTAACATGAAGTTAAAGCGATAAAAATTCGATTTTTATATATTGAATAGCGAAGTAAAAAATTCGATTTTTGTATATTGAATAGCGAAGTAAAAATTCGATTTTTATATATTGAATAGCGAAGTAAAAATTCGATTTTTATATATTGAATAGCGAAGTAAAAATTCGATTTTTATATATTGAATAGCGAAGTAAAAATTCGATTTTTATATATTGAATAGCGAAGTAAAAATTCGATTTTTATATTTGTAGTGGCGACGGGCGAAGAAAGTGATAAGAGACGAGGACAGTGAAGATTTCCTGCATTGGAAGTGCCGTGGAGTTAGGATAGCTATCGGTGAGAACTTCTCACTCTTCAAATTCTTTTTCTAGTTATATATATATATATATACTAGGATGCAGACGGTGTTTAGTAGCACCCGACACCCGTCATCCACAGACCATGGATGGCTTGTTTGTTAAATTGTTTGGTTGTGTAGTTGGTTAGATTATTTGGTTTGAATTGAATTGTTTGGTGAAATGAAATTGATTTAATTGATGTGTGAATGACGTGGGCCTTCACTAGACCGGGGATAAGGCTAGGCCTTGTCCCGTTTCTAGTATCGTGCCGTTATGCCGCCGAAATTTTCTAAAAATAAGTTAGAAAAATAAAGATAACATTTTATTTAATAAATGAACCGAATAGAATATTCATAGGTTGAATAAAATAGTTTGATCGTTAAAAATATAATTTTTAACGTGAATGTGAATAAATAAATATTCATTTACGAACCGGACGGTTTGTTTATGTACACCTATTTGAAGGACATTGATTGGGACGATAAATTTTACACATCGCCCAACTGCACAAATAAAAATCTGTATTTGATTGCTTGAAACCCCACACGGTATTGGGATGAAATTTGACGTACACTAATCCCGATTGTTTAGTTGTATGTCGATCGATTGATTGACAGGCTGTTATAAGCGTTGAATATTTATATTTGATGCTTATACAGTGTAGAATGCACTTTGGATGATGGCTGATTATTCATCGTTGTTATTGAATACATGTGTTGTAGAAAATCCATATAATTAACATTATATGGTAATTGATTGGGCCTCATTCCAGTTTTGAAATAGAAATATTTGAAATAGAAATATTTGAAAAAGAAATATTTGAAGTAGAATATTCGAAAATCGAAATATATGAAGTCGCATTGATAGATTGACGCCATTTTGACGTGAACAATATTTATATCGATTTTATTCAAATTGAAGTGAATATTAAAGTGAATTGAAATTCGAATTTGATTGAATTGATTTGAAATTCGAAATAAACTGAAATGGTTTGAAATTCGAATAGAATTGAAATCGTTTTGAAAACGAATTTTAAACGATTTATAAAATACGTTTTAAAAGGAAAACGACGAAGTATATATTATATATATTATATATATAATATAATGGCCTGAATAGAACGCGCCGCGCCGCTGCAGTTCGCGAATTTCGACCATTGACTTTGAACGGATATTACGGGAGATCCGACCGTCGGATTCTCCTAAAACCGGAACCGTTGGGTTCGTATCGAAAAGAGCTTTCTAACGAATATTAGAAATTTGAAATCTAATAGTTGGATGTGGAATTATGTCCAAATCAAATTTGAAAAAGGTCGTTGTAAGTGCAGTTCGATGGCCGTTGATGGAAATTGACTGTACGGGCCTTGATAAAATTATTAAAAATATCAATAATTTGTATGAAATCATAAGAAATGATTTAGAAAGAATTGGGATGAAAAACTCCATATTTGAAAAGATAAAAGTAGATTTTTATCGAAATGAACTAGTTTTGAACTAGAATTATAATTCTATTTATTTTTAAATAAATAAATTGAATTTGAAATGGTTTTGAAAATAACCAGAATTTCCAATGATTGCATTGGAATGGATTTGAATCGAAATTGTCTTCGGAATATTTCAATGTTGGATTTCGTGATTATACAGATGTTGTTATGGAAATTTGAAAGATATATATATATCATTATTTCTAATACGATATCTGTTGGTCATAGAATTTGATATTGAATATAAGCCGATATATTTTCTATTCAGAGCCTTGTATTTAATATCAAATGTGATTTGGGTTTGTCGTGAATGGTGTCTTCATTAACATTGTTCTTAAACCCAGTTGAGAAAAGATTAAATCTTTTTATTTAGATTTAATGAAGTGTACCAATTAAATAATATTTAATTGGAATTGAATTGATATTGATTCTTGGGTTTATAGTGGACAGTGTTTTAAATAACACTCGTTCTTTAACCCGATAATTAATGGAATGTGATTTTGGGTTTATCGTGAACCGTGTTTCAAATGACACTGATTCTTTAACCCAGTCACAGATTAAAACTAAGTGGAGTTTTAATGAATCTTTAATTAGATTGAAAAGATCGAGAATGGAGTATCACCAGTTTTGCTCCAGACGATAGTTAAATCTTTAATTAGATTTGAACGTGAAATGGTAATTGAATTTACCGATAACACCGTGGTGTTAGATATGAATTATTACCAGTTTTACTTCATGGGATGAATAGGTTGGGATTAGGAAATTAAAACCAATGATTACTTCGGTAAGCTTCGTTAATCTCGACTAGTTGAATCGAAATTCAAAAGAAGATTAGAGAATAAATTCAAGGAATTTATCTTGGATAAAATTAATGGGAACCTTTCCCTATGAATGTGAAATTTAGAAACTAACTGTCGGTTAGCCAAGCAGAATGGTTTTCTGGATATTGATCTGATGTTGGTTTCGGCCTTCGGGGTTAATATTTGGGAAATTATTCTCTTGATTAATTTACGGTTAGTGACTGATGAATTGGAATGAGGCGTATGTTGTGTTTGTGTAACATTTATTTAAAATATACGCGAGTTATTCGGAAAGACCGGGTTTATCCCATTCTGAATAACTGATACGACGATAAGTCGAAGATGAAGACGGTGGTTGAAGACCGGAAGTCTTCACATCGTTTGGGTGATTACTGATGATCTTGATTGGGCTGTACACCCAAGATGAGGGAATCAATCGGTGGTCGTCCAGATGAGCTTGGAGATCGATGGATATGCGAGGAAAGTGCCTCCGGTTTCGTTCAGACCCAGAACAGACTTGTAAATGGACTGTGTGTCTGACATTGGATTTCATTCTGTGTGACCGATATCGGTTGCATAGAGTGGTTTGCCTGTGTGGCATGCTAAGATGCAATTGATCGAGGCTTCTGTTGAAAAGCAAAGTCTTGTGGTGATGATCAAAGCACAGCCTGTGTGGCACAGCTTTGTGTAACGTGAATTCGCGAGCCTCACACCCCGGTTGTGAACCAAAAACGGGAGAGGACCTCAGGGAGGGCATGCGTTTCTTTCTAGCTTGGGTGGTGTCAGTGACCTACCAGCGCTGACATTTATATACTTTTCACCTGTGTGGTTGTTGCTGTTGCGAGGCGCCTCGGTTTGATCGGACGATCCGGGTCCGATGGATTCATTCGTTGGCTCATTTACGCCCCAAAGGGCGGGGAAACGCAGTGTTCAGGCATTTTAATCCACATCGGTGGACCGGCCCTGACGATCCAAGGGTGGATGCGCTCTGACCCTGAGTCTCGGGCTAGAGAGTCTCGAAGACGGTGAGGACGATCCCTAGCCTCGGTTCATAGATGGAAATCCAACTTCCAAATACGTGATTTTGCGGTTTTAATTGTAGAGCCTAGTATGGCGACATGATATATGGTACCCATGCCGCCTATGATTGATACTTATGATTTGAAGTTGTTTTATACACTATGCACTGATAATAGTATCAAATGATTTATTTTAAAATGTATCAAGCATTCTTAGGCTGTTATAAGGGAAAACCCTATCCCCGGCTTGCGTTGCATTGTGTGATAGGACCTGGGTCTTATAACAACTTCATTTTTCTTTATTTAGCATTGCGCTGTTGTTTTATGCACTGGTGTTCTTGGGAGGAAACCCGTTCCGTGTTATACGGCATGGTCCCTTGATATACCTAACTTTAAAAACAAATATTTACAACTGTCTTAGTTCTCACACCAGTTCCATGACTGACCTGGTGTTTATTGTTTTGACCTAAACTCTGGGTGCCCCCTATTTTGACACGGGCAGCTAGTAGTTTTGGTTTTGCAGATTTATATTCACAGGATCCTGGTTTACAGCTAGAATGATATCCGGAAAGCTTTGTATCCGTATATCTCTTCTAGTTGTGTATTGTATTATTTTCCGCTGTGATGTATTTAAATGTAATTTAAATCTCTGATATTTCTGTGTAATATTCATTTATACTCTGAATATTCTTGTATTCTGGTGCATTGTTGTAGTATACAATGAAATGTTCTTCCGTCTGCGTTCTGTTGTGGCTTGTTCTCGAATTATCCGCTCTTTCCTTCACGGGGAAGTTGCGGGTTTTCACAGTTGGTATCAGAGCTTTGGTTTACAAAGCTCAGCGAACAAGGCACATTAGAACCATACGAAAGAATTCATCAGAAATTGGATTAATAGCATCCAACGGGAATGACTCGTTAGGGATGGAATCAGTAGTATCCTAGAACGAGTGTGAAGAGTATATTTTTAAAGTGAAAACAAATTTTGTTTTGAAAATCTAAATCGATTATTCGTATTTTATTATTTATTTGTATTAATTTGGACAGTCCAGTATATAAAGATTTTGCATATACGCCTTGCAAACGTGTATTTGAAGTTTTAATATACTGGATAGATATAGAATTACACTCTAATCGCCCGGAGATGATTTTGATAATGGAGCTCCATCATTAGAATTTATGTTCGTGTTACGAAGGTGGACTTTCTATATATTTCCTATTGACTGGTGTGAGAACCAAAATTAAATAGGACCTATTGTTGTGATTTGGCATCAAAAATCTGATTTTTGACTATGTATCAAAGTTATGAATTTGAAAAGCTAATCAACTAATTGATTGATGGTTGTATTGTTTGATTATTGTTTGAATAATTAAAATTTGAACCATTTAGTTCATTTGAATCAAATATTGAATTATATTGAAGTTTGGTCGCATTTGCTTGCATATACATATACTTACATTGAACAGGTCATAGCAAGGAGGCTAGAGCAGAGAATAAAATTTGTTTGCCCGACAAATAGGTACATGTTTACTACATAATTTACTGTTTTGTTTGGGTGATGATGATTTATGAGCCTATTGGCTAGCCGCTTGGCTTTTTCTTTTTGAGATCAGAAGGCCTATATGGCAATTTCGGGATTTTCCCGTGGCTCTCAGTGCAGGGGAGGTAATGGCGAAATTTTTCGAAAATTCTGGGTGTTAGCCAAATTTTTGAAATTTTTGAAATTTCTCAGAAACTGAAAAGTTGGAGAATGGAAGACAAATCATACGTAGAGTTGACTAATCCAACCACTTTCGACTTTGTTCCTTTTCGAGGACGAAAAGTTTTAAGTGGGGGAGATTGTAACAACCCGGAAATCTGGGCCAGTTTAAATTTTTTATTTTGGCAATTTTAGCGAATTTTGATTATTTAAAATGAATTATTTTAAATAATATCGACGAGAAATTTATTTTGAATATAATTCGAATGAATATATTTATATACGCAGTCGTTAGAATATAAATAATTATATATAATTATAAAAGGAATTGAAAATGGCGCGGTAGTTCGATAATTCGATTTCAAACTTCAATTGAATGTACCGGGTGCAAAATAAACCGGATTTTAGTGAAACCAAAAATAATGGAATCTAATTGAGAATATCTTTCCAACGAATTCGGGAAATCGAAATTTCATAGCGGGAATCAAAAGATATGTCCAGTTGAAAATTCAGAATAATCGCTATGGAATTCAGGCCCTTAAAAATGGTGATTTTGCAAACGACCTCGGATTTCGACGAAACCACTTTTGTTGGATCCATGATGTAAAGTAATTGCTAGGTTTCAAATTTCATAATTTTTCGAATCAATATGTGAGCGTGGCAAAAGAAAACGTGTTTGACCAGTTTTAGTTGATTTTAATCGACTGGAAAATGGCAATTTTTCTAACGGTCTCGGAATTCGACGAAACTAGTTTTGTTAGGACCGTATCGTCAACACGAAGCTAGAAAATATTTTTCTGGAATTTTAAAGTTCGTATGTGACCCCAGTAAATTGAAATGCGCGTTCAAATTCAATATATAGAGTTATATGTTGATTTTGATGGAAACTGATCGAAATGGTTGAATCAGCTTACGATACATATCCCATTGTGTTCGGAATGGGGGTAATTAGCTATGGGCGACAGGCGGTGGGCCTCGTTTAGAGGTCGTATGAAAAAGTTGCTTTTTGAAATTAAATAATTAAATAAAAAAATCCTCACTCTCTCTTCTCTCTCTTTAATTCTTCTGCCCCCCCCCCCCCCCGATTCATTACTGAGAGAACAGAAAAAAAAAAGAGAGGAGGGCGGAACCCTAGCCACCAGGCATCGCGACGCCGCACCCCCCCCCCCAATCGCCTCCGCCGTTACCCCTCCCCCCTCCTGGAGCCTCGCGATACCCCCCCCCCCTTCCTGGAGCCCCGCGATACCCCCCTCCTGAAGCCTCGCGATACCCCCCCCCCTCCTAAAGCCTCGCGATACCCCCCTCCCCCTCCTGGAGCCTCACGATACCCCCCTCCCCTCCCGGAGCCTCGCGATACCCCCCTGCCTCGACTGACGCGCAGCACCCCCCCCCCCTCTCTCCAGTTTTCGTCTGTAAGTTTTTATTTATTTATTTTATTTATGTTTCAAATTTTCAGTTATCGTTCTATTTGATTTTAAAACTGATTTTTAGATTTGAAAACTGAAATCTATTTGATTTTTAAAAATGAAAAGGAAAGATTTTTAACATGAAGTTAAAGCGATAAAAATCAGATTTTTAACATGAAGTTAAAGCGATAAAAATCAGATTTTTAACATGAAGTTAAAGCGATAAAAATCAGATTTTAACATGAAGTTAAAGCGATAAAAATTCGATTTTTATATATTGAATAGCGAAGTAAAAATTCGATTTTTATATATTGAATAGCGAAGTAAAAATTCGATTTTTATATATTGAATAGCGAAGTAAAAATTCGATTTTTATATATTGAATAGCGAAGTAAAAATTCGATTTTTATATATTGAATAGCGAAGTAAAAATTCGATTTTTATATATTGAATAGCGAAGTAAAAATTCGATTTTTATATTTGTAGTGGCTATGGGGGAAGAAAGTGATAAGAGACGAGGACAGTGAAGATTTCCTGCATTGGAAGTGCCGTGGAGTTAGGATAGCTATCGGTGAGAACTTCTCACTCTTCAAATTCTTTTTCTAGTTATATATATATACTAGGATGCAGACGGTGTTTAGTAGCACCCGACACCCGTCATCCACAGACCATGGATGGCTTGTTTGTTAAATTGTTTGGTTGTGTAGTTGGTTAGATTATTTGGTTTGAATTGAATTGTTTGGTGAAATGAAATTGATTTGATTGATGTGTGAATGACGTGGGCCTTCACTAGACCGGGGATAAGGCTAGGCCTTGTCCCGTTTCTAGTATCGTGCCGTTATGCCACCGAAATTTTCTAAAAATAAGTTAGAAAAATAAAGATAACATTTTATTTAATAAATGAACCGAATAGAATATTCATAGGTTGAATAAAATAGTTTGATCGTTAAAAATATAATTTTTAACGTGAATGTGAATAAATAAATACTCATTTACGAACCAGACGGTTTGTTTATGTACACCTTTTTGAAGGACATTGATTGGGACGATAAATTTTACACATCGCCCAACTGCACAAATAAAAATCTGTGTTTGATTGCTTGAAACCCCACACGGGTATTGGGATGAAATTTGACGTACACTAATCCCGATTGTTTAGTTGTATGTCGATCGATTGATTGACAGGCTGTTATAAGCGTTGAATATTTATATTTGATGCTTATACAGTGTAGAATGCACTTTGGATGATGGATGATTATTCATCGTTGTTATTGAATACATTTGTTGTAGAAAATCCATATAATTAACATTATATGGTAATTGATTGGGCCTCATTCCAATTTTGAAATAGAAATATTTGAAAAAGAAATATTTGAAGTAGAATATTCGAAAATCGGAATATATGAAGCCGCGTTGATAGATTGACGCCATTTTGACGTGAATGATATTTATATCGATTTTATTCAAATTGAAGTGAATATTAAAGTGAATTGAAATTCGAATTTGATTGAATTGATTTGAAATTCGAAATAAACTGAAATGGTTTGAAATTCGAATAGAATTGAAATAGAATTGAAATCGTTTTGAAAACGAATTTAAAACGATTTATAAAATACGTTTTAAAAGGAAAATGACGAAGTATATATTATATATATTATATATATAATATAATGGCCTGAATAGAACGCGCCGCGCCGCGGCAGTTCGCGAATTTCGACCATTGACTTCGAACGGAAATTACGGGAGATCCGACCGTCGGATTCTCCTAAAACCGAAACCGTTTGGTTCGTATCGAAAAGAGCTTTCTAACGAATATTAGAAATTTGAAATCTAACGGTTGGATGTGGAATTAAGTCCAAATCAAATTTGAAAAAGGTCGTTGTAAGTGCAGTTCGATGGCTGTTGATGGAAATCGACTGTACGGGCCTTGATAAAATTATTAAAAATATCAATAATTTGTGTAAAATCATAAGAAATGATTTAGAAAGAATTGGGATGAAAAACTCCATATTTGAAAAGATAAAAGTAGATTTTTATCGAAATGGACTAGTTTTGAACTAGAATTATAATTCTATTTATTTTTTAATAAATAAATTGAATTTGAAATGGTTTTGAAAATAACCAGAATTTCCAATGATTGCATTGGAATGGATTTGAATCGAAATTGTCTTCGGAATATTTCAATGTTGGATTTCGTGATTATACAGATATTGTTATGGAAATTTGAAAGATATATATATCGTTATTTCCAATATGATATCTGTTGGTCGTAGAATTTGATATTGAATATAAGCCGATATATTTTCTATTCAGAGCCTTGTATTTAATATCAAATGTGATTTGGGTTTGTCGTGAATGGTGTCTTCATTAACATTGTTCTTCAACCCAGTTGAGAAAAGATTAAATCTTTTTATTTAGATTTAATGAAGTGTACCAATTAAATAATATTTAATTGGAATTGAATTGATATTGATTCTTGGGTTTATAGTGGACAGTGTTTTAAATAACACTCGTTCTTTAACCCGATAATTAATGGAATGTGATTTTGGGTTTATCGTGAACCGTGTTTCAAATGACACTGATTCTTTAACCCAGTCACAGATTAAAACTAAGTGGAGTTTTAATGAATCTTTAATTAGATTGGAAAGATCGAGAATGGAGTATCACCAGTTTTGCTCCAGACGATAGTTAAATCTTTAATTAGATTTGAACGTGAAATGGTAATTGAATTTACCGATAACACCGTGATGTTAGATATAAAGTTTTACCAGTTTTACTTCATGGGATGAATAGTTTGGGATTGGGAAATTAAAATCAATGATTACTTCGGTAAGGTTCGTTAATCTCGACTAGTTGAATCGAAATTCAAAAGAAGATTAGAGAATAAATTCAAGGAATTTATCTTGGATAAAATTAATGGGAACCTTTCCCTATGAATGTGAAATTTAGAAACTAACTGTCGGTTAGCCAAGCAGAATGGTTTTCTGGATATTGATCTGATGTTGGTTTCGGCCTTCGGGGTTAATATTTGGGAAATTATTCTCTTGATTAATTTACGGTTAGTGACTGATGAATTGGAATGAGGCGTATGTTGTGTTTGTGCAACACTTATTTAAAATATACGCGAGTTATTCGGAAAGACCGTGTTTATCCCATTCTGAATAACTGATACGACGATAAGTCGAAGATGAAGACGGTGGTTGAAGACTGGAAGTCTTCACATCGTTTAGGTGATTACTGATGATCTTGATTGGGCTGTACACCCAAGATGAGGGAATCAATCGGTGGTCGTCCAGATGTGCTTGGAGATCGATGGATATACGAGGAAAGTGCCACCGGTTTCGTTGAGACCCAGAACGAACTTGTAAATGTACTGTGTGTCTGACATTGGATTTCATTCTGTGTGACCGATATCGGTTGCATAGAGTGGTTTGCCTGTGTGGCATGCTAAGATGCAATTGATCGAGGCTTATGTTGAAAAGAAAAATCTTGTGGTGATGATCAAAGCACAGCCTGTGTGGCACAGCTTTGTGTAACGTGAATTCGCGAGCCTGACACCCCGGTTGTGAACCAAAAACGGGAGAGAACCTCAGGGAGGGCATGCGTTTCTTTCTAGCTTGGGTGATGTCAGTGACCTACCAGCCCTGACATTTATATACTTTTCACCTGTGTGGTTGTTGCTGTTGCGAGGCGCCTCGGTTTGATCGGACGATCCGAGTCCGATGGAGTCATACGTTGGCTCATTTACGCCCCAAAGGGCGGGGAAACGCAGTGTTCAGGCATTTTAATCCACATCGATGGACCGGCCCTGACGATCCAAGGGTTGATGGGCTCTGACCCTGAGGCTCGGGCTAGAGAGTCTCGAAGACGGTGAGGACGATCCCTAGCCTCGGTTCATAGATGGAAATCCAACTTCCAAATACGTGATTTTGCGGTTTTAATTGTAGAGCCTAGTATGGCGACATGATATATGGTACCCATGACGCCTATGATTGATACTTATGATTTGAAGTTGTTTTATACACTATGCACTGATAATAGTATCAAATGATTTGTTTTAAAACGTATCAAGCATTCTTTGGCTATTATAAGGGAAAACCCTATCCCCCGGCTTGCGTTGCATTGTGTGATAGGACCTGGGTCTTATAACAGCTTCATTTTTCTTTATTTAGCATTGCGCTGTTGTTTTATGCACTGGTGTTCTTGGGAGGAAACCCGTTCCGTGTTGCATGGTCCCTTGATTTACCTAACTTTAAAAACAAAGATTTACAACTGTCTTAGTTCTCACACCAGTCCCATGACTGACCTGGAGTTTATTGTTTTGACCTAAACTCTGGGTGCCCCCTATTTTGACACGGGCAGCTAGTAGTTTTGGTTTTGCAGATTTATATTCACAGGATCCTGGTTTACAGCAGGAATGATATCCGGAAAGCTTTGTATCCATATATCTCTTCTAGTTGTGTATTGTATTATTTTCCACTGCGATGTATTTAAATGTAATTTAAATCTCAGATATTTTTGTGTAATATTCATTTATACTCTGTATATTCTTGTATTCTGGTGCATTGTTGTAGTATACAATGAAATGTTCTTCCGTTTGTGTTCTGTTGTGGCTTGTTCTCGAACTATCCGCTCTTTCCTTCACGGGGAAGTTGCGGGTTTTCACAGTCAAATTATTGGTAGGTTTCAAATTTCATAATTTTTCGAATCAATATGTAAGCGTGGCAAAGGAAAACGCGTTTGACCAGTTTTAGTTGATTTTAATCGACTGGAAAATGGCCATTTTTCCAACGGTCTCAGAATTCAATGAAACTAGTTTGGTTAGGACCGTATCGTCAATACGAAGCTAGGAAATATTTTTCGGGAATTTTTAGAGTTAGTATGTGGGCCCGATAAATTGAAATGCACGTTCAAATTCAATATATAGAGTTATATGTTGATTTTAACGGAAACTGATCGAAATGGTCGAATCAGCTTATGGTACATACCCCATTGTGTTCGTAATGGGGGGAATTAGCTATGGGCGACAGGCGGTGGGTCTCATTTCGAGTTCGAATGTAAAAGTTGCTTTTTCAAATAAAATAATAAAATAAATTAAAATAAATCTCTCTCTCCTCTCATTACTTCCTCTCAAGCCCCCCCCCCCCCCCGATTCCATTTCAAAGAAAAAAAGAAGACGAAGAGGACGGAGGAGCAGCGGTCGCTCCTCCGATCGGAGCGTCGCCACTGCCCAAGGTAGCGCAGCCCACTGCGCCACCCTCCCTCCTTCGAGCCCCGCTCCTCCCTCCGCATCCCCTACCTCTGTGGCCCTTCCTCCCTGCTTAGCCCCACCGCCTGACGCCGCGCTCGACCACCGAGCCCCACCAGAGTCGCCCCCGCCGACTGCTCCCCTCCTTCTCCATCAATCCGCGAGCCCAGGCCCCACAAACCCCCTCCACCGACCACACCCTACCTCCCTGGCGCCTCCTCCTCCTTTATTCTCTCTCCACCGCCTCCTCCACGCTTCCCCCTCCCCTTCGTAGTTCGACAGAACCCCCCCCCCCCCCACCCCCCAAATCCAGCGTGAATCACAGTAAGTTCGTTTGTCCTTTTTATTTTATTTTTGTTTATTTATTTTCTGATTTTATTTAATAGAAGGAAACAGAAAAGGTAGGATTTTTTATTTAAAGAAAAGGTAGGATTTTTATTTAAAGTAAAGGTAGGATTTTTATTTAAAGTAAAGTTAGGATTTTTATCAATATGAGGTAGCAATATAAAAAGAACGATTTTTGTGTACATGAAGAAGTGATTTTCATATGAACGATATTGATTTGAAAATACGATTTTTATATAGTAAATATATTAAAAATATAATTTTTATATTATAGAAAGGCTAAAAATATTATCTTTATGTAGTAGAGAGAATAAAAATATAATTTTTTATATTTTATAGATAATAAAAATATCATCTTTTATATGTAGCAAAATAAAAATGTGATTTTTATAGTGCTGAAATAGAAAAGGCGAAATCTTTATAATAGAAAATGTGAAATCTTTATAATTGAAAAGGCGAACTCTTTATAATTGAAAAGGCGAAATCCTTATATTTGAAAAGGCGAAATCTTTATATGAAGAACAGCGTGATAAAAATATAATCTTTATTATATGAACACCGTTATAAAAATAGAATTTTTATCTATATAGTAACGATGTAAAAATAGAATTTTTATCTATATAGTAGCGGTGTAAAAATAGAATTTTTATCTATATAGTATCGATATAAAAATAGAATTTTTATCTATATAGTAGCAGTGTAAAAATAGAATTTTTATCTATATAGTAGCAGTGTAAAAATATAATTTTTATCTATATAGTATCGATGTAAAAATAGAATTTTTATCTATATAGTAACGATGTAAAAATAGAATTTTTATCCATATGGAGTGATAATAAAAATATGATTTTTATATACATAGCAACAATATAAAAATGTGATTTTTATATATGTAGTGGTTACGGGCAACGAAAGTGACAAAAGGCGAGAACAGTGATGATTCCCTACATTGGAAGTGTCATGGAGTTGGATTAGCTAGTTGGTGAGAACTTCTCACTCTAAATTTCTTTTTCTAGTTGTATATATATATATACTAGGATGCAGACGGTGCTTAGCAGCACCCGACACCCGTCATCCACAGACCATGGATGGCTTGTTTGTTTAATTGATGTGTTGTGAAAATTGTTTGTGATGTTGATGTGAAATCGATAATAAATTGTAGATGGTTGAAATAAATTAATTATCGTTAAAAATATAATTTTTAACGTGAATATGAAAATAGTGAATGTGAGTAAATAAATATTTATAAACAAATCGATCGATTTTTTTATATGCACTGATTTGACTGATATCGATTGGGACGATAAATTTTACACATCGCCCAACTGCACAAATAAAAATCTATGTTTGTTGATTTGAAACCCCACACGGGTGTTGGGATGATATTTGGCGTACACTAATCCCAATTATTTAATTATATGTCGATCGATTGGTCGACAGACTGTGTAAGCATTAATTATTTATATTTGATGCTTATGCAGTTGTGTGGTGCACCTTGGATGATGGTTGATTGTTTATCATTGCTATTATATACATGTGTTGTATGGAATCCATATAATTAACATTATATGGTGATTGATTGGGCCTCATTCCAATCGGGGAAATAATGAATATTATAAAAGAAAATTCATGTGTTGAATATAAAAATATTCATGTGTTGACGATGTTCATGTGTTGAAACTATTCATGTGTTGAGTGAAATATTTTAAATAATAAAATTTACATCTTTATCATATTTAAAATTAGAACTACTTTACAGTAGGAGTCTAATTAAAAATCAAACGATAGATACCATAGTTTTATAAAATATTTTACATAACAAAAATAGTCGTGTGTTGACAGTACTCATGTGTTGAGATTAGTCGTGTGTTGAAAGAAATATAGATCCATGTGTTGAATGGAATAAATATTCATTTGTTGAATAGGATAACGAATTTATTGAAATATATAAAGCCGTGTTGATTAGAGTTGCGCTATTTTGACGTGAACGATATTTATATCAATTATATTCGTTTTTATAATGAATATAGAAAAGAAGTGATTTCAAAATATAACGTTTTGAAAATATTATCATTTATACAGTAATGATACGAGATATTCAATTTTGATTTGAAATTGAATATAAAGTTGAAATGGTTTTGAAAACGAATTTAAAACGATTTATAAAATATGTTTTAAAAGGAAATCGACGAAATATATATAATATATATTATATATGTATAATGGCCTGAATAGAACGCGCCGCGCCGCGGTAGTTCGTGAATTTCGATCATTGACTTCGAATTGACGTTGCGGGAGATCCGACCGCCGGATTCTCCTAAAACCGGAACCGTTGGGTTCGTATCAAAAAGAGATTTCTAACGAATATTTGAAATTAGAAATCTAACGGTTGGATTTGGATTTATGTCCAAATCAAATTTGGAAAAGGTCGTTGTAAGTGCAGTTCGATGGCCATTGGTGGAAATCGACTGTACGGGCCTTGATAAAATTATTAAAAATATTAATAATTTGTGTAAAATCATAATATGTGAATTGGAAAGAACTGGGGTGAAAAATTCCACATTTGAAAAGATAAACATAGATTTTTATCGAAATGAACTAGTTTTGAACTAGAATTAAAATCAATTTATTTTTGAAATAAATAAATTGAATTTGAAGGTGATTTTAAAAATAATCAATATTCCCTATACGTGAATTGGACTGGAATTGAATCGAAATTATTTTCGGAATATTTCGATGTTGGATTTCGTGACTATACAGATATTGTTATGGGAATTTGAAAGATATATTTTATATCGTTATTTCCAATACGATATTTGTTGGTTTCAGGATTTGATATTGAATATAAGCCGGTATATTTTCTATTTAGAGCCTTGTATTCAATATCAAATGTGATTTGGATTTGTCATGAATGGTGTCTTCATTAACACTGTTCTTAAGCCCAATAGAGAAAAAGATCAAATCTTTCTATTTAGATTTAATGAAGTGTATCAATTAAATAATATTTAATTGGAATTGAATTTGAATTGGTTTTTGGGTTTATCGTGAGCGGTGTTTTGAATAACACATGTTCTTTAACCCGATTAACAATAGAATGTGATTTTGGGTTTATCGTGAATCATGTTTTAGATGACATTGGTTCGTTAACCCAATTAAAGACAGGATATTGATTTTTAAGAAGATTAAAACTAAGTGGAGTTTTAATGAATCTTTAATTAGATTGAAATGTGAATTGATAATTTAAATTATCAAATCTGAAAGGTGATCGAGAATGGAGTACCACCAGTTTTGCTCCAAAGCGATAGTTAAATCTTTAATTAAATTTGAACGTGAAATGGTAATTAATTTTACCGATAACACCATGGTGTTAGATATGGAGTATTACCAGTGTTACTCCATGGGATATATAGGTTGGGATTGGGAAATAAAATAAATAATTACTTTGGTATGGCTCGCTAATCCCGACTAGTTTGAAATGATATTCAAAGGAAGATGAAAGAATAAATTTAGAAGAATTTATCTTGGATGAAATTAATGGGAACCTTTCCCTAAGAATGTGGTTTTGTGAATAAAAGAATATTCTGAATCGGAATGAAGCGTTCGTCGTGTTTGTGTAACATTTGTTTATTATATACGTGGGTTGTTCAGAAAGGCCGGGTTTATACCCATTATGAATAACCGATTCGACGAGATGTCGAAGATGAAGACGGTGGTTGAAGACCGGAAGTCTTCACATCGTTTGGGTGATTACTGATGATCTCGATTGGGCTGTACACCCAAGATGAGGGAAACAGTTGGTGATCGTCCAGACGTACTTGGAGAGGGATGGATATGCGAGGAAAGTGCCTCCGGTTTCGTTTAGACCCAGAACGAACTTGTAAATGGATTGTGTGTCTGACATTGGATTTTATTCTATGTTGATTGATCTCTATTAAATATACATCTGTTTGGCGGCGGAGAATTTATTCTCTTGCTTAACGCCCTTCTCTGAGACGTACGAGCTCAGAGGTTGTATATCGATGGACATCAGTTGCACGGAGTGAATTGCCAGTGTGGCACACGTAAGTGGCAATTGATCAAGGCTTCTGTTGAAAAGCAAAGTCTTGTGGTTGATGATCAAAGCACGGCCTGTGTGGCGTAGCTTTGTGTATAACGTGAATTCGCGAGCCTCACACCTCGGTATGAGTGAAAAAAGGGAGACGGACCGCTGGGAGAGCACAACGTTTCTTTCTAGCTAGGGTGGTGTCAGTGACCTACCAGCCCTGACATTTATATACTTTTCACCTGTGTGGTTGTTGGAATGCGAGGCGCCTCGGATATAGGTCTGTAAGGATCGAGAAACGTATGCTCAGGAATAACTAATCCTCCAAAATTAGGTGAGGACCGGCCCAGCCGATTCCAAGGATCAAAGTGGGGTCCTGGGACATTTGCTAGAGTGTCTCAAACAGAGAGGAGCTTGCCCCTTGCCTCGACTCATGACGGAAATCCAATTTCCAATATGTGATATTGCGGTTTTAATTGTAGAACTAGTATGGCGACATGATAGATGGTACCCATGCCGCCTATGATCGATGTTTATGATTTGAAATGTTTTGACACTATACACTTATAATAGTATCAAATGATTTGTTTTGAACGTACCAAGCATGATTTGTTTTGAACTATACATAACCGGCAATTCATTTCGCTTGAATGTTCCGAATATATTGTCACCTTATGGAGTGGTTTTTAGATAATATATATGATCGCGGTCTCTTCGTATTGACAAAGGAAATGGTCAAAATCTTTGATAGTCGGTGATTTAACTATCAAAGGGAAACATGTGTACAAACAACGATTGTATTCCCAAATGGAAATCTTACCAATCAATCACCATTTCATTCCCCAATTTCCCATTTATCGTTTCCATATATTCATAAATTCTTATTTTCTAAAATTAGAAAATATATGTTATTAACTTTGGAAAACGTTTCCATTCCTGATTCATGGATCAGTATCTTCCCACCTCTATCAGTCTCTTACTGTAAACTAGTAAGAGAACAACTTCCCAAGCATAAACCCCGAAGGCCGAAACCAACATCAGATCGATACGCGGAAAGCCATTCAACTCAGCTAATTTCCAATCAGCTTCTAATTTCAGTAATTCCATTTAAATTCCTAATTCAAACCCCAAATTCCTTTATAATATTTTATTTGCGAAATATTTACTTTAGTCTAATTTTTCACATAGAATGTGAATAATATTTCTTTATATAATCAAAACAGTGTTATTTCATATTTAAAAACAATATCTCAAACCAAAATTCTAATCATCTTTATATTTGTAGAATTATTCATACAAATCTTATTTCATTTCCGACATTTATAATATCATTGCAAATTTCCTTTATAACTACTATGTTCACATCCCATTTCAATTATCGGTGTTAAAACTGATTTTTACTTCTCTATATAAATTCAGACTTATTTGTTCCATTTATCAAATGATAAATATTTTATTTAATTTATAAAACATTATTTATAAATGAATCTTCTCAATTTATCTGTTAAAACAGGTTTCTATTTACAATCTACTTTAAATCAATATCATGTTACACCCATGTGCGAAGCACAGGTCTAAACCTTTCTAATGTAAAATTCTCATTTTATAAAATTCTATTCATTTCCCAAATATTTCCTTTTATAATTCTATTTACTTTCCAAATAAATATTCCTTTTATAATTATATTTATTTCCTATAAATATTTCATTTATAATATCATATTTATTTCCAATAAATATTTCATTTTCAAAATACACTTTGAAAATTCTCTTTTTACATTCCAGTATTTCTTATGGTATTTAAAATACCAATTAAACAGACCAGTGTCATCATAATCAATCACAGGTTTTATATCACATCATATATCACAATATATGAAAACAAACAATATTATAAATATTGAGGAATCCAATTGGATCCCTCCAACCTGTTTCCCTGCATCCAAAGACGTTAAACAATATAAGTAACATCGATTTCATTTTAATATGAAATATTCTGATAAACAGAATCAATATTTGATTAATGATTTATATATATATATATATATATATATATATCTTTATCTATAATTTTAACCAATAAATCAGCAATTCAAGCAAACAAAATACACACAGCAATCAATCATCATTTACCAATACTAGATTATATTTATAAAATATAAACTATACAGAGTTAGTGAGATTTACTCACATTGGACAATCATCGTTAATAACCAATAATGGTCGTTGATTTGATTCAGGCATTTAATTTCGCCATAAATAGAGACAAGCTCCAAATCAATCTAAACCAGATCCATTGTGTAGCCACCGTCTATACGATCCCAATGGATTTGACCATTCAAAATTCTGATACGGTATGACCGAGATATCAAGTTTAAAAGTAATACGTTTATTTAAATTTACTTAAAACTTAAATTATTAATTAATAATGGGCTTCACCTTAAAATCATTAATATTGGGCTTCACCATAAAATCAGCCCATCTCCTCTCTTATACTATACCCACTAACCTACCACTATGTAATCTCCTTCCTCCCAGAAATGAAAACGCAGCATCCTGCTTGCTTCACCATTCACGCAGACTTCCACTCTTAACTTCTCCTTCCCCGCTTCATAAAAAATCCTACAAAAATCTCCAAAATTCTCCTCTTCCATCCCTCCCCATTTTCGTACCAATTTTGAAACGACCCGATCTCGCCCCTACGGAAATGTCCGGATTGAGTTGAGAACATGACTAATCAGAAAGCCAACAGAAGAATAATTCATTGCTTTTTACAACAATTGCATCAGAGTACAAGGATACAACAGAGTATGGACAAATATTATACATTTGATAAACATCAGAGATTTACAAATTACATTGCAACGGAAAAATAATACAAAACACAACTGAAAGAAATACACGGATACAGAGCTTTCCAAATATAACTCCAGCTGTAAACCAGGATCCTGTAAACATAAATCTGCAAAACCAAAACTACTAGCTGCCAGTATGAAAAATAGGGGCACCCAGAGTTTAGGTTAAAACAATATACTCCAGGTCAGTCATGTGACTAGTGTAAGAACAAAAACAGTTATTTGAAATTTTACTTTAAAATAAAGTAAATCAAGGGACAGCGCCGTATAACACGGAAAGGGTATCATCCCGAGACTACCAGTGCATAAACAGTTATAAACAACGCAATGCTTTTTTGAAAAATGAAGCTATTATAAGACTCAGGTCCTATCACGCAATGCAACGCAAGCCGGAGGATAGAGTTTTCCCCTATAATAGCCAAACATGCTTGGTACGTTTAAAACAAATCGTTTGATACTATTATAAGTGCATAGTGTATAAAACAACTTCAAATATAAATGTATCACTCATAGATGGCATGGGTACCACATATCTTGTCGCCTTACTAGTTCTACAATTAAAACTGAAATGTCACGTATTGGAAGTTGGAATTCCATCTGTGAACCAAGACAAGGGATCGTCTTTACCGCTTCGACACTCTCTATCCTGAGCCTCAGGATGAGAGTTCGAGTTACCCTTTGATCGTTAGGACCGGTCCACACGGAGTGGATTAAAATGCCTGAACAATACGTTTCCTCGCCCTATGGGGCGTGAAACTACTCAGTATATCAACCAAACCATCCATCGGCGCCGTAGTGACCGATATAACCGAGGCGCCTCGTTTTCCATCATCCACATAAGTAAAAATGTCTGGACTCCATACCATAACACCACTCCTACCTAGAAGGAAACGCATGTCCTCCCCGAAGTTCTCTCCCGCTTCTAGTTCACACCGCGGTGTGAGGCTCGCGAATTAACGCAATACACAAAGCTATGCTATATTAAAGCCATGCTTTGATCATCAACCACAAGAATCTGCTTTTCAACAAAAGCCTTGATCATTTGCATCTTAGGAGGCCACACTGACAATTCACGCCATGCAACTGATGTCTATCGATATATAGCCTCTGAGCTCGTACGTCTCAGAGAAGGGTGTTAAGCAAGAGAGTAAATTCTCCGCTACCAAACAGATATATACTTAATAGAAATCAATCAACACAGAATAAAATCCAATAACTTACACAGATCAATTTACAAGTTTGTTCTGGGTCTGAACGAAACCAGAGGCAGCTTATTCCTCATCCTATATGTCCAATACTGGAGAGAGGTCCTCGCATATCCGATCGATCTCCAAGTACGTCTGGACGATCACCACTTATTACCTTGTCTTGGGTGTACAGCCCAATCAAGGCATCAGTATTCATCCAAACGATGTAAAGACCTCCGGTCTTCAACCACTGTCTTCATCGTCGACTCAGTTATTCAGAATGGGATAAACTCGGTCTTTCTGAATAACTCGCGTATCTTATAAACAAGTGCTATAAAAACACAACATAAGCCTCATTCCAATTCTGAATATTCTTTTGTTTAAATATTCATATCCTTTGGGAAAGGTTCCTATAAATTTTATCAAAGATAAGTTCTTTAAATTTATTCTTTAATCTTCCTTTGGATATCAATTCAAACCAAATTAAGGTTTATCCAAACTAGTCGGGATTAGCGAATCTTACCGATGTAATCATTGTTTAATTTCCCAATCCCAACCTATTCATCCCATGAAGCAAAACTGGTATTACTTCATATCTAACACCACAGTGTTATTGGTAAAATTGATTACCATTTCACGTTCAATTCTAATTAAAGATTTAACTATCGCTTGGAGCAAAACTTGTGATATTCCATTCTCGATCATTTCATTAATCCTATAAATTTAATCATCCCATTCTCATTCCAATCTAATTAAAGATTCATTAAAACTCTAATTCAGTTCTAATCTCAAAAATCATTTCTTAATGATTATTCAAAGTTAAGAAATTAAACTTATCTTTAACTAGGTTAAAGAACTAATGTTATTTAAAACACAGTTCACGATAAACTCAAAATCCCATTCCACTAATTATGGAAACTTCAAAGAAAATAAATCAATATATATAATCGATCTAAACTCCCGTATCCAACCAATAATATAAATGGAATAACGGAAAGCCTTTTAAATTCCATATATAGTAACAGTCTTCCTCCAAAGAAGCCCACTTCGATTATTATCTAATCGAATTCCATTCCATTCCAATTTAATTTATTAAACTAGAAAGCTTTACTTTGGAAAATTTCCTTTAAATCCTAATAAAAAGATGTATAAATTACAAATCATGTTTCACTGTAAATCGCGTTAAAGAACGAATGTCGTTAAAAACATAGTTCACGATAAACCCAAATTCCATTTGATATTAAATACAAGGCTCTGAATAGAAAATATATCGGCTCATATTCGATATCAAATCCTAAAACCAACAAATATTGTATTGAAACTAACGATATAAATATATCTTCCAAATTTCCATAAAAATATCCGTATAATCATGAAATCCAATATCGAAATATTCCGAAGATGGTTTCCATTCAAATCCACTCCAATTCATATATTGGAAATTCCAGTTATTTCAAAACCCATTCTCAATCCAATTTATTTATTTAAAATTAATTGGATGTTAACTCTAGTTAACAACTAGTTCATTTCGATAAAAATATATTTTATCTTTTCAAATATGGAATTTTTCATCCCAATTCTTTCCAAATCATTTATTATGATTTTACACAAATTATTAATATTTTAATAATTTTGTCAAGGCACGTATAGTCGATTTCCGAAAAGGGTCATCGAACTGCACTTACATCGACCTTTTCCAAATTTGATTTGGATATAATTCCTAATCCAACCGTTAGATTTCAAATCTCTTATATTTGTTGGAAAGCACTTTTCGATACAAACCCAACAATTCTGGTTTTAGGGGAATCTGACGGTTGGATCTCCCATAATATCAATTCGAAGTCAATGGTCGAAATTCGCGAACGGCTGCGGCGCGTTCTATTCAGGCTATTAAATATATATAATATATATATATATATATATTATATTTCGTCGATTTCCATTTAAAGCATATTTTATAAATTGTTTATAAATTCATTTTAAAATGATTCCAACTTCATTTTCAATTTTAAATCAAAATTGAATTTTCCTTATCATATAATATAAAAATGATAATATTTTCAAAATATCGAATTTTGAAATCCATTCTTTTCGATATTCATTATAAAAATGAATAAAATCGATATAAATAATGTTCACGTCCAAATGGCGCTTGTCTAATCAACACGGCTTCATATATTTCAATATTTTCGTGTCCATCCCAAATCGGACATCAAAATAATATTTTGATCCATTACTGAATATTATTTCAAACTACACCTTATTTTAAAATATTCGTTGTTTTAAAATATTCGTTATTTCTGAATTAGAATCAGACATAGTCAGTCACCATATAATGTTATTTACATGGATTTCATACACATGTGTACACAACAATAATTATACACAGTCAACTATCATCCAGAGTGCATCACACAACTGCATAAGCAATAAATATAAATAATTCTAGCTTACAACAGTCTGTCAACCAATCGATTGACATACAACTAAATATTGGGATTAGTGTATGTACAATAGCATCCCAATACCCGTGGGGGGTTTTCAAACAACAAATACTGATTATTATTTGTGCAGTTGGGCGATGTGTAAAATTTATCATTCTAATCATTATCAGTTAAATAAGTGTACATAAACAAATTGTTTGATTTGTAAATGAATATTTATTTTCAACACATGACCATTTTATATGGTTCATATATTCAATAAAAAATATATTTTTATTGATCAAATATTTTATTCCATACATGAATATTTTATATATTTTATTCATTAAATAAAAATGATATTTTTAACAATTAAATATTTTATTCCATACACGAATATTTTATATATTTTATTCATTCAATAAAAATGATATTTTTATTGTTCCAATATTTTATTCAATACATGAATATTTTATATATTTCATTCGTACAATAAAAATGATATTTTTATTATTCAAATAATTTATTCCATACATACAATCAACAACCACAATACAATCCATTCAACAATCATGGTTTGTACAATAAATTGTGTCGGGTGCTACTAAGCACCATCTGCATCCTAATATATTTCTAACTGTAAAAATAATGAGAGTGAGAAGGAGTTCTCACTTTGAGTTCCACTCCGTCAGTTTTAATTTTTGAATTTCTACGCTATTTGAATTTGAATTTTCCTGAAATTCTAATCAGCCTCATTTCAGTTCCAGTCTGTTTCATTGCGTAGAGTTTTCCAACACGATTCCAACGCAATCAGTTTCGTTGAATTCTGATAAGAAACGAACGAGTTATCACCATTTATACTTTAAACACATATTTAAATTAATTAAATTATTATTAGTTATAATTAATCAAGTAATTAAGGGCCAAACCCTTTTCTCCTTCCTCCTTACTTCAGATAAAGTCGAACAGCTCTAATCCATTTCACACCAAACACAAAATTGCCATCGTAGGAGGCAGGAGGCCATCGGCCGTTGATCAGAGGGCTCCGCCAAGGGCGGCATGGCATTGCCTACCACTGTCGGCGGTCCGGCCAGACTCGGGCCCCTCACGCGAACCAATCAGTGTTCAAACTTGGTGACTTTGGACTCCATAATCTCTCGAATTAGCTCACAAAAATTAATCTTAACCGTACAGATTAAAAGGTGGTGAAAATCTCTACTAAATCCACTTTATAATTTCAGAAATTATTGAATATATTGGAAACAATTTGGAGAAGAATCCTGGTGCGATTTGGTGCGTTGGTTATGGGCTGACGACGGAAAATTTCGTGGGCTTAGAGTTTCATGAATGAGAGGGTATATATAATAATATTTAAATACTATTTAATTCAATAATTGTTTAGCTTGTCTTTTTACACCCGAACTCCAAACCCAACAACTGTCGCCCCTAGCCAAATACCCCTATTCCCGACACAATGGGATATGTTCGGTAAGCCAATTCAACTGTTACGATAAGTTTTCATCAAAATTAAAATATAAATCAATATATATTGAATTTAAATGGACAATTTAATTAACCGGGGCCACATACCAACTCCAAAAATTACAGAAAATTAAATCTAGTTATGTTTTGACGATGTGGTCCTAACAAAACTAATTTCGATGAATTTGGAGACCGTTTGGAAAATGGTCATTTTCTGGTCGATCCAATTAAAATAAAATGACCAAACACGTTTAAATCTACCACGCTCACGTTCTGATTCCCAAAATTATGAAAATTGGAATCTAGCAATTATTTGACATTCCAGATCCAACAAAAGTGGTCTCGTCAAAAACGGAGGTCATTTGCAAAATCGCTATTTTTAAGGGCTATATTTATATAAAATTCCATAGGGACTGTTCTGAATTTTCAACTGGGCATAACTTTTTATTCCCATTATGAAATATGGATTTTTCACGTTTATTGGAAAGACATTTTCAAACAGATTCAAATATTTCAGGTTTTTCCAAAATCCGTTTATTTTGAATCCTGTACATTCATTTGAAATTTGAAATCGAAATTTCAAACTACCGCGCCATTTCCAACTCCTTTTATAATTAAAATAAATATTTATATTCTAACTTCTATTTAAATAAATTTATACGTTCTAATTCTATTCAAAATAAATTTCTAATCGTTATTATTTAAAATAAATCATTTCAAATATTCAAAATTCATTAAAATTGCTAAAATAAAATTTTTAAATTGGTTCGGACTTTTCGGATTGTTGCAATCTCCCCACTTAAAATCTTTTCGTCCTCCAAAAGGAACGGAGATGAAAGTTGTTTAAGTAACCAACTTAACTTTCATTCTGGCGTTCATTCTTCAACTTTTCAATTTCTAAGAAATTCTAATTTTTCAAAAATTTGGCTAACACCCTAAATTTTAGAAAAATTTCGCCATAACCTTCTTTGTACGGGGAGGCATTTAAAACCTCAACTAGCCACACAGGGACCTCATCAATCCAAAAGAAAAAGCCAAGCGGCTAACCAATCGGCTCATAAAATCATCCAAACCCAATAAATTAGTAAACATGTACCTATTTGTCGGGCATACAATTTTATTCCTCTTCTTAGCTTCCTTGTTATGACATATTCACACATATATGTGTACATGTATGCAACTTCAAATAGTTTTCAATCCAGTTCAAAATTTGATTCGATTTGGCTAATTTTACCTTTCGTTATTCATATTGGTTTAATTAATTATCATTCCAATATTTTTATTAGTTACACTAATAATCGAACAACACAACCAGCAATCAATATGTGAATTAGCTTTTCAAACATATATCAAAAATCATATTTTTGATGCTAAATCACAACAATATATTCTAACTATATTTTGGTTCTCACACCAGTCATTTGGAAATATATAGATATCAACCTTTCGAAACTCGAGCACAGATGCTAATGATGTGGCCACATCATCAGAATCATCCCCGGGTGACTAGAGTATGATTCCATATCTATCCAGTATATTTGAGACCTCGTATATAGGTGGATCAGACGTATACGCAAAATCTTTATATACACCATAGTCCAAATCAGTTTAAAATAAAATATTCAAATACGTATAATATGATATATTTTTTGAAACTAAATTTGTTTTCATTTTTATTTTAAAATAACACTCTTCCGACTCATCCTAGGATACTACTGATCCCATCTCTAACGAGTCATTCTCATTGGATATTACTAATCCAATCTCTGATGAATTCTTTCGTTTGGTTCTAAGGTGCCATGTTCTTCGAGCTCTGTAAACCAAAGCTCTGATACCACGATGAAACGACCCAAACTTGCCCTTACAGGAAAGCCCGGATTGAGTTGAGAACACGATAAATCAGAACGCTAACAGAAGTATATTTCATTGCTTATTACAACAATTACATCAGAGTATAAGAATAAACCAGAGTATGAATAGATATTATACATTTGATAAACATCAGAGATTTACAAATTACAATGCAGCGAGAAAATAATACAAAACGCAACTGAAAGAAATACACAGATACAGAGCTTTCCGAATATAACTCCAGTTGTAAACCAGGGTCCTGTAAACATAAATCTGCAAAACCAAAATTACTAGATGCTCCTGTGGAAAATAGGGGCACCCAGAGTTTAGATTAAAACAATAAACTCCAGGTCAGTCATGTGACTAGTGTGAGAACTAAAACAATTACTTAAAAATTTACTTTAAAATAAAGTAAATCATAGGACCACGCCGTATAACACGGAACAGGTTTCTTCCGGAGACTACCAGTGCATAAACAGTTATAAATAACGCAATGCTTTTTGAAAAATGAAGCTATTATAAGACTCAGGTCCCATCACACAATGCAACACAAGCCGAAGGATAGAGTTTTCCCATATAATAGCCAAACATGCTTGGTACGTTTAAAACAAGTCATTTGATACTATTATAAGTGCGTAGTGTACAAAACAACTTCAAATATAAATGTATCAATCATAGACGACATGGTACCATATATCATGTCGCCCTACTAATTCTATAATTAAAACTGAAATGTCACGTATTGGAAGTTGGATTTCCGTTTGTGAACCAAGACAAGGGATTGTCCTTACCGCTTCGAGACTCTCTAACCCGAGCCTCAGGATCAGAGCTCGAGTGACCCTTGGATCGTTAGGGCAGGTCCACACGGAGTGGATTAAAATGCCTGAACAATACTTTTCCCCGCCCTATGGGGCGTAAAACTAGTCAGTATATCGACCAAACCATCCCTTGGCCCCGTAGTGACCGATATAACTGAGGCGCCTCGCTTTCCATAATCTACATAAGTAAAAATGTCTGGGCTCCATACCATGACACCACTCCTAGCTAGAAGGAAACGCATGTCCTCCCGGTTCTGGTTCACACCGAGGTGTGAGGCTCGCGAGTTAACGCTATACAACAAAGCTATGCTATATTAAAGCCATGCTTTGATCGTCAATCATAAGACTCTGCTTTTCAACAAATGCCTTCATCATTTGCATCTTAGCATGCCACACTGACAATTCACACAATGCGACTGATGTCTATCGATATATAGCCTCCGAGCTCGTACGTCTCAGAGAAGGGTGTTAAGCAAGAGAATAAATTCTCCGCCACCAAATAGATATATACTTAATAGAAATCAATCAATACAGAATAAAATCCAATGTCAGACACACATCCATTTACAAGTTCGTTCTGGGTCTGAACGAAACCGGAGGAACCTTATTCCTCATCCCATATGTCCAATACAGGAGAGAGGTCCTCGCATGTTCGGTCGATCTCCAAGTACGTCTGGACGATCACCACTTATTGCCTTGTCTTGGGTGTACAGCCCAATCAAGACATCAGTAATCATCCAAACGATGTGAAGATCAATGGTCTTCAACCACTATCTTCATCGTCAACTTATCGTCGATTCAGTTATTCAGAATGGGATAAACCCGGTCTTTCTGAATAACTCACGTATCTTATAAACAAGTGCTATAAAAACACAACATACGCCTCAATCCAATTCTGAATTTTCTTTTGTTTAAATATTCGTATCCTTTGGGATAGGTTCCCTTTAATTTTATCAAAGATAAATTCTTTAAATTTATTCTTTAATCTTCTTTTGGATACCAATTCAAACCAAATTAAGGTTTATCCAAACTAGTTGGGATTAGCGAATCTTGCCAATGTAATCATTGTTTAATTTCCCAATTCCAACCTATTCATCCCATGAAGCAAAACTGGTAATACTTCATATCTAACACCACGGTGTTATTGGTAAGTTAATTACCATTTCACGTCCAATTCTAATTAAAGATTTAACTATCGCTTGGAGAAAAACTGGTGATACTCCATCCTCGATCATTTCATGAATTCGATAAATTTAGTTATCCCGTTCCCATTCCAATCTAATTAAAGATTCACTAAAACTCTAATTCACTTCTAATCTCAAAAATCATTTCTTAATGATTACTCAAAGTTAAGAAATTAATCTTATCTTTAACTGGGTCAAAAAACTAATGTCATTTAAATCATAGTTCGCAATAAACCCAAAACCCATTCCATTAATTATGGAATCTTCACGGAAAATAGATCAATAAATATAATCGATATAAACTTCTGTATCCAACAAATAATATAAATGGAATAACGGCAAAGCCTTTCAAATTCCATATATAGTAACAGTCTTCCTCCACAAAAGCCCACTTCGATTATTATCTAATCGAATTCCATTCCTTTCCAATTTAATATATTAAACTAGAAAACTTTACTTCGGAAAATTTCCTTTAAATCTTAATAAAAAGATTTATAAATTCCAAATCATGTTTCACTATAAATCGAGTTAAAGAACGAATGTCGTTAAAAACACGATTCACCATAAATCTGTTTCACATTCCATTTTATTCCTATTACCAACACTACAAGAAAACACTGATTTAGCGTCAAAAATTTATAAGCGGAAATTTCCATCGCTAATTTGCGACGGATTTTCATGTTATTTGAAAGGAATAGTCTTTTGTATTTTCAAACTTTTTTTCTTTTATTTATTACTGTCATCTTCTGTCATCCTTCATTAATCCATTGCAAATTGCGTCAAATTACCGACAGAAAATTTCTGTCGCTATTTTCCACTGCAAATACAGGCAGAATACTGATGAATATTTATTGAAGCTATTTTGCAGTAGAATTCCAACAGATTTGCAAGAGATGAAAATATCAGTTTATTATAATAATTATTTAATAATTAATAATAAAATTTAATACTTATGATTTGGTATCTAGTATTCAATTATTAATTTATATAATTGTATTTAATAATTACAATTGATAATTATAGTTGATACTTATATTTTATAATTATAGTTGATAATTATATTTTATATTTCGAAAATTTAAAAATTTGAAATCATCTTGAATAAATTTGAAATAAATAATAAAGTTTATAAAACCAATTATTGTTTGACATGAAATAACCAAAATTTCTAAACTTTAAAATATTGAAATTTTTTATATTCAATATTTAAAAAAACAAAATTTTGAATTTAACAAATAAAAATTACTATTTAATGATTAATATTAAATGAATATTGTGTTGCCAAAAATAATTAAAGAATACTATTGATTATGTTCTTACGTCATTCCTACCCCTACTTTAATTTTTTACTAAATTCAGGTTTGCGTAGTAATGACGTAGAAAAATTCCTACGCCACCCCTACATCTATATTAGTTTTATATCAAATTCTGGTTGGCGTAGTAATGGCATAGAAAAGTTCCTACGCCATTACTACGTCTACATTAATTAATTAGTTAATATTTAATTTCTCATTATCAAACTTTACCATTCTAAAATATCGCGTCTGAATAGAACGTATTCTCAAATCGAAAATTGAAAATTCAAGATCAAAAACCAATGTATGACTAAAACCAAAATAAATTATTTTTAATTTTGCATGTTAAATAATTTATCAAATTGGCCTTTCCTGAAGTAATTCAAAAATACTTAATTTGGTTATTAAGAATAGTTCAAACTAAAAATTACAAACCTGGTAAGGTCATAGCATGTGCACCAGCCTAAAAGTCTTCTACACAAGGTTTTCTCTAGTTTGTTTTGGGAAAATAATCACCTATTTTCGTTACTGACACGCTATTGGTCCAAACAAATAAACCGGGTAACTAATAACTAGGTTGTGATCATCACTGTTTATTTTTCTTAAATCCAACGGGCAACAACATCGATCCGCGCCATCCCCATTTCACCGTTGCCTTAAATATTTCGTATTAATTTAAAAAATTAAAGATAGCCCCCCTTCTGATCTTCCCCAAAAAAACAATCGCTTTCAAACCCAATCGCTCCCAAACCCTTCTCCCGTATTTCCGAACAAGAAAATAAGAGAAAAGGAAACCGCGGATCCAACTGATGCCTCCTTCAGATCAGACATTGCCTCCCTTCAGATCGACCACCGTCTTCCCTTAGTTCAACCGCCGCCACCTTAAGACTAAATCCAAGCAGGTTCTTATTCTTTTTCGTGATTTTTTTGATTCATTGATGGAGATCCCCTTAAAACCCTAACGAGATTTTTCTCAGATCTACTTTTCAATCAATATCTCCTGCTCATTTGTGTCAAACTCTTCTGTGGCTGTTGGATCCACCTTTCGGACCCCTCTTTGCCCTTGGCGACTGAATATAGCTGAAGAGCCTAGAGTTATTGTGTTGTTTGGCTTGGGTGTTGAATCTCTGGTCATCCGTGGCTCCTATGGTTTTCCCTATTCATCGTTGTTTATAGGTGAGTTTCTCACGATTGCGTTGTTTAAGTACTTCAATATCGATATGAATCGAAGTATAATGGTTGAAACTTGTTTGTGTTGGTTGCCATATGTTATTTCCATCTTTGCTGCCTCGTTGTTGTCTGGATAAGAAACTTGAAATGAATGTATTGATTCAAGCCAAGCCTTGTTCTTAAGTCATGTACCTTGTTTTGTGTTAAACATTTTGTACCTTTCCGTGTTGCTTTGAACTTGGGATGCATGTTCATATGATTTTAATTACCCCGTCATCTACTAGTTGGCTGTTTAAACCCAGCCTCAAAACCGACGTATTCATTTTGGTTCGATTTTAAACTGCATGTTTAGTGTGGGCATATAAGTGATACAGATTTAGTTGCATGGAAATCTTAACTATATTTCGAAGTCTGGCACATATATAGGTATGGTTTAAGTGACAGTAGTGGGAAGATTATATTGATGCAGTTCAAGTAACAGTATATGTGAGTTTTGAAACCGGTACTCACCAACGAATTTAAACCCTGTTTGAATATAGAATTGCAGTTTCTCCATGTTGCAAATGACCACACAGACCCAAGCTCATTATATGCTGATGTAGTTATTGGTCTTTAAGCTTACAGTAGAATAAATAGTATAATAGAATGTTAACATCCACCGTCACAAGTTTATATATATATATATATATATATATATATATATATATATATATATATAGTGCCTAGATGCTCATCTATACACGTTAGCTGATTGTGATTGCATGTTTTATTTACATACATGTTTTGTTTGCATACGTTGAAAATTTTATTTAATCTAGAAGGTGCAATGTTGTATGTTGAACTTCGACTGTTATGTATACGCTAAGGCTTACGCATGTACACTGCCCTTATGCTCTTGCCGTTGTCACTGCAGCATATCAATTGGACATCAAAAACCTAAGATTTTAACATTTCATTCGTTTTATAGCCTGCTACGAATATAGGTTCACTTATATAATGGAGATTGTCACTTTCTATCTTTGTTGCATACTGCCATTTGGAAAAAGAATGAAATATATATATATATATATATATTCATTTTGGATTGTTTACAGAAGCATGTAGTTGTACAAAATCACTTTATTTAGTTGTGATTTCTTGTAAATTTACAGATAAGAAAGTTATTTTTGATAACAATAATTCAAAAGAAATTCTACAATCCAAAAATGAAAGGGATGCTGGCTGTGATAATCATTGTGTTAATGTTCCTAATACATACATAACATTGTTCAAGTGAAGCTAACTGAACACAGTTTACTGTGATTTGAAGTGTTTGATGGCTACTTAATCTTTAACTAGAAGGTAGCAAATGGCAAAGGCTCGAGGAAGAACAAGCAAGATTCACATAACATCAAAAGGCAAATAGTGAGAGCTTTGAAGCATAAATGGCAAATGTGATGGCAATGCTTGGTGTATGAAAGCTTGGTGTTTGAATTGAGGAAGAATTGTGGACCTTCTTTTCTAAATGTGAATATGGATGTTGTTCTTTTTTAAATGTTAATATTGATGTTGTTCTTTTTTGGATGTGATTATAGATGTTTTTTTCTTGCAAATTTATCTTTAGTTTTTTTATATGCTATTTTAGTGTTCATAGTTGAATGATGTTAGTTCAATATATGTGTGTGTGTATCTATATATGTATATATATATATACATATATATATATATATATATACATATATATATATACATACATATATATATATATATATATATTGGCAGATCAGAAGGGGAATAGCGGCGGATTACCAACAAATAATTTTACTTCAATTTAATTTCCGTCGTTAATCCCTTGGCAATTAGCAAGGATTTACCTATGCCTTTTATAAATAATATTTTATTATAAATTAATTATCCGTCGGTAAGCAATCGGTATATAAATTAAAATTAAATTAATAAATGAAATTTTATTTTTATTATAAAATTAGTAAAATGTCGGAAAACTCATGCTAAATTCCATCGCAAAATCTGACACAAATACCGTCATGGTTTTTACCGACCACATCATTTTGTTGGAAATACGTCGCTAATGTCTGTTTAGCGACGGATTAGAAGCGGATTCTGCCGCTGCTAATTGCGATTTTTCTTGTAGTGCAAATGTATATGGAAACTCTAATAATCTTAATTAAAAGATTTATTCTTTTCAAATGGGGTTTAAAAACCGTGTTACTGAAGACACCATTCACGACAAATCCAAAATCGATTTGATATTAAATACAAGGCTCTGAATAGAAAATATATCGGCTTATATTCAATATCAAATCCTAAAACCAACAAATATCGTATTGGAAATAAGGATATAAATGTATCTTCCAAATTTCCATAACAATATCCGTATAATCACGAAATCCGATACTGAAATATACCGAAGATGATTTCCATTCAAATCCACTCCAATTCATATATTGGAAATTCCGGTTATATTAAAACCCATTCTCAATCCAATTTATTTATTTAAAAATAATTCGATGTTAATTCTAGTTAACAACTAGTTCATTTCAATAAAAATATATTTTTATCTTTTAAATATGGAATTTTTCATCCCAATTCTTTCCAAATCACTTATTATAGCTTTACACAAATTATTAATATTTTTAATAATTCTATCAAGGCCCATACAGCTGATTTCCAAAAATGGTCATCGAACTGCACTTACAGCGACCTATTTCAAATTTGATTTGGACATAATTCCAACTCCAACTCCAACCGCTAGATTTCAAATCTCTTATATTCGTTGGAAAGCTCTTTTCGATACTAACCCAAGGTTCCCATTTTAGGAGAATCCAATGGTCGGAACTCCCGTAATATCAATTCGAAGTCAATGGTCGAAATTCGTGAATGGCCGTGGCGCAGCGCGTTCTATTCAGGCCATTAAATATAATATATATATATATTGTCGATTTCCATTTAAAACGTACTTTATATATCGTTTATAAATTCATTTTAAAACGATTCCTGCTTCATTTTAAATTTTAAATCAAAATTGAATTTTCCTTATCATTATAATATGTAAATGATAATATTTTCAAAATACCAGATTTTGAAATCCACTCTTTTCGATATTCATTATAAAAATTAATAAAATCGATATAAATACCGTTTACGTCAAAATGGTCCATATTAAATCAACATGGCTTCATATATTTCAATATTTTCGTGTCCATCCGAAATTGGATATCAAAATCATATTTTGATCCATTACTGAATATTATTTCAAAATATTCGTTATTTTAAAAATTTCGTTGCTTTAAAATATTCGTTATTTCTGAATTGGAATCCGACACAGTCAATTACATATAATGTTATTTATATGGATTTCATACACATGTGTACACAACAATAATTATACACAGTCAACCATCATCCAGAGTACATCACAAAACTGCATAAGCATTAAATATAAATAATTAACTCTTACAACAGTCTGCCAACCAATCGATGGACATACGACTAAATTGGGATTAGTGTATGTCCAATATCATCCCAATACCCGTGTGGGGTTTTCAAACAACAAATACTGATTATTATTTGTGTAGTTAGGCAATGTGCAAAATTTATCGTCCCATTCATTATCAGTTAAATACGTGTACATAAACAAATCATCCGATTTGTAAATGAATATTTATTTTCAACACATCACCATTTTATATGGTTCATATATTCAATAATAATTATATTTTTATTGTTCAAATATTTTATTCCATAAATGAATATTTTATATATTTTATTCATTCAATAAAAATGATATTTTTATCGTTCAAATATTTTATTTCATACATGAATATTTTATATATTTTATTCATTCAATAAAAATGATGTTTTATTATTCTAATATTTTATTCCATACATGAATATTTTATATATTTCATTCGTTCAATAAAAATGATATTTTTATTATTCAAATATTTTATTCCACACATACAATCAACAACCACAATACAGTCCATTCAATCCAAACAAACAATCATGGTTTGAGCAATAAAGGGTGTCGGGTGCTGCTAAGCACCGTCTGCATCCTAGTATATTTTTAACTATAAAATAATGAAAGTGAGAAGGAGTTCTCGCTTTGGATTCCACTCCGTCAGTTTTAATTTCTGAATTTCTGTGTTGTTTCAATTTGAATTTTCCTGAAATTCTAATCAGCCCTATTTCAGTTCCAGTTTGTTTCATTGCATAGAGTTTTCCAACACGATTCCAACGCAATCAGTTTTGTTGAATTCTGATACGAAACAAATGAGTTATCACCACTTATACTTTAAAAACATATTTGAATTAATTAAATTACAATTAGTTATAATTAATCAAGTAATTAAGGGCCAATCCCATTTCTCCTTCCTCGTTACTTCAGATAAAATCGAAACGCTCTAATCCATTTCGCACCAAACACAAAATCGCCATCGCAGGATGCTGGAGGTCGTCGGCCATTATCAGAGGGCTCCGCCAGGGGCGACAAGGCATCGCCTACCACCGCCGGCGGTCTGGCCAGACTAGGTGCCCCTCAGGCGAACCAATCGGTGTTCAAACTTGGTGACTTTGGACTCCATAATCTATCGAATTAGCTCGCGAAAATTAATCTTAACCGTATAGATTAAAAGGTGGTGAAAATCTCTACTAAATCTGCTTTATAATTTCAGAAATTATTGAATATACTAAAAACAATTTGGAGAAGAATCCTAGTGCGATTTGGTGCGTTGGTTATGGGCTGACGGCGGAAAATTTTGTGGGCTTAGGGTATGATGAAGGAGAGCGTATATATAATAATATTTAAATAATATTTAATTCAATAATTGTTTAGCTTGTCGTTTTTACACCCGAACTCCAAATCAAACCCAACGATTGTCGCCCCTAGCAAAATACCCCTATTCCGGACATAATGGGATGTGTCCGGTAAGCCAATTCAACGGTTCGATAAGTTTTCATCAAAATTAAAACACAAATCAATATATATTGAATTTAAATGGATATTTTAATTAACCGGGACCACATATTGACTCCAAAAATTACAGAAAATAAATCTAGCTATGTTTTGACGATACGGTCCTAACAAAACTAATTTCGTCAAATTTGGAGGCTGTTTGAAAAATGGCCATTTTCTGGTTGATCCAATTCAATTGAAATGACCAAACACGTTTAAATCTACTATGCACACATATTGATTCCAAAAATTATAAAAATTGGAATATAGATATTATTTGACATTCTGGATCCAACAAAAGTGGTCTCGTCGAAAACGGAGGTCGTTTGCAAAATCGTTATTTTTAAGGGCTATATACTATATAAAATTCCATAGCGACTATTCTGAATTTTCAACTGGACATAACTTTTTATTTTCGTTATGAAATCTAGATTTTTCACATTCGTTGGAAAGATATTTTCAAACAGATTCAAATATTTCAGGTTTTACCAAAATCCAGCTTATTTTGAATCATGTACATTCATTTGAAATTTGAAATTGAATTTTCAAACTACCGCGCCATTTCCAATTCCTTTTATAATTAAAATAAATATTTATATTCTAACTTCAATGTAAATAAATTTAAACGTTCTAATTGTATTCAAAATAAATTTCATGTCATTATTATTTAAAATAAATCATTTTAAATATTAAAATTCATTAAAATTGCTGAAATAAAAAATTTAAATTGGTTCCAATTTTCCGGGTTGTTACAAATTTCCTCCATCTCGTACCCTTCTTCTAAAACGCGACTTCGTCTAGTTTGCGTCCAACAGTACAGAGCACTTAATTAAAAGGCGATCGATTCTCCTAGTTTTTGGGTGCAAGATGCCAAACGAACTCACAAACCCGAATATTACTTCCAGTTCACGAATTACGGCTTGAGGATCCCAAACTATCCAACCCTAGTTCACGCCTGGTAGAAATCAAAGAACGTAATGATGTTCGAACCCGTTAGAACTCACATAGAAGTAGAGAGAAACACTCCAAAAATATGAAAACAATAATGTTTTCGTCGATTTCAACTCCACATTTAAGCATCGGTCAACCCTAATTTGCTGCATATAATTTCCAGTGAGAAAACAGGCTTGCGAACTTCTAGAAATTCATACCAGTATATAGAGAATACTTTCAGCAACTCCAAATTATAAGTTTTAGGATTTATGGGATTTTACATGATTTTTGTTTGATTTTCCTTTCTGATTTTCTATCTTACGATTTTCATAGAAGTGGAGGCCAAAAACAAGTTTGACCATGAAATGAGGATGACTTAGAGTTAAGGGATACTAGAGTATTTATAGGGTAGTATAATATTTTTATATTCGATTTTATATTTATTTTTAATCTACCGCTATTTGTATTTGATGTCTAAAAATCCATATCATCACATACAATACCCAAATTCGATGAAAATGGACATGTAGCTACGGTTCGATATTACGGACACAACGAAACTTGTTTCATCGAATTCTGAATCCATTTGCTCATACTGTGTGTTTATAAAGTCAAATTATCGACTGTTTTTCACAATAAAATCCTGTACGACCACATACTGACTCCAAAAATCATGGAAATTGAAATCTAACAATAATTTAATATTTCGGATCCAATGAAATTAATTTCGTCGAAAAAGGAGTTCGTTTGCAAAAATGGTTATTTTTAAAGCTCTAAATAAGTCAATTTAAATATTAATATATTTAAAAGCAATTCAATTTAACATTAATAAATTAATATTATCGTATATATTCACATAGAATATCATACAACTCCAAAAAAATCATATCTGGATTATAACTCGATATTTCAAATCCAATTTAAATCAGTATTCAATTTGTATTAAAAATTCATTTATAATATAATTAAATTGTTATAAATTATAAAGGAATTCCATAGCGACTTTTCAAAAATTTGATTTGGACACAACTCACATTCTACACAACGAAATTTTGATTTTTTTTCTTCCATTAGAAAATTATACTCCACCAGCTCCGAACGTTTCTTGTTTCACAGAAATCCAACTTAAATCGGATTCTATATACTCGTTTAAAGTTCAAATCGCCAAATTACGAACCGCCACGCCATTTTGGGCTCGATTATAATTATATTATAATTAATACGTTTAACCATCGTTCATTAAATATATTCGTTATTATAATTAAATTCTAAATTGAATTATATCTTATAAATAATCCAATTCACACAATATTGTGAATTCAACTTAATTCCGATTATTTCGAAATTAATTATATTATTCTATTAACTATATTAATTAAATATTCAATATTATTTATTTCACAACCATTTAATTGTTTGAATCACTATTTAAATAATTAAATTAATTAATTAATATACTGTAAAAAAAGGGGTCATTACATTCTTTCCCCCTTAAAATAATTTCGTCCTCGAAATTGCTAAGGTAGAAAACAAACCCTATTAACTGGGTAAAAATCATTTTTTTACTTCTTAAATTTCAGTTTCAACCGAACCAGTTAATTTCAATTAAATTATTAATTCATTCTTACCAACGAAAATTTTCAAAAATTCTGAAAATTTTCTAACACCTTATATTTTCGAAAAATTTCGCCAAATCCACCTTTGTATGGCTCAATCGGTACAACTACAACTCGCCTCTTTAGGCCTTCTCCAATCCAAAAGAAAATCAAAACGCTAAGCGGCTTGCCAAACAGGCTCATAAATCTTATGCTTATACAAAATATAAACTCATACCTTTTATCGGGCATATCATTATATCCTTTCCATCTGTTACCAATTCTGCATATACCAATGTCATCCCGATCAATCTCCAATCAATTCATTTTCAACACAATTGTTCGCTTATACCCCAACCAAATTCCGTTTCAAACTCGAGTTCTATTCTCGATTCCAAACTCATAATTCACCAATCCAACACCATTTCAGATTTCTATATCACAAATCCAATTTTTCTCGATTTCATTCTAATCCAATTAATTTTCCACTTAATCTTTAACTCGATTTCAATTTGCTTTCTCACATTTCTTTTTAATTCAAATAGTCTCTTCTTGGGAATTTTAAACAGCTTTGCTTTTCTAAAACCAAATATTCCTCTTCGGATTTCAAACAACTTGTTTCTCATAACAATTCAAAAACAATCTCTTTGGTAGTAATCCACCACTTAGAAACTCGAAAATGAACACCGATGATGTCCAGATCATCATCGAAATTATTTTCCAGCGACCGAAGTGAGTTTAATACTATATCACTTTCAAAACCATTTTGAAATACATTTCAAAATACCATTCACAATGCTTATAAAACAATTTAAAATTCTCCTATAATTTTAAAATTCCCATATATTTAATCCAAATCCATTTACAACCGCTTTTCCGTCTTTAGGAATTTTAATTCCAATTCTGATTTAATCCATCTAATTTTTTATATATTACACTTATACAAATTCTGATTGGTTATTTACATAACCATTTCTATTATAATCTTATCAATTCTAATAACAACCAATATATCCAGTATATTATAATAGTTCCAATATCTATACTTTCTTTTATATCAAAATATAATTTGGGTAAAATTATTTCATTTGCCCACTTTTCAAAATGTACCATGTTGGTTTATTGTATTCAAGTTTTTAAAAACTCCTACCGATAAAATGGATCAAACTGATCGAACAAAACTCATATACAACTCAACCAATAAATCTCCATAATATAAAATAGTTTTTATATCAAATGATAGATATGCGCTCATATATATATATATATATATATATATATATATATATATATATATATATATACATACGCTTAAACTCAATCTAGGTTATTACTAACCCTATCTCTACTGAGTTACGCCACAGAGCCAAGGTAATTACTTAACCTTCAGCTCTGATATCACTGTAACGAACGCGATTTTTTGACCTAGAAAATCTTCATACAACACCATGTCGACTATTCAAAAGTCGGAAATACCGGAACGTCAATTGAAAGAAGTTAGAGGGTGAGAACAGATAAGATAGAAAATTAAAATAGAAGAAGAAGAACACAACTACAACAACATCAGAGTAACACGAGTTTCACAGCGGAACGAATGAAATATATTATATAACATAACTTTGGAATAAAATACTATCGGTATACAATACTATTATCAGAGTACAACACTTACAACACAACAGAAATAACAATAGCTATATAATCCTAAATCCTCATGCTCCATCTCTCCAAGTATCTGTAAAATCCCGACTACTTGACTGCCCATACAAAATTGGGTACCCAAGATTTTAGGGAAAATAAAACAAAATAAACTCTAGGTCAGTCATGTGACTGATGTGAATAAACTCCAAACACTTGGTTTAACTTTTCCAAATGCTTTTCCAAAAGCAATGATAATCGTTAGACCGATCCACACATAAATACGGATGGTTTTTACCTTATGATAACCCAAAATATTTCTTAAGATCAATATTTTCTGATATTATAATAATGTCTAAATCAAGTAGATAACAATCTAGTAGAAGCTTTCATCTCACACTCTACATATATAATATACAACCAAAAACCGCGGGCTCTTATTGGGTAATGGATTCCAACTATGATAAGGTACGGAACCACCTTCCGATCAGTGAACTCTAGAAGCAATACACTGAAGTTCAACAAGAACATCTTGTAACTCAGCCATACATAACCGGCAATTCATTTCGCTTGAATGTTCCGAATATATTGTCACCTTATGGAGTGGTTTTTAGATAATATATATGATCGCGGTCTCTTCGTATTGACAAAGGAAATGGTCAAAATCTTTGATAGTCGGTGATTTAACTATCAAAGGGAAACATGTGTACAAACAACGATTGTATTCCCAAATGGAAATCTTACCGATCAATCACCATTTCATTCCCCAATTTCCCATTTATCGTTTCCATGTATTCATAAATTCTTATTTTCTAAAATTAGAAAATATATGTTATTAACTTTGGAAAACGTTTCCATTTCTGATTCATGCATCAATATCTTCCCACCTCTATCAGTCTCTAACTGTAAACTAGTAAGAGAACAACTTCCCAAGCATAAACCCCGAAGGCCGAAACCAACATCAGATCGATACCCAGAAAACCATTCAACTCAACTAATTTCCAGTCAGTTTCTAATTTCAGTAATTCCATTTAAATTCCTAATTCAAACCCCAAATTCCTTTATAATATTTTATTTGCAAAATATTTACTTTAATCTAATTTTTCATATAGAATGTGAATAATATTTCTTTATATAATCAAAACAGTTTGATTTCGTATTTAAAAACAATATCTCAAACCCAAATTCTATTTATATTTTTATTTGCAGAGTTACTCATACGAATCTTATTTCATTTCCAAAATTTATAATCTCATTGCAAATTTCCTTTATAACTACTACGTTCACATTCCATTTCAATTATCGGTGTTAAAACCGATTTTTACTTCTCCATATAAATTCAGACTTATATATTCCATTTATCAAATGATAAATATTTTATTTTATTTATAAAACAATATTAATAAATTAATCATCTCAATTTATCTATTAAAACATATTTCTAGTTACAATCTACGTTAAATCAATATCATGTTACAACCATGTGCGAAGCACGGGTCTAAACCTTTCTAATGTAAAATTCTCTTTTTATAAAATTCTATTCATTTTCCAAACATTTCCTTTTATAATTCTATTTACTTTCCAAATAAATATTCCTTTTATAATTATATTTATTTCCTATAAATATTTCATTTTTAATATCATATTTATTTTCTGTAAATAATTCATTTTCAAAATACACTTTGAAAATACTCTTTTTACATTCCAGTATTTCTTACGGTATTTAAAATACCAATTATACAGACCAGTATCCGCATAATCAATCACAGGTTTTATATCACATCATATATCACAATATATGAAAACAAATAGTATTATAAATATTGAGGAGTCCAGTTGGACCCATCCAACCTGTTTCCCTACATCCACAGATGTTAAACAATATAAGTAACATCAATTTCATTTCAATATGAAATATTCTGATAAACAGAATCAATATTTGATTAATGATTATACATATATATATCGTTATCTATAATTTTAACCAATAAATTAGCAATTCAACCAAATAATCAAAACCATCAATCAATCATCATTTATCAATACCAGATTATATTTATAAAATATACTATACAGAGTTAGTGAGATTTACTCACGTTGGACAATCATCGTTAAATAACAAATAATGGTCATTGATTTTATTCAAGCGTTTAATTTCTCCACAAATAGAGACAAGCTCCAAATCGCTCTAAACCAGTTCCATTATGTATCCACCGTCCATACGATCCCAACGGATCTGACCGTTCGAAATTCTGATACAGTATGACCGAGATATCAAGTTTACGAGTAATACGGTTATTTAAATTTACTTAAAACTTAAATTATTCATTAATAATGGGCTTCACCTTAAAATCGTTAATATTGGGCTTCACCATACAGTCAGCTCATCCCCCTCTTACACCCACCAACCTGCCACTGTGTAATCTCCTTCCTCCTAGAAATGAAAACGCAGCCTCCTGCTTGCTTCAACATTCACGCAGACTTCCACTCTTAACTGCTCCTTCCTCGCTTCATAAAAAATCCCACAAAAATCTCCAAAATTCTCCTCTTTCATCCCTCCCCATTTCCGTACCAATTTCCTCCAGTTCGTACCCTTCTTCTAAAACACGACTTCGACTGGTTTGCGTCCAACAGTACAGAGCATAGAATTAAAATGCGATCGATTCTCCTAGTTTTTGGATGCAAGATGCCAAACGAACTGACAAACCCGAATATAACTTCCGATTCACGAATTACGGCTTGAGGATCCCAAACTACCAAACCCTAATTCACGCCTGGCAGAAATCAAAGAATGTAATGATGTTCGAACCCGTTAGAACTCATATAGAAGTAGAGAGCAACACTCCAGAAATCCGAAAATAATAATGGTTCCATCGATTTCATGTCCACATTTAAGCATCAGTCAACCCTAATTTGCTGCATATAATTTGCAGCGTGAAAACAGGCTTGCGAACTTCCAGAAATTCATACTAGTATATAAAGAATACTTTCAGCAACTCCAAATTATAAGTTTTAGGATTTATTGGATTTTACATGATTTGTTGTTGATTTTTGTTTTATTTTCCTTTTTGATTTTCTATCTTACGGTTTTCATAGAAGTGGAGGCCGAAAACAAGTTTGACCGTGAAATGAGGATGACTTAGGGTTAAGGGATAGTAGAGTATTTATAGGGTAGTATAATATTTTTATATTTGATTTTATATTTATTTTTAATAAACCTCTTTTTGTATTTGATGTTTAAAAATCTGTATCATCACATACAATCCCTAAATTCGATGAAAATGGACATGCAGCTATGATTCGATATTACGGGCCCAACGAAACTTGTTTCGTCGAATTCCGAATCCATTTGCTCACACCGTATATTTTTAAAGTCAAATTATCGATTGTTTTTCACATTAAAATCCCGTACGGCCACATATTGACTCCAAAATCACGAAAATTGAAATCTGACAATAATTTAATATTCTAGATCCAACAAGATTAGTTTCATCGAAAACGGAGTTCGTTTGCAAAAATGGCTATTTTTAAAGCTCTAAATAAATCAATTTAAATATTAATTTATTTAAAAACAATTTAATTTAATATTAATAAATTAATATTATCATATATATTCACATAGAATATCATATAGCTCCAAAAAAATCATATCTGGATTTATAACTCGATATTTCAAATCCTGATTAAATCAGTATTCAATTTATGTTAAAAATCCATTTATAATATAAATAAATCGTTATAAATTATAAAGGAATTCCATAGCGACTTTTCAAAAATTTGATTTGGACACAACTCACAATCTACACGACGAAATCTCGATTTTTCTCTTCCATTAGAAAAATATACTCCACCAGCTTTGAACGTTTCTTGTTTCATAGAAGTCCGACTTAAAACGGATTCTATATTTTCGTTTAAAGTTCAAATCGTCAAATTACGAACTACCGCGCCATTTAAGGCTCGATTATAATTATATTATAATTAATATGTTTAACCATTGTTCATTAAATATATTCGTTATTATAATTAAATTCTAAACAGAATTATATCTTATAAATAATCCAATTCACACAATATTGTGAATTCAACTTAATTCTGATTATTTCGAAATTAATTATATTATTCAATTAATAATATTAATTAAATATTCAATATTATTTAATTACACAACCATTTAATTCTCTGAATCACTATTTAAATAATTAAATAAATAAATTATTATACCGTAAAAATATGGGTCGTTACACGAGTTATTCAGAAAGACTGGGTTTATCCCACTCTGAATAATTGATACGACGATAAGTCGACGATGAAGACGGTGATTGAAGACCGGAGATCTTCACATCGTTTGGATGATTACTGATGTCTTGATTGGGCTATACACCCAAGACGAGGTAATAAGTGGTGATTGTCCAGACGTACTTGGAGATTGACCGGATATGCGAGGGCCTCTCTCCTGTATTGGACATATAGGACGAGAAATAAGGTGCCTTTGGTTTCATTCAGACCCGGAACGGACTTGCAAATGGATGGTGTGTTTGACATTGATTCCTTTATACTGTATTTGTTGATCTTTGCTGAATATATATTTGTTTGGTGGCAGGGAATTTATTCTCTTGCTTAACACCCTTCCCTGAAACGTACGAGCTTAGAGAGAATATATTGGTGGAAATCTGTGGTACGGTATGGAATGACAGTGTAGCATGCTGAGATGCAAATGATCAAGGCTTTTGTTGAAAAGCAGAGTCTTGTGGTTGACGATCAAAGCACAACTTTAATTAGCATAGCTTTGTGTAGCGTTAATTCGCGTGCTTCATACCCCGGTATGAACCAAAAACAGGATGAGGACTTCAGGGAAATGGACATATGTTAGTTTCTAGCTAGAAGCAACGTCATGGTATGAAGTCCAAACTTTTTACTCATGTGGATGTTGCTCATTATTACTTGATGGGAAGCAAGGCGCCTCGGATATATCGGTCACTACGGATCAATGGATGTTATGGTCGATATACAAACGAGATTTTATGCCCCATAGGCTAGGCTAACATATAGTTTATGGGATTGCCAATCAACGACGGATGACTGGCCCTGTCGCTAACTGTAGGTGCAGTTGAGGTTGTATCCTGAGGTTCGGGCTAGAGAGTCTCGAATCGGTAAGGACGATCGCTTGCCTTGGTTCATAAATGGAAGCACAATTTCCAATACGTGATTTCATGATTTTAGTTGTGAATATATATTTGGCGACGTAATATATGGGTACCTACGTCGTCTATGATTGATATATTTATATTTGAAGTTGATTTCTTCACTTACAGTAATAATAAAATATGAAATTTCACGTACCAAGCATTTTTGGCTACTATAAGGCAAAACTCTATTCTCCGGATTGCATTGCATTGTGTGATGGGACATGAGTCTTATAATAGCTTCATTTTTCTATTTAGCGTTGCGCTGTATGTTTTATGCACTAGTATTCTTGGGGTTAAACCCGTTCCATGTTATGCG